>JAYJMM010000103.1:2400000-3000000 GCA_037349105.1 Limnomonas spitsbergensis | reverse complement strand
GGGCAACGATTGGAGAGGTGCAGCTGCCGCGAGGTATACATCGCAATGCAATGAAAGAGCGGTGACAGCGGAGAGCATAATATAACCTACGCGCAACCACGGAAGAGGAGCCATGACTGACGACATCATTGCTCATCAACACGAAAGAGGAGCCATGATGGAAGACATAACCACGTATTGCATGGTAACAAAGGCGGGGTCTACCTGGAGGCTGTTCTCATATTGTGTGCCCTGGACTCGGCGCTGAAGCTCCAACACCTGAGGCCAGTAGGGCACAGGTAAGTGGGTGGGGGGAATAGTAGGTGGGTGGGTGGGTATGTGGGAGGGTGGGTGCGTAGCAATGTAATTGGGTGGGTGGTTAGGTGGGTGAGTGGGTCGGTGGGTGGTACAGTATGTGGGTGGGTGAGTGGGTCGGTGGGTGGTACAGTATGTGGGTGGGTGAGTGGGTCGGTGGGTGGTACAGTATGTGGGTCGCTGGGTGTTAAAATAGGTAGGTGCATGATTATATAAGTGCATGGGTGGGTGGGTGGATGTTTGGGTTGGTAGGTAGGTGGCTGGGTGGATGTTTGGGTGGATGGATGGGTGGTTAGGTACGTGGGTGGATGACAAGGTGACGTTTACAACCCGACATGTGGCAGCGATTTGAAAAGGACATGCAACAAGCATCTTTTGGCATTTGTCCTGTTGCTGGCAGTCCATTATCGCCCTTCCCCAGGTCAGCTCTAGCTCTTTACCCCCCTCTCCCCCTCCTGCTATATTTTAAATACTGATCCCACTTCCCCGCACCCCATACTTTCCCGCTCCTCCTCAATTCTCCTGCTTCCCCACTCCCACTGCTTCCGCTCCCCAACACTGCTTCCACTGCCCTGCTCCAAGACACTTCTTCCTCTAGGGCACCCTCACACTTACCCCACTCTCCCACACCGCACCTCAACCCCTGCTCCCCCACCGCCCTGCTTTCCACCTTCCCCAATCCCTCACTATTTCCTTGCTCCGCCCCGCCTACCATGCGAGGGTCCAATTCGATGGCCACTACCCGCTTGGCCTTTTCCAACAGCTTCATCGTCAAGTTACCGGTTCCAGGACCGATCTCAAGAACCACATCGGTGGACTTCACCCTGGGGATGGGGGATGCAGGTGGTAAGGGTTTAGGGTGCAGGGTTTCAGGTTTAGGGTGTAGGCTCGATCACTCCGTTCCCGTGGTGTCCCGAAACCCTCAGCCTGAACGTAAGTTTCATCAACCATCATACCTAGGGTCTAGCTAACCTTCAACCTTTGGCCCTTCACTAAGGCTTGGTCGACTAGCTAACCCTCGACCCTTAGCCCTTAACCATGGCTTGGTCGACCATCGATCGTCGGCACGAGAAGCAGGTTGAGGGAGAGGCCTTCCAGGACAACATCTGTCCACGACAAAATTTCAGGTATAGCGGCCTGCTCTCTTCTCCTCCGTCTGTTACCCCTGAATCAGGTATACCACACAGCGCTGCAACAGGCTGTGCAGTATCTCCACCCCAGCGCCTGTCTGCTCCTCTCTTCTTCCCACCATTGCCCAGCCTAGTCCATTTCCCAAGAAGGACTCATAATTCATCCAGTTGAGCATCCAAAGCCCGCTGCCGCACAGCTTGGTGCATCAGGTGCCGTGTTTAGAAAGTGAAATTCACCCCCACAGGTAACGGTGCTGCACAGACCAAGGCTATGTCCGCATCATCAACGTTTAGGAAATGTAAAATATATAAGCATCGCCAACGGGACAGTGTTGCATGCCAAACGTGGGACACTGAGATAATGCTGACACACAAAACAACAACAAAAGGAGGTTGGAGGTGCATGCATGAGTTGCATAGCCCAGCAGCCCATGCATGGCCTACCCACCTCCCATGCATGCGAACATGGTCATGACGCAGCCGCCCATGCGCATGCTGGTGCACCCTAGCTACCCCACCCTCCTGCTCACCCGGACTTGTCTACGATGGCTTGCACCACCATTGGGTTCTTAAGAATGTGCTGGCCTTTACTCTTGTGGAACTCAAGGCCTTTGAGGGGGTGGGAGGTAGCAACCGCACGCAGGAACTGTTACAACATCAACGACACAACCGAAAAATAGGACGAAACTGGTTGGCTCGCTTCAAACGCATCGACTTGTTCGTGAGCGGGCTGGTTTAAATGATGATTTCATGTTTGTTTACCTGACACGCCGGCGCTTTGCTTCTTGCCGCCAGCCTTGCCCTTCTGGACCCCGCCAGCCGCTCGCAGGCCGTCGCCTCCCTTAATCTTCTTTGAGGACATGGCTACGCGGTTGAAATATAGAAGGGGCTAATACTTCGGCGCAAGTGGTGGCTCTTTCACTTGGCGCGGGGCTTGAAAGTGGTGAGGCATCGAAGAGCAGACAAACGAGGTATGTTCACACCAAGTTCACACTATTGCAACCCCATTGGCCATTGCAACCCGTCTGGCGAAGGCGTCAGCTTCGCGACGGACGCACTTTACAGTGACGTATTCCTGAGGCCGCGATTTGCAGCGTCCCACTCTTCCTTCCATTCAGCACAATCAGTTTCCTTGGTCTGCTTCCTCCATAGTGGAAAGCAAAACTGGCTTCGATCAGCTCTGCCGTCAGTTTGGCTAGCCCTTCCTCCCCAGCCTGCGCCAAAGGCGACAAAACCTCGGCTTAGGTATCCTAAACAGAAAGCTTAACACGAAACCGAAGCGGAATGTTTGTGTACATCTTCTGGGCCAATGTGATCGCGGTGGTAGGCATGGGCCTGCTCTTCCTGTGGCAGATCTTTGCTGCCAAGCCTGCCCCCGTGGAGGAGGCCAAGTTCCAGATTGGCGACATCACCGCTGAAACGTTGAGGTATTACTGCGGCTATGACTACATGAAGCCCATCCTGGTGGCTGTCAGGTGCGCCTGCGGCAACCCCATATCTGCATGGCCTTTTTGAATTCTGTACCTCCAGCGGGCTGAGGCTACCACTACAAAAAACAACAATCCTAGTGGCTGTCATGTGCGTTCTAGCGCCCTCCCCCACACTCGTTCCAGTTTAAATCGATATGTTTTGAACATTTGAAACTCAAAAGCAAGCAGCTCTAGACCCAGCAAAGCCCATGCACACCAAATACTTAAAAGACGGTCATGCATACAGTTAAGCCACTGCTACTGCTGCTGTCTCGACTGTTTCCCAGAATGGAAGAAAGCGAAATTCAGGGGTTCTCTTGATCTTTTCAAACTGCCGTGGAGTGTGGAGCGTTGACATGTCAGCAGTGGAAAGCTTTAACAGCTCACTTGCTGCAAAACAATTATGGTGCAAAATTCACGGAGGACGAAACATAAAGAGTTGCAGGAGGGAGAGGGGAGGACAGTGAAGGAACTGGCAGCACTAGGAAAAGTGGAGGGCAATCAGGAGATGGGCAGCAGGGTGGTAGGGTTTGGAAGCCATGCAGCTAAGCAGTGCATGCCTGCATGGGCCAGCTCGGGGCATCAGGTCCCCCCTCCTGCCCCCAACCATGCCTGCTGCCAAATCCTGATGATGATCAGTGTTCATTCCATCACGCACTAGACCATATTTGCCTGGCTGAATAACAGCTGATGCTCCCTGCAGTAAACAGTGATTATGATTTGCCTCTCATCCTTTTGGATTTTCAGTCGAAGCTCCCTACAAAAAACAATGTAGCGCTTACTTAACCTAAACCCTAAATAGTGATGTTGATGTGCCTGTCACCCTTGCTAAACCACCCTTCTTGAAAACAGGGGTGTGGTGATTGACGTGACAAATAAGGCCGATTTGTACGGGCCAGGTGAGAGAGGCTGAGCTGGCAGTTAGGGCCAGGTATGAGAGGCTGAGCTGGCAGTCAGGGCTAGGTAAGAGAGGCTGAGCTGGAAGTCAGAGCTAGGTGTGAGAGGTTGGGCTGGCAGTCAGGTCCAGGTTGAGGAGGTTGGGCTGGCACTCAGGGTTAGCCAAGAGAGTTTGGGCTGGCAGTCAGGGCTAGGTGTGAGAGGCTGAGCTGGCAGTCAGGGTTAGCCAAGAGAGGCTGAGCTGGCAGTCAAGGCTAGGTAAGAGAGGTTGGGCTGGCTGTTTGGGCTAGGTATGAGAGGTTGGGCCAACCCTGACCATCAACTGACCATCGCCTTCTGCCTGCGACGGCCACCAGGCAAGGAGCTGCACGTGTATGCCGGCAAGGAGATCAGCCGGGCGCTGGCCCTGGGGTCTCTGAAGGAATCGGACTGTGAGGATGCGCAGCTGCACGATCTCGGGGAGGTGGAGATGCAACGTCTGGAGGCCGCAATGGTGGACATGACACAGATACAGAAGTTGGACACTGTTGGACAGGTGGATGGGTGGCTGGGTGGGTGGAGGGGACAAGTGGGTGGGTTAAGTGGGGGGCATGGCGGGGGAACAGGGGTGTGGGTGGGTGGGGGGGGCAGGTGGGGGGATTGGGGGATGAATGTGCTAGTGGCACAGGGAAGTGGTAAGGACTGGTGAATGGGTGTAGTGGCAAGTTAGTGATTGCGTGTGTGGGTGTGTGTGGATTTGGGTGCATGGTTCTGCATGCATGTGGGCGCCTGTGTGTGTGCAGGCGTGGGTGCATGTGTGGACATGGGTGTGTCAGGGTTGTTGAATGGATGTGTGGGTGGGTGCTGTGTAGGTGAGAGGTGTGATGGGGGGAGGGGGCATGGTTAGGCGCGGGTGGTTCTGCATGCATGTGGGCGCGCCGATGGCATCACCCACGCTGCTGCATGGGCTGCAAAGGACGATTCCGTGGTAGGCTCTATCAGCCTATTGCTGTCCATGTGGCCAGAGGATGCGGCACCAGGATAGGGGGGGAGAGGCAGAGCAAAGCGTCCCATTGTCGTAGGAAGGAGAAATATGCAGGCTGTGCTGCACCCTGCTATCAAACAGCGGGGGTCGGAGGCTGGTGCGGTGCTGTGTTAAGCAGGACCCGGTTAGAGCGAGCTCCGTCTCACCACTGCTTCTGAGCTTCTGTTTCTAGTGCCACCTGCCCTGCCTCTTCCCTGTTGCCTCCGACCAGGTGGTGCCTCTACATTTGTTATGGTTTAGGCCCCCAAGCCTTAACCATGAACCTGTCCCTGCCCTGCCTCTTCCCTGTTGTGTGGCCAGGTGGTGCCTCTGAAGCAGGTAACACTCGAGGAGTTGGCCCGGCATGATGGCAGCCGGCCAGAGCTCCCGCTGTACCTGGCCATCAAGGGTGTCGTGTTCAACATAACCAAGGGGAAGCAATTCTACGGACCAGATGGTGAGGCTCTGCCTTCGCTGTTTTCTTTTCTTATGCTGTGACCCCGAGCTGCGCTGTTCCCTTCCCTTCCCGCACCCTTCTCGCTGTTCCCCTCCCGTACGCCCCTAGGAGGGCGTAGTTTTATATTCTTCTTATGCTGATGCGGAAAGGTTCTTGTGTTGACCCGCAAGTACATTTACTTTGTACAGGTACTGGTATTGATATGACCCGGAAGACAACAACAGCCGGGACTGTTCCTGAGGTCCCTAACCCCCCCTCTTCAAGCATCAAAATGGTGTGTGGCTGGAGTCTGTATCTCTCCTAGAGGACACCTCTGCCCCTGAGCCCTATTTACTCCTCTTTCAGGGCTTTCAAGAACAGAGACCTAATTTGTCTGCTCCCTCTCGCCTGCGCCTTGGGAGTGCATGAAGCTTCTCAGGCCTGACGAGGCGGCACTGCCCCCATACCCTGCCCCAGCTAACACACCCCAACATTTAAAACCCAAGCCCTGACCGCCCTCTGCTTGAACCCTGAGACAGGCGTGTACCCGTTCGCCGGCCGCGAGTGTGCGCGTGCGTTTGCGCTCCTGTCCACAGAGGTCAGCGACTGCAACGATAACCTGGAGGGCCTGTCGCCAACGGAGCTGGAGAGCCTCCGGGACTGGGAGGCCAAGTTCAACAACAAGTACCCAATCATCGGGAAGACTGTGGCTGCGTGAGTAGCAGCAAGAGCAGGGAAGCAGCTGCAGGAGCAACAGCAGAACAACAGCAACAGCAGGGAGTATGAAGCTACTGTCACCGGGAACATTGTTGCAGCATGAGCAGCAGCAGCAAGAGCAGGGATGCAGGTGCAGAGGCAGTAGCAACAGCAGCAGCAGCAAGAGCAAGGATGTAGCTGCAGAAGCAGAAGCAACCGCAGGTGCAGGGTGTATGAAGCTGCTGTCACTGTGCCGTGAGCACGAGCAGCAGCAGTAGCAGCAACAAAAGTAGCGAGGAGGAAGCTGCCAGTAGGAAGCAGGATGTGCAATAACCATATATCCGATCATCCTAAACATTGGGGCAGCAAAAAAAAGCAACAGCAACGATGGTGGAGATGCGGCAGCAACAGCAGGGGATGTGTGGCAGCACTAGCAGCAGCTGATGCAACATAATCAGTGGCAGCAGTAGCAGCGGCAGCAACAGCAGCGGATATGTGGCAGCAGCAGCAGCAGCAGCTGCTGCAACATTATTAGTGGCAGCGGGGATGCAGGTGCTGTTGTCGGCACACGGCTGCTGCGTGAGTAGCAGCGGCAGTAGAGAGGATGTTGCGGCCATCAGGGTGCAGGATGTGTGCAAATAACAAATTGTGTACGGGGGCGTTTTAAAATCTGATGTCTCCAGATTTGTGCGGGGAGCCCAGGTGCTCAATACTCTTGTGTTGGGTGGGTGGGTCTCTCAGGTGGGCTTGCAATACTATGTGTGAAACCAGTCCTCCTTATTGAACCTATGTAAGCTTGGATTGTGCAAGCTGTGCTTGAGGCCGGGGCTGGCGGAGTGGCATTCAGCCGCAGCTCGCAGCCTCGGGGAAATAGCTACTTCTGCATTGAATAAAAACGTGTGAGTCGGGGGACAGTACTTTGGCCCCATTTTGCCCAGAGGCGGCAACCATCAAAAGGTGGCCTGGCGTGCACTAAATAAAAATGCTCACAGATTGAGCTAACAGCTGATCACTGCTCCCTCAAGTTTGGGCGCCAGTCATATAAGCTGACATGCGAGCCTTATCCTCCGACTGTCCACAGCAGAGCAGCAAGGGTGTAGCAAATTGTGAAAGGAGGCTCAGGTGCTGTGTGGCCCTACTTAGGAGTCGTGTGCGGCGACACTCAGTGATGTTTTCAGACGATTTACAAGGTCAGAAAATATAATTTACAAGTCCGACTAGTCTTCTGGCACCAGGCAGGCCCCAGGACAAATATTTAACACCAGGGGTCAACAAACATAGGGGCAAAAACAGGCCAATCCCATAATCAGTACAAAGTCAAAAGTACAAAACCAGGAGTCCCGAACCAAAAGTATAGAACCAGGAGTCCCGAACTAAAAGTACAGAACCAGGAGTCCCAAACTAAAAGTACAGAACCAGGAGTACAGAACCAAAAGTACAGAGCATACATACCGGGGTAGAGACATGATGTCTCCAACTATAAACGCTTGGAACCCGTGGACAGATTTGCAAGTGTCACCAAATCGGGCAAAATGTCATGGCAAAAGTATCAACCCATGTTCTGGGGGGAAAAAGATTACCGAGAGAGGAATCAAACATACACGCCCATTCAAGATGATGCTCATGCTGGACAACAGGGAGTGGCAGTGGATTCCTAGCTAGCATACCGGTATTTCACGATAGCAGTAATTTCAGAAAACATAACACACAATCATCCAACACAACCCTTCCCAGTCCATACATTGTTCACACAAATACACAGGCTATACAGTGGTAGCCAGATAAGATATTTACTGGGACGAACTAGTATGTCACAAGGTGATCAGAATTTACGAAATCGCTGCAGCCCAAGCCACAACTCCCCGCTGCCTCAAAGACTGGAAATCACTTTGGCGAGCGATACATGGCGCATGATGCATACTCATGGAATAATTTGCACAGCGCAAAAGCGCATGTTGCACTGTATAAGATGCATGGAGTAACAAGCATGGAGAATGTCAGCATGATGCATGGAGCAGGGCGCAAAGAAACGTCACATATGGCGAATTCACATTGGTCCACCTAACACTCAAGCAAAGGCATACTAGTAGGTGTTATTTGCATGGCTGTAACTGGATCTCTGCCACCACCCACTACCGCCTGTTTGGCAGAAGCAAGCATAGCAGGGACTCTGCTAGCTGCTCAGGTGACGAAGCGTTGCTGTAATTCTCGTGGCTGCTGCCCCATGACGGCTCAGAAGGCTGAGTCTCGCACTGTCTCGGGTCAGAGAATGTCTCCACAGAGGATCCGGAGGACCCCTCCTGGCTTTCAGACGCCTCTTCAGGAGATGCAGAGAGGGGCTGAATGCCCTTAAGGCCAGGCACAGTGATGAACATGTGCGGTCGCGAAGACGCCACCACCGACATAGCCAGCTCAAACAGAGGGGTCAGGGGGGCCTCGGCAATGGAATGCTGTGGGAAGGACTCGTTGTCCAGGAGGGGTCCGGGTGCTGGATCCTTAGCCGGTGCTGCATCCCTGGTCAGCAGTGCTGCGTATCGGGTGGCCGTTGGGTCCCTGGTCAGCAGGTTGGGCTCCGTGTCCAGAAGGCGCACGGGTGCTGAGGCCCTGGTCAGCAGGTTGGGCTCGGTGTCCAGAAGGGGCATGGATGCTGGGTCCATGGCTGGTGCTGAGTGCTGGGCCAGCGGGGGAGGCTCGTTGATTAGGTTTGCAGGCTGCATGGCCGCGCTGGCATCACCCGGCAGCACCGTCAAGACGCGGCACAGCTCTGCCTCAATCTCTGCCATGCCTGGTCGCTGACTCGGGTCCCTCACCAGGCCACGGTGCACAAGGCGGTGTAGGGCCTCAGCACCCTCGGTGCCAAAGGCCGCCAGCTTGGCTGGGATGAGGTACAGGGCCGGCTCAGAGCCCGTCCTGAGTTTTGCAATCATGTCCTCCATGGCCTCGGCATGGGTCTGCCCAGCCGCCATGGCCGTGCAGAGATTGTTGTAGAAAGGCTCCATCTCGCAGTTCAGGACGGACAGCAGCATCCTGCAGAATGCCAGGACATCGGCAGCCGCAGAAACCTGGAGGGGGGGAAGTGGATGGGGTTGTGACAACACATGTGTGCAAGTGCTGATGACACTCAGTCCCCAGTTTTCTGCTCATTGCTGGCCCGACCGTTCTGAGCTTCACGCATCTCCCCACCCACCCATGATGCCACCCTGCCTACTGGTATGACACCACTGTTTTGAAAGTCTGCTGTGCTAGATGTGTGCTTAAGAAGATCAGATGGCCCAGCCTGATAAAGTGAGCTTCACACATTCCCTCACCTTTCTCCCCTCGACCAAGCATTCCTGGGCGCTGTAAATGTATGTGCCACCCGTGGGTGATGGCACATTGCCGTCCTTGTCAGCGCGCTGTGAAGCTCCCGCATCTCCCAGCTGCACAAGTCAAACAGAAATGGAGGAATGAGGGTTTGGATAATTTACGGAAGATATAGGTTACTCATTCACTGTGCTCATTCACTGTGCTCATTCACTGTGCAATAAGCAGCAGGGCATGCTGCACTTTGCCCCCTCTTGGCTGTAGGCCACAACGTAGCTGAAATGTAGCTGAACCGTTAGCAGCACTCCACACAAATGTGTATATATGCCTGCTCACCTTCACGACCACCCTTTCCTGCCCGTTGGTGTCAACCCTCCTCATGAAGAGGAAGTTGCACGTCTTGATGTCCAAGTGGAGGAAGCCGTGGCGGTGGAAGTACATGAGGGCAGTGGCGCACTTGCGCAAGGTGTCGATCACCATGCGGGGGGTGCGTGATGGGCTGCGAAGTAGAGGAGATGCAGCATGCCATGTCAGGGGTGGGGGCAATGCTAACATCGCTAAGGACGTGCATGCCCGGCTGCTAGCTGGATGAGAGCTATGCCAAAGCTGAGGTTCAGGAGGGAAGGAACGAGAAAAACAGCCGAAACGGATGAACGGGAAAGGAAACTACAGAGAGTGTGGCAATCCATCATGAGTAGGCCAGGTTCAAACTGAAATCAAGAGGTAATACTGCTCAACAAGCTTTTGTTTGAGGAGAAAACCTTAGTTCCTGTTTTTTACCTGTCCACCAGCAGGTCCCTGACTGAGCCATCCATCAGCTCCATCAGGTACCCCATGATGGGGGCCTGATCAGTCAGACCCAGGAAGTCGTCCACAACCAGCGCGTAGATCTGGGGGACTCGGTCGCCTTTGCCACGTGCCAGCTGCAGAATGTCCACCTCAAGCCAAATGACACTCGCCTGGCCCGGCTAGGTCGGCAAGGGAGGAGGGTGGGAGGGGGGGAGTTGAACAAGCGGCAAGGGCAGGGAGGCAATGGGCAGCAGGGCGAGGAGGGTACCGCCTCGATTGACACAAAGCCTTATTAACCTAACATTTGTTTTCAGTGTTTCACTAGACTGAACTGCCATCAACAAGGTATCAACAATACCTAGCAAAACCCTAGATAGCGCAGATCAGGCCTGTTCACCTGAGCGAGCTTGCACGCCGTCGGCTTGCCCTCGAAGTCAAGCGCGTACACGTCGCCGTTACCTCCCTTGGCGAAGGGTACCCCCATGCCAGGTGACAGGCCGCTGATGCCGACACGCTTCATGGCATGCAGCCGTGCCGAGGCAGCCTCCTCCTCCAACTTGTTGACACGGCCCTTCAAGTATGACAGCTCCTCCTCCTGACGCGCCAGCTTCTCCTGCTGTCCCTTGGCTTTTTTCTCCCAGAGCGCAAGCATGCTAGTTGTGGTGTCTAGCTTCTTACGTAGGGCCTGGTGCTGTTCATCATGGACCTGCTGCTGCACAATCTCCTGCAGCTTCTGAGTGTTCGTTTGGTCCCCACTGCGAAGCAGGACATGATGGAAGAGAAAAGTTTATTGATATGAATGCAGAATCATAATCGAAGGCAAAATTCAGGGCAAATCATCGCAATACCGTACGTACGGGTGCCAGTACTAGGATGTTATTGGGCAACTGAACGAAAGTGAACCCAATCTAGTCATGCATGCATGCCTTCTAACCAGGTGCTTCTAGCTGACGGCTTCTGCTTCCGCCTTGCCTGTTATCGGAATAATGGTCGTCGACTGTCCTACCTGCTGTTGTACTCAATGTCCGTGCCAAGCACCGAGATTGCTGACGACGCGGAAGAGGCGCCCGCCGCAGTGGGCGCCTGCAGAGTGAGGAATGGATCAGGCCAGGAAAGGAGGGGGCGCAAAAATTACGTGGACATGCAGGGATACGGAAATCATGGATTCCGAAATCTGGAGCGAGGCGCCAACCAGTTGCTCGAGACCGCCATCGAAATGCCGCAGGAGCGAGGGGAAGCCTGGCTTACCTCAGCCCTCTCTAACTCAGCCCTCTTTACCTCAGCCATATCCTACGAACAGCAGATATGAGCAATGAGACGAATCTAGACGACAGAGCACTGCATATCGAGGCAGATTTCGAACTGCATGTGCCAATGCGGATGTTTGTCACGGTGCCAGTCGCATGGCACCCCTGGCTGGCTGGCTCCAGGGGTGGATGGTGGGGATTCATTGCAACGTGTCACTTGCATACATGGTTGGACATGAAATCAAATTGGAGCTGCTTACCAGCTGGATAAGAATCATGGGTCCCCATATGTCTGGCGCCTTCCTTTCGTAAGGCATCGATCAAAATTCAAAGTTAAAGATTTCAAGAACAATGATAATGTAAGGATCGCGGATAGAGGGTGCTTGTATACAGCGACTGTCGCTGAATCCTGAAACCGATGATGACTGGCGCCCGTCTTCCTTTTCGACTCGCAAGCCGTACCATCCCGGTACATGTGGAAATTTGACATTTTTTTGCCCCCTTTTTGTTTCTTCTCTTCTCCCTTCTCATCAGTGGGGCGCCCTCGCGGCCAAGCAGGGGAGGGATTCGCTTGCTTTTGTGGAATTTTTCTTGTTGTTCTGTAGGCTTTGTTGAGGGCTCAAGTGTATCAGGTGTCTGACTCGGTCTTCTTTGCATTCCCGGCCTTTCCTTTTGTTCCTGCCCCCTCTTCCTTTTTTTCTCCCATCTAAACAGTTGGGCGCCCACGCGGCCGAGCTTTGAGCGGGCCCAGAGGTGTAACGTTGTGACATGTGGAAATGTACACCGTTCTTAACATTTAACCAAGTCAATAACGTTACACCTCTGGGCCCGCTCAAAGCTCGGCTGCCTGGGCGCCCAACTGTAGAAACTACCAAGGGGGCAAAAAAGGAAGGAGATGACCGAAAGGGGAGGCCGGAAAGGCAAACGAGACAGGCTCCTCAGAATCCCTAGAGCCCCACCATCAACAATGCCCACAACACAGTCCACGAAAGCAAGTGCATCTCACCCCTGCTCAGCCTGGTAGAGCTCGTGGAAGTGTGTGGCAGCGCCCGCACATTTAACCAAGTGCTTCCCCGACGTGTTCTTGCCCTGGCCTACCTCCTCCGTGATGCTGTGACATACACTGAGCATGCTCTCAACACAGATGTACTGGCTCTGGACGTGGGCTGCATGGATCTCTCCAACACATACTGGTGTTTTTTAAAAATTGGCCACCATGAACCAAATGGAAAGCAAGTCTTTCCGGTACCTTATCTCCATGCACGCTTTACCCGTTGACTCTCCATATCTGCATGTGCACATGACGTTGTGCTTTGCCCGAAACGGGATATTACACCTCGTATTACACTACCGGAATGTTGCATCTCTCAAGCACCCTTTTAGAGCCTCATCACCTCATGGACCACAAATCTGTAATCTGCCAGACTATTCCGAGGTTCTGAGTGCAAGCAGCCTCTCCTCTTCAAGCCTTTAGCACAGTCAAGAACCGGCCTGCTTCCTCCTGATGAAATATCGGAACAGGATGCATGCAGAAGACCCGTTCTTTGAAAAACTGAACAAAACTAAGGAAAAAATACCTCAACCGAGCGCCGCAGATGCAACCGCTGCTGTCAAGCTGGCTTTAACAGACTGATAACACTCGACATCATCCGCGAAAAGGTGAGCTCGGAAGGCGACACCACCCTTGATGGCTGCTATGGCCGCATGCTGCACAGCCTGCCGGTGCTCCACCAACGCGGTGTTGCCAATCCTCAGCATGCCGCTCACTGCACGGATGCGGTCGATGTAGGTCACCTCCTCCCGCTGCAAAGGTTCAACGAAAAAGACTTGCCTAGCAGAACAGATGAAAGGAGAAATTGGCGCTCCCCCGTGAATGCACTCGCTCTGCACTTCAGCACCTAATTGCAGGAGTCTTTGTGCCCCCCCCCATCTCCATCCCCCAATGCTGCTGCATTGGCCGAAGAGGTGGCAGAACAATGGCGAAAAGCTTCGACATCATGCCCTCTCATATCAGCCACTCCACTACCGCTGCAACGGGCTCTCTCCCATTTGCCCTGCATTTAACGGCCCCCGGTGTTCTGTAGGAGTACTGGTCTCTTCCACCTTCTCAGGCGCCACCCCACAGCCTCCACCGCAGCAACATACTTCAAAATATGCCTGGAACCCGGCTTACAAATCACCTTAAAATCAGCTACGTTGGCCGACTCGGTGGCACCGGCATTGGACCATGCTGCTGCGGCAAGACTGGGGCTGGGCTTCCCGGCCAAATGCCGCTGCTGGCCGGGCAAAGCCGTGGCAGGAGAGTACTACGGCCTCAGCCCAGGGCCAGATGGCAGACCCAACGGCGGGGTTGGCGGCGGTATGGCTGGCGAAGACCGCATCAGCTGCATCGGCCTGGGACAGGGTAGTGGAAGGGGGTGGAAAGGATTATATTTCATATTTAGGCCCTCATGAGATGCTTTGGAGATCTCAAATCCTGCGTGCAGATCTTCCAAGCTGTGCAAACGGTCATGCCCATCATGCCGTCACCCATATCCTCAATATACAAACAGGCGTGCCTATTATGCCGGGATAACAGTCACTGCCATGAACAGGCGAACTCCTGACAGCTAGGCGGTACCCCTAGCTAGGAAAGTATAATCAAGACAAACTGGTGTCTCACGAAACAGGCAGGCAAGATAGTTACGGCAGATTTGACAGATCATGCTATCTTAGGAGCAAAGGCTATGCTGCTGGAAAACCCAGCCCCCCAAGCACAGAGCCTCAAGACTCACGTACAAAGCCCTGGCAAGGACCATAAACCAGCGCAGTGCTTGCAAACGACACAGCATGCACCACTATCGCATGCACCTCCAGCCTGTTTCATATCCCATATCCCCCCAGATCCTGCAGAGCTACTAGCATTCACTGTTTGTCACAGTCCAGATCTGCATGATCTGCTGGATCCACTATTGCCTCAGTCCAGATCTGACAAGAGGAGGAGGTTTTGAACAGGTGTGTCGGTAGGGGATTTGAAAAAGGATGTAAGAAATGAAGCGTAGATTTTAGAGGGTGAGAGACAGAAGCTGGAGTCATGGAGGATTGGAGGGAAGAAACGATAATATCCTCTGTTGATAGGTAGGAGGAGGAGGAGGAGGCAGGTGCAACAGCAGCCACATCAGTGCTCAGAATTGCTGGTGCAGGAGGGATCACAACAAAATCATCAGCAGTCATCACAAAAATAGCATTTATGATCACAACAAAAGCAGCTGCAATGATCACAACAGAACGACAGCTGCGATCACAACAACATAACCTGCAGCAGTGATCACAACATAACCACTGAAGCGGTGATCACAACACCAGCAGTGACAGCAGTGACTACAACAAGAGCAGTAACAGTGATCACAACCACATGAGGAACAACAGTGTTCAAAACAGCAACAGCAATGATCACATCAAAGGCAACAGCAGCGATCACATCAAAATCAACAACAACAGGGATCACCACAAAAGTAATTACAGCGCTGGTCACTAAAAAGGCAGCAGCAACAGTGACCACAGGAAGCAGCAGGAGCGATCACAACAGCATGTACAGCAGCTGCAGCGTGACTACATTCCCTTGGTCGCCAGGCTCTAAGGGATCGCGGGTTGAAATCTTTCACCTGCTCAGCGTTTAACCACATATGACATATCTGCTGAGGATGCAGCGGGCTGGCGCAAATCACCATCATTATATTTTCCCATCGCATCCATACTGTGAGAGTTTATTCTTGCAATCATCCAGGCATATTCCCCCTCCTCATCCACCCCAGCAGATACTCACCTAGTCACCTCCCTGGCTCCCACCACCCCATGCTGCCAGCCCCCCCTCAACACCCTCACAAACACACCTCACCGGCTCCCCCCCTGCAATGCCTCACCTCCCCGCTTCCTGCCTGTCCCCTCCCCACACACACCTCGCCCTCCTGCGGTGCCTCTCCTCTTCGCTTTCTGCCTGGTCCTTTGCTCGGCGCTTGCCGTTTACACCTGCGGACTTGCACTGCTCTTCGCACTTGCACCACCCCTCACGGAAGCGACGGACGCAGCTTCATTGAATTCTGGCTGTGGCCACAAATTTCAGCTTAAAATGTTCCATCCAATCAGGAGGAGGAAGATCAAGGGCACTGATTATGCTGTATGGAAGGGAGATTGGAGGCTTCCGCCCAAGGGCGTAAAAGTCACGTTATGAAAATTATATGAGGTAGAATCTCACGAAACAGCAGACGGATGTTCGTGTACATATTCTGCGCCACCGTGATCGATGTGATGGGCCTGGGCTTGGGCCTGCTCCTGGGCCTGCTGTTCCTGTTGCAGATCTTTGCTGCCGAGCCCCCCTGGCCAAGTCTGCCCCGTGGAGGAGGCCAAGTTCCAGGTAGGCGACATCAACGCTAAAACTTCGAGGTATTACTGCGGCTATGACTACAAGAAGCCTATCCTGGTCGCGGCTAAGTGCGCTTGCCCCCCCATCTGCCTTTTTGAGCACTTCAAATCCCGGGCTGAGTATTACTGCAGCTACCATCGCAATAATACCATCCTCATGGCTGTCAAGTGCGTGCTAGCGCCCTCCCACACACATTTGCCTGCTTGCAATTTTGTTTTAAACGTTTGAAATTCGAAGCAAGCAGCTCTGGGCTGAGCAAAGCTCCTATGCCCAAAACACTTGCAAGACGGCCATGCATGCAGCTATGCCGCCGCAGATGCCACCGCCGCCGATGCTGTCACAGCTCTTTCCTAGAATGTAGACAAGGAAATCCAGGGGTTCTCTTAATCCTTTCAAACTGCCGTGGAGTGTGGAGTGTGGACACCTCAGCACTGGATACCTCGGACAACTCACCTGTTGCAAAACAATCATCGAGCAGAATCCTCGGAGGAAGAAGCATGGACAGTGGTAGTAGGTAGAGGTGAGGACAGTGAGGGGATTGGCATCAGGAAAAGGGGAGGGCAGTGAGGAGACAGGCAGCAGGGTGGCGGGGTGTGACAGCCATGCAGCTAGGTACTGCATGGGCCAGCACGGGGCATCAGATTTCCCTCCTGCCAACACCTCCCGATGATGATCAGTCTTTATTTCATTGCACACCATTCCATTTTCTCCTGGGTGAATTGCAGCTGATGCTCCCTCACGTAAAGAGTGGTGATGATGTGTCGCTTATCCTTGTCCTCATCCCATGCCAATGTTCACATTCTTGTTCACCTACCTTTTGTGAAAGCAGGGGTGTGGTGTTTGACGTGAGAGGCAAGGCGGATATGTATGGGCCAGAGAGGCTGGGCAGGTAGTCAGGACCAGGTAGGAGAGGTTGGGCTAGCTGTCTGGGCCAAGTTAGAGAGGTTGCCCAGCAGTCAGGGCCATGTCGGGGATGTTGGGCTGGCACTGGGGCGGACTATGTAACTTGCGTAACTTGCTTTGTCTCTAAACCTTGCCTGCCCCCAAGCCTTAACCCTGAGCCTGTCCCTGCCCTACCTCTTCCCTGTTCCTTGGTTAATTGTTGCCTCCGCAGTTGCTGGGGTTAAGGCTCCCCAGCCTTAACCCTGAACCTGCCCCAGCACTGCCTATACCCTGTTGCGTGGCTAATTGGTGTCTCTGCAGTTGGCAGGGTTTAGGCCCCCAGCCTGACACCTGAACCTGTCCCTGCCCCACCTCTTCCCTGTTGCGCGGCTTATTGATGCCTCTGCAGATGTTAGGGTTTAGCCCCCCCGAGCCTTAACCCTGCACCTGTCCCTGCCCCGCCTCTCCTCTGTTGTGCGGCTAATTGGTCCCTCTGCAATTGTTAGGGTTGAGGCCCACAATCCTTAACCCTGAACCTGTCCCTGCCCGCCTTTTTCTGTTGCGCTGCGAATTGGTGTTTTTGCAGATGTTAGGGATTAGGCCCCCCAGCCCTAACCCTGAACCTATCCCTTCCCCGCCTCTTCCCTGTTGCGCGGCGAATTGGTGCCTCTGCAGTTGCTAGGGTTTAGGCCCCCCAGCCTTAACCCTGAACCTGTCCCTGCCCCGCCTCTTCCCTGTTTCGTGGTTAGTTGGTGCCTCTGCATTTGTAAGAGTTTAGGCCCCCAAGCCTTAACCCTGAACCTGTCTCTGCCCTTTCTTTTCCCTGTTGCACGGCTCATTGGTGCCTCTGTAGTTGTTAGGGTTTAGTCCCCTCAGCCTTAACTTTGAACCTGTCCCTGAGCCGCCTTTTTCCTGTCGTGCGGCTCATTGGTGCCTCTGTAGTTGCTAGGGTTCGGGCCCCAAGCCTGAACCCTGAACCTGTCCCTGCCCCGCCTCTTCCCTGTTGCGCGGCTACTTGGTACCTCCGCAGTTGTTAGGGTTTAGGCCCCCCAGCCTTAACCCTGAACCTGTCCCTGCCCCATCTCTTTTCTGTTGCGCGGCAAATTGGTGCCTATACAGATGTTAGGGTTCAGGCCCCAAGCCCGACCCCTGAACCTGTCCCTGCCCCGCCTCTTCCCTGTTGTGCGGCTGGTTGGTGCCTCTGCAGTTGTCAGGGTTTAGTCCCCCGCGCCTTAACCCTGAACCTCCCCCTGCCCCGCCTTCGCCCTGTTGCGTGGCTAATTGGTGTCTCTGCAGTTGTTAGGGTTTAGGCCCCCCAAGCCTTAACCCTGAACCTGTCCCTGCCCCGCCTCTTCAATGTGGCACGGCTAATTGGTGTCTCTGCAGTTGTTAGGGTTTAGGCCCCCCAGCCTTAACCCTGAACCTGTCCCTGCCCCGCCTCTTCAATGTGGCGCGGCTAATTGGTGCCTCTGCAGTTGTTAGGGTTTAGCCCCCCAAGCCTTAACCCTGAACCTGTCCCTTCCCCGCCTCTTCAATGTGGCACGGCTAATTGGTGCATCTGCAGTAGTTATGGTTTATGCCCCCCACCCTTACCCCTGAACCTGTCCCTGCCCCGCCTCTTCTCTGCTGCGTGGCTAATTGGTGACTTTGCAGTTCTTATGGTTTAGCCCCCCAGCCTTAACCCTGCACCTGTCCCTGCCCCGCCTTTTCCCTGTTGCGCGGCTAATTGTTCCCTCTGCAGTTGTCAGGGTTGAGGCCCCCAATCCTTAACCCTGAACCTGTCCCTGCTTTCCCTCCCCTGTTATGCGGTTAATTGGTGCCTCCGCAGTTGCTAGAATTTAGGCTCCCTGGCCTTAACCCTGAACCTGCCCCAGCACTGCCTCTACCCTGTTGCGTGGCTAATTGGCGACTCTGCAGTTGGCAGGGTTTAGGCCCCCAGCCTGAACCCTGAATCTGTCCTTGCCCCGCCTCTCCCCTGTTGCGAGGCTAATTGGTGCCTCTGCAGATGATAGGGTTTAGCTTAACGTTGGACCTGTCCCTGCCCCGCCTCTTCCCTGTTGCGCCGCTAATTGGTCCCTCTGCAGTTGTCAGGGTTGAGGCCCCCAATCCTTAACCCTGAACCTGTCCCTGCCCGCCCCTCCCCTGTTGTACGGCTAATTGGTGCCTCTGCAGTTGCTAGGGTTTATGCCCCCAGGCTTTAACCCTGAACCTCTTCCTGCCCCGCTTTGTCTCTGTTGTGCGGCTAATTGGTGTCTTTGCAGTTTTTATGGTTTAGGTCCCCGCGCCTTAACCCTAACCCCCCCCCTGCCCCGCCTCTTCCCTGTTGCGCGGCTACTTGGTACCTCCGCAGTTGTTAGGGTTTAGGCCCCAGGCCTAAACCCTGAACCTGTCCCTGCCCCATCTCTTTTCTGGTGCGCGGCGATTTGGTGCCTCTACATATGTTAGGGTTCAGGCCCCAAGCCTGAACCCTGAACCTGTCCCTGCCCCGCCTCTTCCCTGTTGCGCGGCTACTTGGTACCTCCGCAGTTGTTAGGGTTTAGGCCCCAGGCCTAAACCCTGAACCTGTCCCTACCCCATCTCTTTTCTGGTGCGCGGCGATTTGGTGCCTCTACATATGTTAGGGTTCAGGCCCCAAGCCTGAACCCTGAACCTGTCCCTGCCCCGCCTCTTCCCTGTTGTGCGGCTAGTTGGTGCCTCTGCAGTTTTTAGGGTTTAGGCCCCCCTGCCTTAACCCTGAACCTCCCCCTGCCCCGCCTTCGCCCTGTTGCGTGGCTAATTGGTGCCTCTGCAGTTGTTAGGGTTTAGGCTCTCAAGCCTAAGCCCTGAACCTGTCCCGGCCCCGCCTCCTCCTTGTTGCGTGGCTAATTGGTGACTCTGCAGTTGTAAGGGTTTGGGCCCCCAAGCCTTAACCCTGTACCTGTCCCTGCCCTACCTCTTCCCTGTTCCTTGGTTAATTGGTGCCTCCGCAGTTGCTAGGGTTTAGGCTCCCCGGCCGTAACCCTGAACCTGCCCCAGCACTGCCTCTACCCTGTCGCGCTGCGAATTGGTGACTCTGCAGATGTTAGGGATTCGGCACCCCAGCCTTAACCCTGAACCTATCCCTTCCCCGCCTCTTCCCTGTTGTGCGGCTAATTGGTGCCTCTGCTGTTGTTATGGGTGAGGCCCCCAATCCTTAACCCTGAACCTGTCCCTGCCCGCCGTTTTCTGTTGCGCTGTGAATTGGTGTCTCTGCAGTTGTCAGGGATTAGGCCCCCCAGCCTTTACCCTGAACCTATCCCTTCCCCGCCTCTGCCCTGTTGCGCGGCGAATAGGTGCCTCTGCAGTTGCTAGGGTTTAGGCCCCCCAGCCTGAAACCTGAACCTGTCCCTGCCCCGCCTCTTCCCTGTTGTGCGGCTATATGGTGCCTCTGCAGTTGTTGGGGTTTAGGCCCCCGCGCTGCAACCCTGAACCTGTCCCTGCCCCGCCTCCTCCTTGTTGCGCGGCTAATTGGTGCCTCTGCAGTTGTTAGGGTTTAGCCCCCCGCGCCGTAACCCTGAACCTGTCCCTGCCCTGCCTCTTCTATGTGGCGCGGCTAATTGGTGTCTCTGCAGTTGTTAGGGTTTAGCCCCCCAAGCCTTAACCCTGAACCTGTCCCTGCCCCGCCTCTTCAATGTGGCACGGCTAATTGGTGCCTCTGCAGTTGTTATGGTTTAGGCCCCCCACCCTTACCCCTGAACCTGTCCCTGCCCCGCCTCTTCTCTGCTGCGTGGCTAATTGGTGACTTTGCAGTTCTTATGGTTTAGCCCCCCCAGCCTTAACCCTGAATCTGTCCCTGCCCCGCCTTTTCCCTGTTGCGCGGCTAATTGTTCCCTCTGCAGTTGTCAGGGTTGAGGCCCCCAATCCTTAACCCTGAACCTGTCCCTACCCACCCCTCCCCTGTTATGCGGTTAATTGGTGCCTCCGCAGTTGCTAGAATTTAGGCTCCCTGGCCTTAACCCTGAACCTGCCCCAGCACTGCCTCTACCCTGTTGCGTGGCTAATTGGTGACTCTGCAGTTGGCAGGGTTTAGGCCCCCCAGCCTGAACCCTGAATCTGTCCCTGCCCCGCCTCTTCCCTGTTGCGCGGCTAATTGTTCCCTCTGCAGTTGTCAGGGTTGAGGCCCCCAATCCTTAACCCTGAACCTGTCCCTGCCCGCCCTTCCCCTGTTATGCGGTTAATTGGTGCCTCCGCAGTTGCTAGAATTTAGGCTCCCTGGCCTTAAACCTGAACCTGCCCCAGCACTGCCTCTTCCCTGTTGCGTGGCTAATTGGTGACTCTGCAGTTGGCAGGGTTTAGGCCCCAGGCCTAAACCCTGAACCTGTCCCTGCCCCATCTCTTTTCTGGTGCGCGGCGATTTGGTGCCTCTACAGATGTTAGGGTTCAGGCCCCAAGCCTGAACCCTGAACCTGTCCCTGCCCCGCCTCTTCCCTGTTGTGCGGCTAGTTGGTGCCTCTGCAGTTTTTAGGGTTTAGGCCCCCCTGCCTTAACCCTGAACCTTCCCCTGCCCCGCCTTCGCCCTGTTGCGTGGCTAATTGGTGCCTCTGCAGTTGTTAGGGTTTAGGCCCCCAAGCCTTAACCCTGAACCTGTCCCAGCCCACTTTTTTATGTTGCGCTGCGAATTGGTGTCTCTGCAGTTGTTACGGATTAGGCCCCCCAGCCTTAACTCTGAACCTGTCCCTTCCCCGCCTCTTCCCTGTTGTGCGGCTAATTGGTGCCTCTGCTGTTGTTATGGTTGAGGCCCCCAATCCTTAACCCTGAACCTGTCCCTGCCCGCCGTTTTCTGTTGCGCTGTGAATTGGTGTCTCTGCAGTTGTCAGGGATTAGGCCCCCCAGCCTTTCCCCTTAACCTATCCCTTCCCCGCCTCTGCCCTGTTGCGCAGCGAATAGGTGCCTCTGCAGTTGCTAGGGTTTAGGCCCCCCAGCCTGAACCCTGAACCTGTCCCTGCCCCGCCTCTTCCCTGTTGTGCGGCTATATGGTGCCTCTGCAGTTGTTGGGGTTTAGGCCCCCGCGCCTTAACCCTGAACCTCCCCCTGCCCCGCCTCCTCCTTGTTTTCGCGGCTAATTGGTGCCTCTGCAGTTGTTAGGGTTTAGCCCCCCGAGCCTTAACCCTGAACCTCCCCCTGCCCCGCCTCCTCCTTGTTGCGCGGCTAATTGGTGCCTCTGCAGTTGTTAGGGTTTAGCCCCCCAAGCCTTAACCCTGAACCTGTCCCTGCCCCGCCTCTTCAATGTGGCACGTCTAATTGGTGCCTCTGCAGTAGTTATGGTTTAGGCCCCCCACCCTTACCCCTGAACCTGTCCCTGCCCCGCCTCTTCTCTGCTGCGTGGCTAATTGGTGACTTTGCAGTTCTTATGGTTTAGCCCCCCCAGCCTTAACCCTGCACCTGTCCCTGCCCCGCCTTTTCCCTGTTGCGCGGCTAATTGTTCCCTCTGCAGTTGTCAGGGTTGAGGCCCCCAATCCTTAACCCTGAACCTGTCCCTGCCCGCCCCTCCCCTGTTATGCGGTTAATTGGTGCCTCCGCAGTTGCTATAATTTAGGCTCCCTGGCCTTAACCCTGAACCTGCCCCAGCACTGCCTCTACCCTGTTGCGTGGCTAATTGGTGACTCTGCAGTTGGCAGGGTTTAGGCCCCCAGCCTGAACCCTGAACCTGTCCCTGCCCTGCCTCTTCCCTGTTGCGAGGCTAATTGGTGCCTCTGCAGATAATAGGGTTTAGCTTAACCTTGGACCTGTCCCTGCCCCGCCTCTTCCCTGTTGCGCGGCTAATTGGTGCCTCTGCAGTTGCTAGGGTTTATGCCCCCAAGCTTTAACCCTGAACCTCTTCCTGCCCCGCTTCGTATCTGTTGTGCGGCTAATTGGTGTCTTTGCAGTTTTTAGGGTTTAGGTCCCCGCGCCTTAACCCTAACCCCCCCCCTGCCCCGCCTCTTCCCTGTTGCGCGGCTACTTGGTACCTCCGCAATTGTTAGGGTTTAGGCCCCAGGCCTAAACCCTGAACCTGTCCCTGCCCCATCTCTTTTCTGGTGCGCGGCGAATTGGTGCCTCTACATATGTTAGGGTTCAGGCCCCAAGCCTGAACCCTGTCCCTGCCCCGCCTCTTCCCTGTTGTGCGGCTAGTTGGTGCCTCTGCAGTTGATAGGGTTTAGCCTCTCAAGCCTAAGCCCTGAACCTGTCCCTGCTCGCCTCTTCCCCTTATGCTGATGCGGAAAGGTTCTTGTGTTGACCCGCAAGTACATTTACTTTGTATTTATATGCGAATTCATACCAGCCGATGCCGGTACCATGAAGTGTATGTGTTTTGCACATTTTTGTCTCTTTTCATATGGTCGGAGTGTCTGCTGAAAGCCCTTCAGACGTCCAAGGCTGAAGTAGCAACTGTAGCCAAGAAGGCACAAGAGACTGGGGGTACCTGCACACCGCTTCAGATATGTTAAGAACCCGGAAGACAACAACAGCCGGGACTGTTCCTGAGGTCCCTAAACCCCCCTCTTCAAGCATCAAAATGGTGTGTGGCTGGAGTCTGTATCTCTCCTAGAGGACACCTCTGCCCCTGAGCCCTATTTACTCCTCTTTCAGGGCTTTCAAGAACAGAGACCTAATTTGTCTGCTCCCTCTCGCCTGCGCCTTGGGAGTGCATGAAGCTTCTCAGGCCTGACGAGGCGGCACTACCCCCATACCCTGCCCCAGCTAACACACCCCAACCTTTTAATCATAAGCCCTGACCGCCCTCTGCTTGGACACCGAGACAGGCGTGTACCCGTTCGCCGGCCGCGAGTGTGCGCGTGCGTTTACGCTCCTGTCCACAGAGGTCAGCGACTGCACCATAACCTGGAGGGCTTGTCGCCAACAGAGCTGGAGAGCCTCCGGGATTGGGAGGCCAAGTTCAACAACAAGTACCCAATCATCGGGAAGACTGTGGCTGCATGAGTAGCAGCAAGATCAGGGAGGCAGCTGCAGGAGCAGGAGCACAAGCAACAGCAACAGCAGGGAGTATGAAGCTGCTGTCACTGGGAATATTGTTGCAGCATGAGCAACAGCAGCAAGAGCAGGGATGCAGGTGCAGAGGCAGTAGCAACAGCAGCAGCAGCAAGAGCAAGGATGCAGCTGCAGAAGCAGAAGCAACCGCAGGTGCAGGGTGTATGAAGCTGCTGTCACCGTGCCGTGAGCACGAGCAGCAGCAGTAGCAGCAACAAAAGTAGCGAGGAGGAAGCTTCCAGTAGGGAGCAGGATGTGCAATAACCATATATCCAATCATCCTGAACATTGGGGCAGCAAAAAAAAGCAGCAGCAACAGCAACAACGGTGGAGATGCGGCAGCAACAGCAGGGGATGTGTGGCAGCACTAGCAGCAGCTGATGCAACATTATGAGTGGCAGCAGGGATGCAGGTGCTGTTGTTGGCACATGGCTGCTGCGTGGGTAGCAGCGGCAACAGAGAGGATGTTGCGGCCTTCAGAAGGCAGGATGTGTGCAAATAGCAAGTTGTGTGCGGGGGCGTTTTTAAATGTGATGTCTTCAGATTTGTGCGGGGAGCCCAGGTGCTCAATACTCTTGTGTTGGGTGGGCGGGTCTCTCAGGTGGGCTTGCAATATGTGTGAAACCAGTCCTCCTTATTGAACCTATGTAAGCTTGGCTTGTGCAAGCTGTGCTTGAGGCCAGGGCTGGCGGAGTGGCATTCAGCCGCAGCTCGCAGCCTCGGGGAAATATCTACTTCTGTATTGAATAAAAACGTGTGAGTCGGGGGACAGTACTTTTGCCATTCAAGCTGACATGCGAGCCTTATCCTCCGACTGTCCACAGAGCAGCAAGGGTGTAGCAGATTGTGAAAGGAGGCTCCGGTGCTGTGTGGCCCTACTTAGGAGTCGTGTGCGGCGACACTCAGTGAGGTTTTCAGACGATTAACAAGGTCAGAAAATATAATTTACAAGTCCGACTTGTGTAGTCTTCTGGCACCAGGCAGGCCCCAGGACAAATATTTAACACCAGGGGTCAACAAACATAGGGGCAAAAACAGGCCAATCCCATAATCAGTACAAAGTCAAAAGTACAAAACCAGGAGTCCCGAACCAAAAGTATAGAACCAGGAGTCCCGAACCAAAAGTACAGAACCAGGAGTCCCGAACCAAAAGTACAGAACCAAAAGTACAGAACCAAAAGAACATAATCAAAATTACAGAGCATACGTACCGGGGTAGAGACATGATGTCTCCAACTATAAACGCTTGGAACCCGTGGACAGATTTGCAAGTGTTACCAAATTGGGCAAAATGTCATGGCAAAAGTATCAACCCATGTTTTGGGGGGGAAAAGATTACCGAGAGAGGAATCAAACATACACGCCCATTCAAGATGATGCTCATGCTGGACAACAGGGAGTGGCAGTGGATTCCTAGCTAGCATACCGGTATTTCACGATAGCAGTAATTTCAGAAACCATAACACAAAATCATCCAACACAACCCTTCCCAGTAGGTACATTGTTCACACAAATACACAGGCTATACAGTGGTAGCCAGATAAGATATTTACTGGGACGCACTAGTATGTCACAAGGTGATCAGAATTTACGAAATCGCTGCAGCCCAAGCAACAACTCCCCGCTGCCTCAAAGACTGGAAATCACATTGGCGAGCGATACATGGCGCATGATGCATACTCATGGAATAATATGCACAACGCAAAAGCGCATGTTGCACTGTATAAGATGCATGGAGTAACAAGCATGGAGAATGTCAGCATGATGCATGGAGCAGGGCGCAAAGAAACGTCACATATGGCGAATTCACATTGGTCCACCTAACACTCAAGCAAAGGCATACTAGTAGGTGTTATTTGCATGGCTGTAACTGGATCTCTGCCACCACCCACTACCGCCTGTTTGGCAGAAGCAAGCATAGCAGGGACTCTGCTAGCTGCTCAGGTGACGAAGCGTTGCTGTAAATCTCGTGGCTGCTGCCCCATGACGGCTCAGAAGGCTGAGTCTCGCACTGTCTCGGGTCAGAGAATGTCTCCACAGAGGATCCGGAGGACCCCTCCTGGCTTTCAGACGCCTCTTCAGGAGATGCAGAGAGGGGCTGAATGCCCTTCAGGCCAGGCACAGTGATGAACATGTGCGGTCGCGTAGACGCCACCACCGACATAGCCAGCTCAAACAGAGGGGTCAGGGGGGCCTCGGCAATGGAATGCAGTGGGAAGGACTCGTTGTCCAGGAGGGGTGCGGGTGCTGGATCCTTAGCCGGTGCTGCATCCCTGGTCAGCAGTGCTGCGTATCGGGTGGCCGTTGGGTCCCTGGTCAGCAGGTTGGGCTCCGTGTCCAGAAGGCGCACGGGTGCTGAGGCCCTGGTCAGCAGGTTGGGCTCGGTGTCCAGAAGGGGCATGGATGCTGGGTCCATGGCTGGTGCTGAGTGCTGGGCCAGCGGGGGAGGCTCGTTGATCAGGTTTGCAGGCTGCATGGCCGCGCTGGCATCACCCGGCAGCACCGTCAAGACGCGGCACAGCTCTGCCTCAATCTCTGCCATGCCTGGTCGCTGACTGGGGTCCCTCACCAGGCCACGGTGCACAAGGCGGTGTAGGGCCTCAGCACCCTCGGTGCCAAAGGCCGCCAGCTTGGCTGGGATGAGGTACAGGGCCGGCTCAGAGCCCGTCCTGAGTTTCGCAATCATGTCCTCCATGGCCTCGGCATGGGTCTGCCCAGCCGCCATGGCCGTGCAGAGATTGTTGTAGAAAGGCTCCATCTCGCAGTTCAGGACGGACAGGAGCATCCTGCAGAACGCCAGGACATCGGCAGCCGCAGAAACCTGGAGGGGGGGAAGTGGATGGGGATGCATGAGGTCATTTGAATTTGAATTTGAATGAAGGTACGGTACGAGGTTAGAAATTCCTGACTATGCTGGCAGGTAAAATAACAACAAATGTGTGTAACCGCTGATGACACTCAGTCCCTAGGTTTCTGTTTTCTGCTCATTGCTGGCCCTACCGTTCTGAGCTTCACGCATCTACCCACCCACCCATGATGCCACCCTGCCTACTGGTATGACACCACTGTTTTGAAAGTCTGCTGTGCTAGATGTGTACACAAGATCAGATGGCCCAGCCTGATAAAGTGAGCTTCACACATTCCCTCACCTTTCTCCCCTCGACCAAGCATTCCTGGGCGCTGTAAATGTATGTGCCACCCGTGGGTGATGGCACATTGCCGTCCTTGTCAGCGCGCTGTGAAGCTCCCGCATCTCCCAGCTGCACAAGTCAAACAGAAATGGAGGAATGAGGGTTTGGATAATTTACGGAAGATTAAGGTTACTCATTCACTGTGCTCATTCACTGTGCTCATTCACTGTGCTCATTCACTGTGCAATAAGCAGCAGGGCATGCTGCACTTTGCCCCCTCTTGGCTGTAGGCCACAACGTAGCTGAAATGTAGCTGAACCGTTAGCAGCACTCCACACAAATGTGTATATATGCCTGCTCACCTTCACGACCACCCTTTCCTGCCCGTTGGTGTCAACCCTCCTCTTGAAGAGGAAGTTGCACGTCTTGATGTCCAAGTGGAGGAAGCCGTGGCGGTGGAAGTACATGAGGGCAGTGGCGCACTTGCGCAAGGTGTCGATCACCATGCGCGGGGTGCGTAATGGGCTGCGAAGAAGAGGAGATGCAGCATGCCATGTCAGGGGTGGGGACAATGCTAACATCTCTAAGGACGTGCATGCCCGGCTGCTAGCTGGATGAGAGCTATGCCAAAGCTGAGGTTCAGGAGGGAAGGAACGAGAAAAACAGCCGAAACGGATGAACGGGAAAGGAAACTACAGAGAGTGTGGCAATCCATCATGAGTAGGCCAGGTTCAAACTGAAATCAAGAGGTTATACTGCTCAACAAGCTTTTGTTTGAGGAGAAAATCTTCCTGTTTTTTACCTGTCCACCAGCAGGTCCCTGACTGAGCCATCCATCAGCTCCATCAGGTACCCCATGATGGGGGCCTGATCAGTCAGACCCTGGGAGTCGTCGACAACCAGCGCGTAGATCAGGGGGACTCCGTCGCCTTTGCCACGTGCCAGCTGCAGAATGTCCACCTCAAGCCAAATGACACTCGCCTGGCCCGGCTAGGTCGGCAAGGGAGGAGGGTGGGAGGGGGGGAGTTGAACAAGCGGCAAGGGCAGGGAGGCAATGGGCAGCAGGGCGAGGAGGGTACCGCCTCGATTGACACAAAGCCTTATTAACCTATCATTTGTTTTCAGTGTTTCACTAGACTGAACTGCCATCAACAAGGTATCAACAATACCTAGCAAACCCCTAGATAGCGCAGATCAGGCCTGTTCACCTGAGCGAGCTTGCACGCCGTCGGCTTGCCCTCGAAGTCAAGCGCGTACACGTCGCCGTTACCTCCCTTGGCGAAGGGTACCCCCATGCCAGGTGACAGGCCGCTGATGCCGACACGCTTCATGGCATGCAGCCGTGCCGAGGCAGCCTCCTCCTCCAGCTTGTTGACACGGCCCTTCAAGTATGACAGCTCCTCCTCCTGACGCGCCAGCTTCTCCTGCTGTCCCTTGGCTTTTTTCTCCCAGAGCGCAAGCATGCTAGTTGTGGTGTCTAGCTTCTTACGTAGGGCCTGGAGCTGTTCATCATGGACCTGCTGCTGCACAATCTCCTGCAGCTTCTGAGAGTTCGTTTGGTCCCCACTGCGAAGCAGGACATGATGGAAGAGAAAAGTTTATTGATATGAATGCAGAATCATAATCGAAGGCAAAATTCAGGGCAAATCATCGCAATACCGTACGTACGGGTGCCAGTAGGATGTTGGGCAACTGAACGAAAGTGAACCCAATCTAGTCATGCATGCATGCCTTCTAACCAGGTGCTTCTAGCTGACGGCTTCTGCTTCCGCCTTGCCTGTTATCGGAATAATGGTCGTCGACTGTCCTACCTGCTGTTGTACTCAATGTCCGTGCCAAGCACCGAGATTGCTGACGACGCGGAAGAGGCGCCCGCCGCAGTGGGCGCCTGCAGAGTGAGGAATGGATCAGGCCAGGAAAGGAGGGGGCGCAAAAGTTACGTGGACATGCAGGGATACGGAAATCATGGATTCCGAAATCTGGAGCGAGGCGCCAACCAGTTGCTCGAGACCGCCATCGAAATGCCGCAGGAGCGAGGGGAAGCCTGGCTTACCTCAGCCCTCTCTAACTCAGCCCTCTTTACCTCAGCCATATCCTACGAAAAGCAGATATGAGCAATGAGACGAATCTAGACGACAGAGCACTGCATATCGAGGCAGATTTCGAACTGCATGTGCCAATGCGGATGTTTGTCACGGTGCCAGTCGCATGGCACCCCTGGCTGGCTGGCTCCAGGGGTGGATGGTGGGGATTCATTGCAACGTGTCACTTGCATACATGGTTGGACATGAAATCAAATTGGAGCTGCTTACCAGCTGGATAAGAATCATGGGTCCCCATATGTCTGGCGCCTTCCTTTCGTAAGGCATCGATCAAAATTCAAAGTTAAAGATTTCAAGAACAATGATAATGTAAGGATCGCGGATAGAGGGTGCTTGTATACAGCGACTGTCGCTGAATCCTGAAACCGATGATGACTGGCGCCCGTCTTCCTTTTCGACTCGCAAGCCGTACCATCCCGGTACATGTGGAAATTTGACATTTTTTTGCCCCCTTTTTGTTTCTTCTCTTCTCCCTTCTCATCAGTGGGGCGCCCTCGCGGCCAAGCAGGGGAGGGATTCGCTTGCTTTTGTGGAATTTTTCTTGTTGTTCTGTAGGCTTTGTTGAGGGCTCAAGTGTATCAGGTGTCTGACTCGGTCTTCTTTGCATTCCCGGCCTTTCCTTTTGTTCCTGCCCCCTCTTCCTTTTTTTCTCCCATCTAAACAGTTGGGCGCCCACGCGGCCGAGCTTTGAGCGGGCCCAGAGGTGTAACGTTGTGACATGTGGAAATGTACACCGTTCTTAACATTTAACCAAGTCAATAACGTTACACCTCTGGGCCCGCTCAAAGCTCGGCTGCCTGGGCGCCCAACTGTAGAAACTACCAAGGGGGCAAAAAAGGAAGGAGATGACCGAAAGGGGAGGCCGGAAAGGCAAACGAGACAGGCTCCTCAGAATCCCTAGAGCCCCACCATCAACAATGCCCACAACACAGTCCACGAAAGCAAGTGCATCCCACCCCTGCTCAACCTGGTAGAGCTCGTGGAAGTGTGTGGCAGCGCCCGCACATTTAACCAAGTGCTTCCCCGACGTGTTCTTGCCCTGGCCTACCTCCTCCGTGATGCTGTGACATACACTGAGCATGCTCTCAACACAGATGTACTGGCTCTGGACGTGGGCTGCATGGATCTCTCCAACACATACTGGTGTTTTTAAAAAATTGGCCACCATGAACCAAATGGAAAGCAAGTCTTTCCGGTACCTTATCTCCATGCACGCTTTACCCGTTGACTCTCCATATCTGCATGTGCACATGACGTTGTGCTTTGCCCGAAACGGGATATTACACCTCGTATTACACTACCGGAATGTTGCATCTCTCAAGCACCCTTTTAGAGCCTCATCACCTCATGGACCACAAATCTGTAATCTGCCAGACTATTCCGAGGTTCTGAGTGCAAGCAGCCTCTCCTCTTCAAGCCTTTAGCACAGTCAAGAACCGGCCTGCTTCCTCCTGATGAAATATCGGAACAGGATGCATGCAGAAGACCCGTTCTTTGAAAAACTGAACAAAACTAAGGAAAAAATACCTCAACCGAGCGCCGCAGATGCAACCGCTGCTGTCAAGCTGGCTTTAACAGACTGATAACACTCGACATCATCCGCGAAAAGGTGAGCTCGGAAGGCGACACCACCCTTGATGGCTGCTATGGCCGCATGCTGCACAGCCTGCCGGTGCTCCACCAACGCGGTGTTGCCAATCCTCAGCATGCCGCTCACTGCACGGATGCGGTCGATGTAGGTCACCTCCTCCCGCTGCAAAGGTTCAACGAAAAAGACTTGCTTAGCAGAACAGATGAAAGGAGAAATTGGCGCTCCCCCATGAATGCATGCTGAGGATTGGCATCATCTGCACTTGCACTTGCAGGAGTCTTTGTGCCCCCCCCCATCTCCATCCCCCAATGCTGCTGCATTGGCCGAAGAGGTGGCAGAACAATGGCGAAAAGCTTCGACATCATGCCCTCTCACATCGGCCACTCCACTACCGCTGCAACGGGCTCTCTCCCATTTGCCCTGCATTTAACGGCCCCCGGTGTTCTGTAGGAGTACTGGTCTCTTCCACCTTCTCAGGCGCCACCCCACAGCCTCCACCGCAGCAACATACTTCAAAATATGCCTGGAACCCGGCTTACAAATCACCTTAAAATCAGCTACGTTGGCCGACTCGGTGGCACCGGCATTGGACCATGCTGCTGCGGCAAGACTGGGGCTGGGCTTCCCGGCCAAATGCCGCTGCTGGCCGGGCAAAGCCGTGGCAGGAGAGTACTACGGCCTCAGCCCAGGGCCAGATGGCAGACCCAGCGGCGGGGTTGGCGGCGGTATGGCTGGCGAAGACCGCATCGGCTGCATCGGCCTGGGACAGGGTAGTGGAAGGGGGTGGAAAGGATTATATTTCATATTTAGGCCCTCATGAGATGCTTTGGAGATCTCAAATCCTGCGTGCAGATCTTCCAAGCTGTGCAAACGGTCATGCCCATCATGCCGTCACCCATATCCTCAATATACAAACAGGCGTGCCTATTATGCCGGGATAACAGTCACTGCCATGAACAGGCGAACTCCTGACAGCTAGGCGGTACCCCTAGCTAGGAAAGTATAATCAAGACAAACTGGTGTCTCACGAAACAGGCAGGCAAGATAGTTACGGCAGATTTGACAGATCATGCTATCTTAGGAGCAAAGGCTAAGCTGCTGGAAAACCCAGCCCCCCAAGCACAGAGCCTCAAGACTCACGTACAAAGCCCTGGCAAGGACCATAAACCAGCGCAGTGCTTGCAAACGACACAGCATGCACCACTATCGCCTGCACCTCCAGCCTGTTTCATATCCCATATCCCCCCAGATCCTGCAGAGCTACTAGCATTCACTGTTTGTCACAGTCCAGATCTGCATGATCTGCTGGATCCACTATTGCCTCAGTCCAGATCTGACAAGAGGAGGAGGTTTTGAACAGGTGTGTCGGTAGGGGATTTGAAAAAGGATGTAAGAAATGAAGCGTAGATTTTAGAGGGTGAGAGACAGAAGCTGGAGTCATGGAGGATTGGAGGGAAGAAACGATAATATCCTCTGTTGATAGGTAGGAGGAGGAGGAGGAGGCAGGTGCAACAGCAGCCACATCAGTGCTCAGAATTGCTGGTGCAGGAGGGATCACAACAAAATCATCAGCAGTCATCACAAAAATAGCAGTTATGATCACAACAAAAGCAGCTGCAATGATCACAACAGAACGACAGCTGCGATCACAACAACATAACCTGCAGCAGTGATCACAACATAACCACTGAAGCGGTGATCACAACACCAGCAGTGACAGCAGTGACTACAACAAGAGCAGTAACAGTGATCACAACCACATGAGGAACAACAGTGTTCAAAACAGCAACAGCAATGATCACATCAAAGGCAACAGCAGCGATCACATCAAAATCAACAACAACAGGGATCACCACAAAAGTAATTACAGCGCTGGTCACTAAAAAGGCAGCAGCAACAGTGACCACAGGAAGCAGCAGGAGCGATCACAACAGCATGTACAGCAGCTGCAGCGTGACTACATTCCCTTGGTCGCCAGGCTCTAAGGGATCGCGGGTTGAAATCTTTCACCTGCTCAGCGTTTAACCACATATGACATATCTGCTGAGGATGCAGCGGGCTGGCGCAAATCACCATCATTATATTTTCCCATCGCATCCATACTGTGAGAGTTTATTCTTGCAATCATCCAGGCATATTCCCCCTCCTCATCCACCCCAGCAGATACTCACCTAGTCACCTCCCTGGCTCCCACCACCCCATGCTGCCAGCCCCCCCTCAACACCCTCACAAACACACCTCACCGGCTCCCCCCCTGCAATGCCTCACCTCCCCGCTTCCTGCCTGTCCCCTCCCCCACACACACCTCGCCCTCCTGCGGTGCCTCTCCTCTTCGCTTTCTGCCTGGTCCTTTGCTCGGCGCTTGCCGTTTACACCTGCGGACTTGCACTGCTCTTCGCACTTGCACCACCCCTCACGGAAGCGACGGACGCAGCTTCATTGAATTCTGGCTGTGGCCACAAATTTCAGCTTAAAATGTTCCATCCAATCAGGAGGAGGAAGATCAAGGGCACTGATTGTGCTGTATGGAAGGGAGATTGGAGGCTTCCGCCCAAGGGCGTATAAGTCACGTTATGAAAATTATATGAGGTAAAATCTCACGAAACAGCAGACGGATGTTCGTGTACATATTCTGCGCCACCGTGATCGATGTGATGGGCCTGGGCTTGGGCCTGCTCCTGGGCCTGCTGTTCCTGTTGCAGATCTTTGCTGCCGAGCCCCCCTGGCCAAGTCTGCCCCGTGGAGGAGGCCAAGTTCCAGGTAGGCGACATCAACGCTAAAACTTCGAGGTATTACTGCGGCTATGACTACAAGAAGCCTATCCTGGTCGCGGCTAAGTGCGCTTGCCCCCCCATCTGCCTTTTTGAGCACTTCAAATCCCGGGCTGAGTATTACTGCAGCTACCATCGCAATAATACCATGCTCATGGCTGTCAAGTGCGTGCTAGCGCCCTCCCACACACATTAGCCTGCTTGCAATTTTGTTTTAAACGTTTGAAATTCGAAGCAAGCAGCTCTGGGCTGAGCAAAGCTCCTATGCCCAAAACACTTGCAAGACGGCCATGCATGCAGCTATGCCGCCGCAGATGCCACCGCCGCCGATGCTGTCACAGCTCTTTCCTAGAATGTAGACAAGGAAATCCAGGGGTTCTCTTAATCCTTTCAAACTGCCGTGGAGTGTGGAGTGTGGACACCTCAGCACTGGATACCTCGGACAACTCACCTGTTGCAAAACAATCATCGAGCAGAATCCTCGGAGGAAGAAGCATGGACAGTGGTAGTAGGTAGAGGTGAGGACAGTGAGGGGATTGGCATCAGGAAAAGGGGAGGGCAGTGAGGAGACAGGCAGCAGGGTGGCGGGGTGTGACAGCCATGCAGCTAGGTACTGCATGGGCCAGCACGGGGCATCAGATTTCCCTCCTGCCAACACCTCCCGATGATGATCAGTCTTTATTTCATTGCACACCATTCCATTTTCTCCTGGGTGAATTGCAGCTGATGCTCCCTCACGTAAAGAGTGGTGATGATGTGTCGCTTATCCTTGTCCTCATCCCATGCCAATGTTCACATTCTTGTTCACCTACCTTTTGTGAAAGCAGGGGTGTGGTGTTTGACGTGAGAGGCAAGGCGGATATGTATGGGCCAGAAAGGCTGGGCAGGTAGTCAGGACCAGGTAGGAGAGGTTGGGCTAGCTGTCTGGGCCAAGTTAGAGAGGTTGCCCAGCAGTCAGGGCCATGTCGGGGATGTTGGGCTGGCACTGGGGCGGACTATGTAACTTGCGTAACTTGCTTTGTCTCTAAACCTTGCCTGCCCCCAAGCCTTAACCCTGAGCCTGTCCCTGCCCTACCTCTTCCCTGTTCCTTGGTTAATTGTTGCCTCCGCAGTTGCTGGGGTTAAGGCTCCCCAGCCTTAACCCTGAACCTGCCCCAGCACTGCCTATACCCTGTTGCGTGGCTAATTGGTGTCTCTGCAGTTGGCAGGGTTTAGGCCCCCAGCCTGACACCTGAACCTGTCCCTGCCCCACCTCTTCCCTGTTGCGCGGCTTATTGATGCCTCTGCAGATGTTAGGGTTTAGCCCCCCCGAGCCTTAACCCTGCACCTGTCCCTGCCCCGCCTCTCCTCTGTTGTGCGGCTAATTGGTCCCTCTGCAATTGTTAGGGTTGAGGCCCACAATCCTTAACCCTGAACCTGTCCCTGCCCGCCTTTTTCTGTTGCGCTGCGAATTGGTGTTTTTGCAGATGTTAGGGATTAGGCCCCCCAGCCCTAACCCTGAACCTATCCCTTCCCCGCCTCTTCCCTGTTGCGCGGCGAATTGGTGCCTCTGCAGTTGCTAGGGTTTAGGCCCCCCAGCCTTAACCCTGAACCTGTCCCTGCCCCGCCTCTTCCCTGTTTCGTGGTTAGTTGGTGCCTCTGCATTTGTAAGAGTTTAGGCCCCCAAGCCTTAACCCTGAACCTGTCTCTGCCCTTTCTTTTCCCTGTTGCACGGCTCATTGGTGCCTCTGTAGTTGTTAGGGTTTAGTCCCCTCAGCCTTAACTTTGAACCTGTCCCTGAGCCGCCTTTTTCCTGTCGTGCGGCTCATTGGTGCCTCTGTAGTTGCTAGGGTTCGGGCCCCAAGCCTGAACCCTGAACCTGTCCCTGCCCCGCCTCTTCCCTGTTGCGCGGCTACTTGGTACCTCCGCAGTTGTTAGGGTTTAGGCCCCCCAGCCTTAACCCTGAACCTGTCCCTGCCCCATCTCTTTTCTGTTGCGCGGCAAATTGGTGCCTATACAGATGTTAGGGTTCAGGCCCCAAGCCCGACCCCTGAACCTGTCCCTGCCCCGCCTCTTCCCTGTTGTGCGGCTGGTTGGTGCCTCTGCAGTTGTCAGGGTTTAGTCCCCCGCGCCTTAACCCTGAACCTCCCCCTGCCCCGCCTTCGCCCTGTTGCGTGGCTAATTGGTGTCTCTGCAGTTGTTAGGGTTTAGGCCCCCCAAGCCTTAACCCTGAACCTGTCCCTGCCCCGCCTCTTCAATGTGGCACGGCTAATTGGTGTCTCTGCAGTTGTTAGGGTTTAGGCCCCCCAGCCTTAACCCTGAACCTGTCCCTGCCCCGCCTCTTCAATGTGGCGCGGCTAATTGGTGCCTCTGCAGTTGTTAGGGTTTAGCCCCCCAAGCCTTAACCCTGAACCTGTCCCTTCCCCGCCTCTTCAATGTGGCACGGCTAATTGGTGCATCTGCAGTAGTTATGGTTTATGCCCCCCACCCTTACCCCTGAACCTGTCCCTGCCCCGCCTCTTCTCTGCTGCGTGGCTAATTGGTGACTTTGCAGTTCTTATGGTTTAGCCCCCCAGCCTTAACCCTGCACCTGTCCCTGCCCCGCCTTTTCCCTGTTGCGCGGCTAATTGTTCCCTCTGCAGTTGTCAGGGTTGAGGCCCCCAAACCTTAACCCTGAACCTGTCCCTGCTTTCCCTCCCCTGTTATGCGGTTAATTGGTGCCTCCGCAGTTGCTAGAATTTAGGCTCCCTGGCCTTAACCCTGAACCTGCCCCAGCACTGCCTCTACCCTGTTGCGTGGCTAATTGGCGACTCTGCAGTTGGCAGGGTTTAGGCCCCCAGCCTGAACCCTGAATCTGTCCCTGCCCCGCCTCTCCCCTGTTGCGAGGCTAATTGGTGCCTCTGCAGATGATAGGGTTTAGCTTAACGTTGGACCTGTCCCTGCCCCGCCTCTTCCCTGTTGCGCCGCTAATTGGTCCCTTTGCAGTTGTCAGGGTTGAGGCCCCCAATCCTTAACCCTGAACCTGTCCCTGCCCGCCCCTCCCCTGTTGTACGGCTAATTGGTGCCTCTGCAGTTGCTAGGGTTTATGCCCCCAGGCTTTAACCCTGAACCTCTTCCTGCCCCGCTTTGTCTCTGTTGTGCGGCTAATTGGTGTCTTTGCAGTTTTTATGGTTTAGGTCCCCGCGCCTTAACCCTAACCCCCCCCCTGCCCCGCCTCTTCCCTGTTGCGCGGCTACTTGGTACCTCCGCAGTTGTTAGGGTTTAGGCCCCAGGCCTAAACCCTGAACCTGTCCCTGCCCCATCTCTTTTCTGGTGCGCGGCGATTTGGTGCCTCTACATATGTTAGGGTTCAGGCCCCAAGCCTGAACCCTGAACCTGTCCCTGCCCCGCCTCTTCCCTGTTGCGCGGCTACTTGGTACCTCCGCAGTTGTTAGGGTTTAGGCCCCAGGCCTAAACCCTGAACCTGTCCCTACCCCATCTCTTTTCTGGTGCGCGGCGATTTGGTGCCTCTACATATGTTAGGGTTCAGGCCCCAAGCCTGAACCCTGAACCTGTCCCTGCCCCGCCTCTTCCCTGTTGTGCGGCTAGTTGGTGCCTCTGCAGTTTTTAGGGTTTAGGCCCCCCTGCCTTAACCCTGAACCTCCCCCTGCCCCGCCTTCGCCCTGTTGCGTGGCTAATTGGTGCCTCTGCAGTTGTTAGGGTTTAGGCTCTCAAGCCTAAGCCCTGAACCTGTCCCGGCCCCGCCTCCTCCTTGTTGCGTGGCTAATTGGTGACTCTGCAGTTGTAAGGGTTTGGGCCCCCAAGCCTTAACCCTGTACCTGTCCCTGCCCTACCTCTTCCCTGTTCCTTGGTTAATTGGTGCCTCCGCAGTTGCTAGGGTTTAGGCTCCCCGGCCGTAACCCTGAGCCTGCCCCAGCACTGCCTCTACCCTGTTGCGTGGCTAATTGGTGACTCTGCAGATGTTAGGGTTTAGGCCCCCAAGCCTTAACCCTGAACCTGTCCCAGCCCACCTATTTATGTTGCGCTGCGAATTGGTGTCTCTGCAGTTGTTAGGGATTCGGCCCCCCAGCCTTAACCCTGAACCAATCCCTTCCCCGCCTCTTCCCTGTTGTGCGGCTAATTGGTGCCTCTGCTGTTGTTATGGGTGAGGCCCCCAATCCTTAACCCTGAACCTGTCCCTGCCCGCCGTTTTCTGTTGCGCTGTGAATTGGTGTCTCTGCAGTTGTCAGGGATTAGGCCCCCCAGCCTTTACCCTGAACCTATCCCTTCCCCGCCTCTGCCCTGTTGCGCGGCGAATAGGTGCCTCCGCAGTTGCTAGGGTTTAGGCCCCCCAGCCTGAACCCTGAACCTGTCCCTGCCCCGCCTCTTCCCTGTTGTGCGGCTATATGTTGCCTCTGCAGTTGTTGGGGTTTAGGCCCCCGCGCCGCAACCCTGAACCTCCCCCTGCCCCGCCTCCTCCTTGTTGCGCGGCTAATTGGTGCCTCTGCAGTTGTTAGGGTTTAGCCCCCCAAGCCTTAACCCTGAACCTGTCCCTGCCCCGCCTCTTCAATGTGGCGCGGCTAATTGGTGCCTCTGCAGTAGTTATGGTTTAGCCCCCCAAGCCTTAACCCTGAACCTGTCCCTTCCCCACCTCTTCAATGTGGCACGGCTAATTGGTGTCTCTGCAGTTGTTATGGTTTAGGCCCCCCAGCCTTAACCGTGAACCTGTCCCTGCCCCGCCTTTTCTCTGTTGCGCGGCTAATTGTTCCCTCTGCAGTTGTCAGGGTTTAGGCCCCCCAGCCTTAACCCTGAACCTGTCCCTGCCCGCCCCTCCCCTGTTGTACGGCTAATTGGTGCCTCTGCAGTTGCTAGGGTTTATGCCCCCAGGCTTTAACCCTGAACCTCTTCCTGCCCCGCTTTGTCTCTGTTGTGCGGCTAATTGGTGTATTTGCAGTTTTTAGGGTTAAGGTCCCCGCGCCTTAACCCTAACCCCCCCCTGCCCCGCCTCTTCCCTGTTGCGTGGCTAATTGGTGACTCTGCAGTTGGCAGGGTTTAGGCCCCCCTGCCTTAACCCTGAACCTCCCCCTGCCCCGCCTTCGCCCTGTTGCGTGGCTAATTGGTGCCTCTGCAGTTGTTAGGGTTTAGGCCCCCAAGCCTTAACCCTGAACCTGTCCCAGCCCACTTTTTTATGTTGCGCTGCGAATTGGTGTCTCTGCAGTTGTTACGGATTAGGCCCCCCAGCCTTAACCCTGAACCTGTCCCTTCCCCGCCTCTTCCCTGTTGTGCGGCTAATTGGTGCCACTGCTGTTGTTATGGTTGAGGCCCCCAATCCTTAACCCTGAACCTGTCCCTGCCCGCCGTTTTCTGTTGCGCTGTGAATTGGTGTCTCTGCAGTTGTCAGGGATTAGGCCCCCCAGCCTTTCCCCTTAACCTATCCCTTCCCCGCCTCTGCCCTGTTGCGCAGCGAATAGGTGCCTCTGCAGTTGCTTGGGTTTAGGCCCCCCAGCCTGAACCCTGAACCTGTCCCTGCCCCGCCTCTTCCCTGTTGTGCGGCTATATGGTGCCTCTGCAGTTGTTGGGGTTTAGGCCCCCGCGCCTTAACCCTGAACCTCCCCCTGCCCCGCCTCCTCCTTGTTGCGCGGCTAATTGGTGCCTCTGCAGTTGTTAGGGTTTAGCCCCCCGAGCCGTAACCCTGAACCTCCCCCTGCCCCGCCTCCTCCTTGTTGCGCGGCTAATTGGTGCCTCTGCAGTTGTTAGGGTTTAGCCCCCCAAGCCTTAACCCTGAACCTGTCCCTGCCCCGCCTCTTCAATGTGGCACGTCTAATTGGTGCCTCTGCAGTAGTTATGGTTTAGGCCCCCCACCCTTACCCCTGAACCTGTCCCTGCCCCGCCTCTTCTCTGCTGCGTGGCTAATTGGTGACTTTGCAGTTCTTATGGTTTAGCCCCCCCAGCCTTAACCCTGAACCTGTCCCTGCCCCGCCTTTTCCCTGTTGCGCGGCTAATTGTTCCCTCTGCAGTTGTCAGGGTTGAGGCCCCCAATCCTTAACCCTGAACCTGTCCCTGCCCGCCCCTCCCCTGTTATGCGGTTAATTGGTGCCTCCGCAGTTGCTATAATTTAGGCTCCCTGGCCTTAACCCTGAACCTGCCCCAGCACTGCCTCTACCCTGTTGCGTGGCTAATTGGCGACTCTGCAGTTGGCAGGGTTTAGGCCCCCAAGCCTTAACCCTGAATCTGTCCTTGCCCAGCCTCTCCCCTGTTGCGAGGCTAATTGGTGCCTCTGCAGATGATAGGGTTTAGCTTAACGTTGGACCTGTCCCTGCCCCGCCTCTTCCCTGTTGCGCCGCTAATTGGTCCCTCTGCAGTTGTCAGGGTTGAGGCCCCCAATCCTTAACCCTGAACCTGTCCCTGCCCGCCCCTCCCCTGTTGTACGGCTAATTGGTGCCTCTGCAGTTGCTAGGGTTTATGCCCCCAGGCTTTAACCCTGAACCTCTTCCTGCCCCGCTTTGTCTCTGTTGTGCGGCTAATTGGTGTCTTTGCAGTTTTTATGGTTTAGGTCCCCGCGCCTTAACCCTAACCCCCCCCCTGCCCCGCCTCTTCCCTGTTGCGCGGCTACTTGGTACCTCCGCAGTTGTTAGGGTTTAGGCCCCAGGCCTAAACCCTGAACCTGTCCCTGCCCCATCTCTTATCTGGTGCGCGGCGATTTGGTGCCTCTACATATGTTAGGGTTCAGGCCCCAAGCCTGAACCCTGAACCTGTCCCTGCCCCGCCTCTTCCCTGTTGCGCGGCTACTTGGTACCTCCGCAGTTGTTAGGGTTTAGGCCCCAGGCCTAAACCCTGAACCTGTCCCTGCCCCATCTCTTATCTGGTGCGCGGTGATTTGGTGCCTCTACATATGTTAGGGTTCAGGCCCCAAGCCTGAACCCTGAACCTGTCCCTGCCCCGCCTCTTCCCTGTTGTGCGGCTAGTTGGTGCCTCTGCAGTTTTTAGGGTTTAGGCCCCCCTGCCTTAACCCTGAACCTCCCCCTGCCCCGCCTTCGCCCTGTTGCGTGGCTAATTGGTGCCTCTGCAGTTGTTAGGGTTTAGGCTCTCAAGCCTAAGCCCTGAACCTGTCCCGGCCCCGCCTCCTCCTTGTTGCGTGGCTAATTGGTGACTCTGCAGTTGTAAGGGTTTGGGCCCCCAAGCCTTAACCCTGTACCTGTCCCTGCCCTACCTCTTCCCTGTTCCTTGGTTAATTGGTGCCTCCGCAGTTGCTAGGGTTTAGGCTCCCCGGCCGTAACCCTGAACCTGCCCCAGCACTGCCTCTACCCTGTTGCGTGGCTAATAGGTGACTCTGCAGATGTTAGGGTTTAGGCCCCCAAGCCTTAACCCTGAACCTGTCCCAGCCCACCTATTTATGTCGCGCTGCGAATTGGTGTCTCTGCAGTTGTTAGGGATTCGGCACCCCAGCCTTAACCCTGAACCTATCCCTTCCCCGCCTCTTCCCTGTTGTGCGGCTAATTGGTGCCTCTGCTGTTGTTATGGGTGAGGCCCCCAATCCTTAACCCTGAACCTGTCCCTGCCCGCCGTTTTCTGTTGCGCTGTGAATTGGTGTCTCTGCAGTTGTCAGGGATTAGGCCCCCCAGCCTTTACCCTTAACCTATCCCTTCCCCGCCTCTGCCCTGTTGCGCGGCGAATAGGTGCCTCTGCAGTTGCTAGGGTTTAGGCCCCCCAGCCTGAACCCTGAACCTGTCCCTGCCCCGCCTCTTCCCTGTTGTGCGGCTATATGGTGCCTCTGCAGTTGTTGGGGTTTAGGCCCCCGCGCCGCAACCCTGAACCTGTCCCTGCCCCGCCTCCTCCTTGTTGCGCGGCTAATTGGTGCCTCTGCAGTTGTTAGGGTTTAGCCCCCCGCGCCGTAACCCTGAACCTGTCCCTGCCCTGCCTCTTCAATGTGGCGCGGCTAATTGGTGTCTCTGCAGTTGTTAGGGTTTAGCCCCCCAAGCCTTAACCCTGAACCTGTCCCTTCCCCGCCTCTTCAATGTGGCACGGCTAATTGGTGCCTCTGCAGTTGTTATGGTTTAGGCCCCCCACCCTTACCCCTGAACCTGTCCCTGCCCCGCCTCTTCTCTGCTGCGTGGCTAATTGGTGACTTTGCAGTTCTTATGGTTTAGCCCCCCCAGCCTTAACCCTGAATCTGTCCCTGCCCCGCCTTTTCCCTGTTGCGCGGCTAATTGTTCCCTCTGCAGTTGTCAGGGTTGAGGCCCCCAATCCTTAACCCTGAACCTGTCCCTGCCCACCCCTCCCCTGTTATGAGGTTAATTGGTGCCTCCGCAGTTGCTAGAATTTAGGCTCCCTGGCCTTAACCCTGAACCTGCCCCAGCACTGCCTCTACCCTGTTGCGTGGCTAATTGGCGACTCTGCAGTTGGCAGGGTTTAGGCCCCCCAGCCTGAACCCTGAATCTGTCCCTGCCCCGCCTCTTCCCTGTTGCGCGGCTAATTGTTCCCTCTGCAGTTGTCAGGGTTGAGGCCCCCAATCCTTAACCCTGAACCTGTCCCTGCCCGCCCTTCCCCTGTTATGCGGTTAATTGGTGCCTCCGCAGTCGCTAGAATTTAGGCTCCCTGGCCTTAAACCTGAACCTGCCCCAGCACTGCCTCTTCCCTGTTGCGTGGCTAATTGGTGACTCTGCAGTTGGCAGGGTTTAGGCCCCCAGCCTGAACCCTGAACCTGTCCCTGCCCCATCTCTTTTCTGGTGCGCGGCGATTTGGTGCCTCTACAGATGTTAGGGTTCAGGCCCCAAGCCTGAACCCTGAACCTGTCCCTGCCCCGCCTCTTCCCTGTTGTGCGGCTAGTTGGTGCCTCTGCAGTTTTTAGGGTTTAGGCCCCCCTGCCTTAACCCTGAATCTTCCCCTGCCCCGCCTTCGCCCTGTTGCGTGGCTAATTGGTGCCTCTGCAGTTGTTAGGGTTTAGGCCCCCAAGCCTTAACCCTGAACCTGTCCCAGCCCACTTTTTTATGTTGCGCTGCGAATTGGTGTCTCTGCAGTTGTTACGGATTAGGCCCCCCAGCCTTAACTCTGAACCTGTCCCTTCCCCGCCTCTTCCCTGTTGTGCGGCTAATTGGTGCCTCTGCTGTTGTTATGGTTGAGGCCCCCAATCCTTAACCCTGAACCTGTCCCTGCCCGCCGTTTTCTGTTGCGCTGTGAATTGGTGTCTCTGCAGTTGTCAGGGATTAGGCCCCCCAGCCTTTCCCCTTAACCTATCCCTTCCCCGCCTCTGCCCTGTTGCGCAGCGAATAGGTGCCTCTGCAGTTGCTAGGGTTTAGGCCCCCCAGCCTGAACCCTGAACCTGTCCCTGCCCCGCCTCTTCCCTGTTGTGCGGCTATATGGTGCCTCTGCAGTTGTTGGGGTTTAGGCCCCCGCGCCTTAACCCTGAACCTCCCCCTGCCCCGCCTCCTCCTTGTTTTCGCGGCTAATTGGTGCCTCTGCAGTTGTTAGGGTTTAGCCCCCCGAGCCTTAACCCTGAACCTCCCCCTGCCCCGCCTCCTCCTTGTTGCGCGGCTAATTGGTGCCTCTGCAGTTGTTAGGGTTTAGCCCCCCAAGCCTTAACCCTGAACCTGTCCCTGCCCCGCCTCTTCAATGTGGCACGTCTAATTGGTGCCTCTGCAGTAGTTATGGTTTAGGCCCCCCACCCTTACCCCTGAACCTGTCCCTGCCCCGCCTCTTCTCTGCTGCGTGGCTAATTGGTGACTTTGCAGTTCTTATGGTTTAGCCCCCCCAGCCTTAACCCTGCACCTGTCCCTGCCCCGCCTTTTCCCTGTTGCGCGGCTAATTGTTCCCTCTGCAGTTGTCAGGGTTGAGGCCCCCAATCCTTAACCCTGAACCTGTCCCTGCCCGCCCCTCCCCTGTTATGCGGTTAATTGGTGCCTCCGCAGTTGCTATAATTTAGGCTCCCTGGCCTTAACCCTGAACCTGCCCCAGCACTGCCTCTACCCTGTTGCGTGGCTAATTGGTGACTCTGCAGTTGGCAGGGTTTAGGCCCCCAGCCTGAACCCTGAACCTGTCCCTGCCCTGCCTCTTCCCTGTTGCGAGGCTAATTGGTGCCTCTGCAGATAATAGGGTTTAGCTTAACCTTGGACCTGTCCCTGCCCCGCCTCTTCCCTGTTGCGCGGCTAATTGGTGCCTCTGCAGTTGCTAGGGTTTATGCCCCCAAGCTTTAACCCTGAACCTCTTCCTGCCCCGCTTCGTATCTGTTGTGCGGCTAATTGGTGTCTTTGCAGTTTTTAGGGTTTAGGTCCCCGCGCCTTAACCCTAACCCCCCCCCTGCCCCGCCTCTTCCCTGTTGCGCGGCTACTTGGTACCTCCGCAATTGTTAGGGTTTAGGCCCCAGGCCTAAACCCTGAACCTGTCCCTGCCCCATCTCTTTTCTGGTGCGCGGCGAATTGGTGCCTCTACATATGTTAGGGTTCAGGCCCCAAGCCTGAACCCTGTCCCTGCCCCGCCTCTTCCCTGTTGTGCGGCTAGTTGGTGCCTCTGCAGTTGATAGGGTTTAGCCTCTCAAGCCTAAGCCCTGAACCTGTCCCTGCTCGCCTCTTCCCCTTATGCTGATGCGGAAAGGTTCTTGTGTTGACCCGCAAGTACATTTACTTTGTATTTATATGCGAATTCATACCAGCCGATGCCGGTACCATGAAGTGTATGTGTTTTGCACATTTTTGTCTCTTTTCATATGGTCGGAGTGTCTGCTGAAAGCCCTTCAGACGTCCAAGGCTGAAGTAGCAACTGTAGCCAAGAAGGCACAAGAGACTGGGGGTACCTGCACACCGCTTCAGATATGTTAAGAACCCGGAAGACAACAACAGCCGGGACTGTTCCTGAGGTCCCTAAACCCCCCTCTTCAAGCATCAAAATGGTGTGTGGCTGGAGTCTGTATCTCTCCTGGAGGACACCTCTGCCCCTGAGCCCTATTTACTCCTCTTTCAGGGCTTTCAAGAACAGAGACCTAATTTGTCTGCTCCCTCTCGCCTGCGCCTTGGGAGTGCATGAAGCTTCTCAGGCCTGACGAGGCGGCACTACCCCCATACCCTGCCCCAGCTAACACACCCCAACCTTTTAATCATAAGCCCTGACCGCCCTCTGCTTGGACACCGAGACAGGCGTGTACCCGTTCGCCGGCCGCGAGTGTGCGCGTGCGTTTACGCTCCTGTCCACAGAGGTCAGCGACTGCACCATAACCTGGAGGGCTTGTCGCCAACAGAGCTGGAGAGCCTCCGGGATTGGGAGGCCAAGTTCAACAACAAGTACCCAATCATCGGGAAGACTGTGGCTGCATGAGTAGCAGCAAGATCAGGGAGGCAGCTGCAGGAGCAGGAGCACAAGCAACAGCAACAGCAGGGAGTATGAAGCTGCTGTCACTGGGAATATTGTTGCAGCATGAGCAACAGCAGCAAGAGCAGGGATGCAGGTGCAGAGGCAGTAGCAACAGCAGCAGCAGCAAGAGCAAGGATGCAGCTGCAGAAGCAGAAGCAACCGCAGGTGCAGGGTGTATGAAGCTGCTGTCACCGTGCCGTGAGCACGAGCAGCAGCAGTAGCAGCAACAAAAGTAGCGAGGAGGAAGCTTCCAGTAGGGAGCAGGATGTGCAATAACCATATATCCAATCATCCTGAACATTGGGGCAGCAAAAAAAAGCAGCAGCAACAGCAACAACGGTGGAGATGCGGCAGCAACAGCAGGGGATGTGTGGCAGCACTAGCAGCAGCTGATGCAACATTATGAGTGGCAGCAGGGATGCAGGTGCTGTTGTTGGCACATGGCTGCTGCGTGGGTAGCAGCGGCAACAGAGAGGATGTTGCGGCCTTCAGAAGGCAGGATGTGTGCAAATAGCAAGTTGTGTGCGGGGGCGTTTTTAAATGTGATGTCTTCAGATTTGTGCGGGGAGCCCAGGTGCTCAATACTCTTGTGTTGGGTGGGCGGGTCTCTCAGGTGGGCTTGCAATATGTGTGAAACCAGTCCTCCTTATTGAACCTATGTAAGCTTGGCTTGTGCAAGCTGTGCTTGAGGCCAGGGCTGGCGGAGTGGCATTCAGCCGCAGCTCGCAGCCTCGGGGAAATATCTACTTCTGTATTGAATAAAAACGTGTGAGTCGGGGGACAGTACTTTTGCCATTCAAGCTGACATGCGAGCCTTATCCTCCGACTGTCCACAGAGCAGCAAGGGTGTAGCAGATTGTGAAAGGAGGCTCCGGTGCTGTGTGGCCCTACTTAGGAGTCGTGTGCGGCGACACTCAGTGAGGTTTTCAGACGATTAACAAGGTCAGAAAATATAATTTACAAGTCCGACTTGTGTAGTCTTCTGGCACCAGGCAGGCCCCAGGACAAATATTTAACACCAGGGGTCAACAAACATAGGGGCAAAAACAGGCCAATCCCATAATCAGTACAAAGTCAAAAGTACAAAACCAGGAGTCCCGAACCAAAAGTATAGAACCAGGAGTCCCGAACCAAAAGTACAGAACCAGGAGTCCCGAACCAAAAGTACAGAACCAAAAGTACAGAACCAAAAGAACATAACCAAAATTACAGAGCATACGTACCGGGGTAGAGACATGATGTCTCCAACTATAAACGCTTGGAACCCGTGGACAGATTTGCAAGTGTTACCAAATTGGGCAAAATGTCATGGCAAAAGTATCAACCCATGTTTTGGGGGGGAAAAGATTACCGAGAGAGGAATCAAACATACACGCCCATTCAAGATGATGCTCATGCTGGACAACAGGGAGTGGCAGTGGATTCCTAGCTAGCATACCGGTATTTCACGATAGCAGTAATTTCAGAAACCATAACACAAAATCATCCAACACAACCCTTCCCAGTCCATACATTGTTCACACAAATACACAGGCTATACAGTGGTAGCCAGATAAGATATTTACTGGGACGCACTAGTATGTCACAAGGTGATCAGAATTTACGAAATCGCTGCAGCCCAAGCAACAACTCCCCGCTGCCTCAAAGACTGGAAATCACATTGGCGAGCGATACATGGCGCATGATGCATACTCATGGAATAATATGCACAACGCAAAAGCGCATGTTGCACTGTATAAGATGCATGGAGTAACAAGCATGGAGAATGTCAGCATGATGCATGGAGCAGGGCGCAAAGAAACGTCACATATGGCGAATTCACATTGGTCCACCTAACACTCAAGCAAAGGCATACTAGTAGGTGTTATTTGCATGGCTGTAACTGGATCTCTGCCACCACCCACTACCGCCTGTTTGGCAGAAGCAAGCATAGCAGGGACTCTGCTAGCTGCTCAGGTGACGAAGCGTTGCTGTAAATCTCGTGGCTGCTGCCCCATGACGGCTCAGAAGGCTGAGTCTCGCACTGTCTCGGGTCAGAGAATGTCTCCACAGAGGATCCGGAGGACCCCTCCTGGCTTTCAGACGCCTCTTCAGGAGATGCAGAGAGGGGCTGAATGCCCTTCAGGCCAGGCACAGTGATGAACATGTGCGGTCGCGTAGACGCCACCACCGACATAGCCAGCTCAAACAGAGGGGTCAGGGGGGCCTCGGCAATGGAATGCAGTGGGAAGGACTCGTTGTCCAGGAGGGGTGCGGGTGCTGGATCCTTAGCCGGTGCTGCATCCCTGGTCAGCAGTGCTGCGTATCGGGTGGCCGTTGGGTCCCTGGTCAGCAGGTTGGGCTCCGTGTCCAGAAGGCGCACGGGTGCTGAGGCCCTGGTCAGCAGGTTGGGCTCGGTGTCCAGAAGGGGCATGGATGCTGGGTCCATGGCTGGTGCTGAGTGCTGGGCCAGCGGGGGAGGCTCGTTGATCAGGTTTGCAGGCTGCATGGCCGCGCTGGCATCACCCGGCAGCACCGTCAAGACGCGGCACAGCTCTGCCTCAATCTCTGCCATGCCTGGTCGCTGACTGGGGTCCCTCACCAGGCCACGGTGCACAAGGCGGTGTAGGGCCTCAGCACCCTCGGTGCCAAAGGCCGCCAGCTTGGCTGGGATGAGGTACAGGGCCGGCTCAGAGCCCGTCCTGAGTTTCGCAATCATGTCCTCCATGGCCTCGGCATGGGTCTGCCCAGCCGCCATGGCCGTGCAGAGATTGTTGTAGAAAGGCTCCATCTCGCAGTTCAGGACGGACAGGAGCATCCTGCAGAACGCCAGGACATCGGCAGCCGCAGAAACCTGGAGGGGGGGAAGTGGATGGGGATGCATGAGGTCATTTGAATTTGAATTTGAATGAAGGTACGGTACGAGGTTAGAAATTCCTGACTATGCTGGCAGGTAAAATAACAACAAATGTGTGTAACCGCTGATGACACTCAGTCCCTAGGTTTCTGTTTTCTGCTCATTGCTGGCCCTACCGTTCTGAGCTTCACGCATCTACCCACCCACCCATGATGCCACCCTGCCTACTGGTATGACACCACTGTTTTGAAAGTCTGCTGTGCTAGATGTGTACACAAGATCAGATGGCCCAGCCTGATAAAGTGAGCTTCACACATTCCCTCACCTTTCTCCCCTCGACCAAGCATTCCTGGGCGCTGTAAATGTATGTGCCACCCGTGGGTGATGGCACATTGCCGTCCTTGTCAGCGCGCTGTGAAGCTCCCGCATCTCCCAGCTGCACAAGTCAAACAGAAATGGAGGAATGAGGGTTTGGATAATTTACGGAAGATTAAGGTTACTCATTCACTGTGCTCATTCACTGTGCTCATTCACTGTGCTCATTCACTGTGCAATAAGCAGCAGGGCATGCTGCACTTTGCCCCCTCTTGGCTGTAGGCCACAACGTAGCTGAAATGTAGCTGAACCGTTAGCAGCACTCCACACAAATGTGTATATATGCCTGCTCACCTTCACGACCACCCTTTCCTGCCCGTTGGTGTCAACCCTCCTCTTGAAGAGGAAGTTGCACGTCTTGATGTCCAAGTGGAGGAAGCCGTGGCGGTGGAAGTACATGAGGGCAGTGGCGCACTTGCGCAAGGTGTCGATCACCATGCGCGGGGTGCGTAATGGGCTGCGAAGAAGAGGAGATGCAGCATGCCATGTCAGGGGTGGGGACAATGCTAACATCTCTAAGGACGTGCATGCCCGGCTGCTAGCTGGATGAGAGCTATGCCAAAGCTGAGGTTCAGGAGGGAAGGAACGAGAAAAACAGCCGAAACGGATGAACGGGAAAGGAAACTACAGAGAGTGTGGCAATCCATCATGAGTAGGCCAGGTTCAAACTGAAATCAAGAGGTTATACTGCTCAACAAGCTTTTGTTTGAGGAGAAAATCTTCCTGTTTTTTACCTGTCCACCAGCAGGTCCCTGACTGAGCCATCCATCAGCTCCATCAGGTACCCCATGATGGGGGCCTGATCAGTCAGACCCTGGGAGTCGTCGACAACCAGCGCGTAGATCAGGGGGACTCCGTCGCCTTTGCCACGTGCCAGCTGCAGAATGTCCACCTCAAGCCAAATGACACTCGCCTGGCCCGGCTAGGTCGGCAAGGGAGGAGGGTGGGAGGGGGGGAGTTGAACAAGCGGCAAGGGCAGGGAGGCAATGGGCAGCAGGGCGAGGAGGGTACCGCCTCGATTGACACAAAGCCTTATTAACCTATCATTTGTTTTCAGTGTTTCACTAGACTGAACTGCCATCAACAAGGTATCAACAATACCTAGCAAACCCCTAGATAGCGCAGATCAGGCCTGTTCACCTGAGCGAGCTTGCACGCCGTCGGCTTGCCCTCGAAGTCAAGCGCGTACACGTCGCCGTTACCTCCCTTGGCGAAGGGTACCCCCATGCCAGGTGACAGGCCGCTGATGCCGACACGCTTCATGGCATGCAGCCGTGCCGAGGCAGCCTCCTCCTCCAGCTTGTTGACACGGCCCTTCAAGTATGACAGCTCCTCCTCCTGACGCGCCAGCTTCTCCTGCTGTCCCTTGGCTTTTTTCTCCCAGAGCGCAAGCATGCTAGTTGTGGTGTCTAGCTTCTTACGTAGGGCCTGGAGCTGTTCATCATGGACCTGCTGCTGCACAATCTCCTGCAGCTTCTGAGAGTTCGTTTGGTCCCCACTGCGAAGCAGGACATGATGGAAGAGAAAAGTTTATTGATATGAATGCAGAATCATAATCGAAGGCAAAATTCAGGGCAAATCATCGCAATACCGTACGTACGGGTGCCAGTAGGATGTTGGGCAACTGAACGAAAGTGAACCCAATCTAGTCATGCATGCATGCCTTCTAACCAGGTGCTTCTAGCTGACGGCTTCTGCTTCCGCCTTGCCTGTTATCGGAATAATGGTCGTCGACTGTCCTACCTGCTGTTGTACTCAATGTCCGTGCCAAGCACCGAGATTGCTGACGACGCGGAAGAGGCGCCCGCCGCAGTGGGCGCCTGCAGAGTGAGGAATGGATCAGGCCAGGAAAGGAGGGGGCGCAAAAGTTACGTGGACATGCAGGGATACGGAAATCATGGATTCCGAAATCTGGAGCGAGGCGCCAACCAGTTGCTCGAGACCGCCATCGAAATGCCGCAGGAGCGAGGGGAAGCCTGGCTTACCTCAGCCCTCTCTAACTCAGCCCTCTTTACCTCAGCCATATCCTACGAAAAGCAGATATGAGCAATGAGACGAATCTAGACGACAGAGCACTGCATATCGAGGCAGATTTCGAACTGCATGTGCCAATGCGGATGTTTGTCACGGTGCCAGTCGCATGGCACCCCTGGCTGGCTGGCTCCAGGGGTGGATGGTGGGGATTCATTGCAACGTGTCACTTGCATACATGGTTGGACATGAAATCAAATTGGAGCTGCTTACCAGCTGGATAAGAATCATGGGTCCCCATATGTCTGGCGCCTTCCTTTCGTAAGGCATCGATCAAAATTCAAAGTTAAAGATTTCAAGAACAATGATAATGTAAGGATCGCGGATAGAGGGTGCTTGTATACAGCGACTGTCGCTGAATCCTGAAACCGATGATGACTGGCGCCCGTCTTCCTTTTCGACTCGCAAGCCGTACCATCCCGGTACATGTGGAAATTTGACATTTTTTTGCCCCCTTTTTGTTTCTTCTCTTCTCCCTTCTCATCAGTGGGGCGCCCTCGCGGCCAAGCAGGGGAGGGATTCGCTTGCTTTTGTGGAATTTTTCTTGTTGTTCTGTAGGCTTTGTTGAGGGCTCAAGTGTATCAGGTGTCTGACTCGGTCTTCTTTGCATTCCCGGCCTTTCCTTTTGTTCCTGCCCCCTCTTCCTTTTTTTCTCCCATCTAAACAGTTGGGCGCCCACGCGGCCGAGCTTTGAGCGGGCCCAGAGGTGTAACGTTGTGACATGTGGAAATGTACACCGTTCTTAACATTTAACCAAGTCAATAACGTTACACCTCTGGGCCCGCTCAAAGCTCGGCTGCCTGGGCGCCCAACTGTAGAAACTACCAAGGGGGCAAAAAAGGAAGGAGATGACCGAAAGGGGAGGCCGGAAAGGCAAACGAGACAGGCTCCTCAGAATCCCTAGAGCCCCACCATCAACAATGCCCACAACACAGTCCACGAAAGCAAGTGCATCCCACCCCTGCTCAACCTGGTAGAGCTCGTGGAAGTGTGTGGCAGCGCCCGCACATTTAACCAAGTGCTTCCCCGACGTGTTCTTGCCCTGGCCTACCTCCTCCGTGATGCTGTGACATACACTGAGCATGCTCTCAACACAGATGTACTGGCTCTGGACGTGGGCTGCATGGATCTCTCCAACACATACTGGTGTTTTTAAAAAATTGGCCACCATGAACCAAATGGAAAGCAAGTCTTTCCGGTACCTTATCTCCATGCACGCTTTACCCGTTGACTCTCCATATCTGCATGTGCACATGACGTTGTGCTTTGCCCGAAACGGGATATTACACCTCGTATTACACTACCGGAATGTTGCATCTCTCAAGCACCCTTTTAGAGCCTCATCACCTCATGGACCACAAATCTGTAATCTGCCAGACTATTCCGAGGTTCTGAGTGCAAGCAGCCTCTCCTCTTCAAGCCTTTAGCACAGTCAAGAACCGGCCTGCTTCCTCCTGATGAAATATCGGAACAGGATGCATGCAGAAGACCCGTTCTTTGAAAAACTGAACAAAACTAAGGAAAAAATACCTCAACCGAGCGCCGCAGATGCAACCGCTGCTGTCAAGCTGGCTTTAACAGACTGATAACACTCGACATCATCCGCGAAAAGGTGAGCTCGGAAGGCGACACCACCCTTGATGGCTGCTATGGCCGCATGCTGCACAGCCTGCCGGTGCTCCACCAACGCGGTGTTGCCAATCCTCAGCATGCCGCTCACTGCACGGATGCGGTCGATGTAGGTCACCTCCTCCCGCTGCAAAGGTTCAACGAAAAAGACTTGCTTAGCAGAACAGATGAAAGGAGAAATTGGCGCTCCCCCATGAATGCATGCTGAGGATTGGCATCATCTGCACTTGCACTTGCAGGAGTCTTTGTGCCCCCCCCCATCTCCATCCCCCAATGCTGCTGCATTGGCCGAAGAGGTGGCAGAACAATGGCGAAAAGCTTCGACATCATGCCCTCTCACATCGGCCACTCCACTACCGCTGCAACGGGCTCTCTCCCATTTGCCCTGCATTTAACGGCCCCCGGTGTTCTGTAGGAGTACTGGTCTCTTCCACCTTCTCAGGCGCCACCCCACAGCCTCCACCGCAGCAACATACTTCAAAATATGCCTGGAACCCGGCTTACAAATCACCTTAAAATCAGCTACGTTGGCCGACTCGGTGGCACCGGCATTGGACCATGCTGCTGCGGCAAGACTGGGGCTGGGCTTCCCGGCCAAATGCCGCTGCTGGCCGGGCAAAGCCGTGGCAGGAGAGTACTACGGCCTCAGCCCAGGGCCAGATGGCAGACCCAGCGGCGGGGTTGGCGGCGGTATGGCTGGCGAAGACCGCATCGGCTGCATCGGCCTGGGACAGGGTAGTGGAAGGGGGTGGAAAGGATTATATTTCATATTTAGGCCCTCATGAGATGCTTTGGAGATCTCAAATCCTGCGTGCAGATCTTCCAAGCTGTGCAAACGGTCATGCCCATCATGCCGTCACCCATATCCTCAATATACAAACAGGCGTGCCTATTATGCCGGGATAACAGTCACTGCCATGAACAGGCGAACTCCTGACAGCTAGGCGGTACCCCTAGCTAGGAAAGTATAATCAAGACAAACTGGTGTCTCACGAAACAGGCAGGCAAGATAGTTACGGCAGATTTGACAGATCATGCTATCTTAGGAGCAAAGGCTAAGCTGCTGGAAAACCCAGCCCCCCAAGCACAGAGCCTCAAGACTCACGTACAAAGCCCTGGCAAGGACCATAAACCAGCGCAGTGCTTGCAAACGACACAGCATGCACCACTATCGCCTGCACCTCCAGCCTGTTTCATATCCCATATCCCCCCAGATCCTGCAGAGCTACTAGCATTCACTGTTTGTCACAGTCCAGATCTGCATGATCTGCTGGATCCACTATTGCCTCAGTCCAGATCTGACAAGAGGAGGAGGTTTTGAACAGGTGTGTCGGTAGGGGATTTGAAAAAGGATGTAAGAAATGAAGCGTAGATTTTAGAGGGTGAGAGACAGAAGCTGGAGTCATGGAGGATTGGAGGGAAGAAACGATAATATCCTCTGTTGATAGGTAGGAGGAGGAGGAGGAGGCAGGTGCAACAGCAGCCACATCAGTGCTCAGAATTGCTGGTGCAGGAGGGATCACAACAAAATCATCAGCAGTCATCACAAAAATAGCAGTTATGATCACAACAAAAGCAGCTGCAATGATCACAACAGAACGACAGCTGCGATCACAACAACATAACCTGCAGCAGTGATCACAACATAACCACTGAAGCGGTGATCACAACACCAGCAGTGACAGCAGTGACTACAACAAGAGCAGTAACAGTGATCACAACCACATGAGGAACAACAGTGTTCAAAACAGCAACAGCAATGATCACATCAAAGGCAACAGCAGCGATCACATCAAAATCAACAACAACAGGGATCACCACAAAAGTAATTACAGCGCTGGTCACTAAAAAGGCAGCAGCAACAGTGACCACAGGAAGCAGCAGGAGCGATCACAACAGCATGTACAGCAGCTGCAGCGTGACTACATTCCCTTGGTCGCCAGGCTCTAAGGGATCGCGGGTTGAAATCTTTCACCTGCTCAGCGTTTAACCACATATGACATATCTGCTGAGGATGCAGCGGGCTGGCGCAAATCACCATCATTATATTTTCCCATCGCATCCATACTGTGAGAGTTTATTCTTGCAATCATCCAGGCATATTCCCCCTCCTCATCCACCCCAGCAGATACTCACCTAGTCACCTCCCTGGCTCCCACCACCCCATGCTGCCAGCCCCCCCTCAACACCCTCACAAACACACCTCACCGGCTCCCCCCCTGCAATGCCTCACCTCCCCGCTTCCTGCCTGTCCCCTCCCCCACACACACCTCGCCCTCCTGCGGTGCCTCTCCTCTTCGCTTTCTGCCTGGTCCTTTGCTCGGCGCTTGCCGTTTACACCTGCGGACTTGCACTGCTCTTCGCACTTGCACCACCCCTCACGGAAGCGACGGACGCAGCTTCATTGAATTCTGGCTGTGGCCACAAATTGCAGCTTAAAATGTTCCATCCAATCAGGAGGAGGAAGATCAAGGGCACTGATTGTGCTGTATGGAAGGGAGATTGGAGGCTTCCGCCCAAGGGCGTATAAGTCACGTTATGAAAATTATATGAGGTAAAATCTCACGAAACAGCAGACGGATGTTCGTGTACATATTCTGCGCCACCGTGATCGATGTGATGGGCCTGGGCTTGGGCCTGCTCCTGGGCCTGCTGTTCCTGTTGCAGATCTTTGCTGCCGAGCCCCCCTGGCCAAGTCTGCCCCGTGGAGGAGGCCAAGTTCCAGGTAGGCGACATCAACGCTAAAACTTCGAGGTATTACTGCGGCTATGACTACAAGAAGCCTATCCTGGTCGCGGCTAAGTGCGCTTGCCCCCCCATCTGCCTTTTTGAGCACTTCAAATCCCGGGCTGAGTATTACTGCAGCTACCATCGCAATAATACCATGCTCATGGCTGTCAAGTGCGTGCTAGCGCCCTCCCACACACATTTGCCTGCTTGCAATTTTGTTTTAAACGTTTGAAATTCGAAGCAAGCAGCTCTGGGCTGAGCAAAGCTCCTATGCCCAAAACACTTGCAAGACGGCCATGCATGCAGCTATGCCGCCGCAGATGCCACCGCCGCCGATGCTGTCACAGCTCTTTCCTAGAATGTAGACAAGGAAATCCAGGGGTTCTCTTAATCCTTTCAAACTGCCGTGGAGTGTGGAGTGTGGACACCTCAGCACTGGATACCTCGGACAACTCACCTGTTGCAAAACAATCATCGAGCAGAATCCTCGGAGGAAGAAGCATGGACAGTGGTAGTAGGTAGAGGTGAGAACAGTGAGGGGATTGGCATCAGGAAAAGGGGAGGGCAGTGAGGAGACAGGCAGCAGGGTGGCGGGGTGTGACAGCCATGCAGCTAGGTACTGCATGGGCCAGCACGGGGCATCAGATTTCCCTCCTGCCAACACCTCCCGATGATGATCAGTCTTTATTTCATTGCACACCATTCCATTTTCTCCTGGGTGAATTGCAGCTGATGCTCCCTCACGTAAAGAGTGGTGATGATGTGTCGCTTATCCTTGTCCTCATCCCATGCCAATGTTCACATTCTTGTTCACCTACCTTTTGTGAAAGCAGGGGTGTGGTGTTTGACGTGAGAGGCAAGGCGGATATGTATGGGCCAGAAAGGCTGGGCAGGTAGTCAGGACCAGGTAGGAGAGGTTGGGCTAGCTGTCTGGGCCAAGTTAGAGAGGTTGCCCAGCAGTCAGGGCCATGTCGGGGATGTTGGGCTGGCACTGGGGCGGACTATGTAACTTGCGTAACTTGCTTTGTCTCTAAACCTTGCCTGCCCCCAAGCCTTAACCCTGAGCCTGTCCCTGCCCTACCTCTTCCCTGTTCCTTGGTTAATTGTTGCCTCCGCAGTTGCTGGGGTTAAGGCTCCCCAGCCTTAACCCTGAACCTGCCCCAGCACTGCCTATACCCTGTTGCGTGGCTAATTGGTGTCTCTGCAGTTGGCAGGGTTTAGGCCCCCAGCCTGACACCTGAACCTGTCCCTGCCCCACCTCTTCCCTGTTGCGCGGCTTATTGATGCCTCTGCAGATGTTAGGGTTTAGCCCCCCCGAGCCTTAACCCTGCACCTGTCCCTGCCCCGCCTCTCCTCTGTTGTGCGGCTAATTGGTCCCTCTGCAATTGTTAGGGTTGAGGCCCACAATCCTTAACCCTGAACCTGTCCCTGCCCGCCTTTTTCTGTTGCGCTGCGAATTGGTGTTTTTGCAGATGTTAGGGATTAGGCCCCCCAGCCCTAACCCTGAACCTATCCCTTCCCCGCCTCTTCCCTGTTGCGCGGCGAATTGGTGCCTCTGCAGTTGCTAGGGTTTAGGCCCCCCAGCCTTAACCCTGAACCTGTCCCTGCCCCGCCTCTTCCCTGTTTCGTGGTTAGTTGGTGCCTCTGCATTTGTAAGAGTTTAGGCCCCCAAGCCTTAACCCTGAACCTGTCTCTGCCCTTTCTTTTCCCTGTTGCACGGCTCATTGGTGCCTCTGTAGTTGTTAGGGTTTAGTCCCCTCAGCCTTAACTTTGAACCTGTCCCTGAGCCGCCTTTTTCCTGTCGTGCGGCTCATTGGTGCCTCTGTAGTTGCTAGGGTTCGGGCCCCAAGCCTGAACCCTGAACCTGTCCCTGCCCCGCCTCTTCCCTGTTGCGCGGCTACTTGGTACCTCCGCAGTTGTTAGGGTTTAGGCCCCCCAGCCTTAACCCTGAACCTGTCCCTGCCCCATCTCTTTTCTGTTGCGCGGCAAATTGGTGCCTATACAGATGTTAGGGTTCAGGCCCCAAGCCCGACCCCTGAACCTGTCCCTGCCCCGCCTCTTCCCTGTTGTGCGGCTGGTTGGTGCCTCTGCAGTTGTCAGGGTTTAGTCCCCCGCGCCTTAACCCTGAACCTCCCCCTGCCCCGCCTTCGCCCTGTTGCGTGGCTAATTGGTGTCTCTGCAGTTGTTAGGGTTTAGGCCCCCCAAGCCTTAACCCTGAACCTGTCCCTGCCCCGCCTCTTCAATGTGGCACGGCTAATTGGTGTCTCTGCAGTTGTTAGGGTTTAGGCCCCCCAGCCTTAACCCTGAACCTGTCCCTGCCCCGCCTCTTCAATGTGGCGCGGCTAATTGGTGCCTCTGCAGTTGTTAGGGTTTAGCCCCCCAAGCCTTAACCCTGAACCTGTCCCTTCCCCGCCTCTTCAATGTGGCACGGCTAATTGGTGCATCTGCAGTAGTTATGGTTTATGCCCCCCACCCTTACCCCTGAACCTGTCCCTGCCCCGCCTCTTCTCTGCTGCGTGGCTAATTGGTGACTTTGCAGTTCTTATGGTTTAGCCCCCCAGCCTTAACCCTGCACCTGTCCCTGCCCCGCCTTTTCCCTGTTGCGCGGCTAATTGTTCCCTCTGCAGTTGTCAGGGTTGAGGCCCCCAAACCTTAACCCTGAACCTGTCCCTGCTTTCCCTCCCCTGTTATGCGGTTAATTGGTGCCTCCGCAGTTGCTAGAATTTAGGCTCCCTGGCCTTAACCCTGAACCTGCCCCAGCACTGCCTCTACCCTGTTGCGTGGCTAATTGGCGACTCTGCAGTTGGCAGGGTTTAGGCCCCCAGCCTGAACCCTGAATCTGTCCCTGCCCCGCCTCTCCCCTGTTGCGAGGCTAATTGGTGCCTCTGCAGATGATAGGGTTTAGCTTAACGTTGGACCTGTCCCTGCCCCGCCTCTTCCCTGTTGCGCCGCTAATTGGTCCCTTTGCAGTTGTCAGGGTTGAGGCCCCCAATCCTTAACCCTGAACCTGTCCCTGCCCGCCCCTCCCCTGTTGTACGGCTAATTGGTGCCTCTGCAGTTGCTAGGGTTTATGCCCCCAGGCTTTAACCCTGAACCTCTTCCTGCCCCGCTTTGTCTCTGTTGTGCGGCTAATTGGTGTCTTTGCAGTTTTTATGGTTTAGGTCCCCGCGCCTTAACCCTAACCCCCCCCCTGCCCCGCCTCTTCCCTGTTGCGCGGCTACTTGGTACCTCCGCAGTTGTTAGGGTTTAGGCCCCAGGCCTAAACCCTGAACCTGTCCCTGCCCCATCTCTTTTCTGGTGCGCGGCGATTTGGTGCCTCTACATATGTTAGGGTTCAGGCCCCAAGCCTGAACCCTGAACCTGTCCCTGCCCCGCCTCTTCCCTGTTGCGCGGCTACTTGGTACCTCCGCAGTTGTTAGGGTTTAGGCCCCAGGCCTAAACCCTGAACCTGTCCCTACCCCATCTCTTTTCTGGTGCGCGGCGATTTGGTGCCTCTACATATGTTAGGGTTCAGGCCCCAAGCCTGAACCCTGAACCTGTCCCTGCCCCGCCTCTTCCCTGTTGTGCGGCTAGTTGGTGCCTCTGCAGTTTTTAGGGTTTAGGCCCCCCTGCCTTAACCCTGAACCTCCCCCTGCCCCGCCTTCGCCCTGTTGCGTGGCTAATTGGTGCCTCTGCAGTTGTTAGGGTTTAGGCTCTCAAGCCTAAGCCCTGAACCTGTCCCGGCCCCGCCTCCTCCTTGTTGCGTGGCTAATTGGTGACTCTGCAGTTGTAAGGGTTTGGGCCCCCAAGCCTTAACCCTGTACCTGTCCCTGCCCTACCTCTTCCCTGTTCCTTGGTTAATTGGTGCCTCCGCAGTTGCTAGGGTTTAGGCTCCCCGGCCGTAACCCTGAGCCTGCCCCAGCACTGCCTCTACCCTGTTGCGTGGCTAATTAGTGACTCTGCAGATGTTAGGGTTTAGGCCCCCAAGCCTTAACCCTGAACCTGTCCCAGCCCACCTATTTATGTTGCGCTGCGAATTGGTGTCTCTGCAGTTGTTAGGGATTCGGCCCCCCAGCCTTAACCCTGAACCAATCCCTTCCCCGCCTCTTCCCTGTTGTGCGGCTAATTGGTGCCTCTGCTGTTGTTATGGGTGAGGCCCCCAATCCTTAACCCTGAACCTGTCCCTGCCCGCCGTTTTCTGTTGCGCTGTGAATTGGTGTCTCTGCAGTTGTCAGGGATTAGGCCCCCCAGCCTTTACCCTGAACCTATCCCTTCCCCGCCTCTGCCCTGTTGCGCGGCGAATAGGTGCCTCCGCAGTTGCTAGGGTTTAGGCCCCCCAGCCTGAACCCTGAACCTGTCCCTGCCCCGCCTCTTCCCTGTTGTGCGGCTATATGTTGCCTCTGCAGTTGTTGGGGTTTAGGCCCCCGCGCCGCAACCCTGAACCTCCCCCTGCCCCGCCTCCTCCTTGTTGCGCGGCTAATTGGTGCCTCTGCAGTTGTTAGGGTTTAGCCCCCCAAGCCTTAACCCTGAACCTGTCCCTGCCCCGCCTCTTCAATGTGGCGCGGCTAATTGGTGCCTCTGCAGTAGTTATGGTTTAGCCCCCCAAGCCTTAACCCTGAACCTGTCCCTTCCCCACCTCTTCAATGTGGCACGGCTAATTGGTGTCTCTGCAGTTGTTATGGTTTAGGCCCCCCAGCCTTAACCGTGAACCTGTCCCTGCCCCGCCTTTTCTCTGTTGCGCGGCTAATTGTTCCCTCTGCAGTTGTCAGGGTTTAGGCCCCCCAGCCTTAACCCTGAACCTGTCCCTGCCCGCCCCTCCCCTGTTGTACGGCTAATTGGTGCCTCTGCAGTTGCTAGGGTTTATGCCCCCAGGCTTTAACCCTGAACCTCTTCCTGCCCCGCTTTGTCTCTGTTGTGCGGCTAATTGGTGTATTTGCAGTTTTTAGGGTTAAGGTCCCCGCGCCTTAACCCTAACCCCCCCCTGCCCCGCCTCTTCCCTGTTGCGTGGCTAATTGGTGACTCTGCAGTTGGCAGGGTTTAGGCCCCCCTGCCTTAACCCTGAACCTCCCCCTGCCCCGCCTTCGCCCTGTTGCGTGGCTAATTGGTGCCTCTGCAGTTGTTAGGGTTTAGGCCCCCAAGCCTTAACCCTGAACCTGTCCCAGCCCACTTTTTTATGTTGCGCTGCGAATTGGTGTCTCTGCAGTTGTTACGGATTAGGCCCCCCAGCCTTAACCCTGAACCTGTCCCTTCCCCGCCTCTTCCCTGTTGTGCGGCTAATTGGTGCCTCTGCTGTTGTTATGGTTGAGGCCCCCAATCCTTAACCCTGAACCTGTCCCTGCCCGCCGTTTTCTGTTGCGCTGTGAATTGGTGTCTCTGCAGTTGTCAGGGATTAGGCCCCCCAGCCTTTCCCCTTAACCTATCCCTTCCCCGCCTCTGCCCTGTTGCGCAGCGAATAGGTGCCTCTGCAGTTGCTTGGGTTTAGGCCCCCCAGCCTGAACCCTGAACCTGTCCCTGCCCCGCCTCTTCCCTGTTGTGCGGCTATATGGTGCCTCTGCAGTTGTTGGGGTTTAGGCCCCCGCGCCTTAACCCTGAACCTCCCCCTGCCCCGCCTCCTCCTTGTTGCGCGGCTAATTGGTGCCTCTGCAGTTGTTAGGGTTTAGCCCCCCGAGCCGTAACCCTGAACCTCCCCCTGCCCCGCCTCCTCCTTGTTGCGCGGCTAATTGGTGCCTCTGCAGTTGTTAGGGTTTAGCCCCCCAAGCCTTAACCCTGAACCTGTCCCTGCCCCGCCTCTTCAATGTGGCACGTCTAATTGGTGCCTCTGCAGTAGTTATGGTTTAGGCCCCCCACCCTTACCCCTGAACCTGTCCCTGCCCCGCCTCTTCTCTGCTGCGTGGCTAATTGGTGACTTTGCAGTTCTTATGGTTTAGCCCCCCCAGCCTTAACCCTGAACCTGTCCCTGCCCCGCCTTTTCCCTGTTGCGCGGCTAATTGTTCCCTCTGCAGTTGTCAGGGTTGAGGCCCCCAATCCTTAACCCTGAACCTGTCCCTGCCCGCCCCTCCCCTGTTATGCGGTTAATTGGTGCCTCCGCAGTTGCTATAATTTAGGCTCCCTGGCCTTAACCCTGAACCTGCCCCAGCACTGCCTCTACCCTGTTGCGTGGCTAATTGGCGACTCTGCAGTTGGCAGGGTTTAGGCCCCCAAGCCTTAACCCTGAATCTGTCCTTGCCCAGCCTCTCCCCTGTTGCGAGGCTAATTGGTGCCTCTGCAGATGATAGGGTTTAGCTTAACGTTGGACCTGTCCCTGCCCCGCCTCTTCCCTGTTGCGCCGCTAATTGGTCCCTCTGCAGTTGTCAGGGTTGAGGCCCCCAATCCTTAACCCTGAACCTGTCCCTGCCCGCCCCTCCCCTGTTGTACGGCTAATTGGTGCCTCTGCAGTTGCTAGGGTTTATGCCCCCAGGCTTTAACCCTGAACCTCTTCCTGCCCCGCTTTGTCTCTGTTGTGCGGCTAATTGGTGTCTTTGCAGTTTTTATGGTTTAGGTCCCCGCGCCTTAACCCTAACCCCCCCCCTGCCCCGCCTCTTCCCTGTTGCGCGGCTACTTGGTACCTCCGCAGTTGTTAGGGTTTAGGCCCCAGGCCTAAACCCTGAACCTGTCCCTGCCCCATCTCTTATCTGGTGCGCGGCGATTTGGTGCCTCTACATATGTTAGGGTTCAGGCCCCAAGCCTGAACCCTGAACCTGTCCCTGCCCCGCCTCTTCCCTGTTGCGCGGCTACTTGGTACCTCCGCAGTTGTTAGGGTTTAGGCCCCAGGCCTAAACCCTGAACCTGTCCCTGCCCCATCTCTTATCTGGTGCGCGGTGATTTGGTGCCTCTACATATGTTAGGGTTCAGGCCCCAAGCCTGAACCCTGAACCTGTCCCTGCCCCGCCTCTTCCCTGTTGTGCGGCTAGTTGGTGCCTCTGCAGTTTTTAGGGTTTAGGCCCCCCTGCCTTAACCCTGAACCTCCCCCTGCCCCGCCTTCGCCCTGTTGCGTGGCTAATTGGTGCCTCTGCAGTTGTTAGGGTTTAGGCTCTCAAGCCTAAGCCCTGAACCTGTCCCGGCCCCGCCTCCTCCTTGTTGCGTGGCTAATTGGTGACTCTGCAGTTGTAAGGGTTTGGGCCCCCAAGCCTTAACCCTGTACCTGTCCCTGCCCTACCTCTTCCCTGTTCCTTGGTTAATTGGTGCCTCCGCAGTTGCTAGGGTTTAGGCTCCCCGGCCGTAACCCTGAACCTGCCCCAGCACTGCCTCTACCCTGTTGCGTGGCTAATTGGTGACTCTGCAGATGTTAGGGTTTAGGCCCCCAAGCCTTAACCCTGAACCTGTCCCAGCCCACCTATTTATGTCGCGCTGCGAATTGGTGTCTCTGCAGTTGTTAGGGATTCGGCACCCCAGCCTTAACCCTGAACCTATCCCTTCCCCGCCTCTTCCCTGTTGTGCGGCTAATTGGTGCCTCTGCTGTTGTTATGGGTGAGGCCCCCAATCCTTAACCCTGAACCTGTCCCTGCCCGCCGTTTTCTGTTGCGCTGTGAATTGGTGTCTCTGCAGTTGTCAGGGATTAGGCCCCCCAGCCTTTACCCTGAACCTATCCCTTCCCCGCCTCTGCCCTGTTGCGCGGCGAATAGGTGCCTCTGCAGTTGCTAGGGTTTAGGCCCCCCAGCCTGAACCCTGAACCTGTCCCTGCCCCGCCTCTTCCCTGTTGTGCGGCTATATGGTGCCTCTGCAGTTGTTGGGGTTTAGGCCCCCGCGCCGCAACCCTGAACCTGTCCCTGCCCCGCCTCCTCCTTGTTGCGCGGCTAATTGGTGCCTCTGCAGTTGTTAGGGTTTAGCCCCCCGAGCCGTAACCCTGAACCTCCCCCTGCCCCGCCTCCTCCTTGTTGCGCGGCTAATTGGTGCCTCTGCAGTTGTTAGGGTTTAGCCCCCCAAGCCTTAACCCTGAACCTGTCCCTGCCCGCCCTTCCCCTGTTATGCGGTTAATTGGTGCCTCCGCAGTCGCTAGAATTTAGGCTCCCTGGCCTTAAACCTGAACCTGCCCCAGCACTGCCTCTTCCCTGTTGCGTGGCTAATTGGTGACTCTGCAGTTGGCAGGGTTTAGGCCCCCAGCCTGAACCCTGAACCTGTCCCTGCCCCATCTCTTTTCTGGTGCGCGGCGATTTGGTGCCTCTACAGATGTTAGGGTTCAGGCCCCAAGCCTGAACCCTGAACCTGTCCCTGCCCCGCCTCTTCCCTGTTGTGCGGCTAGTTGGTGCCTCTGCAGTTTTTAGGGTTTAGGCCCCCCTGCCTTAACCCTGAACCTTCCCCTGCCCCGCCTTCGCCCTGTTGCGTGGCTAATTGGTGCCTCTGCAGTTGTTAGGGTTTAGGCCCCCAAGCCTTAACCCTGAACCTGTCCCAGCCCACTTTTTTATGTTGCGCTGCGAATTGGTGTCTCTGCAGTTGTTACGGATTAGGCCCCCCAGCCTTAACTCTGAACCTGTCCCTTCCCCGCCTCTTCCCTGTTGTGCGGCTAATTGGTGCCTCTGCTGTTGTTATGGTTGAGGCCCCCAATCCTTAACCCTGAACCTGTCCCTGCCCGCCGTTTTCTGTTGCGCTGTGAATTGGTGTCTCTGCAGTTGTCAGGGATTAGGCCCCCCAGCCTTTCCCCTTAACCTATCCCTTCCCCGCCTCTGCCCTGTTGCGCAGCGAATAGGTGCCTCTGCAGTTGCTAGGGTTTAGGCCCCCCAGCCTGAACCCTGAACCTGTCCCTGCCCCGCCTCTTCCCTGTTGTGCGGCTATATGGTGCCTCTGCAGTTGTTGGGGTTTAGGCCCCCGCGCCTTAACCCTGAACCTCCCCCTGCCCCGCCTCCTCCTTGTTGCGCGGCTAATTGGTGCCTCTGCAGTTGTTAGAGTTTAGCCCCCCGAGCCTTAACCCTCAACCTCCCCCTGCCCCGCCTCCTCCTTGTTGCGCGGCTAATTGGTGCCTCTGCAGTTGTTAGGGTTTAGCCCCCCAAGCCTTAACCCTGAACCTGTCCCTGCCCCGCCTCTTCAATGTGGCACGTCTAATTGGTGCCTCTGCAGTAGTTATGGTTTAGGCCCCCCACCCTTACCCCTGAACCTGTCCCTGCCCCGCCTCTTCTCTGCTGCGTGGCTAATTGGTGACTTTGCAGTTCTTATGGTTTAGCCCCCCCAGCCTTAACCCTGCACCTGTCCCTGCCCCGCCTTTTCCCTGTTGCGCGGCTAATTGTTCCCTCTGCAGTTGTCAGGGTTGAGGCCCCCAATCCTTAACCCTGAACCTGTCCCTGCCCGCCCCTCCCCTGTTATGCGGTTAATTGGTGCCTCCGCAGTTGCTATAATTTAGGCTCCCTGGCCTTAACCCTGAACCTGCCCCAGCACTGCCTCTACCCTGTTGCGTGGCTAATTGGTGACTCTGCAGTTGGCAGGGTTTAGGCCCCCAGCCTGAACCCTGAACCTGTCCCTGCCCTGCCTCTTCCCTGTTGCGAGGCTAATTGGTGCCTCTGCAGATAATAGGGTTTAGCTTAACCTTGGACCTGTCCCTGCCCCGCCTCTTCCCTGTTGCGCGGCTAATTGGTGCCTCTGCAGTTGCTAGGGTTTATGCCCCCAAGCTTTAACCCTGAACGTCTTCCTGCCCCGCTTCGTATCTGTTGTGCGGCTAATTGGTGTCTTTGCAGTTTTTAGGGTTTAGGTCCCCGCGCCTTAACCCTAACCCCCCCCCTGCCCCGCCTCTTCCCTGTTGCGCGGCTACTTGGTACCTCCGCAATTGTTAGGGTTTAGGCCCCAGGCCTAAACCCTGAACCTGTCCCTGCCCCATCTCTTTTCTGGTGCGCGGCGAATTGGTGCCTCTACATATGTTAGGGTTCAGGCCCCAAGCCTGAACCCTGTCCCTGCCCCGCCTCTTCCCTGTTGTGCGGCTAGTTGGTGCCTCTGCAGTTGATAGGGTTTAGCCTCTCAAGCCTAAGCCCTGAACCTGTCCCTGCTCGCCTCTTCCCCTTATGCTGATGCGGAAAGGTTCTTGTGTTGACCCGCAAGTACATTTACTTTGTATTTATATGCGAATTCATACCAGCCGATGCCGGTACCATGAAGTGTATGTGTTTTGCACATTTTTGTCTCTTTTCATATGGTCGGAGTGTCTGCTGAAAGCCCTTCAGACGTCCAAGGCTGAAGTAGCAACTGTAGCCAAGAAGGCACAAGAGACTGGGGGTACCTGCACACCGCTTCAGATATGTTAAGAACCCGGAAGACAACAACAGCCGGGACTGTTCCTGAGGTCCCTAAACCCCCCTCTTCAAGCATCAAAATGGTGTGTGGCTGGAGTCTGTATCTCTCCTGGAGGACACCTCTGCCCCTGAGCCCTATTTACTCCTCTTTCAGGGCTTTCAAGAACAGAGACCTAATTTGTCTGCTCCCTCTCGCCTGCGCCTTGGGAGTGCATGAAGCTTCTCAGGCCTGACGAGGCGGCACTACCCCCATACCCTGCCCCAGCTAACACACCCCAACCTTTTAATCATAAGCCCTGACCGCCCTCTGCTTGGACACCGAGACAGGCGTGTACCCGTTCGCCGGCCGCGAGTGTGCGCGTGCGTTTACGCTCCTGTCCACAGAGGTCAGCGACTGCACCATAACCTGGAGGGCTTGTCGCCAACAGAGCTGGAGAGCCTCCGGGATTGGGAGGCCAAGTTCAACAACAAGTACCCAATCATCGGGAAGACTGTGGCTGCATGAGTAGCAGCAAGATCAGGGAGGCAGCTGCAGGAGCAGGAGCACAAGCAACAGCAACAGCAGGGAGTATGAAGCTGCTGTCACTGGGAATATTGTTGCAGCATGAGCAACAGCAGCAAGAGCAGGGATGCAGGTGCAGAGGCAGTAGCAACAGCAGCAGCAGCAAGAGCAAGGATGCAGCTGCAGAAGCAGAAGCAACCGCAGGTGCAGGGTGTATGAAGCTGCTGTCACCGTGCCGTGAGCACGAGCAGCAGCAGTAGCAGCAACAAAAGTAGCGAGGAGGAAGCTTCCAGTAGGGAGCAGGATGTGCAATAACCATATATCCAATCATCCTGAACATTGGGGCAGCAAAAAAAAGCAGCAGCAACAGCAACAACGGTGGAGATGCGGCAGCAACAGCAGGGGATGTGTGGCAGCACTAGCAGCAGCTGATGCAACATTATGAGTGGCAGCAGGGATGCAGGTGCTGTTGTTGGCACATGGCTGCTGCGTGGGTAGCAGCGGCAACAGAGAGGATGTTGCGGCCTTCAGAAGGCAGGATGTGTGCAAATAGCAAGTTGTGTGCGGGGGCGTTTTTAAATGTGATGTCTTCAGATTTGTGCGGGGAGCCCAGGTGCTCAATACTCTTGTGTTGGGTGGGCGGGTCTCTCAGGTGGGCTTGCAATATGTGTGAAACCAGTCCTCCTTATTGAACCTATGTAAGCTTGGCTTGTGCAAGCTGTGCTTGAGGCCAGGGCTGGCGGAGTGGCATTCAGCCGCAGCTCGCAGCCTCGGGGAAATATCTACTTCTGTATTGAATAAAAACGTGTGAGTCGGGGGACAGTACTTTTGCCATTCAAGCTGACATGCGAGCCTTATCCTCCGACTGTCCACAGAGCAGCAAGGGTGTAGCAGATTGTGAAAGGAGGCTCCGGTGCTGTGTGGCCCTACTTAGGAGTCGTGTGCGGCGACACTCAGTGAGGTTTTCAGACGATTAACAAGGTCAGAAAATATAATTTACAAGTCCGACTTGTGTAGTCTTCTGGCACCAGGCAGGCCCCAGGACAAATATTTAACACCAGGGGTCAACAAACATAGGGGCAAAAACAGGCCAATCCCATAATCAGTACAAAGTCAAAAGTACAAAACCAGGAGTCCCGAACCAAAAGTATAGAACCAGGAGTCCCGAACCAAAAGTACAGAACCAGGAGTCCCGAACCAAAAGTACAGAACCAAAAGTACAGAACCAAAAGAACATAACCAAAATTACAGAGCATACGTACCGGGGTAGAGACATGATGTCTCCAACTATAAACGCTTGGAACCCGTGGACAGATTTGCAAGTGTTACCAAATTGGGCAAAATGTCATGGCAAAAGTATCAACCCATGTTTTGGGGGGGAAAAGATTACCGAGAGAGGAATCAAACATACACGCCCATTCAAGATGATGCTCATGCTGGACAACAGGGAGTGGCAGTGGATTCCTAGCTAGCATACCGGTATTTCACGATAGCAGTAATTTCAGAAACCATAACACAAAATCATCCAACACAACCCTTCCCAGTCCATACATTGTTCACACAAATACACAGGCTATACAGTGGTAGCCAGATAAGATATTTACTGGGACGCACTAGTATGTCACAAGGTGATCAGAATTTACGAAATCGCTGCAGCCCAAGCAACAACTCCCCGCTGCCTCAAAGACTGGAAATCACATTGGCGAGCGATACATGGCGCATGATGCATACTCATGGAATAATATGCACAACGCAAAAGCGCATGTTGCACTGTATAAGATGCATGGAGTAACAAGCATGGAGCATGTCAGCATGATGCATGGAGCAGGGCGCAAAGAAACGTCACATATGGCGAATTCACATTGGTCCACCTAACACTCAAGCAAAGGCATACTAGTAGGTGTTATTTGCATGGCTGTAACTGGATCTCTGCCACCACCCACTACCGCCTGTTTGGCAGAAGCAAGCATAGCAGGGACTCTGCTAGCTGCTCAGGTGACGAAGCGTTGCTGTAATTCTCGTGGCTGCTGCCCCATGACGGCTCAGAAGGCTGAGTCTCGCACTGTCTCGGGTCAGAGAATGTCTCCACAGAGGATCCGGAGGACCCCTCCTGGCTTTCAGACGCCTCTTCAGGAGATGCAGAGAGGGGCTGAATGCCCTTCAGGCCAGGCACAGTGATGAACATGTGCGGTCGCGAAGACGCCACCACCGACATAGCCAGCTCAAACAGAGGGGTCAGGGGGGCCTCGGCAATGGAATGCAGTGGGAAGGACTCGTTGTCCAGGAGGGGTGCGGGTGCTGGATCCTTAGCCGGTGCTGCATCCCTGGTCAGCAGTGCTGCGTATCGGGTGGCCGTTGGGTCCCTGGTCAGCAGGTTGGGCTCCGTGTCCAGAAGGCGCACGGGTGCTGAGGCCCTGGTCAGCAGGTTGGGCTCGGTGTCCAGAAGGGGCATGGATGCTGGGTCCATGGCTGGTGCTGAGTGCTGGGCCAGCGGGGGAGGCTCGTTGATCAGGTTTGCAGGCTGCATGGCCGCGCTGGCATCACCCGGCAGCACCGTCAAGACGCGGCACAGCTCTGCCTCAATCTCTGCCATGCCTGGTCGCTGACTCGGGTCCCTCACCAGGCCACGGTGCACAAGGCGGTGTAGGGCCTCAGCACCCTCGGTGCCAAAGGCCGCCAGCTTGGCTGGGATGAGGTACAGGGCCGGCTCAGAGCCCGTCCTGAGTTTTGCAATCATGTCCTCCATGGCCTCGGCATGGGTCTGCCCAGCCGCCATGGCCGTGCAAAGATTGTTGTAGAAAGGCTCCATCTCGCAGTTCAGGACGGACAGCAGCATCCTGCAGAATGCCAGGACATCGGCAGCCGCAGAAACCTGGAGGGGGGGAAGTGGATGGGGTTGTGACAACATATGTGTGCAAGTGCTGATGACACTCAGTCCCCAGTTTTCTGCTCATTGCTGGCCCGACCGTTCTGAGCTTCACGCATCTCCCCACCCACCCATGATGCCACCCTGCCTACTGGTATGACACCACTGTTTTGAAAGTCTGCTGTGCTAGATGTGTGCTTAAGAAGATCAGATGGCCCAGCCTGATAAAGTGAGCTTCACACATTCCCTCACCTTTCTCCCCTCGACCAAGCATTCCTGGGCGCTGTAAATGTATGTGCCACCCGTGGGTGATGGCACATTGCCGTCCTTGTCAGCGCGCTGTGAAGCTCCCGCATCTCCCAGCTGCACAAGTCAAACAGAAATGGAGGAATGAGGGTTTGGATAATTTACGGAAGATATAGGTTACTCATTCACTGTGCTCATTCACTGTGCTCATTCACTGTGCTCATTCACTGTGCAATAAGCAGCAGGGCATGCTGCACTTTGCCCCCTCTTGGCTGTAGGCCACAACGTAGCTGAAATGTAGCTGAACCGTTAGCAGCACTCCACACAAATGTGTATATATGCCTGCTCACCTTCACGACCACCCTTTCCTGCCCGTTGGTGTCAACCCTCCTCTTGAAGAGGAAGTTGCACGTCTTGATGTCCAAGTGGAGGAAGCCGTGGCGGTGGAAGTACATGAGGGCAGTGGCGCACTTGCGCAAGGTGTCGATCACCATGCGGGGGGTGCGTGATGGGCTGCGAAGTAGAGGAGATGCAGCATGCCATGTCAGGGGTGGGGACAATGCTAACATCGCTATGGACGTGCATGCCCGGCTGCTAGCTGGATGAGAGCTATGCCAAAGCTGAGGTTCAGGAGGGAAGGAACGAGAAAAACAGCCGAAACGGATGAACGGGAAAGGAAACTACAGAGAGTGTGGCAATCCATCATGAGTAGGCCAGGTTCAAACTGAAATCAAGAGGTAATACTGCTCAACAAGCTTTTGTTTGAGGAGAAAACCTTAGTTCCTGTTTTTTACCTGTCCACCAGCAGGTCCCTGACTGAGCCATCCATCAGCTCCATCAGGTACCCTATGATGGGGGCCTGATCAGTCAGACCCAGGAAGTCGTCCACAACCAGCGCGTAGATCTGGGGGACTCGGTCGCCTTTGCCACGTGCCAGCTGCAGAATGTCCACCTCAAGCCAAATGACACTCGCCTGGCCCGGCTAGGTCGGCAAGGGAGGAGGGTGGGAGGGGGGGAGTTGAACAAGCGGCAAGGGCAGGGAGGCAATGGGCAGCAGGGCGAGGAGGGTACCGCCTCGATTGACACAAAGCCTTATTAACCTAACATTTGTTTTCAGTGTTTCACTAGACTGAACTGCCATCAACAAGGTATCAACAATACCTAGCAAACCCCTAGATAGCGCAGATCAGGCCTGTTCACCTGAGCGAGCTTGCACGCCGTCGGCTTGCCCTCGAAGTCAAGCGCGTACACGTCGCCGTTACCTCCCTTGGCGAAGGGTACCCCCATGCCAGGTGACAGGCCGCTGATGCCGACACGCTTCATGGCATGCAGCCGTGCCGAGGCAGCCTCCTCCTCCAGCTTGTTGACACGGCCCTTCAAGTATGACAGCTCCTCCTCCTGACGCGCCAGCTTCTCCTGCTGACCCTTGGCTTTTTTCTCCCAGAGCGCAAGCATGCTAGTTGTGGTGTCTAGCTTCTTACGTAGGGCCTGGAGCTGTTCATCATGGACCTGCTGCTGCACAATCTCCTGCAGCTTCTGAGTGTTCGTTTGGTCCCCACTGCGAAGCAGGACATGATGGAAGAGAAAAGTTTATTGATATGAATGCAGAATCATAATCGAAGGCAAAATTCAGGGCAAATCATCGCAATACCGTACGTACGGGTGCCAGTACTAGGATGTTGGGCAACTGAACGAAAGTGAACCCAATCTAGTCATGCATGCATGCCTTCTAACCAGGTGCTTCTAGCTGACGGCTTCTGCTTCCGCCTTGCCTGTTATCGGAATAATGGTCGTCGACTGTCCTACCTGCTGTTGTACTCAATGTCCGTGCCAAGCACCGAGATTGCTGACGACGCGGAAGAGGCGCCCGCCGCAGTGGGCGCCTGCAGAGTGAGGAATGGATCAGGCCAGGAAAGGAGGGGGCGCAAAAATTACGTGGACATGCAGGGATACGGAAATCATGGATTCCGAAATCTGGAGCGAGGCGCCAACCAGTTGCTCGAGACCGCCATCGAAATGCCGCAGGAGCGAGGGGAAGCCTGGCTTACCTCAGCCCTCTCTAACTCAGCCCTCTTTACCTCAGCCATATCCTACGAACAGCAGATATGAGCAATGAGACGAATCTAGACGACAGAGCACTGCATATCGAGGCAGATTTCGAACTGCATGTGCCAATGCGGATGTTTGTCACGGTGCCAGTCGCATGGCACCCCTGGCTGGCTGGCTCCAGGGGTGGATGGTGGGGATTCATTGCAACGTGTCACTTGCATACATGGTTGGACATGAAATCAAATTGGAGCTGCTTACCAGCTGGATACGAATCATGGGTCCCCATATGTCTGGCGCCTTCCTTTCGTAAGGCATCGATCAAAATTCAAAGTTAAAGATTTCAAGAACAATGTTAATGTAAGGATCGCGGATAGAGGGTGCTTGAATACAGCGACTGTCGCTGAATCCTGAAACCGATGACTGGCGCCCGTCTTCCTTTTCGACTTGCAAGCCGTACCATCCCGGTACATGTGGAAATTTGACATTTTTTTGCCCCATTTTTGTTTCTTCTCTTCTCCCTTCTCATCAGTGGGGCGCCCTCGCGGCCAAGCAGGGGAGGGATTCGCTTGCTTTTGTGGAATTTTTCTTGTTGTTCTGTAGGCTTTGTTGAGGGCTCAAGTGTATCAGGTGTCTGACTCGGTCTTCTTTGCCTTCCCGGCCTTTCCTTTTGTTCCTGCCCCCTCTTCCTTTTTTTCTCCCATCTAAACAGTTGGGCGCCCACGCGGCCGAGCTTTGAGCGGGCCCAGAGGTGTAACGTTGTGACATGTGGAAATGAACACCGTTCTTAACATTTAACCAAGTCAATAACGTTACACCTCTGGGCCCGCTCAAAGCTCGGCTGCCTGGGCGCCCAACTGTAGAAACTACCAAGGGGGCAAAAAAGGAAGGAGATGACCGAAAGGGGAGGCCGGAAAGGCAAACGAGACAGGCTCCTCAGAATCCCTAGAGCCCCACCATCAACAATGCCCACAACACAGTCCACGAAAGCAAGTGCATCCCACCCTTGCTCAGCCTGGTACAGCTGGTGGAAGTGTGTGGCAGCGCCCGCACATTTAACCAAGTGCTTCCCCGACGTGTTCTTGCCCTGGCCTACCTCCTCCGTGATGCTGTGACATACACTGAGCATGCTCTCAACACAGATGTACTGGCTCTGGACGTGGGCTGCATGGATCTCTCCAACACATACTGGTGTTTTTAAAAAATTGGCCACCATGAACCAAATGGAAAGCAAGTCTTTCCGGTACCTTATCTCCATGCACGCTTTACCCGTTGACTCTCCATATCTGCATGTGCACATGACGTTGTGCTTTGCCCGAAACGGGATATTACACCTCGTATTACACTACCGGAATGTTGCATCTCTCAAGCACCCTTTTAGAGCCTCATCACCTCATGGACCACAAATCTGTAATCTGCCAGACTATTCCGAGGTTCTGAGTGCAAGCAGCCTCTCCTCTTCAAGCCTTTAGCACAGTCAAGAACCGGCCTGCTTCCTCCTGATAAAATATCGGAACAGGATGCATGCAGAAGACCCGTTCTTTGAAAAACTGAACAAAACTAAGGAAACAATACCTCAACCGAGCGCCGCAGATGCAACCGCCGCTGTCAAGCTGGCTTTAACAGACTGATAACACTCGACATCATCCGCGAAAAGGTGAGCTCGGAAGGCGACACCACCCTTGATGGCTGCTATGGCCGCATGCTGCACAGCCTGCCGGTGCTCCACCAACGCGGTGTTGCCGATCCTCAGCATGCCGCTCACTGCACGGATGCGGTCGATGTAGGTCACCTCCTCCCGCTGCAAAGGTTCAACGAAAAAGACTTGCTTAGCAGAACAGATGAAAGGAGAAATTGGCGCTCCCCCATGAATGCACTCGCTCTGCACTTCAGCACCTAATCGCAGGAGTCCTTGTGCCCCCCCCATCTCCATCCCCCATATCTCAAACTGGATGCAAATCACCTGGGATACTGCTGCATTGGCCGATGTGGTGGCAGAACAAAAGCGAATAGCTTAAATCGACATCATGCCCTCTCGTATCGGCCTACTCTACTACCGGTGCAACGGGCTCTCTCCCATTTGCCCTGCATTTAACGGCCCCCGGTGTTCTGTAGGAGTACTGGTCTCTTCCACCTTTTAAGGCGCCACCCCACAGCCCCCACCGCAGCAACATACTTATCGTAAAATATCGTAACAACACTTTAACTCCGCGCACCCCAAAAAAAAGATTTTTTTTTCCGGCCGCACATCCCAAAAAGAATTTAAGAAACGGTCGCGCAGCGACGAAATTTTAGTTTAAATTAACGTCGCGCAGCACGAACTTTGATTAAACATCGCGCATCACTGGAAATAATTTAAATTTCCGTCCGCGCAGCACTTTCAGCCAGTACAGTCAAACTAAGTGAAAACTTCGTTTGATGCTAGTAAGGATTGCATACCGTAGTCGTCCTCCTCCTCCTCCGGTTCCTGGCTGAAGAAACATGTGGCTATTGGGGCCCGGGGGGCTCAGTGGTCCTACGGAACTTGGCAGTCCACCCTGAGGTCTGCGGATCGAACCCTGTCAATGTTCAGCATGTCCAGCCAGGTATGCTACCTATGAGTACCGGTAGTGCTCATCTGAGTCATCAGTACTGTTACCATGCAGTGCTATTTGGGCACACATGACAAGGATGACTGAACGGATGTCGAATCAAACAGTCGCGCGCTAGCGCGCAAATTTTTGTAAAGCATGCTGTTTTTAATTCATACCGCGCACCCCCAAAATAGTTGTTTGGGCACCTGACTGACGCTCCGCACAACGGCAATTTTTAAATTAATATTAGCGCGCACCCATGTCCGCGCACCCCAATAATTATTTAATTACGAGCGGAGGTTAAGTGGATCCACGGTATGCCTGGAACCCGGCTTACAAATCACCTTAAAAGCAGCTACGTTGGTCGATGCAGTGGCACCGGCATTGGACCATGCTGCTGCGGCAAGACTGTGGCTGGGCTTCCCGGCCAAATGCCGCTGCTGGCCAGGCAAAATCGTGGCAGGAGAGTACTGCAGCCTCAGCCCAGGGCCAGAGTACTGGCAGCGAGGCTGGCGGCGGTATGGCTGGCGAAGACCGTATTGGCAGCATTGGCCTGGGACAGGGTAGTTGAACGGGGTGGAGAGCATTATATTTCATATGAATCATATCTAGACACGGATGAGATGCTTTTGACATTTCAAGATCAAGCGAGCAGATCTTCCAAGCTGTGCAAACAGTCATGCCCATCATGCCGGCACCCATATCCTCAAAATACAAACAGGCGTGTCTATTATGCCGGGAGAACGGGCCCGGCCGTGAAACAGGCGAACTCCTGACAGCTAGGAGGTGCCGCTAGCTAGAAAAGTATGATCAAGACATGTATTGAAAAGTATGGACACACTGGTGTCTCTCGATAACAGGCAGGCAAGGTTGTTACAGCAGATGTGACAGATCATGCTATCTGAGCAAAGGCTATGCTACCAGCATTCACTGTCTCTTTCAGTCCAGATCTGCATGATCCACTATTGCTTCAGTCCAGATCTGCATGATCCACTATTGTTTCAGTACAAATCCGCAGGATCCACTATTGTTTAAGTCCAGATCTACAAGATCCATTCTTGTTTCAGTCCAGATCCACTGTACTCACTACTGTTTCAGTCCAGATCTGCAGGATCTACTATTGTTTCAGTCCAGATCTGCAGGATCCACTGATGTTTCAGTCCAGATCTGCAGGATCTACTATTGTTTCAGTCCAGATTCGCAGTACTCACTATTGTTTCAGTCCAGATCGGCAGGATCCACTATTGTTTCAGTCCAGATCTACATGATCCACTATTGTTTAGGTCCAGATCTGCAGGATCCACTATTGTTTCAGTCCAGATCTACATGATCCACTATTGTTTCAGTCCAGATCTGCATCATACACTATTGTTTAAGTCTAGATCTGCATGAACCACTATTCCTTCTGTCCAGTTCTACTTGATCCACTTTTGCTTCAGTCCAGATCTGCAGAATCCACTATTGCTTCAGTCCAGATCTGCAGAATCTACTTTTGCTTCAGTCCAGATCTACAGGATCTACTATTGCTTCAGTCGGATCTGCAGAATCCACTATAGCTTCAGTCCAGATCTGCAGGATCTGCCATTGGTGGCTGATCCTGCAGATCTAGCAGACATCCCAGTGCCAGAGCCCCCCGTTCTGCAATGGCCTACGATTCCGCCTGTTTCTCCTGCTCCTCCTCGCCCCACCTGTCTCCAGCCGCACCTCCGCCACCAGCCGCGCCGCCGCCCACAGTCCGCAGCTCTGCAGGCCCATGAGCAAAAGTGCACTTTCCACCATACCTGGCCAGGGAAAGGGATCAACAGGTGAGGGGAGAGCAGAGGATTTAAAAGGGTGTAAGAAATGAAGCGTAGATTTTAGAGGGTGAGAGACAGTAGCTGGAGTCATGGAGGATGGAAGGGAAGGAGCAACAATATCCTCTGTTGATAGGTAGGAGGAGGATTAGGAGGGTGGGTGGGGGGTAAGGGAAGCAGAATGAGTTTTGTTTGAAGGGCAGCCGGACCAGACAGAAGAGGGTGGTTGGGTGAGCCTGGGCTCCAGCGGAACACGTCCTTGGGAGCGAGGCATTCGGCACAAATGTCGTTTCCAGTGCACTTCAGCTACATTTTAGCTACGTCAAGTCCTGTGTCCCGGGGGGGTACAGGGCATCGTGTCTTATATATAATATATCAATGGCACATATGACCCAGCCTGCAAACACCAGTTCATAATGATCCCTATCACCCATACAGGCATGAGCAGTGTTGCCGCTTCTTGCAGGCACTGTTGCTGCTGTTTTTGTTGTGACCACTGTTGTAGTTGCTATTGTTGTGATCCCTGTCGCAGTTGCTCTTAATCTTTTCACTGCTGTTGCCTTTGATGTGATCATTGCTGTTGCTGTTTTGAACACTGTTGTTCCTCATGTGGTTGTGATCACTCTTATTGCTGTTGTTAAAGTCACTGCTGTCACTGCTGTTGTTGTGATCACCGCTTCAGTTGTTGTGTCGTGACCACAGCTGCAGGTGCTGTTGTTGTGATCGTTGCTGTTGCGATCATTGCAGCTGCTTTTGTTGGGATCGTTACTGCTGTTGCTGTGATCCATCCTGCACCAGCAATTTTGAGCACTGTTGTGGCTGTTGTTGCGTTTAATGCTGTTGCTGCTGCTGATGTGACCACTGCTGCTGCTTCGTTAGGCAGCAGTGATCACAACAGCATGTGCAGCAGCTGCAGCGTATCTGCGTTCCTTGATTCGTCAGGCTCCAAAGGATCGCGGGATGAAGCTTTTCACCTGGTCAGCGTGTTGCTACATATCTGCCGAGGATTCAGCAGGCTGGCACCTCTGCAAGGGTCACATGGGCCTCTGCATGGGCCTCTGCAGGGACTTCTGCATGGGGCACTTGTGCCTCTGCATAGGTCACATGGGTCTCTACATGGCTCTCGGGACACACTATTCCTTACAATACATAACACCCCCTCAAACTCACCAGGTAACCACAGGAAGGTCGATCCCTCAAACAAGCCAAGCTGGCCCTCCGCAGCCAGTGTGACACCATCTTCCGTCTTCAAGGTACCGTTCCTGTAGTGCCGAGACGCCAGGACCGTGGCATGGAGGGAAATGAACGAGGGGGCCTCGAACGGTCGTGCAGGCGATTCCAAGCTCGGCCGTCTCTGACGAACACTCACATATCTACAACTTGCTGCCTGCACATTAAATGGATCCAGCAGCCGATCAAGGCAGTCGAGATGGCACAGCAAATGCCGTTTGGCTAGACCTTCGCCCTTCCTCCCCAGCGTCTGCCAAAGGCGAAAAAATCATGACATGTAAATCAAGCTAGATAGAAGACCACGAAACTTCAGAAGAATTTACGTGTGAAAATCCTGGGCCAACTTGATCTCAATGATGGGCATGGGCCTGCTCCTGTTGGGCCTGCTGTTCCCGTGGCAGATCTTTGCTTCCAAGTCCCTAAGTCCCAAGCCCCCCTAGCCAAGCCTGCCCCCGTGGAGGTGGCCAAAATCCAGATTGGCGACATCACCGCTGAGGTATAACTTCGGCTTCGACTACGTGAAGCCCATTCTGATCGCGGTCATTTGCGCTTGCAGGCCCCCCCATCTGCATGACCTTTTTTTGAACACTCACACCACAGCAGGCTGAGGTATTACTGCAGATATCTGGCAGCTGCCACCGTAATAATACCATTCTGGTCGCTGTCATGTGCTTACAATAGCCCTCCCAATGCCCTCCACCTCGCATATGCCTGACTGCATCAATTTATGTTTGGCACGTTTGAAACTCAAAGTCTGAAGACCCAGAATCACAGAATGATGGTGAGCCGACCAGAATGCGGCTCTCCGCGGTGAGCCGCCCAGAATGCTTAGATCGCAGGCTCGGATGCTGCTCAACGCAGCGGCGGCCTCCAGGATGCTGCTGCTCACGGGCCGCAAGGGTGACCAAGGGGACGCATCTTTCCTTGCAGCTACTGGCCGGTCCCGCGTTGACCACATTGCGGTGCCATGGAGCATGTGGAGGCATGTGGAGGTGAGCGGGGTGCTTCCCACCCAACCGGACTCGGATCATCGTCCGGTTGCGGCGACCTTTCAACCTCCGGTAGATAGCGGCATCGACGTGGCGGGAGGTCAGCCTGATGCTGGCCAACCAGCAGGAAGCTGCCGAACCATCCTGACCTGGAGAGCTGATAAGGCGCACATTTACAGCGCCGCGCTAGCCCGCGATGAGCAGGGCCTACAGCGTTTCAGCCTGGACATTGCGGGAACCAATGACGAGGCAGCCGCAGCGACGCTCACTGCTGTGATTTGGTCTGCGGCCGAAGCTGCTGGCATGACGCGCACTCCGCGGCTCCATGCCCAGCGTGGGCAGCATCAGCGCCCCCCCTGGTGGGATGCGGAGGTTCAGAGCGCCTATGCTGCGCTGCGAGCGAAGTCGCTTTGCAGTGCCCCGGGCCCAGAGCGCAAGGCAGCCAGGCAGCGCTACAAGGTTACAGCACGACGGCGTCACCGCTACTACACGCGCCATATGGCAGCGGCTATAGCTGACAGGCTGCAGCGTGGCGAGTGCAACGTCTACCGGGAGCAGCTGCAAGAGAGGCGGCAGACCTGCCCCACCACGGCTGTCTCCTCCCTGAAGTGGGAGGCACACCTACGACAGCAATTCACCGCCACTGTGCCCCCCTCTCCTGCGGCGCCACAGGCAAACTTGCCCCCTACCACCGCCCAGCCGGAGGACCTAGGCGTGTCAGCTGAGCAGCTTGCCTCTTGCTTCGCAAGGGCTTTCTTCCGCATGCGCGTATACACCGCGGCGGGCCTAGACGGTCTGGCGGCACCCTTTATCAATTTGGCTATGGTAGAGGACGATTCTGAGGGGGAGCAACAGCACGTGCTGAGGGATCTGCTGCAAGACTGGTTCACTGCCATGGCGGTGCGGAGGGGAATGCCTAGTGCCTGGCAGCCAGTCAAGATTTAGCCTGTTTACAAGAAGGGCGACCCCCTTGATCCCGGTAATTACCGGCCCACCGCCATTACTAGCGTGCTTTACCGGCGGTATACCAGCATGCTCACTGCCATCACTGATGAGTGGGCGCGATTGCACGGCCACGTCCCTCCTGAGCAGTTTGGTTTTTATCAGCGTCGTAGCACGCTCCAGGCTGCTTTCCTCCTCAGGCATGCAGTCCATGCTCAACGGGCAGCTGCAGGCCGTGGCAAGCTGCATGTGGCCTTTGTGGACTTCACCAAGGCATATGACAGCGTGCCCCAGGAGCAGCTGTGGCGGCATTTATGCGAGCATCTTCACATGCCTGCATGCCTGTTATGCGCGGGGCAAGCGCTTTATGCCGGTGCAGTTTACACGCTCACTGACGGCCACAAGCGCACTGGTCCTGTGCTTTGCACCAGAGGCATCAAACAGGGCTGCCCCTGAGCCCCCTGCTCTTTAGCCTTTACCTCAGTGACCTGCCGGCCATGCTCGCAGCCAAGTGCCCGGCAGAGGGCATTGAGATGCAGGCGGGGCGACAGCTACGCTGCCTGCTGTATGCGGATGACTTCTCCTTGCTAGCCCGCACCCCAGCAGGGCTGCAACGCATGCTTGATGCCTTGCATGAATATGCGGCACATAAACAGCTTCAGGTCAATGTCAGTAATACAGAGATCATGGAGTTTGGCAGCCGCTTAGCAACGCAGCGCCGACAGCCAGCCCATGTTTGCGTTTACGGCCCTGACCGTACCGTGTTGAAGCGTGTCCAAGAATTCAACTTCTTGGGCATCACTCAGCACGAAAGCGGCGGCATGAAGAGGGCCATGGAGGGTAGACAGGCGCCTTTGGCTGCCGCGCTGCACCGTGTTCGCCGCATGGTAGCCAAGGTGGGCCTAAGGCGCCGTCTTCCAACCCGCATCAGGCTAGCAGCTGTGTACACAGAGCCTGCGGCCAACTACAGCGACGTGGTGTGGGCCACCAGCCACCTTCGGCCGCGGCAATGTCTCTCCAGCAAATACAGTCCAGCTTGCTTCAGCACCAGCGCCAGGCTGCGGGGCTACCTGCATCCGCCGCCAGTTGGGGAGTCAAGAGAGAGCTGCAGCTCCAGCCACTACAGCGAGACTGGTGGGCCCATATCCTCCGCTTCTACAATGCAGCGGTGGCACCGGAGGCACAGCAATACAGCCCTCTCATGGCTCAAGCCATGGCAGCAGATATGCAGCTTGCAATCAGCCAGGGCACTGGCGGCCGCACCTGGTGCTCTGATCTGCTGGGTGCATTAGAGGAGCTGGAGCGGGGGGCAGCCACCCCCACCTTGCGCGAGGCAGCAGCTGCCCTAGAGTGCCTACCCGTCACAGAGGTGTTGGCACTCGTTGACGCAGCCTACGAGCAAGCACGGCTGGACGCAAGCGGCGGTGGGGACCCCAGGGACCCTACCACCGAGCACAGATCTGCGGCGACCTACCGCGCCTGGTTTCAGTGTCAGGGAGCAGTTACGGGAGCGGGGGTGGGCAGGTCCTCCGGGTGCTGCCACTAACTTCCATCAGTTGTACCAGGCTGAGCATGGGTGGGACGCACATGCTTTTGTGGATTGTGCTGTGGACATTATCGAGGGTTAGTCTCTAGGGTTTCTGAGGCCGGTGTCGTTGGCCTTTCCGGCCTTCTATTTTGGTCCTTTGTGTTGTTGTTGTTGTTTGCCCCCTTTTTAGTTTCTTCTCTTCTCCCTTCTGATCAGTGGGGCGCCCTCGCGGCCAAGCAGGGGTGGGATACGCTTGCTTTTCTGGACTTATCTTATCTGAGAGGATTTCTTAAGGGCTAGTCTCTAGTGGAACTCAGGTGTTGGACTTGGTTTTCTTTGCCTTCCCGGCCTCTCCTTTTGTTCCTTTCCCCTCTCTTCCTTTTAGTTCCTTCTTTACTCCCTTCTGAACAGTTGGGCGCCCACGCGGCCGAGCTTTGAGCGGGCCCAGAGGTGTAACGTTACTGACAGAATGCTGGTGACTCAACGCCCCATCCAGGAGTTTGATATAAATTGCATACGCTACACTGGATTTATCGTTCTATTTTCACACATTCACTGAAACACTATATTTTGCCTGCCTTTCTTGTAGGCGGTTTTATTTCAGTGCTAGTACCGGTTTGCGGGCACATGTCCCATGCACAAAATGTGATGCGCTGCTGGACTTTAAAATATTCACATTCAAAGGGGAATACAAGATCAGCGCCCTAGGTGTTGGATGCACAGAACCAGTGTCAATGACATTCCACCCCTGAGGTCTGCTAAAGAAGGCTAGTCCGCACAGGCGTCTAACTGTCTTGTTGGAAATAAGAGAGAAATTATACAGCAAGCAAGGAAAACAAAAGGAAAATACGCCCGCCCCCCCAAATGAGGATAAGAAGTCCAAATGCACGGCCCCCACTGAACTTAGCCCTGGAAAGGTGCAACCCCTTCTTCCTTCAACACCAGGGCCATGCCATACCTGCCACACCCATGGACATGGCCATGCCCTTGCCTGCCCATGCCTGCCTCACCCATGGACATGCCCTTGCCTGCCATGGTACAATCGGTGAAAGTCCGTGGCGCGTACAGAGGGCCTACTCAGCCCTGCATCCTTAGCCTCTCCTCGACGGTAGGGCATTGGTAACACAAATGTAGCACCTCTCTCCAGCTGCCTACCTACTGGAGCATTACCGGCACTGGAGTAAATGGCATCACACCTCCATGCCCCTCAACACCGGCCGTGTGGGCGCCCGACTGTCACAATGGGGGTAAAGGAAAGCAAATGGAAAGAGCATGTTGGAGAGTTTGAAGGGGCCCAGGATATGATGCGTGTTATGTCCAAAGACATGAAATACGGAAGATACGAAATTCATGAAATACGGAAGATACGAAATTCATGAAATACGGAAGATACGAAATTCATGAAATACGGAAGATACGAAATTCACTAAAATGTGCGATGCAAAGTTTTTTTGTAAAGATCGAGGCCAATGGAGCATCAATAATACAGGTGAGTTGGGTAAGGGGACAGCGTTAGACGTCTAACGTGTTCCGAGGGTTTCAGGGTCCGGAGGGGCGCCAGCCAAAGAAGTGACAAACTTCATGTTCTTGAATCCCGAAACCTAATGCTGACACGTCCCCTACACAATTCGCCCTTGAAGGGTTCCCTGGTCCTCTGTGGCCATATCCCTCCACGTCATCGTACTTCTGCATGCAGCCTAGACGATAGAGCAAAGCTGGAAGCTAGGTGCTTTAGACGATTTCCTTCTTGAATGGCTCCCAAGGCCCGTCTCCCTCCTTTGTGTCCCAGTACTTCTGCAGGCTGCACTTATTCTCGCGGTACCCAAGACAGCCCACCTCGCTGACCTTCACGGCAAGCACCTAGGGGGGGGGGGCAGGTTCATGGGTTCAGGGGTTCAGGGATTCAGGGATTCAGGGATTCAAGGGTTCAGGGGTTCAGGGGTTCAGGGGCAGGGGCAGGGGCAAAATTGTACTGTTTGAGATACAAATAATGAACATATCTGATACCTGCAGGACACAGAAGACGGGTCAGGGGTCGCCTGAGGAAGGAAGGAGAGGGAGGAGAGGGCTGGGCAGGGGAGAGCGATTTCTACCTTGGATTGTTTTCCACTTTGCCGTACAAGCCTCCCCATGCGTCCCTCACCTGGTTGGTGACTTCATCGATGTCGAAGTCCATGACTGAGGCGGGAATGGCCCCGTCCTTGATCCGGTTAAAGAAGGTGGTCCGTGCCACAAACAGACTGTTGTGACGCACCTGCAGGGTACAGGGTTGAGGATTAAGGGTCTAGGGTTTGAGGGGAATATCAAAGAAGGAATCAAACAGATGCCCAGCAGGAAAAACACCTGCATGGTACAGGGTTTAGGGTTTAGGGTTTAAGGTTTGAGGGGAATTTCAAAGAAGGAAGCAAACAGATGCTAAGCAGGAAGAACAATTGCATGGTACAGGGTTGAGGGTTGAGGGTTAAGGGTTTGAGTTTGAGCGGGAATATCAAAGGAGGAAGCATACTCCCCAGCAGGAAGGGCACCTCCGTGGTGCAGGGTTGAGGATAAGTTTTGTTGAAATGATAAAAACGAATGTTGAAAAGATAAAATTAAAATTAAAAGGAAGCACAGAGGTGCACGGAAGGAGTATCACCCGCTCTCAACTGTCATGATGCTTAGTCTGCTTTAAAAATTCGTTTCCCTGTAAAAAACAAACGTGCGGAGCAGGAGTAGCATCTTCTGGCAGCTAGCTGTTATTTTCGATTGTGTTATTTTCAGCCCATATGATATTGATGTTGAATAAAATGAGTCAAATAGGAGCAGCACCTGCAGGTACCTCCAAAATTAGCTTTTGAAGTTCCTGATCGATATTCGGAGCAAGCTAAACGTACCCGGCAGAAGCAGTACTTGCTAGCACCTGTGGTCCTCAGAGTCGATTTTTAATTCCAATTAATGTCACACAAAATGGTGTCCAGCAGAAGCAGTACTTGGTAGCAGCCGTGGTCCTCGAGTTTTCTTTTTTCATTCCTACCGGTGTCAAAACAAAATCGTGCCCAACCTGATTACAACTCGCTAGCAGCTGGTAGATTTTTGTCGCTTAATTCCTATCGGCGATACAAAAACTTGGGGCCAACAAGAGTAGTACCTGCTGGCAGCTGTTCCTCTCGGAAATGAAGGCTTCGTTCAGGTCCAGGTCATCCTTGTACTGCTTCGACCCGATGATCTGTTCAGGGGGGCGAATCAAAAACAACGCTTGCTAAGTAATGGTAGAGTGAAATCACGGGCCAACAAGGACAGCGTTTGCAGCCAGGGGGAATGACGTCGTACATCGGAGACAGCCATTCAAGAGGGTTTGCAAACGGCCTTGCAGCTGGGTTTGGAGCGATGAATTAGAGGCAGACACACAGTGTAGGTAGTAGCAAGCAGGCAAGGACCCTCCCCGCAGATCCCCTGAGTCTGCCACACAATCACAAGGAGGCCTGCTGGCATGCCCCGTCCAGGCTGACAGGCAGGCCCCCTGAGACCGCCCCTGTTCAGCGGTGTGACCCATTGATGCACCTGTGTCCTGCAGATTGTTTTAAAAAGCAAGCACTGCCATTCTTCATCACTTTGCTTCGCCTCTCAAGGTTTCAGATTCACAATTAAGGATGATTGTCGACGTTCTATGGCTTCTGGGGTTCTGGAGCAGCCTGGCCAGAAGGGCCTGGCCAAAGCAGCCTGGTTGGAAGGCTTACCTCATCCAAGTAGTACATGAGGCCGATGTATTTGCACTCCCGCTCAGCTGTGTCCCGAAACGCTTTGTCGGAGCAGTTGTGATTGTGCGGCTGCAGTACAAGCAGGCAGTACATGCGCGTTTTTACAGGGGAGCTAATTGTTGTACATTTTTGATCCGGTGGCCAAAGTCCTAGACGTTTTAAGAAAATATGATGTTTATTCATAAAACCGAACCATGCCTGGTGCTCAGAGGCTCCAATGCAAGGCTCCAAAACCCTAACACAAAATTCTGCAAGCCAGAACCCTAAACCCTGATTCCATTGCGTCAGCTCGCGATATGTGCTGGTTGAACAAGGGAATGCATCGCGTACGAGGCAGGCGGAAGCTACGAGGGCTACTGTGGGCCCCTGTTTGTTTAGGGTTTAGGGTTTCATTTAGGGTTTCATTTAGGGTTCAGGGTTTAGGGATTCATCTGCAATTCAGGCGCACTGTGGCCCGGGGGGGCCCGGGGGGAATTAGGCCCCGAAGGGAAAAAGGGTATCCCCCCACCATAACCACTGAACACCCACAAGGGCATTTACAAAGTTAGAGGTTTTCCTACCCTGCTTATCATGCGGAATCCGAACATCATATCTCAGCTCGACCAGCCAGTCAGGGTTGATCGCCTACGACCAAGTAGCAATGGCTGGCTGCCAAGCGGCTTGCTGAGGGAATTATATCGAAACATAGGTAAACACTGCTTTTGAAAGCAGGGGTTGACCGGTCAAATATTAACAACTGACAGACAACTTTGGGCAGCGATATACATTGACTCGGTCACGCTGCTGATGCAGCAGTACATCTATCTTGAAGTAACAGTACATGCAGTACACATTTGTGCCACGTCGCCATGGGGGCTGCTGTACACTGACCTGTTCGGGGTACCTCTGTGGCCAAGTGATGTGAACAAGCACGTCATTGGGCATGGGTAGCGACCCGTCATTGATGATGTGGTTCCAGCCCTGAAGCAGCAGCATGCAGCAGGGACAGGAGGAGGAACAGGAACAGGCTCAGCATCAGCATCTGCATCTGCATCTGCATCAGCATCGGTATCATGAGCATGAGCATGAGAAGCATGAGCAGCATCAGCAGGAGCAGTGGCCGTCATTGTTCCTTTCATTCCAGCTCTGGCGCACCATCATGCAGCAGGAACAAGATCAGGAACATGAGCATGGGCGTCAGCAGCTTGACCATGAGTATGACCACAGGCATGATCAGCATAACGACTGCATCATTACGAACACAAACGATGTGAGCATCAGAAGTATGCGCATGATCAGCAGGTGCCTCCCTGACCCACACCTTCCCGCTGACGATGAGGGAGCGGCCGGTCTCATAGCTGTCCTGCTGCTCCGCCATCAGGTCGTAGATTATGCCCTAACAGGGAGGAGGTGGGTCAAAGGAGAGAGAAGGGGATGATACTCTCTAACAGGGGGAGGACGGAGGGAGAGGGAGAGGGGGGTGAAGGGAGAGGGAAGGTTATGATACCCTAACAAGGAGGGTTATAAGGGGCTGAGGTGTGTGGGGGGAGGGGATGATACCCTAACAGGGGTGTGGCGGGGTGGGTGGGGGGGTGCACGTGGAGTGGTGAAGTGGGGAGGAGGGGGTGGGTCATACTATCACATGATACAAGTGGAGGGTGAGGGCTGAGGAGGGAATGCAGGACAGGGGTCATACCCTAACAGGACAGGGGTCATACCCTAACAGGACAGGGGTCATACCCTAAAATAAGAGGGCTCATACCCTAACAGGACAGGGCTCATACCCTAACATGACAGGGGTCATACCCTAACAGGGCAGTTGTAGAACCCCAACTGCGCCCTACCTGCTCTGCCAGCCAGTCAATAGGAACATCGACAGTAAGGCTTTTGCCTTGCCGCACAAAGAGATTTCCAAGGTCTGGGAGAAGAGGTTTTAGCAAAAGCAGGGTCGACTGCTCTGCTTGAAAGGCAAGCCGGCCGTGTGCTGCTGGCCTGTCCATCAAGCATGGTGCCCTGCCTGCAGAGGTTCTTGTAACAACAGGGTCCAGCCTACGATCGCAACTAGGTTAACCCTGACTGCACCCTACCAGATCTGCCAGCCAGTCATTAAACCCTGACTGCACCCTACCAGATCTGCCGGCCAGTCATTAAACCCTGAATGCTCCCAACTAGATCTGCCGGCCAGTCATTAAACCCTGAATGCACCCTACCAGATCTGCCAGTCAGTCATTAAACCCTGAATGCACCCTACCAGATCTGCCGGCCAGTCATTAAACCCTGAATGCACCCTACCAGATCTGCCGGCCAGTCATTAAGCCCTGAATGCACCCAACTAGATCTGCCGGCCAGTCATTAAACCCTGAATGCACCCAACTAGATCTGCCGGTCAGTCATTAAACCCTGAATGCACCCAACTAGATCTGCCCGCCAGTCATTTAACCCTGAATGCACCCAACTAGATCTGCCGGCCAGTCATTAAACCCTGAATGCACCCAACTAGATCTGCCGGCCAGTCATTAAACCCTGAATGCACCCAACTAGATCTGCCAGCCAGTCACCAAACCCTGATTGCACCAATATTGTTTGATGTATGCATAAGGTCAACTTGATTACGGTACCTTATGCTGATGGACGGCCACCACTGGACCCATGGGGACCTAAACTGGGCTGGCGTACGGCCGGCAGCCCAATAAGCAGGGCAAGCTCCCCTATGCCCCTTGGCCGTAGGCCGTGATGTAGCTGAAGTGTAGCTGAAGGATGCTAAAATAAAGAAAAAAGTGAACTGCACCCTACCTGCTCCGCAGGCCAGTCATTCATGCGGCTCCAGTCACACACACAAAGGTTGTACACTTTTCGGTAGAAGTTCCAGATCCATGGCGATGTACGGATCTACAGGAAGGAAGGGTTATTAGTAGGTATGAGGTAGGGGTAACACACAAGTGTGTGTAAGCAGCAAGGCTACATCCAGAAGTATGGACAGTACATGATGTACGTCTGGCGGTACTAAAGTTGCAAATCCAGGGCCTTGGCGCTCCTCATCATGAAGACCCCGAGGTTGCTGAGTAAATCCCAAATTACGAAACCTTATTTTCCAAACCCTGGGCTGCAGGGTGGCTCACCCTCCACAGTCCACACTCTCCAGATGATGGGTGACACATTAAGATAAAACCCTGACTAAAATCTAATCCCCAAACCCTAGGTTATCAGTTTCTCACTATGAGCATCCCATAGTTGATTTGTGACTCATGAATCCCCCCCCTCCCTCACATCCCTAATTCCTTGAACTTGAAACAATTGTTGAAGCGCTTGAAAACTCAGGCCCTTGAACATAATTGAAGCCTCCTAGGTAATCACCATGAAAACCCCAAAGTTGATGGGTGACTCCGTGACGCAGTCCTTAGAGAACAGCTGGTCGATCCCCTTGGTCTGCATAAACTGGATCCATGGATCCAGGGACAGATCTAGATTGGCGAACATAGCGTCCGCGTCCAAGTGGATCAGGAAGTCGGAGCAGGGGGCCAATGCCTGAGAAAAGGGAGGGGGGAGGGTGGGGGGCATCAGAGAGGGGGGCAGCATTTCAGGGGGACAGGTGCATCAGAGGGGGGACAAGCATAGGTCCGGGAGGAGGGAGCGGCATGTCAGGGGGAGGGGGACCTCAGGGGGGGGGGGCAGCGCCTGAAACGGGGAGGGGGGGGCTCTGATGCCCCTTCTCTGATGCCCCTCCCTCCACCAGACAGGCACCTCTTCTGCCTCTAATGGTAGGAGAGGGGGGATATTAGAAAAGGGAGGAGGGGCATGTACGGAGGGCAGATGGGCAACACGATGGGGGGTGAAGGGGTAGAGCAACAGAGTGGAGGGGGAGCAAGATGCTTGTGTCTACGACTGAGGTGCATGCGTTTTACTCACCAGCATCCAAGGCAGCTTGCTGAATGCTGCAATCTTGTTGCGATCTGTCACCTGCAGCTCACAGTACCTGCAACAACAGCAACACCTTATAATTCAGAAGCAGGAGCAGAAGCAGCGGCATGGGCGTTAGTAGCAGCAGCAGCAGCAGCAGCAAAGAATGCAGGAGTTGGCCCCTATCTCATTAAAGGAGCATGCGCCCTGCCAGGAAGCTTACGTAACGGGGAGCATGCGGATCAGATACGTTTGTTTTCTTCTCCTCAATGGCACAGCGAACTGTGGTGTGGTTTATATTGTGCTCTACAAAGCGATGCCCAGTGAGCGATAACTGCCTGTGCGGATCTTCTTATGAAGCCGCCAAGATAGTCAGCACCTCCAACCGGTACGAGTGTAAAACGACTTTGCATTGAAAGCTAGATTCGAACAGGACAAAATCATGAAGACGAGCGTGAACATTATCACGAGAATGATTCCAAATGAGACATTCCAAATGAGACATTCCAAAGACTACCAGGACCATTTGCTTTTTAACGATTGACTCATGTTGCTGACAGGTGCCAAAGATTGTACTGCAATCCGTACTGCAATCCGTACTGCAATCCGTACCTGTACCCGTGCCGGGCAGCGTAGTGCATGCGGTTCTTCCAAACGGACTTCCGGTACTGAATGGGCAGGCCATCGATCACCGTCAACATGGTGAGCTTGGGGCTGGACATGCCAGTCCTGAGGAGGGCAGTACAATGCAAGGCGGTACGTTGTAGGGGCAGAACAGTGGCAGGGTATTGCGGTACGATGGGCAGTGCATAGTCAGGGGCAGTGCTGCGTGAAAAGCTGTACAGTGAGACAAGCAGTGCATCGTGACATGCAGTACAGCTGTACAACGGATTGATGCGTGGCCACTTCAGCGAGATCCAAGCTGAGTAGGCGAGAGACAAGCGGCAGGTGGAGGTCCATCCGCTCTTGAAAACGAACACACACACTCTCTCTCTCTCTCTCTCTCTCTCTCTCTCTCTCACACACACACACACACACACAACGTAATTTGAAACAGAACATGCACAAACACCCCCCCGGAGAGTACAGGAACTCATCTGAAAAGGTGAGAGGTGAACAAGGCCCCCCTTCTCCCTCTCCCCTTTCCGGTCCCATTCCCCCCTCTCCCCTCTCCCCGCTCACTTTGGGGTCCAGCATGTGTAGGGCCAAGTCGAGACCTGCTCCTTGAAAACACGCTCATCCATGACCACGCTGCTCCTTGCTGCCCCCGCCGCCACAGAGCCGGAAGAGGAGGAGGAAGCCTCGCCCTGACCTGCGCCCGCGACCTGCATTGATCTGTCCTGTTCTGCTGCTGTGGCCCGTCGGTCCCCCAAGAAGCGGTGCAGCAGCTGACTTGTTGCGGTCGGTCCCTGGTGTGCGGAAAAGGCGGGCGCGGGAATAAGCTACGCGTGCGTGCGCAATTGCGTGGGGAGGGCGGAACCGCAGAAGTGAATGTAGGTGTGAGGGTGGCAGTGGGGAACCGCAGAAGTGAAGGTGGGTGTGTGGGTGGCAGTGGGGAACAGCAGTGGATGTGTTGTGTGTGTGAGTGTTTGTGTTTGTGTGTGCATAAGCGAGGGGGGGCAGCAGTAAATGGTAACACTTGCGTTTGCATGGGTGCAGCAGAAAGAGGCCACATGTGCGCTTGCTTCAGTATAAACGACCTCTTAATCCCGTTCCGTATTTTATTGGGATCTGCCCTAGGCTTCGCGTTTTAGAGCAAACGTCAACAGCGAAAGTCCTCAGCCCCAGCTCCCAGCCCCAGCCCCAGCCCCAGCCCCCAGCCCCAGCCCCCAGCCCCAGCCCCAGCCCCAGCCCCAGCCCCAGCCCCCAGCCCCCAGCCCCCAGCCCCAGCTCCCAGCTCCCAGCTCCCAGCCCCAACCCCCAGATCCAACCCCAGCCCCAGCCCCAGCCCCAGCCCCAGCCCCCAGCCCCCAGCCCCCGGCCCCAGCTCCCAGCTCCCAGCCCCAACCCCCAGATCCAACCCCCAGATCCAACCCCAGCCCCAGCCCCAGCCCCAGCCCCAGCCCCAGCCCCGGCCCCAGCCCCAACCCCAGCCCCAGCCCCAGCCCCAGCCCCAGCCCCCAGCCCCAGCCCCAGCTCCAGCCCCGGCCCCCAGCCCCAGCCCCCAGCCCCAGCCCCCAGCCCCCAGCCCCTGCCCCAGCCCCAGCCCCCAGCCCCAGCCCCAGCCCCAGCCCCCAGCCCCCAGCCCCAGCCCCAGCCCCCAGCCCCAGCCCCGGCCCCAGCCCCAGCCACCAGGCCCCAACCCCAGCTCCCAGCCCCAACCCCCAGCCCACAACCCCAGCCCCAGCTCCCAGCCCCAACCCCCAGCCCCAGCTCCCAGCCCCAACCCCCAGCCCCCAGCCCCAGCCCCAGCCCCGGCCCCAACCCCCAGCCCACAACCCCAGCCCCAGCTCCCAGCCCCAACCCCAGCCCACAACCCCAGCCCCAGCTCCCAGCCCCAACCCCAGCCCCAGCCCCCAGCCCCAGCCCCGGCCCCAGCCCCAGCCACCAGGCCCCAACCCCAGCTCCCAGCCCCAACCCCCAGCCCACAACCCCAGCCCCAGCTCCCAGCCCCAACCCCCAGCCCCAGCTCCCAGCCCCAACCCCCAGCCCCCAGCCCCAGCCCCAGCCCCGGCCCCAACCCCCAGCCCACAACCCCAGCCCCAGCTCCCAGCCCCAACCCCAGCCCACAACCCCAGCCCCAGCTCCCAGCCCCAACCCCAGCCCACAACCCCAGCCCCAGCCCCAGCCCCAACCCCCAGCCCCAGCCCACAACCCCAGCCCCAGCTCCCAGCCCACAACACCAGCCCCAGCTCCCAGCCCCAGCATATCCCCCCTCCCACCTGATATTCAGCCATCCTCGCCTCCTTGTCATTGCGTGCGGATCCCACGTGCTCCATACGCAACACCACCACCGCCAACACACCCGCCAGCAACAAGATCTGGAAGACAGGGACCATATCCAGGATCGGCGACAGGGATCAGATTCAAGATCACTGTTAGATTCAGCATATCAATCTGATTCATAATCTTAATCAGATTAAGCTTCAGGATCTGGCCTGTGTAGATCAGAGGTCAGGAGTAGAGACCAGGGTTTCGATCCGGATCCAGATTATACACCAGATCAGGGTGTGAGGTCAAGATCAGCATCCGCATCTGTACAAACATCAGATTCAGCATCAGGATCTGGCCTAAGAAGACTGTAGATCATTAGGTCGGGCGTTGAGACCATGGTTCGGATCCAGATCCAGATTGTAGGGCTCAAGGTTATGAGCAGCAAAAATATAAATTTTAAATGTTAGATTCAGCATCGGGAAGAGGCCTGAGTTGATGATCAAATGAGGCACAGCGTTTCAAATTCAAATTGAGATGATCATCAGCCAAGAGCTGATGCTTAGGATCTGGATCTGGACAGGTTGAAATCCTGATACTAGGGTAAACTGGTTCAGGGTGCAGCCGATTGCGCAGGGCCGCGCAAACACCTCTGGGTTCGCCAGACAAAAACAGCATTCTGAAAGTCGGCTGGGCACCATCTATGCTTTCTGCGTTGGGCAGCCAGCAGCTGAAATGGCCTGCTGAGCTCGCAAGGGCCAGGCGGGCCATTTCATGTGGTTGATGGACGGGCATCGAAGGGCCACTGCTCCCTAGGCGACAAAGCGGATCCCCAATGGGCAAACAATCCGCCACTTCACTGCAAGGTAGCGCACAATGCACTCCATGGGATCAGAGTGCAAGTCACAGCTGGATCCAGCCCATGTATTATTACTGGATCAGACCCTGGATCAAGCCCAAGTCCTAACATCAGATCTATTAAACCCTGACACAGCCCTTCGTACCTGCAGGACCATGGTGATGACCATGAGGGGCATGCACCTGCCCCCAAACTGTTGGCCGCGCCCGGAGGCCCGAGGGACCTGCATGGGAGATGCGAACGGGAGGTTAAAGAGCAGGAGGAGAGGGGCCGATAGCTCTTTGGGGGGTCAGGGTTTAGGGCGCGGCAGGGCCAGGATTCTAGTATATCAGCTCAGGGTATGAGGAGGCAAACTGCTTCAGGAGAGCATGCCATTGCCGCCCAGCTGCGTCTTCCTCAACATGCTCAGATTAATTCACATCCTGGCCGCGAGCCCTTGCCCCATGTATGGCTGTGTGCCAAGTTTCGCGCAAGATGCATAGGACAAGGCTTCGGATTTGACTTCAGTGCTTGCATTGGGTGATTGCGAGGATACGATGGAGGCAGTCTGCGACTTTATGGCATGAGCATGGGTCGGTGCCATGCTGGTCTGCGGGCCAGGAACATTACTGCATGGGATGAAGCCATTCTGGTCTGAGGACTGGAATCATGGCTGCATGGGCGGATAGCATGCTGGTCGAGGGCTGGGAAATTGTCTGCATGGGTCCATGCCCAGCTGATTTTGTACGGAGAGGGTAGCGGGGGAGATAGTAAGGGGGGGGAGGGAGGGAAGGGAAGAGAAGGGAGGGGATCGACAAGTTGCTATCGATAGTACTCACGGCAGACGGCATATTAAGTGCATGCATAGCGTCCAGCAAGTACGCAGGGCCTGGAGGGATCGATGAGGCAGATGCGTTGATGTGGCGGGGTCCGAAATTGTAGGAGCACACTCCGGGTGGATCCTGTTGTTGCGGTTCCTCCTGTTTTATCAGCTGCCTCTACTGTTGCTGCAAGGTAAGGTCTGGGTGTCACTGATAAAAAGGGCGCCTCTCTGGCTTCTCCGCTAGCGATCCGAGCTTCGATTTTGAAGCCAACTACTCCAGGCTCGCCCAGGTCTGTTGTCTGTGAAAGAGGAATGCCGGTCTTGCCTTCGCAATACTGTAGATTGATTGCGTGCCTTGGACCGCTTCCAGAGGGTGAAGGGTGTTGGTTACTTTCTGGGATGCGTCCACCTGTCCACCTGTCGTGTAGCAACTAGCAACGGCCCTGGTTTCGGATGGACGAGACAGCGTCACGTACTCGACCCTCGTTCGCAGAGATTGGCTCGGCCCTATCTACACCTGGCAAAGGCACAGCCACGGGTGCAGCCTTCTATTGTACTCAAGACACCACTACCTACACAGTCCACCCCGATGGCCGGGCTGAAACCAACACTATTACACGGGCTGAGCTTGCTGGCATCCATGCTGCCCTCACTCATGCAGCCATACACCACACCGGTGATCTTACCATTTTCTCCGACTCCTTGGTTTCTCTCTATGATACGCAGAAGGCCCTTCGCTACCCACACACTCTGCTTGAATGTAAGCACGCCCCCCTTCTCCTCGACATTCGTGCTCTCATCCTTACCAGGCTACGCCTCCGCCACCATTTTCACCTGTACAAGGTCAAATCTCACATCGGCATCATTGGCAATGAACTCGCAGATAAGGGTGCTGCACTCGCCCTCCAATCCCCCGAACATTGCGACTACACATGCACCTCAGATGTCCAACACTTCGCACACCTACCTGCATGGCCATGCCTCCCTCCCCCCCATGACACGGACGAACCGTGGTTTGCATCAGACCTTACCCATTCTTTGAAGGAACACATGTACCGCACCTGCCCCCTTCTCACAGATGGTCCTACTTCTCCCCCTCTGCCCTTGCGCTACGTCCGCATGCAAGTCCTCGTTGCCTCTGCCCTTGCCTCCTACCTCCCCATCTTATGGCACATGGGTCTGCCCTTTAGTGGTATTCGCAACATCCTCAAATCGCGCACCAATACCCTGTGGACTGCATCTACAGCCATGCATATGAACCGCCCTTACAAAACAGCTGTAGGCACTCGCACCACCCCCCACTGTCCCATATGCTCCCATCCCAATGATACCCCTGGCCATCTTTTAGGCGGTTGTGCTCATTCCTCCATGTCCGCCTCGTACATTGCTCGACACAACCGAGCTGTATGCATCATCCAAACTGCTCTTGCTAATGGCTCCCTAGGCTCCTCTTTTACTATCATGGATGCCACTTCCCGTGCTAACCTCCCCTTCGGGGTCTATGACACCCGTCTTCCACGCTGGCTAGTACCCCGACGACCCCCCACTTTCCCAGACACCTTTGATTACTGTGACAAACTGCGACCGGATTTGCTTATTGTCCAAGGTCTCCCACATTCCGAATTCCTTCGTCTTTCCCGCGCTGGTCAACTCTCTAGCTCACAAACTATGTCTCGGCTCCAGAGGACTTGCACTGTACACGTTGTTGAAGTCGGTTACACCTCCGAATTTTCTTTCGAACAGTGTCATGCCCGTAAATCAGAACAACATTTACAACTTATCCTTCTCCTCAAACATAATGGTTGGACAGTTTCCTTGGCACCCGTTCTCCATCCTGCCCTTCCACCTGATCCTTCGCCGACCGTGCCCATCCCCCCCCCTCATCCTTCCCCGCCTTCTTCTCATACACATATCATCCTTCTGGGAACCGCAGGCTTCCTCTTTCGTCCTGCCGATAAAATCCTCAGCATGCTCGGTATCTCCAAACACGACATCTCCTCCGTCCTCAGCCGTCTCACGAAGCATACCATACGCTGCCATATAAACATCCTTCGTCAGCGTCGCCATCTGGAAAACTCCCCTGCCCATTATTGTCCGGTACCCCTTGACGATCCTCCTTAACCACAAAGTTTTTTGTCTCCCGGTGTACGGCATATCAAATCCCGTATTCCTCAAGCCACGCTCAGGCGTTTTCTTTTTAGCTTCGAGCCCAGATTATCACGTTGCTTGATTAAGTAGTAGGTGCACGCCATCGTTCGCTGCCGTATGCCTCACCTCATCTTGGCTGAGGTCAATGGTGATACCCACGAGGCCACGACGGCGAGCGAACGAGGCACCTGTCATGGAACAGCGAGGATCCAAGGGTACAAAATGTCGAAATATTCGCTGTCTGCCCTATTTAGTGATTGCAAGGCTACCAAGCCCACCACGCTCTTGGCATGCAAAATGAATGTGTCCATGCACCCCAGTCGGGCTGTAACTGACGATCCCTGTCTGCCGCAACCTCATCCGGCATATGAAAAACTTACTCGTATATGGATGTGCACCTTTGCAGGGGCTGTGGAATCGCTCTCTGTCAACTTGCGACTCGTGGTGCAAACCACCCGGGTGGTGCAAACCGTGGTTTCAAAACCAAACCACTATACCCACTGCCCCGACCGAGATATCAGGTGCCCCGACCAGTGCCCCGACCGGCTCGGTCGGGGCACTTTCACAAACCAGTTACCCATAGGTTTTACGATGATTTCGTACTGAGCTCTGCATTTGCTAGGTCATCACCACAATTAAACTGATGCTTGCGTTATATCTTACTTGCGTGTTGCATAAACGATAGACACTGGCCGTCTCCTTGGCGTTGACCCCCCGTACCCTGGTCTAGTCCCTGGATGGTCAAGGGCGAGGGCGAGGGTATACTCAGTGGCACCTACACCTGTTCCAGCCAGATGAAATCTTTTTAGTTAAGTAAATATGCAAACCTAATTATGTTGCTACAAGATTAGAATGGAAACTGCTGTTCGGCGATTGGAGACAGAATTGGAAGGGGCCATAGATACAAACAGTTGGTTAGAGTTGCAGGCTGGTCGCAACGCAGCGCCTTACAATCCCTCAGTGTCGGGCATTTTCGATGGGCTCACAGCAGGGGATGCCGCAGAGTACGCTAAGCAGAGGCAAAGCACCCTGCATGCAGGAACGATAAAATCCCACAGCCAGAACTACAAAATATTCTGCGAATATCCGCCGCTGCTGGGCATCTCGACAGATCACGTCTCCGGGCTGTTCGTCCTCACTGTGGCGATATGCTGCAAGTTCTGGAGGAGGATGATCGAGGAGCTTAAGCAGAACAACAAGCCATCAGAGCGGGCATCAGCTGCTGACGACGAGCGCGATGCAAGGACCATTAGGCTGACGAGGATTCTGGTGGGTTAGTAAGTGCTCAGTTTCCCCCATGCAAGGAACTGCATGGGAATGTGTGTTGCATGAGAACCGGCAAGTTTCAATCCCCCGTACATTGGCCCACCCGCACCAGCTCTCGTGTCAGCCCCAACATGTGTTTAACTGATCAAATGCGTGGTAACTGATCATGCACTTGCTGTGTCCCCGATGCAAGACTGCTGCTCCCACTCATCATGCGCATTATTAATTAAGGATTAAATGAATAATGAGAGTTGATCCAGGACGTTGATCTCGTCTCGAGATAAGTAAGTTTAGACTTTAGAACGGTGCATACCCGCTGTTGCTGAGCCGTGCTGAACGCTCGGCCACGTGGGGCTGGTGGGTAATGACTAAGCTCAATTCCAGCCACCATGCACAGCCTGGGTCATGGTCGAGACAGGTAGGTTTTTTTCACGCGTGCTCGGCTCTTTGTCGATGGGGTGGAGGTGGCCGCATGAGTTTTGCTCTCATTTGTCAGGTTAAGGGGGAGATTTGCGTGAGATTTGACTAACAGTCCTTGATGGGAAGACTGTCCCCTTGACTAGCACAATTCCTTTCTCTGGTCTCCATATGTTTGTATCATTGTTTCTAGATTACTTATGCAACATTGAAATCGCTCACTTACAGAAGTTTCACACCCGGTACTCATCTCAATGATTTATACTACTCAGTTCACACATTTTAAACACTTTATCCACTCTAGTTACGCATCACATAGTACCTCACCCAGTTCGCAATTTAAAAAACACTTAATCTCATTGAGGTGTCGCTCACGCATCACACAGTTTTTACACAGACTTATACAATTTCACTTAGATCTTCTTCTTTCCTTCTTAATTTTCCTAGGAGACGTCCAACCGAACTCTTTTGCACCCACGTCATGTTCCATGGCTGGGGCTAATCTTCTGCACTATGGGGTTCCCACGCTACTGCTCAGTGGTTGTGTGTTGGTTACTTGCCCAGGGGGGTCACTCGTTTTTGCTCGCTGTCCTAGCGTATTTAGTGCATGTACCGGTTTACGGGCACAAGTCCCATGCATCAAATGTGATGCCCCGTTGGACTGTAAAAAATTCACAGGTGCGGGTAAATCTCATTCTCGCCCGGGGGTCCCATGTGGGTGGGACGGGTGGGTCCCTGGCAGAGTTTGCCGTCAATACCCGGAGCTACACATGTGCCTAGCAGTGGGCACCATGTGAGGGCCAACAAGCACTACCAACAAGGCAGCAACCAGCTGCCATGACACATACGACTCAATTGCAAGGGACCATGTGCATTATTAGCATGCCGTGTTTGTTTAACTGTTCCTGTTAATGATCCTTTACATGTAACCACCAGTCAGCGCATGCTAGGAACCAGGGCGGGAGGAAATCACAGTACGACACCCCACTCCCAAAGCAAACATCTTTTGAAATGAGCGATAAGGAAAGACGGGTAAATCTGCTTGAGTCTCTGAATAATTATGTTCACTTTTTGGCAATGATTAAACGCCCCTGTGGCAACTTCTTGCCTCGGGGCAAGTGGCACACAAGCTACGTTACCGGTGCTGAACAAGAATGCAAAAAACGGGGGCACTCCTGAAGGCAGAAGGATATGACCCATCTATCTCATCAGATAAATGAAGGATGAACATAACGAGGTACCATAAATCTAAATCCGAAACCATGTATGTAACACTTTGTACGCGTACTTTGTACAAGTGGGATGGACTGGTGCCCAGCTCGCAATTCAGTTATAGGAATGTGACCCGCAACAATTTGAATTTCAAATCGGATCTTGCCCATGTGAAGAGGGCAGGGGCACTTCAAGGCAAGAAACAGGGTGGGGCCTCATTAAGGAAGCACCTTTACTTGAATGAGGGAAGAAAACACCAGGCGCGCGTGCGTATGGAAGACATTCCAGTTCAACGAGTATGGCATCTATGACGCTAATGAATTACTGAGATGTAGCAAGGTTCCTCAGTATTAGTATCAGTAACTGCGAAAGCATTAGGAAAGTACTGTAGAAGTAACATATCTTGATTAGTGCTCAGGGATATTTCCCCTCAGGGTCGGTGGCTCACATGCCCCTTGGCGTGTCTATGCATAGGACATCCAAAATCTGGATGGCTCCCTTCAAGTTTATTCTTCCCATAAGGCTGTCTGTTGCGCAACACTGAAGGGAAGCAAACTCAATGAAATATCACTCAACATCTCTCGCTTGCACTATCTGTGAGGCGTTATAGACTCAAATATATGCATTCAAACCACTTTGCTCAAGGAAGCGAGGGTTGTGGAACACAGCATTCCAGCTGACAGGCTACCACTGGTGATGCCATTGCCGCACGAAATGTGTGCACACGAAAAGGCTCTCTGATGGGGGGGGGCGGTATTTGTGAAATTTCAAATGTGTGAAAGTTCCAAACAAGACTTAATATACTGAACGGACAGCCGCAGATGCTGAACTTCATGTCAACATAAATTAGAGGATTTCAGACCGCTTATAATGATTAAGTAATGACCACTCACCCCTTGGAACAATCACCTACTGAAATGCTCGGCATACCAGGAACAAGCTTTGAAACAGAGCTTGAATGCAGCTCTCGCATGCACGCTTAGCCAGGAACCGAGGCAGAGCTGGCGCAATGCACTGAAACAAACTGGTGCAAGGCATACTGAAATGCCAGATCCAGTGAGCCAAATGGGAACATGAGCATCCGCGGTGCGGCATCCAACATAAATGAAAACCCCGGGGCAGACTGAAATTCTTGCAAAGCGGTAAAGAGCACCCACCAAAACTGTATTGACCGGAGAAAGCGCAACAGGAGGGCTCTTGCAAGGAAGATACCCCTCCTGTGCAAACCTTTACGAGAACTTTACAGGAAACAGCCCTAGCTCAGCAGGGCAATCAATCCAATCCAGACATCCAATTGGAGCATAAAAGCCTGCAGGCCAGAGACTATTGAGGAATTACAATCGGGTAATTTAAAACAAGCAAAGGAAGATTAAGAGACGGCCACTTTGGATTTCGACCACAGGATACATCCAGCCGGCAGGGGCAGCTGCGATCAACATCATTGCCACGGCCGCTTATACGAGGATAAGGGCTTGTGGAGCGTGCAGACGCCGCGGTGCAAGGCCACATGATTACATGCCCATCATGAAACCTGCGATCCAAGTGGACGGATCAGACTGGAAGACTAGCTGCGCTACGAGTCACCAGACCAGCCCCTCCCCAGTCCAAGAACATGAGAGAATCCTTACCTCACCCTCGCCATAACCTAAGAACGCCGCTTCAATGTTGGTTTCACACATGTTAATATCACAGAATGCCTCACCCTGGTTCTGCTTTGCATCACCTTTCAATTCCGTTCATAACAACAAGGCGAAAACAATACTTCCCCCTAATTGAAAGACAGCATAGATTTCTGACATTTGTCCAGTTATGCCCGCATGCCTCACTTATCTTGAACCCTCACCTGCCACGGCTGTGCTGACTGCGTAGTAATTGTCATCGTTCACTCCGAACAGGGTCTTGGCCACCTCCAGCATGTGGAAATACTGCAGGAGGAAAGATCAGGGTTAAGGGGTAAGGGCGCATGCCTGCAATCACTATCAACAATCAAATTCAAAAACACCTGCTAAAAAAAGCACATCAAATGAAACCTCTCTTTCTAGCCCCAATCCATGCCCCCGCCCGTCCTCCCACCTCGCTCATGGTCGCGGTGCCCTCCTTGCCCTCCATGACCATGCACAGGAACTCCGCAATCTCCGCGGGCAGGCCCATCTCCACGTACTTCTCCACCAGCTCCTGGTGCGGCCGCACGGCATCCTCGTGCACGTGAAACACGACCTGGCAAGGTTGGGGGAGCACGGGGATGTGTGAAACAGGGTATACGACCTGGCAGGGTTGGGTGAAGAAGGGGCACAGGGTCTAAAGGAAACAATGGATTGCATGTGTTAAAGGGAGTAGGGAGTGTGGGACGGAAACAGGGAAGAAGGTAGTGAAGAGTGAGCCACTGAGCCAGTGTGAAATGTTAAGAGAGAAAGAGTGATTCAGCCGATTCCCCATTAATCTCCCTATCTGAAAGCCTTGTACCACACCAGCCGAGCCCACCCTCATTCTACCCCCACTGCCCTGAGCATGCATACCTAAGCATGCATACAACACAACATGTCCCACCCACCCCAAACACCGCTCCCCCTACCGTCTTCAGCACGTCGATCTTGTCCGTCACGCTGGCTTGCGTCTTGCTGAGCCAGTCCAGCAGCATCGCTGGCGTGCACTTGGACCATAGCTGGTCGATTCGGTTGGAAGCAGCCATGATCATACAGCCCAGCTGCTTGGCGCGGGGGTTTTCAAGGCCCATGATGACTTCCAGGACCTGGGTGTAGGGCACAGGTTTTTGATTCAGCATTTTGATTATCGGTACTCTAGGTGCTTGAAACATGATCAGACACATACCGGTACTCTAGGTGCTTGAAACATGATCAGACAAATACCGGTACTCTAGGTGCTTGAAACATGATCAGACACATACCGGTACTCTAGGTGCTTGAAACATTATCAGACACATACCAGTACTCTAGGTGCTTGAAACATGATCAGACACATACCAGTACTCTAGGTGCTTGAAACATGATCAGACACATACCGGTACTCTAGGTGCTTGAAACATGATCAGACACATACCGGTACTCTAGGTGCTTGAAACATGATCAGACACATACCGGTACTCTAGGTGCTAGAAACATGATCAGACACATACCGGTACTCTAGGTGCTTGAAACATGATCAGACACATACCGGTACTCTAGGTGCTTGAAACATGATCAGACACATACCGGTACTCTAGGTGCTTGAAACATGATCAGACACATACCGGTACTCTAGGTGCTTGAAACATGATCAGACACATACCGGTACTCTAGGTGCTTGAAACATGATCAGACACATACCGGTACTCTAGGTGCTTGAAACATGATCAGACACATACCGGTACTCAAGGTGCTTGAAACATGATCAGACACATACCAGTACTCAAGGTGCTTGAAACATGATCAGACACATACCGGTACTCTAGGTGCTTGAAACATGATCAGACACATACCGGTACTCTAGGTGCTTGAAACATGATCAGACACATACCGGTACTCTAGGTGCTTGAAACATGATCAGACACATACCGGTACTCTAGGTGCTTGAAACATGATCAGACACATACCGGTGTTAAGCACTTCAAGAACATCCAAACTGGTACACCATTCAGCTTCAGGAAACGGGAGTAATAGACGAAAAAATGAAGACGCCAGTCCCGGTGTTTGTACACTTTTGTTGGGGGGGTTAGAACGAACTGCATTTCAGGCGAGGTGGTGCAGAGCAGATCTTGCTCCCAGATCTCGCTGTACACACAACAAATCCAGACCCAGCGTCTCAGACCATGCCCCCTCGCGAACAGCCCCACATCCACGGTGACACACACTCTCTTCCGCACCTTCTTCTTCCCCGTAACCACCAGCTGCGCGCAGAACGGGCAGTCGGGCTCAGGCAGCTGTTCCTCCTCAACTGCATCGACGTGCGCCCGCTTTGCACCCGCATCCTCTGCATTCTCTGCGCGCACGCGCTTGCCACCCGACACCGTCGGCAGCCCGTTAGCGCCGTAAGAGTCGTCGCCAGCCTCTGAGACCGCCATGCTGAGGCGCTGCTGCAGGCCGTCCTGCTGCGACATGGCCTCCAGCTGTTGCGGGGCGCCGATCATACCGCCCTCAGTGGCGGCGGCCATCTGAGGAACATCGAAGCCGTTCCCGTTGAAGCTGCGGAGCTCCGCCTGCCTGAGGGTAGGAAAAAAAGGGGAGGGGGGTGCGCAGGGTGGGGACGGGCAGGCGGGCAGGGTCTAAGGTAGGCAGACATGGCTGGACCAGAAGCGCCGCCATAACGGCCGGTGGCCGAAGCACCTCAGAAACAGTTTATGTAAGGCATAGCTCACTAAAATGAGCAAAGGCAATTACAAAAAGCTCTGGATGGTATGACAAAGGATGCATGGTGATGAAGGAAGAACAAGGCCAAGAGGCCCGGTATAAGACATGGCAATGTTTGAAAGAAAAAAGGCGTAGGCAAGCGTTTGCAACCAGATGACGGCAGATGCTGTGGGTGGTAAAACGTCCTGGAGGCAGGCTTGGGTCGTGGTGCCACAAAACTCACCCGTGGGCAAAGGTGCAACGGTTACCATACTGGCAGGTCCCAGTCGCAAGGAACCTCTGGCACAATTTTGTCTTGTGAATCTCAGGCTTCTTGACAGCATTCTGGGTTGAAGAAAATCAGCAAACAATCGCCAAAAATGAATAAACAGGCAGAAACAAGTGGATCGGGGGACACATCGCAGAAGAGATGGCCTGCAATTACTATATCATGAAGACCACTTGAACATGAAGGATTATGCAATACACGATGAAGAATACTAAATCAACAAGGAGACTGCTGTATACTATGAGGGGGACTAAATCAACAAGGAGACTCCTATACATCATCATGTGGAATAAATCATAGGGGACAATGCTGTACATCGACAAGGCAACAACAGCAAGGGAGTCTTCTAGACAGTGCCAAGGAGACTCCATCATCGAGAGGACGCGCTACTCAGAGAGAAAGGCACCACGCAGAATATCAGGGATGCAGCTCAGGAGGCACAAGTAAAACACAGAACCATTCCTGAACCTTCTGCAAGTAGAGGACCAGCATGACCTGATTGTCAACCACATACGAGGCTCTCGTCATGAAGACGATCCAATGCAACCACATTTACACAATCAAGACTGTATCAATCGGAAAACATGAACCCTGTGCCCATCGCAAACGCCTCAATCCATCCAGGCGCCACATGCAGAAAACAGCGTGGCGAGGCCTAGACTGTAGCGTGGCATGCCCAGGGCAGCAGCCGTCCCATCAATGGTCTGTGTGCTCAAAAATAAACAAAGGATACTGTGCTTGGTATATTAGTGGCAGAGCATGAGCCTCCTACCACCTGCCGCCAACAGAACGTGTGGGGGGCAGACGCCCTGGCACCCTTTCTAGCCACCACTGGCTGAGTCATCACACCCATCTGCACAGGGTCAGTTACAAATGAGAATTTGCTGTACCCGTCCTGTGCCTCAGGAGTCAGGCCCACCAGTGGCTGTCCCGAAACTCACTTCGGTCTGGCCCATGCTGGAGCCCATCATGCCGGGCTGTGTCGCGGCACGTAGCTCGTGCTGCCCGTGCGCAAACGTGCACTTTGCGCCGTACTTGCAGGCGGCTGAAGTCATGAACTCCTGGCACAGGCGCGTCTTCTTCATCAGCTCAATGGCCTTCGCCTGCGCAAGGAGAAACAAGCAGACACTTTTTTCAAATGATGAACCTAAGATTGTGAATGGGAGTTGCAGTGTGGGGGCGACGAGTGAAGGAGATGGGAGGGTCCGGGGTAGAGGTGATATTGGAAGTACAGATGTTGGTGACAGTAGCAGCATGTGGAAGACAAACGGCAAGGATAGCTGGCGGGACAAGGACAAGGGGTAGGGGACGAGATTTTTTGTATGCAGGTCCCATAGAGCAGAACAAAATTGGGACCCCAAGCAGACACTCATGGGCTCTTGCCTGCAAGAACAGATGTACCAAACATACCCAGCCTCTTCATCATGTTTTTCCCCCCACACCGAGAAAACTGTCACCATTTGCCCCCTTGCCCACCCCCCAGACGCCCCTTGCAGCTCAACAGTCAGCACATCCTACCTGGTTAAGCTTGTTCATGGGGCCGCCCATGCCAGGCCCGCCGCCGCCCATGCCCATGCCCATGCCCATGCCTCCCATCATGCCTCCGCCCATGCCCATCATGCCCTTGCCAGCGTCCGGCCCCAGGACGCGAAGCTCAGCTTCACCATGTGCGTAACGACACTTCTCAGGGAAGGGGCATTTGCCCTCCTTCCACCTGCGAGAAAGATGCGGGCGAGGCAGTGCTTAGCATGAAAGCAAGGCATTACAGCGCGCGGGTATGTCCTTGGTGGGCAAAGAGTGTAGACATTTACTCTAGCTTGTCAGATCGAGGTCAGGTCCTTGGATTCACTTATGGGCTAGAAGTCGGGGGAGAATAGGAGAGGTTCGGGGCAGGGCCTTCCGCTCTGTAATTCTGCTTGACACAGCGGCAACGCATCCACCCTTGAGTCCGTGTACTATTCTTTTGCCTTGCTACGTCACCAGAAATGATCAGGTGCGCCCTTCAATCAAAGGGGGTGAATATGCGCCAGCGATCCTATTGAACATGATTTGCATTTATGGGAAGATGGAATCCCGAAAATCGAGGTGGGCAGGTCGGGACCAAGCGGATGGATCTCAAACGCTGCCCGAGCAAACGAGGCGGTTCAAACTAATGAGCTCAAAAGAGCAAAGATGTCATTAGAACAGTCATGATACAGTGCACAGGGGTCGCGAGTTAAAAACAGAGAGACTCAGGCACTGGCTCACTTGTTGCAGATCCGCGTCTTCCAGTACAGGCCTTTCGAGGGGTCCTCGCCTAAACGGCCCCCTCCAGCCGGGCCAGCTCCCATCATGCCGTAGCCGCCCTGGTTGGTGTCCATGCCCATATTGCTGACCATCGGGCCCATCATGCCCATCCCTCCCATCCCTGGGCTTTGGGGCGAAGACATCCCGAATCCGCGCTGCATCGCTGCCCACCGCATGGCGTATTGCTACGAACAAGCGACACAGCGAGTTTGAAGCAACAAAATGTGGAGTGAAAAGAGCCGACCATCGAGAGGAGCGAGGAGGAGTCAATGGGGGTGAATGCAGAAAAAGGAGGGGGGGAACTGACCGAGGCGGGCAGTGATCTCGAGCACATTTCAGATTGTTTGCGAGGTGATCACCTGATACATCTGCTGCATAGCCGCAGGTGTCATTCCAGCCATTGCGGCCATCTGGTTCAGCGGCTGCTGCGGCTGCTGCTGCTGCATCATGCCCCCCGTCCCCGCGGCACCCCCCATAACCCCCATTCCCTGCATTCCCTGCTGCTGCTGTTGCTGCTGCTGCATCGCGTCGTTGCCCATGCTGCCGCTCTGCATACCGCTAGTTCCCGTTTGCATCAGGCCACCCATCTGCCCAGCGGTGATGCCGGGCATCTGCACTGGAGCTTGCTGCTGCTGCTGCTGCTGCTGCTGCTGCTGGGGCTGCTGCTGATAAGTCTGAGCATATGCGCCCGGCATCTGCATCATGCTTGACTGCTGATAGCCGGGGTATCCATTAGTTGGAAACATTCTCAGTCAAGGTGAATGTGCAATGCGAGCTTGCCGGGGCGCGCGATTGTGATGGGCAGGCAGGCCCTTTTTCATGGCAGGAAATGGTTCACTCGGCCCTCGCGTGACAGGGGACGAGACGGAGAGAGAATTCAGGAGTTTAGGACGCATTAACCTGACGCAGTGATCAAGCGTAGGGTGCCAACTAGATCAAAAAAAGGGATTGAAGGGCCGCACCCCTCGGGAGAAAATCTACAAGCGCTTATGTTCCCTCCCGGCAATTTTCAAGGGATGCCAGGCGGTCTACCATTTCCCCCTGGCCCCTACCCTAACTTCGGACCCCAGGGGTTCAGTCCCATGGTGAGCCTCACTGGAGCTTTCCTCAACGACATGTCGCCATTGCTGAACCAGCAGCCTACCGTATGCATGCGCGGCATGCGCCCATGTAGTCACGCCCAAGCTGCTGCTGCTTCCCTTGTCTTATAGGGGGGCAACTCCGGCATGGGAAACGTTGGAATGATGATGCCCGACGCCCAGAAGCAACAGCCAAACAACAACCCTCAGCAGCAGCAGCTACAGCAACAACAGCAGCAACAACAACATCAGCAACAGCAGCAGCAGAGAGGTCAAGGCGTGTATTTCAAGACCCGTATTTGCATCGAGTGAGTGGCTACCTTAATGAGAGCATGCCTTCACATGGGTGGGACCAGGGTGCAGGCACTCATGTGTAGCAAAATGACTCCAGATGCACTACGTGCAGTGCAAGGCATGCCATCAAATGAGAGGAGCATCAGTAGAGGCACTCATGTGTAGTGCTGGACTACTGGTTTAAGGTCAAAGGGAGCATTTCTCTTGAATACATGTGCTGGCAGCCATGTTGTCCATGATATCCAGCGGTGCCCCCCCCCCCCATTTGTTTAAGTGGTGATGCCTTCATGTCCTCTTCCTTCATGCTCCCTCCGCCATTTACCCTGCCCCCTTTCTCCCCCTCCCCCACTGTCCCTCTCCCCCATGCTCCCTCCCTCTCGCAGGCTCCTGCCCCCCTGCCCCTGCCCATATGCTTCCTGCCCCTCACATGCTCATGCCCCATACTCCCCTCCCCATGCTCTTGCCTCCATGCTGCCTCTCTTATGCTCTATCCCTTCCACAGTTTCCGTGACGGCTGGTGCAAGCGTGGAGAGCTGTGCAAGTACGCACACGGGGATCATGAACTACGGCAAGCGCCGATTGACGGCCCGCAGGCGGCCCCTGAGCCTGGACCAGGCAGAAAGAGAGGAGGAGAGGCAACGCAGGGGGGCGAGGTGTGGGGGGGATGGGGCAGACAGGAAGCAGGGGGGTGAGGCATTGCAGGGGGGCGAGGTTGGTATTGTGCGTGTCATGGGGGGGGAGCAGTAAGTAAAGAGGAGAGATATCGCTGGCTGGTGGGAGCTGGGTAGGTAAGTATGTGGGGGGGGGGGCGAGGGATGGGAGGCGGTGCTTGGAATCCCGGATGATTGTGAGGGTGGAAAACACAGGGATGGATGAGATGGGGAGAATTATTTTACAGGTTAAAACAAGCCAGCTGAATCATCGGCAGATTTGTAGTTAAATGCTGAGCAGGTTCAAGTTTCAACCCGCGATCCTTTGTAATCTGGCGACCAAGGGAACGCAGTTATGCTGCAGCTGCTGTAGCTGCTGTTGTGAACACTGCTGCCACTTCAGTTGTGATCACCGACTCAACTGTTGTGATCACTGCTGCAGGTGCTGCAGGTGTGCTGTGATCATCACTGCACCTGCTGTTGTTGCTACTGGTGTTGCTACTGATGTGACCACTGCTGCTGCTTCTGTTACGGTCACTGCTGCTGCTGCTACTGTTGCTGACTCTGACACCGATTCCTGCCTTGTGAGGCTGAAATCACAGCGCATTCAACTGCCCCATTTTTTAATACAAATGCTGCTGCCGCCTGTTTTTGAACGCAGGGGGGGCATGGCGGTGCGATCGACTACAGCAGAAAGACAAGGCTGTGCCAGGACTTCACCAACTTAGGCAGTTGCAGGTGGGCTGGGGATCGGTGGCTGGAAGCAGAGAACTGGAGGCTGGAGGAGTGGACGGCCCATGCGTATTTGGGGGGCAAGGCTGGATGCTGCATGCTGGAGGACTTGAACTCAGTTGAGAGTGCTGCCCATGCCTGTGCGGGTGCTGGGGATCATAAATAAATTGTGGCTGCGGGCTGGGTTGTATGTGCTGAGCAGTATTGATTTATAAGACACGATGCACTGGTACCCCGCTGCGGATACAGGCCTTGATGCATAGCTGAATTGAAGTTCAAAAGCTCTAACAACAACAGTGGTGCCGAATGCCTTGCTCACAAGGACGTGCCCTGCTTGTGCTCGGGCTCACCCACCCACCCTCTTCTGTCTGGTCTAGCTACCCTTCAAATGGAAACTCTTTCTGCTTCCCTTAAATCGACCATGATTCCAGCTTCTGTCCCTCATCCTCAAAATTTGCAATTTGTTTGATACACCCTTTCTCAAATTCTGTGCCAGTACGCCTGCCCTAATTCCTCCTCCTCCTCTGTCTCGACCTGCTTTGCTCTCACCTGTTGACTCACCTGTTGACTCACCTGTTGACTCACCTCACCCTGGCCAGGTATGGTGGAAAGTGCACTTTTGCTCATGGGCCTGCAGAGCTGCGGACTGTGGGCGGCGGCGCGGCTGGTGGCGGAGGTGTGGCTGGAGACAGGTGGGGCGAGGAGGAGCAGGAGAAGCAGGCGGAACCGTGGGCCATTGCAGAAAGGGGGGGCTCTGGCATTGGGGTGTCTGCTAGATCTGCAGGATAAGCCGCCAATGGCAAATCCTGCGGATCTGAACTGAGACAAACAGTGAATGCTGGTAGCTCCTGCAGGATCTGGGGGGATATGATACGAGCTAGAGGTGCAGGCGAGAGTGGTGCATGCTGTGTGGTATGCAAGCGCTGGTCAATGGTCCCTACCAGGGCTTTGCATGTTCGACTTCAGGCTCTGCACTGGGGGCGTTGAGGCATCCCGCAGCATAGCCTTCGCTCAGATTGCATCAACTGTTAAATCTGCCCTTGCGCCGTTGCCTGCCTTTTTTTTGTGAGACACCAGTATGTCTTGTTCATACTTTCTAGCTACTGGTCAGTCCCAGCTGTCTGAGTAGTTCCTGTCCGCACTGCCTGGCCCCTAAAGGGGCCGCTCCATTTGAGTCCATTGTTGCGCTGCTGATTCCATGGTTAAGCCCGTTTGAACACCATGATGGGCTTGCCCTTTTGTTCGGCAAAATAGGCACGCCTGTTTGCATATTGAGGATGTGGGTACAGGCATGATGGGCATGACCGTTTGCACAGCTGGAAAGACCAGCACACAGGATTTGAGATCGGCCTGCTTGCTTGATCTTGAGATCTCAAAAGCATCTCATCAGTACCTGTATGTAACTTATGAAATACAATGATTTCCACCCCCCCTCCACTATCCTGCCCCAGGCCGATGCTGCCAATACGGTCTTCGCCAGCCATACCGCCGCCAGCCCCGCCGCCGGGCCTCCCATCTGGCCCCGGGCTGAGGCCGCAGTACTCGCCAGCCACGGCTTCGCCCGGCCAACAGCGGCATTTGGCCGGAAAACCCGGCCCCAGTCCTGTCGCAGCAGCACTGTCCAACGCCGGTGCCACCGCATCGACCAACGTAGCTGCTCCTAAGGTAATTAGTAAGCCAGGTTCCAGGCATATCATTGAAGTATGTTGTATCAGTGGGGGCTCTAAATTCATGGGCTAATATCTGGAGGTGTGAGGGTCCTTTGCGATTGTTTTCTTGAGTGCAGAGTGAGTGCCTTTGTGGGGGATCGCCCGTTTCCCTTTTCATCTGTTCTGCCTTGCAACTTTTTTTCTTTGAACCTTTGCAGCGGGAGGAAGTGACCTACGTCGATCGCGTTCGTGCAGTGTGCGGCATGCTGAGGATCGGCAACGCCGCGTCGGTGGAGCACCGGCCGGCTGTGCAGCATGCGGCCATGGCTGCCATCAAGGGCGGTGTCGCCTTCCGAGCGAACCCTTTTGCGGACGATGTCGAGTGTTATCTGCCTGTAAAGGCCAGCGCAACGGCGGCGGCAGCAGCGGCGGCAGCGGCAGCTGCGCTCGGTTGAGGGATTGTTTCCGCTATTTCTCTTCAGCTTTTTCAGAGAGCGGGTCTTCATCATTCATCCTGTTCCGTTATGAATCAGTAGGAAGCACCGACACCGGTTCTTGACGTTGGTGCTAAAGGCTCGAAGAGGAGAGGCTGCTTGCACTGAAAACCTCGGAATAATCAAGCAGATCACAGATGTGTGCTCCATGAGGCTCTACAAAGGTGCTTGGGATTTGCAACATACCGGTAATGTAATACGAAGTGTTATATCCCGATTCAGGCAATGCACAGTGTCGTGTGCACATGCAGATATGGAGCAGCGGGTGGAATACGAATGGGACTAAAACATCCGAACTTGTTTTTCATGTGGTTCATGGTGGCCAAAATTTGAAAACACCAGAATATGTTGGAGAGATCCATGCAGCCCACGTCCAGAGCCAGTTCATTTGTGTTTGAGAGCGTGCTCAGTGTATGTCAAAGCATCACGGATGAGGTAGGCCAGGGCAAGAACACATCGGGGAAGCACTTGGTTAAAATGGGCGCTGCCACTAACTTCCACCAGCTGTACCAGGCTGAGCAGGGGTGGGATACACTTGCTTTATGGACTGTGTTGTGGGCACTGTTGTTGGTGAGGCTCTGGGGATTTTGAGGAGCCAGTCTCGTTTGCCTTTCCGGCCTTCCCTTTTGGTCCTTTTTTTCCTCGTTACACCTCTGGGCCCGCTCAAACCTCGGCCGCGTGGGCGCCCAACTGTTCAGAAGGGAGGGGGGGACACCTGAAAGGGGGAGGGGGGACAGGAACACAAGGAAAGGCCGGGAAGGCAAAGAAGACCGAGTCCGACACCTGAGTTCGACTAGAGACTAGCCCTCAACAAAGCCTACAAAACAACCAGAAAATCCCACAAAACAAGCAAATCCCACCCCTGCTTGGCCGCGAGGGCACCCCACTGATGGGGGGGGAGAAGATAAGAAACCAAAAGGGGGCAACACTTGCTGTATTTAAGCACCCTCTCTTCGCGATCCTTACATTATCATTGTTCTTGAAATCTTGAACTTTGAATTTAGATCGATGCCTTACGAAAGGAAGGCGCCGGACGTATGGGGACTCATGATTCTCATCCAGCAGGTAAGCAGCTCCGATTTGATTTCATGTCCAACCATGTATGCAAGTGACACGTTGCAATGAATCCCCACCATCCACCCCTGGAGCCAGCCAGCCAGGGGTGCCATGCGACTGGCACCGCGACAAACATCCGCATTGGCACATGCAGTTCTAAATCTGCCTCGATATGCAGTGCTTTGTCGTCTAGATTTGTCTCATTGCTCATATCTGCTGTTCGTAGGATATGGCTGAGGTAAAGAGGGCTGAGTTAGAGAGGGCTGAGGTAAGCCAGGCTTCCCCTCGCTCCTGCGGCATTTCGATGGCGGTCTCGAGCAACTGGTTGGCGCCTCGCTCCAGATTTCGGAATCCATGATTTCCGTATCCCTGCATGTCCACGTAACTTTTGCGCCCCCTCCTTTCCTGGCCTGATCCATTCCTCACTCTGCAGGCGCCCACTGCGGCGGGCGCCTCTTCCGCGTCAGCAATCTCGGTGCTTGGCACGGACATAGAGTACAACAGCAGGTAGGACAGTCGACGACCATTATTCCGATAACAGGCAAGGCGGAGTCAGAAGCCGTCAGCTAGAAGCACCTGGTTAGAAGGCATGCATGCATGACTAGACTGGGTTCACTTTCGTTCAGTTGCCCAACATCCTACTGGCATCCGATATTGAGATGATTTGCCCTGAATTTTGCCTTCGATTATGATTCTGCATTATGATTCTGCATTCATATCAATAAACTTTTATCTTCCATCATGTCCTGCTTCGCAGTGGGGACCAAACGAACTCTCAGAAGCTGCAGGAGATTGTGCAGCAGCAGGTCCATGAACAGCACCAGGCCCTGCGTAAGAAGCTAGACACCACAACTAGCATGCTTGCGCTCTGGGAGGGAAAAGCCAAGGGACAGCAGAAGAAGCTGGCGCGTCAGGAAGAGGAGCTATCGTACTTGAAGGGCCATGTCAACAAGTTGGAGGAGGAGGCTGCCTCGGCACGGCTGCATGCCATGAAGCGTGTCGGCATCAGCGGCCTGCTGTTACCTGGCATGGGGGTACCCTTCGCCAAGGGAGGTAACGGCGACGTGTACGCGGTTGACTTCGACGGCAAGCCGACGGCGTTGAAGCTCGCTCAGGTGAACGGGTAGAACGGGCCTGATCTGCGCCAAGGGTTTGCTAGGTATTATTGATACCTTGTTGATGGCAGTTCAGTCTAGTGAAACTCTGAAAACAAATGTTAGGTTTATAAGGCTTTGTGTCAATCGAGGCGGTACCCTCCTCGCCCTGCTGCCCATTGAGTGCCTCCCTGCCCTTGCCGCTTGTTCATCTCCCCCCACTGTGAAGAATATCCACACTTTATACACGCTTAACCACCCTTAACCAATAAGGACGCTTTAAATCGGCTTCAAGGGCGCACCAATTTGCCTCCCGATAGAGCACTTCGCGCCTGCTGGTTGCTACAACATTTATATGTATCATGTTCAATTGAAATGGCCTATCCAAAAGCGTGTAGTGGTTGGTACCGTATGGGCTGCTACAAATGCGGTGTATGTGCGCCCTTCCACGTGGTTGAGATAAACCCCGTAACTCTTCAATCGTCCACGCTTGGTTCGTTCGATCTTAAAAGCGCTTGATTCAGTATCAGAATGGGCTGTGATTGAGTAGAGAACAGTTCACAGCATGCCGAACTTGTTCAGGTCTTGCTACGCAGCGACAACGGGAACTGCCGACGTCGGAAAATCAAGAGCTTCAGCATCAGCAGGTTTGACTACAAATGCTCCGACTCGTGAGAAGGCAACTCCTCCTCATCATCATCAGCAGGTGCAGAAACAACGGCTGTTGCAACTAACAACAGTACCAACAGTGGCAGACTGGCAGGTGCAGATGCTTGTGCAGCAGCAGCAGCAGCAGCAACAACAGCAGCAACAACGGCCATTGCCGTCTGCTGACTACCAGATGCACACTGGCATTTGCAGGTTCATGCACTCCCCATGCAATACCAGACAACACTATGCATGACCCCATGCAACTCCCCATGCAATCCGATGCATCTCTAGCAGGTCCTTGTAACTCTCTATGCACTTACTTGCACCTGCATGCATTATAACCCCATGCCAACCTGAATGCAACCCCGAATTAATTGTGTATGCCAGCCCCTGGTGACCCTAAAAACCCTATGTATATCCTGTATGCACCCCTCGTGCATCCCGCCCATACCATACACCTTCCCATGTAGGTTGTATGCAAGACCCAGGCCTTCATGAGGTCTCCAAATGTCCGCGTCCAGGCAGCCAATACGGCGTCTGCATCAAGGAATTTATGCGCAAGCTGGAGGACTCCCAAGTCCCAACGAAAAGCTGACCACAGGGAAAGTGGAGCTGCTGGCACACTAGGTGAGGGCGTATTGCGCACGAGGGGGTATTTGTTTAGGGTTTCAGGTATAATGCAGTTACGTTGCAGCCTACGGTCGAAGGGACCTGCTGAAGCAAGCCGTAATGCTTGGTACATCTGTTCATAGGCCGGTCATCAATTTGTCCTTTCGTCGAAGCTGTGATATACCCGGGCCATGCACGTGCCTTCACTGACCGTGTTTCATATGTTTCCTTAGCTATCCTCCTGCCCCTGTCCCCTGATCCTCCTCCTGCTCTTGCCCCTGACCCATCATCCCCCACCTGCCCCTGCTCCCTTGCCCCCTCATGCTCCTGTCCCTGCCCCCTTGTCCCCCTCCTGCTCTTGCTCCTGCCCCCTTGTCCCCCTCCTGTCCCTGTCCCCTCATCACCCTCATGATCCTGTCCCTGCCCCTCATCCCCCTCCTATCCCTGCCCCCTCACCCCCCTCCTGTTCCTGCCCCCCTCGTCCCCCTCCTGCTCCTGCCGTTGCCCCTTGTCCCGCTCCTGCTCCTGTCCCTGCCCCCTCATCCCCCTCCTATCCCTGCCCCCTCATCCCCCTCCTGTTCCTACCCCCTCGTCCCCCTCCTGCTCCTGCCCCTGCCCCCTTGTCCCGCTCCTGCTCCTGTCCCTGCCCCCTCATCCCCTCCTGCTCATGTCCCTGCCCCCTCGCCCCCCTCCTGCCCCTGCCCCCTCGCCCCCCACCTGCTCATGTTCCTGCCCCCTTGTCCCCCTCCTGCTCATGTTCCTGCCCCCTCGTCCCCCTTCTGCTCATGTTCCTGCCACCTCATCCCCCTCCTGCTCATGCTCCTGCCCCCTCGTCCCCTCCTGTTGCTGTCCCTGTCCCCTCGTCACCCTCATGATCCTGTCCCTGCCCCCTCAACCCCTCCTATCCCTGCCCCCTTATACCCCTCCTGCCCCTGCACCCTCGTCCCCCTCCTGCTCATGTTCCTGCCCCCTTGTCCCCCTCATGCTCATGTTCCTGCCCCCTCGTCCCCCTCCTGCTCATGTTCCTGCCACCTCATCCCCCTCCTGCTCATGTTCCTGCCCCCTCGTCCCCTCCTGCTGCTGTCCCTGTCCCTCGTCCTCCTCATGCTCTTGCCTCTGCCCCTCGTCCCCTCCTGCTCCTGTCCCTGCCCCCTCGCTGCGTTTGGCAGGCTGCTGGGAGCGGCACCCCGTGCAACAGCGGCAGCGGTGGCGGAAGTAAGAACCCCCGTTGCTGCGCTTGACTGTACGCTTGTAGGGGCACAGGGTGCAACAGCAGCAATGGTGGCAGCAGAAGGGATCCCCCTCACTGCGCTTGGCATGCCTTTGAGAGCGGCATCCGGCGCAACAGCAGCAGTGGTGTCAGCTGCAAGGCCCCCCTAGTTGTGCTTGGCAGGCCACTGGGAGGGGCACCCGGCCCAACGACAGCAGTGGTGGCAGATGCAAATCCCCCCTCGCTGCGCTTGACAGGCCGCTGAGAGCGGCACCCAGCGCAACAGCGACAGCGGTGGCTGGCTGAAGTAGGGCCCTCCCTCGCTGCACTTGACAGGCTGCTGTGAGCGGCACCCAACACACCTGCAGCAGCAGTGGCAGCTGCAACGCTCCCCTCGCTGCACTTGGCAGGCAGCTGGGAGCAGCAACCAGCGCAATAGCAGCAGCGGTGGCGGAGCCAAGGCCCCTCCTCGGGGCCCCCTCCCACCCTCATCCCTTGCTGACCTAGCCGGGCCAGGCGAGTGTCATTTGGCCCGAGGTGGACATTCTGCAGCTGGCACGTGGCAAAGGCGACCGAGTCCCTCTGATCTACGCGCTGGTTGTGGACGACTTCCTGGGTCTGACTGATCAGGCCCCCATCATGGGGTACCTGATGGAGCTGATGGATGGCTCAGTCAGGGACCTGCTGGTGGACAGGTAAAAAACAGGAAGGTTTTCTCCTCAAACAAAAGCTTGTTGAGCAGTATTACCTCTTGATTTCAGTTTGAACCTGGCCTACTCATGATGGATTGCCACACTCTCTGTAGTTTCCTTTCCCGTTCATCCGTTTCGGCTGTTTTTCTCCTTCCTTCCCTCCTGAACTTCAGCTTTGGCATAGCTCTCATCCAGCTAGCAGCCGGGCATGCACGTCCTTAGCGATGTTAGCGTTTTCCCCACCCTGACATGGCATGCTGCATCTCCTCTACTTCGCAGCCCATCACGCACCCCCCGCATGGTGATCGACACCTTGCGCAAGTGCGCCACTGCCCTCATGTACTTCCACCGCCACGGCTTCCTCCACTTGGACATCAAGACGTGCAACTTCCTCTTCAAGAGGAGGGTTGACACCAACGGGCAGGAAAGGGTGGTCGTGAAGGTGAGCAGGCATATATACACATTTGTGTGGAGTGCTGCTAACGGTTCAGCTACATTTCAGCTACGTTGTGGCCTAAGTACAGCCAAGAGGGGGCAAAGTGCAGCATGCCCTGCTCCTTATTGCACAGTGAATGAGCACAGTGAATGAGCACAGTGAATGAGTAACCTTAATCTTCCGTAAATTATCCAAACCCTCATTCCTCCATCTCTGTTTGACTTGTGCAGCTGGGAGATGCGGGAGCTTCACAGCGCGCTGACAAGGACGGCAATGTGCCATCACCCACGGGTGGCACATACATTTACAGCGCCCAGGAATGCTTGGTCGAGGGGAGAAAGGTGAGGGAATGTGTGAAGCTCACTTTATCAGGCTGGGCCATCTGATCTTCTTGTGTACACATCTAGCACAGCAGACTTTCAAAACAGTGGTGTCATACCAGTAGATAGGCAGGGTGGCATCATGGGTGGGTGGGTAGATGCGTGAAGCTCAGAACGGTCGGGCCAGCAATGAGCAGGAAACTGGGGACTGAGTGTTATTAGCACTTGCACACATGTGTTGTCACAACCCCATCCACTTCCCCCCCTCCAGGTTTCTGCGGCTGCCGATGTCCTGGCGTTCTGCAGGATGCTGCTGTCCGTCCTGAACTGCGAGATGGAGCCTTTCTACAACAATCTCTTCACGGCCATGGCGGCTGGGCAGACCCATGCCGAGGCCAGGGAGGACATGATTGCGAAACTCAGGACGGGCTCTGAGCCGGCCCTGTACCTCATCCCAGCCAAGCTGGCGGCCTTTGGCACCGAGGGTGCTGAGGCCCTACACCGCCTTGTGCACCGTGGCCTGGTGAGGGACCCGAGTCTGCGACCAGGCATGGCAGAGATTGAGGCAGAGCTGTGCCGCGTCATGACGGTGCTACCGGGTGCTGCCAGCGCGGCCATGCAGCCTGCACATCTGAGACACGCTCCGCCCCTACCTGCACCCGTCTGGAACCCAGCACTTGCACCACTTCTGATCAACGAGCCTCCCCCGCTGGCCTGGCACTCAGCACCAGCCAGGGACCCAGCACCCACACCCATTTTGGACAACGAGCCCAACCTGCTGACCAGGGCCTCAGCACCCACATGCCTTCTGAACAACAAGCCCACACTGCTGACCAGGGACCCAGCAGCCACCCAACACTCAGCACTGTTGACCAGAGACTCAGCACCGGCCAAGGACCCAGCACCCGCACCCCTCATGGACAACGAGTCCTTCCCGCTGCATCCCATTGCCAAAGCCCCCCTGCCCCCTCTGTTTGAGCTGGCACTGTCGGTAATTGCGTCTTCGCGGCCGCACATGTTCATCGCCGTGCCTGGCCTGAAGAGCATTCAGCCCCTCTCTGCATCTCCTGAAGAGGCGTCTGAAAGCCAGGAGGGGTCCTCCGGATCCTCTGTGGAGACATTCTCTGGCCCGAGACAGTACGAGACTCAGCCTTCTGAGTCATCATGGGGCAGCAGCCACGGGGCCTACAGCAACGCTTCGTCAACTGAGCAGCTGGCAGAGTCCCTGCTATGCTTGCTTCTGCCAAACAGGCGGTAGTGGGTGGTGGCAGAGATCCCTTATTCGCCATGCAATTATCTCCTACTAGTATGCCCTTGTTGACGCTCCTTTGCGCCCTGCTCCAAGCTTATTATTCCATGCATCTTATGTAGTGCAAAATGTGCTTTTGCGCTACGGTGCATATTATTCCACGAAGTATGCATCATGCGCCATGCATCGCTCGCCATGCGTCATGCGCTATATATCGCGCATCATGCGCCATGCATGTGAAGTTTGGAAACGTGATTTCCAGTCTTTGAGGCAGTGGGGAGTTGAGGCTTGGGCTGCAGTGATTTCATAAATTCTGATCACCTTGTGACATAGTGCGGCCAAGTAAAAATCTTATCTGGCTACCACTGTATAGCCTGTGTATTTGTGTGAACAATGTATGGACTGAGGAGTGATGTGTTGGATCATGTTGTGTTCTGGTTTCGGAAATTACTGGTTTTGTGAAAGACTGGTAAGCTAGCTAAACATGCACTGCCCTTCCCTATTGTCCAACATGAGCATTATCTTCAATGGGCTTGTGTGATTCTCTCTCGATAATCTTATACCGCTCAAGAATCCACCGCCACTCCTTTTGTCCAGCATGTGCATTATCTATAAGTGGCTTGTGGCTCTCTATCATTTGATGCCTCCACGAAATCCGGGTCGAGACTTTTGTCACAACCATTGTGCCCAGTTCGGGTGAAAGTTGACAAAGTGGCTCGTTTGAAGTGCGTAGCTGGTGTATAGCTGGGATCAGCAAGTCTCTAATCTCTATACCGGTATGTCTGCTTTTTTGTACACACGATTAGTCTCTTACAATCAGCGGATGCAATCTTATCTCTTGCTTCTGTACTTTTGAAGATGATGTGTTTTATGGGATTTGCCTGTTTGTATGCATCATGTTTTGTTGCATCTTTAAGTGATACATGCCCCGTGACCTGCTTGGCGCTAATGGACTGGAAATAGGTAGTCAGTTTTACAAATTATAAATCCTGACCATGTTAATAGTTTGGAAAGTGAGCTGAATGTTGCCGGCCAGTGATATGCCTCATAGCTAGATTGGTTGTTTGTGATTTTTAATCGTCCGTTTTTACAGCACCCGTCTCAATTCGTCAATGACGTTACACCTCTGGGCCCTGCTCAAAAAGGCTTGGCCGCATGAGTGCTTAACTAAATAGTTGGGAGTAAAGAACGGAACTAACACAATGGGGCAGAAAAAAAATGAGGGACAGTGGAAAATAAAGTTAAGGGACAGACAAAAGGCTGGAATAGAAAGACAAAGGAAGTTCCAGCCTCTAAAAAGCGTCTACGCCTCAACGATATCTACCACGTCTTTCATAAAAGCCAGGGCGTCCCCCCCAAGCCTGTCCCGGTACAACTTGAAGGAGTCTCTAGCACCGTTCGGAGGACTTGCCTATTTCCGCTCCCGAAGTTGATCCTGCACTCTAGGGCATTGAAAGCAGGCATGCAGCGCGTCCTCCACGTGCTCGCCGTCTTCCCTAGCCCAACATCGCTGGCAGCACCGTCTGTCACGCTGCTGACCGCTGCGCTTGTCCTTTAGTGCCAGCCGTTCTAACAGCGCCGAGCCGCAGCCTCAAGTTCGCGCGCGCGTAAGCACATCAGCACACTCCCATCGGCTGGTGCAGTCCCTGGGCGCCCACCGTAGACTGAAACAAGGTGCGGTAGGCGGCAGCATACCTGTGTTCAGTGGCAGGCTCTCTGTGGTCCCCTCTACCAGCTGCATCCAGCTGCGCCCGCACGTGTGCTGCATCAATTAGCGCTAACACCTCTGTGACAGTTGGGCGCCCACGCGGCCGAGTTTGAGCGGGCCCATAGGTGTAATGGTATCGACCTCTGTGACAGGTGGCGGCTGTAGGTCAGTCGCTGTCTGACGCAGTTTGGGGATGGCTGATCCCAGCTCCAGCTCCACCAAAGCACCTAGCAATTCACTGCACCAATTGCGCCCTCCGGTGCCCTGCCTGACAGCGAGCTGCATGTTGGCCGCCATGGCTGCCTTGCTGTGGGCTGTCTTGCTGTGCTGCTGGTGCGACCGCTGCGTTGTAGAAGCGAAGTACAACCTGGTGCGACCGCTGCATTGTAGAAGCGAAGTACAAGCTGTGCCACCAACTTCGCTGTAACAGCTGGATCATCTCAACTTGTCTGCCTTCCCGGCCTCTCTTCTTGAACCTTTTTGCTCCGTCCTCCTTTTAGTTTCTTCTTTTTCTCCATTCTGAACAGTTGGGCGCCCACGCGGCCGAGCCTTAATGTGCATGGCCCAGATGTGTACGGTAATGTCATTGACCCATCTCAAATTTTAATACGTGTAAGCGTGCCTGCCCCTTGGGAAGGCCTCATCTGCACATGACTACTTGGGCCAGGTGGAGCTTTCAAGTCAGCCTCTGAGACCAGTTCCCCCTCCAGTGAGAGACACAAAGTAACACGATATGATGGCCAGTTGTAGTGCGCTCCAGGCCACCTTTCTATGGCTACCGTCACCAGGCTAATTGGCACCGAAGTACCAAACAGTGGCCGGCCTAAAGCAGCAGGTTCAAATGACAGGGTACGCTTCACCAACACCGCTCAGACGCACGCCAGGACATAGCTGACATGAAAGTTGAGCGCACTTGAATGAACACTTGTCAACGCCAAGAGAGAACCTGGGGCATGATGGTAGCGCTTCAGCGATACACAAAATGTATGGACTTATTTTAATCAGAACGGCAAGGCCATCGGGCTGACACCCTGCATGCTTAAAGAGACTTGAGAGATCAGCTAGCCTTAAATACCCATTCGACTAATAAGCCCACTCTCCAATCAGTATGGTTAATAGATAACGAGCAGGTTTATAAATAGCAGTGGAGTTATCTTAAATGGATTATTGGAAACCATTTTTGAAGGACAGAACGATCTACCAAAGCAGTTTACCAATACGGAAGGCCATCCAACTCTTTCCAGCAGAAGCTTCAGTCCTAAAACCCGACCTTAGACACAAGGCCTCTACTCTACCCCTCTCATCCACTTGCTCAGGCGAGTCAAGCCCAGCACTGCACTGCCACCTGGCTAAGAAATGCAGAAACAGTTTCGCATGGTGCCCATAGAATCCGCCGCTGCTGGGCACGTTCCAAACCCTTTTTGAGTCCCCAGCATACCCATCCATACGTAATGTACAAGGACACGCTAACACAGCTCGGAAGGTGCCTGAGACAAACCTGGGAGCATCCCAATCAGTGCGCTGAAACACCCCCCCAGCACACTCGGGGGCATAAGGCAAGCATGAAATGCATGAGAGCGCATACGGTTATTGACCCATGCACACACTTGGGGTTTTACATAAGCATAAGATGCATGGGAGTGCATGCGGTGGTTCACCCATGCGGCGCTGGCCAGCGCCACATGACATGCTCAACCAATGCCTCAGAGGATGTTGACACAGCCCTGTACTGCCCCCTTCAGCCAGCTCCTCGCGAGTACTCCCGAGTACAGAGTAATCCACACTGCCTGCTCCTCCAGAATATCTCGCTCCATCCGAGTGCAACGCTCTGCCCGCTCCTCCCGAGCACTCCCTCTCCTCACGAGTACTCCGCTCTGCCCGTTCCTCCTGATCGCGATGGAGCAGCTCTGAGTGCGCTATCTCTGCGCCTCCTGGGGCCCAATTCCCGCTAGCAGCTCATTCCAGTCCGGCTTGGTCGGCTTGCCAGCGTCCACCCACCGGCGCGTGACCATGTCGACAGCGCCATCGTTCAAGCTGTGGCCACAGGAGGGGGAAGGAGGGCAGTAGAGGGGAGAGTCAGGCCCAGGTTGACCAAGCCGAATGCAAGCTGAATGTCACCAAGGAGTGACGGAGGGCACAAACAGGATGCCAGAAAGGATGCCAAGAGCGCTCCTATGGATGCAAGGTAACCCTGAACCAACCCCATAAACAACCAGACACCCTCTGGTGCAGCTAGGGGGTCCCGAGCCATTGCTGCTTTTAATGCGCACCAGACCACCATAGGGGGCTGCTTGGAAGTCACCGCGGGCCCAAAGCAGGACCAGTCCAGGAACAATGAGGTGAAGGCCCCAATCCCCATCGGTCCAGTGGTGGCCTTCCATTGGCATACGGGCAATCCATTTGGCCTGATGCACACTAACATAACAAACAATACTGTTCCAATTAGTTCCTTTGGGGGCTCCGCTTCTTTGGGGGCTCCGCTTCTTTGGGGACCCCTCCAACTCTTTAAAGACGCGAAAAGCGGGGAAAACTAATTGCACGCTTCACGTCTTTAAAGACGTGATACGCTTGGGGGGGTCAATACTTGGCGCAGGGCAGGTTGAGTACACAAGAGGTTTTCATGACTGGCTGGCTGAAGAGGTCGGGTACCGTTCCAGTGAAATGACTGGCACGTTGAACCAAGAGGAGGGATCCATGACGTTGCACCTTGGGGCCCTGATCAAAAAGTCTCGGCCGCGTTCAACCAAGAGGAAGGGTGCGCTGCACCAGGCCCCCCTGGCCGTTCACCGTGATGTGGATGACCTGGAAGTGAACCATCCTTCTACGCACCAGTGCCCCGAGCCTCTCCCTGTACACCCCCTCTTCGCGCTCCCGCAGCAACGGGACACTGCAGCACCCCTTGTTGCAACAAGCATGGTCAGGACAAGGGACCAGGGTAGCTGCATCGCCCTGTCTACCGTAAAATATGGATTAGAGTGTCGTAGTGCAAGAGCCCTGCCTCGCTCAGTAATGTCAGTGTCTCCTAAACATATCCTGAAGATACGATACTCTGTCCATCATATAGACTCAGTAGCATCCAGGGACGCTACAGTAGCCTCCTTTATGCTTGCCCCAGGGTGTTTATTTGTTTCCTTAATTCATGGTGAGGATCCTTGCTGTCATGTGCAGGACCTTTGCTGTCACGTACATTACCGCTTCCCGTCCATGCTCTTTTAGGGAAGAAAGTCTTATCGCTTTATGGCCTAGCGGAAGATCATCTTACTCACCAGGATTTTAGCCCCAGCTGAGCTCAGTGTCATTGAGTTTCAGACTGTGGAAGCGAGCAGGCCCACACATGCCATGGCCCCACATGCCATGGCCCCACATGCCATGCCCACCCATGTCATGTCAACACATGCCATGCTGACAAATGCTGTGTCCCACATGCCATAGCCACACATGCCATGCTGACACATGCCATGGCCACACATTGCCATGTCAACACATGCCATCCTAACACATGCCATGGCCACACATATCATGGCCACACATGCCATGGCCACACATGCCATGCCCACACATGCCATGCTAACACATGCCATGCTAACACATGCCATAGCCACACATGCCATCCCCACGCATGTCAATGGATCACCCTGTCACTGCAAAGCATTGGGCCTATCTGAGGTCTGGGGCGAATGTAGACATGGGCTCCACCAGCCAGCCAGCCAGCCCCTCTCTTGTCTGCCCCTCAATCCCAGAGCCACAGCCGCAGTTAGTGCTTCACGTTGAGCAGCCACCACGCGGTAGCTTTAAGAGCCGATTGGGTTCAAACCTTGACCGGCATACAGACGCAGGCCCGGGCATAGAGCCCCAGCTGGAGGCCAGGAGGCAGCTGAACTGTAGCTGAACAGTAGATGATTTGTAGATGAGCCATGAAGAATGGAGCACCGGCCGCGGGCATGCATTGTTAGAGTACCTCACATGTACCTGCAGGACAGCCAGCCACCTCCCAGCCGGTGCAGTACATGTGACTGTCATCCAGAAAGCCTTTGCCCGTCGTACACGGAGTTTTCCAGGGTTTGGGTGGTGGTTTGGGTGGTGCGGCTAAAGCCAAGGCGGGGTTAACGGTACTAAGGCTTCCTTTGTGCCACTTGCGACACCTGGCACCAGATGTAGCAAGTGGCACAACAGAAACCCAAGTACTTCGACACCAGCTCCATTCCCTATTCCCTCGTCCCATGCATATGCCCCATGTCGGTACATTTCCATTTCAATGCCTGTGCATCCCTTACTCCGATCCCCCATGCCTGGACGTGTAGGCCCTTGATGCCACTCACAACTGGTGCACACAGTCTTGCGACTTGGTGTACATATTCTTGCAGTTCCACAGCATGGAGAAGTTGCGCCCCTTGGCACACTCGTTGTAAACGCGGATGGACTCCTTGCAGCGCTCTTCAGCGATGAGTGTGATCTTGTACGTGATCTTGTTAGACGCTTGTCGGCTGATCTTATAGGTGGAGGCATCGCTGGGATCTGCTTCCGACGACATGACGTAAAGTTCAGAGCTGGGTACGGGATGTTTCAGCGAATCGTGTCCCTCTCTCGCTTTCTTTCTCTGCCTTCGGCGTCTACCCCTGCGATTGTCGATACCGGCCTCTCTCGTGTCGTTTCTAGTGTCCAGTAAGGTTGCTAAATTGTGTCTTTGTCTGCCATCCACACGCGCTTGTCATGTCGACCCTAGCCCCACACTCCAAAAAGTTTTTTCTCCGAGTGTGGAAGCCAGCGGTGTGGAAGCCAGCGTGGAAGCTATACAACGGCCTTTTCCCCCCAACTCCAACACATCAGCTCCCGGAAAAAACCGAACTGTGCACGCTTTCCCCCAAGATAAATTTACAACCAGCATGAACTGATACAGCAGCAACACATGAGCAACGGTGTTGGCCACGGGCAGCAGGAGCGCTCGGGCCCCCCCGCTTCTTTCAACGATCGTCACTGGCAGCAGATGATGGACACAGAGATGGGCAAGGCTGAGGACATGTTCAACAACAGGTGCATTTACATCGACACTAGCCGCTGCACCTTTCCCGACATTGGGCAAGTCATGAGCACGGACGCATGGTCCGACCCGCCCCTCATGGCAGCGAAGAACGACCTGAACCAGATCAAATCACGACTGGACACGATGCACAACAAGTGAGTCGAAAGACGTGCACGTCAGCAGTGTGGCCTAGCCTCCCACCTCCTTCTCAGCCCCCAACAGCTGTCGGAGAGGGTGGTGGTGATGATGAGGGAGGCACGTTGTAGCCTCTCGGATGTGGGAGTGACCTGTGGGGTACCTGCCACAAGTCCATCCTGGCCGGTTTTCTGCTCTGTCAGTGCACATGGCAGCAGCTCTGGCTCTTTTGACACCTGCCGTTTGTTCGCCCATGATGCTTTACATGCACCACCCTATTGCCATTCCATGCGACCATTGCATGGCATTCGTCGCATACTTCATGCGCCCTAACTACCAGGCTGTGTCATTCTGCCATGCACGCATGGCGCATGGGGCTGAGGAGTGGCACCCCAGTGTGTGTAAGCTTGACCCTATCGGTCCAAATAAAGGTCTCACCATCACTGTACCACAAGGTAGAAAGGATCGTCAACAGTCAGGGAACGAACGGGGTCCATGTCTTTTTGACTGATCTTTGGCTGACCTGGTTATATGTGCATTGGAAGGTGGGTGGGGGCATGGGGGGGGCGATTCTGCTCATGTAATCAGCGGACACGACAGGAGTGGGGGGGGGGTCATCCCTTCCATGTTACTCTAGAGCGTACTCTAGAGCATGGTGGGCATGATGGGGCAATGATGGGACTATGATCAGCATACTCTAGTGGGGAGGGGGAGATCTGGCTCAAAGCATCAGCAACACAGCGTTTATGGATGTCTGTGTTCTAAGCTCTGGGGGAGGGTCGTCCCTGCCTTGTTGCTGCTGCAATCAAGGTCAGTTGCTGTTAGGTCAGCAAGGTCAGTGGCACCAGCATCCTCTCCTCTCAAAACATACCTCAAACGCGAGGTGGGGGCAAGAAACAAGTAAAAACACCCCCTCCTCGAAAAGTATGGAGCTTGACGAGAGCTTTACATATTTGGTCTTAAAATGTTTTTCGGCCCAACGGTGACTGAGGTACAGAGAGCCAAACAATGAGGATTTCGTAGATTTCACAAAAGCTTAGTTCACAAATAACATCTCAGCCCCGAGTAAACTGCATACTATGAAGATCTCACTGCATAGGGTAGGGCCAGGGCTTTCCAATGACCCCCTATGCATGGTCAACGGTCAACGTTAAGTACCTGGTCAACGCATGTCAAACTAGAAGGGGGGAGGGGGGGCCAAGGCCCTACAAGAAATGTTGTTTTCTTCTTCTTGAAGCCGAGATACCCTCCCCTAAGTCCTAAGGTGCAACTCCCATGTCAAACGGATGAGTTTTGGAGAATTAGGGGGGATGGGGTCCATAATTCTTTTCTGCCCCCCACGCAAACATGCAAAAAAATGGATTTGTGTTTGGAACTTCGATTTTGAGCAATATCTCCCCTTTCACAGGGTCTGGATGTAGGCCGTTGCAGTGGCCAACCAGGCAGACATGGAATGGAAACTCTTCGTGCACATACTCACACACGCGGTCAGGGACTGAGTGAAAGCCACTTTTCGTATGCACGTTCTCATCTTGTCCCTCTCTCCCATAGGGACTGGGTAAGGGCTGCTGCAATGGCCAACCATGCAGACGGCATCAAGGGGAAACTGAGGAACGATTTCCAGGCCGAGCTGGCTACGGTCGCATGGGTGCGTGTATGAACGTAGGGCGTGTGTATAAACATACCGCATGGGTCTGTGTATGGACTATAGGTTTGCATACGCTCATGTTGCATGTGTGTGAGCATGCGTTGCATGGCGCATGGGTGTTCACTGCATAGTCACGTGCATGGTGGCACCTCCATGGTCCCAGGTAAGGGTTTAGGGTACAAGTGTTTGTCCTCAATCCTCGTAAACCCTGAACACCAACCCCAGTGTCCATCCCCGGTCCACCCTCCCCCTAACGTGGGATATGTCCCCACTCCCCACCTACCTCCTGTGATCCTGTCGCAATCGCTCCCCTTCAGGCCAAGATGTACGAAAGCATCTGCTTCTGCAACTTGCTACCGTTTGACAGCCAAGCTCTGGGCATGGGTCCCGAGGGGAACCGAGCATCGTTCACGGGTGAGATTCCCCTTAACCCTTCACCCTAAACCCTGCAACCCAAACCCTTAACACAGCAGCATTCACGGGTGAGATGCCCTGCCGACCCTGAACTATAAACCTTGAACATTTAAGCCGAACCCTAAACACAGCAGCATTTACGTGTGAGATACCCCGCTGACCCTGAACCCTAGAGTTTTATTAAGTGCGTGCATGATCATCGTTGGGTGGCCGCCATGTGACCACTGCGGATCCAATTGGGACCAACCTTGTCCAGCCTACAGCCCTACACAGTCCACGTGTCACCCTGCAGTCCCCCTTGGTGAAGCTCCCTGAACCCTGCCCTCTGCACCCCAACTATGGTCGTTCCACCAGTAGTTCAGTGAGCTTCTCACACGAATCGGGACACATAATGTTTTCCATTATTTTATAACGGCAATCAATTCCTTTGAATCCCTCAAACGTGTAGGAAATGAACGAGGCTCCCTGAACCCTGTCCTCTGCACCCTTGTTCGTTGGCTCGTGTCAGTTTCAGTTTGATTTGGTGGTCTCCTCGCGTCTCGCTCAGCCTGGTCCTTTTGTAAAGGGCTGTGGGTGGTCGCGTCAACTTTGTAACAGCAGCTGTTACTGTGTCACGCCGCAGTCCATCTGTGTGAGGCTCCTGGTGCCTTCATCGCTGCCACCAACCACTATGTGCGCACGCATCGACCCGCTTGGTGGTGGGACTGGATGGCCATCTCGCTCAACCCCTATTATGAGGTATGAACGGGGAAAGCTGCCGAGTGGCGTGAACATCGGCGGGACAGGTACGTCAGGATGAGTGGCTTGTCCCATGGCGGTCAACCTGGGGTGTGGTGAGAGCATGCAATTTCGATTTTGAATTCGAATATTGTGGCAGCCGAGCGCCCTTGTTCGCGTTTGCCTGAAAGCGCTAGGCAACGGCTGGTTTGCCATGATCGAATTTGAATTCGAACAGGACGTTTGCTTGCGAGCGCCCTTGCTTGCGGTGGATACCTGTTAGCAGTGCAACGGCCAGTTTGCCATGATCAAATTTGAATTTGGATTTAAATATCCTGCTTGCCAAGCACCATTGTTTGTGGTTGCCTGTGCACTGGGCAGAGGCCAGTTTACCAGGATCGATGACGAAAAGCTGATGTCCGATGTACAAATCACTGCCCCTCTTTAACATGCAAATACGTCAGAATTATACTGTGTAGTATACATTAAAATCAACCAAACACTTAGCAGGAGTTCGCCACTTAACGCTGTGCCCAGTGCCTGTTTCAGTGTCCTGGATTTCCCCAACTCCCTCCTTGCTCACACTGCGGTGGCCTGCCTGCAGGGCAACGACCAAATGCACATGATTGACGACGACAAGCTGATTGGGCAGACGCTCGACCACTGGTGCTGGGGCGCAGACGACACCGGGGACCTCCGCAAGCTGCACAACATCGAGGCGTTGTGGGCAGCTGCGCAGATGGTGGGTGCAGGAGGCATGTGCTTGAGGGATGGGGGCATCGGGGCAGTGTTGGGCGGTGCGGGGCGTGGTATCGCACTGTGTGACGGTTTCAGCTTTTTGCCCAGCTGCCCATATAGTGGGTTGGATAGGTGTGGGCATGCTTGCCCCTGGTATTGATATAATCATATGCAAAATAGTGTGAAGAACATTGAGTCCTCGTGGGCAGCTGCACGATTAGTGGGTTGGGCAGGTGCGGGCATGCTTGCCCCTGGTATTCATATAATTATATGCAAAATAATGTGATCAGCAACATTGAGTCCTCGTGGGCAGCTGCACGTATAGTGGGTTGGGCAGGTGTGGGCATGCTTGCCCCTGGTATTGGTCTGCAAAGGATTGTGATCAACAGCATTGAGTCTTTGTTGGCAGCTGCTGGTAAGGTGGGTAGGGCAGGTGTGGGTATGCTTGCCCCTGCTATTGGCCTTTAAAAGAGTGCAGACAAAATGTGGCAGCTGCACGGTACTGCCGCAGCATGCATGACTCCATTCCGGGGTCAGCCAGGTTTGAATTCATCTCTTCTATATGCATTGATGGTGGCCTCTGCGTAAACATTATCAAGTGAGCGGCCCTCATACTCCATTTTCGACCCTATGTCTGGGACTCTGCTAGAAAGTAAGAGCACTTTGCCCTGTGGGAGGCGTGAGAGTTGAGGAAACAGCGCAGCCTGGGCCGGAGCCACATCTGCGCTGATACCTACAGGGCTTCGTCGGGCCTAGTCTAAGGTCGAGGTATCCCCTCGAGATAATGTTGCCCCTTTGCCCCATCCTGCAGCGTCATGGTGACATGGGGGCCATGCTGGTGACGGCTGATGGCGCCGTTGACACCTCCTATGACCCCAACAGACAGGTGCGCAGCTGGTGGGGGACTAAGATACCTTAAACCTAAACCATATGACTCCAACATACAGGTGCACAGCTGGTGAGGGACTGAGATACCTTAAACCTAAACCATATGACCCCAACATACAGGTGCACAGCTGGTGGGGGACTGAGATACCTTAAACCTAAACCCTATGACCCCAACATACAGGTGCACAGCTGGTGGGGGACTAAGATACCTTAAACCTAAACCATATGACCCCAACATACAGGTGCACAGCTGGTGGGGGACTGAGATACCTTAAACCTAAACCCTATGACCCCAACATACAGGTGCACAGCTGGTGGGGGACTGAGATACCTTAAACCTAAACCCTATGACCCCAACATACAGGTGCACAGCTGGTGGGGGACTGAGATACCTTAAACCTAAACCATATGACCCCAACATACAGGTGCACAGCTGGTGGGGGACTGAGATACCTTAAACCTAAACCCTATGACCCCAACATACAGGTGCACAGCTGGTGGGGGACTGAGATACCTTAAACCTAAACCATATGACCCCAACATACAGGTGCACAGCTGGTGGGGGACTGAGATACCTTAAACCTAAACCCTATGACCCCAACATACAGGTGCACAGCTGGTGGGGGACTGAGATACCTTAAACCTAAACCCTATGACCCCAACATACAGGTGCACAGCTGGTGGGGGACTGAGATACCTTAAACCTAAACCCTATGACCCCAACATACAGGTGCACAGCTGGTGGGGGACTGAGATACCTTAAACCTAAACCCTATGACCCCAACATACAGGTGCACAGCTGGTGGGGGACTGAGATACCTTAAACCTAAACCCTATGACCCCAACATACAGGTGCACAGCTGGTGGGGGACTAAGATACCTTAAACCTAAACCCTATGACCCCAACATACAGGTGCACAGCTGGTGGGGGACTAAGATACCTTAAACCTAAACCCTATGACCCCAACATACAGGTGCACAGCTGGTGGGGGACTAAGATACCTTAAACCTAAACCCTATGACCCCAACATACAGGTGCACAGCTGGTGGGGGACTAAGATACCTTAAACCTAAACCCTATGACCCCAACATACAGGTGCACAGCTGGTGGGGGACTGAGATACCTTAAACCTTAACCCTATGACCCCAACATACAGGTGCACAGCTGGTGGGGGACTGCGATACCTTAAACCTAAACCATATGACCCCAACATACAGGTGCACAGCTGGTGGGGGACTGAGATACCTTAAACCTAAACCCTATGACCCCAACATACAGGTGCACAGCTGGTGGGGGACTGAGATACCTTGAACCTTAACCCTATGACCCCAACATACAGGTGCACAGCTGGTGGGGGACTGAGATACCTTAAACCTAAACCCTATGACCCCAACATACAGGTGCACAGCTGGTGGGGGACTGAGATACCTTAAACCTAAACCCTATGACCCCAACATACAGGTGCACAGCTGGTGGGGGACTGAGATACCTTAAACCTAAACCCTATGACCCCAACATACAGGTGCACAGCTGGTGGGGGACTGAGATACCTTAAACCTAAACCCTATGACCCCAACATACAGGTGCACAGCTGGTGGGGGACTGAGATACCTTAAACCTAAACCCTATGACCCAAACATACAGGTGCACAGCTGGTGGGGGACTGAGATACCTTAAACCTAAACCCTATGACCCCAACATACAGGTGCACAGCTGGTGGGGGACTGAGATACCTTAAACCTAAACCCTATGACCCCAACATACAGGTGCACAGCTGGTGGGGGACTGAGATACCTTAAACCTAAACCCTATGACCCCAACATACAGGTGCACAGCTGGTGGGGGAATAAGATACCTTAAACCTAAACCCTATGACCCCAACATACAGGTGCACAGCTGGTGGGGGACTGAGATACCTTAAACCTAAACCCTATGACCCCAACATACAGGTGCGCAGCTGGTGGGGGACTAAGATACCTTAAACCTAAACCCTATGACCCCAACAGACAGGTGCACAGCTGGTGGGGGACTGAGATACCTTAAACCTAAACCCTATGACCCCAACATACAGGTGCACAGCTGGTGGGGGACTAAGATACCTTAAACCTAAACCCTATGACCCCAACATACAGGTGCACAGCTGGTGGGGGACTAAGATACCTTAAACCTAAACCCTATGACCCCAACATACAGGTGCACAGCTGGTGGGGGACTAAGATACCTTAAACCTAAACCCTATGACCCCAACATACAGGTGCACAGCTGGTGGGGGACTAAGATACCTTAAACCTAAACCCTATGACCCCAACATACAGGTGCACAGCTGGTGGGGGACTAAGATACCTTAAACCCTACAGAACAAGGGGATTGTTGTCGGGTCAAGGGTATCATTGTAGGGGCGAGGGTTTAGAGTATTATCTAAGGGGCAGGGGCTTTGGTTATTATTGTTTTATCCTGAAACCATGAAACCCTCTGTTGACACTTCCTTCAAGCCTCAGGGACATGTGCGCACCTGGTAGGATTTTGTCTTGAGCCTTGAAGCCCAAACCCTGATGCTGAGGCCTCCTCTGATCCCAACGGACATGTGCGCACCTGCTCGGGGCAAGATAAAAAATACCCTCACCCAGACATTGTCGCTGTTTGGACCCCAAAAGGCTTGTGTGCACCTGTTTGGGTTTGCGTAAATGACTTGAAACATTATCTCGTACATTGATTGTTGTGCGCCCAAATGATATGGGCGCACCTATTTGGGTTTGGGTACAAAACTTGAAACATTATTGGGTTTTCTCCCAAAGGGCATGCGATGACCCCCCTCCCCTTCCCTGATGAACCCCTCTAATCTACCCCGATTGCCTCCCCTCCTCTGGATGCGTCCATGATCAGGAAGAGATGCTGGGGATGGGGGTTAAACCCCCAACGACTTGTGACACCCCTCCTTCTCCCCTGATTGCCTGCCCTCCTCTGGATGCGTACATGATCAGGAAGAGATTTGAGCCGGGGATGGGGGTTAAACCCCCAACGACTTGTGATACCCCCCCTTCTCCCCTGATTGCCTGCCCTCCTCTGGATGCGTACATGATCAGGAAGAGATTTGTGCCGGGGATGGGGGTTAAACCCCCAACGACTTGTGATACCCCTCCTTCTTCCCTGATTGCCTGCCCTCCTCTGGATGCGTACATGATCAGGAAGAGATTTGTGCCGGGCTTCATCTTTGTGAGATCGTTGCGGCCGTGGGCTTGCTGGCAGTTGGAGGACATTTCATGTGGAAGGTGGGGATGATCTGTTTTGACTGGGTGTGGGGGGAAGTGTGGGGCAATGATGGGACATACGCAAGGCGGAAGTGTGGCATTCATCCTCTTGAGGGGGGAGGTGGCTGACTAATTACTGGTATGGTACTATGGTGTTGTTTTTAAGCCGAATGTACCGAGGTACCTGTATAGGGTGCTTCACCCACGGCCCCACCAGCCCGAATTTCCTGTTTTCAGTTTATTTCCAAGTTCGTTTTTAAGTCGGTTTCCTTTACAGACAACACACGGGAGCATTGGTACCCATCAAAATAAAAGGAACTGATGGGGCAGGAAAGTCCTCACACGCACAGTCGGCGCCAGTTGAAATTCAATTGGGAATGCGGCATTGGCATGCCCATTAGCTCACAGCGCAAACCTCTTTGTTCGTGCTGGTCTGCTGTTTCAAAAGCTGGTTTGAATTTGAATTCAAATATTGTTCCCGACAGACAGACTTCAGGGACGCAGATCGAGCTGCACTCACCACAGTTGGCCCCGCACTGTTCTTGTGCGAGCACGATGACTATACTAGTCAGTGCATACCCTTAACCCTGTGACTAGCGTAGCTAATCATTGTGGAGTTGGTGTGCGATAGAACCATCTAGGAACCATGAGGTACTGCGCACTTGGGTCTGGGCTGCTTGGATGAGGCGAGGCGGCAGCAAAGCTGTAAAATAAAAAATTTAATTCGAAGGTCCTACAATGCCGGAGCATGCCCGGCCACCAGAAGCCATACCATGGTATTTTCAACGTCAGCCTGAGGAGGTAGCCACGCTTCAAAAAACACTGAGAGCGAGGTTGAAGGACTTCAAATGTCCCAGCGAGCATGGGGTCCTTAGCAGCCATGTCTAGGCTGTTTAACACCAGGCCTAGGGCGACACCCAGTCGGCAATTAAATTGAAGCCATGCAGCTGAAATGAGGGACGGTACATGTAGCGCAATGATATTGTTTCCTTGCTACAAGAAACTTGTTCTTGCTTATAGGATCTTGCATATCTTGAAATCAAATCAAACTTCTGAATGCTCAGCCAGATCAAGGGCAGAAGGATGGTAACCAGTGCGTAATGTCTGTACCACATACGCACCTTACCATCCGGGGGTGAATTTCAGTGGCTAAGATGCGGGAGACGCCGTCAGTCGGAGGGTGTTAGATTATAGGTCGGTCATGCCTGCGGCAGCAAGGAAGAGGTCAAGGATGGCATAGTTGAAAAATATCTGCACGCACGATGGGTCTTGTTTTTCGGAGGCCTTCGCAGCTGCACTGGCTGCAAAAGCAGCTGCCAATTTAGGATCCACTGCGAGCCCAGAACTGCCTCCTGAGGCGGCTGGTAGCGATGGCGGCGCGTTCTGTGACATGGCCCCAGATCCAGCATCTTGTGCAGATTTCATGTTTCCTGGAATAGGTGGAAAGGTGAAAAGAAAAACATGTGTAGGTTAATGGCCTGCCGGATCAGTTTATAATGCTGAGGTCGAGGTCGGGGCTCGGGATAATCACCGAGGCCGCAAGGCGAGGTGATTATCCCAGACCTGACCAAGACCGAAGGATTCTGAACTTGGAAAAGCTCGAAGCAAATGCAAATTGGGTGTCAAAACAACAGGGGGCATCTGCCTGGGGGGAAATCTGTTATCTCTTGAAGATTTTTAGTTAGCCTTACCTGTGGAGGAGTGGGCTTGCGCCATAGGCAGGTTGTCTGGCTTAATGGCATCATTTAGGGCTGTAGGTGCATCAGATGGTTTCTCCTTGTAGTCTTCTACAGTCAAAAGCGGGGGGTTAAAAGCAAAGAAACATCAGATAAGGGTGGCAAGGGAAGCAGGTTGACGAGTCACCAAACATGAGAGATGTAGCTCAAGAGTATATTTCCCGCAGAGATATACCGGTGCATACCGGAACTTCCGGTGCATCATGTACTTACTTGCCTTTTTTGTGGTGCTTGTCTTGGCAGCTTGTCTTGGCAGCTTGTACATACTTTTTGGTCCAGACTACATACCGGTACATACCGGTGCATACCCTGGAACTTTTTGTTAGTTGTTCATTTTGTCAGATCAGATGTGGAGGGTGTATTGCTTGGCAACTAATGCCTGCTTGCTTTATAGGACAGCAACATGAAAACAATGCACTTACCCTATAGGGCAGGATAGGCGGTTCGCGCGCCGTAACTCGAAATTAAGCTCGGGTAATGGAGCAGCCCTCACCGGTTACACGGTTTATAATGCTGCGGGCAAGGTCAGGCCGGGGATAATCACCGAGGCCTAACCGATTTGGGAAGTCCATGGGCCTCATTCTACTGCGAGAGCGTCTCTAAAACCGATCTCAGGATTTAAACGCGCGTAATTTTAGAGACATATTCCACCTAGGTGTGCTGCATCAGGCGCGTGGCAAGTTATGGCAGCACCCGACACGTAATAAACTTTCATTGTAATAAACTGGCATTGAAATAAACTGGCATTGTAATAAACTGCCATATTATAAATTGGTTCTGTAATAAACTGTCATTGTAATCAACTGTTACTGTTATAAACTGAGATATTTGAATATCATGACCTGAATCTCCTCCTTGGCTTGACCCGTTTGCAGGGCTTCACTCTCTTTGAACACGCCACCCTGGGCTCGCTCTACATTATGGGCTGCCTGTTTAAGGAGGTGGCGGTGTACAAGCCAGCAACCAGCAAGCCGGCCAACAGCGAGACCTACGTGGTATGTTTGGGGCTCCAGGGTCCCCTCGTCTGGTACGGATTTACACTCCATGATTATATTTAATGGTTGATTTAATGCTTTATGTATTTAATGTTTTTTCTGTGATTTCCCTCCCATTTATCAAGCGTCAGCCAGCAGCGAGACGTATTTGGTGCGCAGGGGGGACGAGGGTCTGCGCATGGATACACATCCAATGTGTTGCTTCCATGTGGCGTTTGCAACCTTATGCCAAGCGCCGGCCAGGCTTATCGCGCACCCCTCGTACACTATACTGTCGCGGGCAGGCAAACCTAACCTACAGTATCTCATGGATACACATCCAATTGTTACTTTCCTCTGTTGAGATTTGCATGCTTTCCCCCAGCTTGGGCCAGCAGGAAACACGTGTGGTACGTAGAGGGCACTCGGTCCTGCGTTTTGCTCATGGGTTTATTTTAAGGATTTATTTGTACGGTGTTGATGATATCTCACATCTGGGCCTTGCTGCAAAGGCTCGGCCGCATGGGTGTCCAACTGTATGGTGAAGGGAAAAATAATCTAAAGGCTGAAGGAAGGAAAGGGAAGGAAGGGACGAAGGAAGAAGAAGGAGAAAGACCTCATCCCTGAAAGTGAAAGAAGTCCAAAGAAACCCCAGCCCGAGGAGAACTACATGTTTACGGTGTATGTGTGTGTGTGGGGGGGGGTTCTGCACGGGGTCCTCCGCAGGATATCTTCCAAAGGGATTCCTCCGCAGGGCATCTCACCTGTTCCCCCCCCCCGCATGGTCCGTGTGTGGAAAATCCCACATTTGTTTCCACACCTCGAGTGACAGAAATAAATGCATTTTGGCAGCATTAATACCCGGGTAGAAGCAACTTTAAGGGCCCCTAAACCCTTCATCCTTAATCATAAACCCTTTACCCTGAACCCCTTTACCCCAAACTCTTTGCCCCGAACAATGAGCGCTGAACCCTGAACCTTCCACCCTGGACCCTTAACCCCGAACCCTTAAACCCGAACCCTGCACGCTTTACCCTGAACCCTCTACCCTGAACCCTTAACCCCAAACTTGCAGGTGGGGCGCAACTTCAAAGGCGTCACCCCTGATGTGATGGCCATGCTCAAGGGGCTGGTCAGCGACAAGGAGGACGTCTTCCATGGAAAGTGAGCCACTGGATCACCGGCATACCAGATAGAGACGCCCCTGGTTAGCCACGCCTGATCTTCAGCTTCCGCATTGTTCAGTTTACGAAACCTTAAGCGACCTACGGTCCGCGCCTCGATCACGAGCCCTGCCGGCTATAGGCCTACCTAAGGCTGAGCTGTAGCTGAACTGAAGCGTAAGAGCCCTGAAGCCTACACTGCAATCAAGTGGGCTACCCAGTAGCGCAGATTTTCGTGGGTTTTTTCATGCTGGCCTCCTATTCTTGAAGCCCTCTACTGTGGAGGCATGTAGTATATGCAATGCATAAATGTGGTTTTGTGCATGACCTCCCTTGGGTCGCAGCCTAGCTTGCTCCCCTGAAGCTGTCGTTGCTTATTTTGCTTGACTCAGCTACATGTCAGCTACAACCTGGCCGCCCGCCATAGGCCCCTGGTGGGGCCAGTTATGCTGCTTCAGTCGCTGGCCGCTCCGGCTGGTCCAGGTTTGGTCCCGATCGGGCCCCTAATGGCTGCGGGGCACCTGTCAAAGGTGGCCGCGTAGCCAAAAAAGAAACACTGCCAGCTGTCCTGATTGGTGGGAGGTGGGGTACTGACACCCCTTTGAGCATGGAGTGTGAAGTGTTGCTCACCCCCCTCTCTTTCTCTCTGCATGCCACACCCCTTGGAATGTGAAGAGCAAAGTGTGAAGTGTTGCTCCCCCCCCCCTTCTCTCTGCAGAACCCTGTTCCCGAAGGAGCACATGGAGGCCAGTGGAGACTTCATGAAGGATGCGCGGAATGCAGCCCTCATGTTTGCAAAGTGGCAGGTGAGGGGAGGCGGGGGAGTCAAGTATGCTAGGTATTTATTTGTGTTGTAACGCACTTAAGCTACACGTCAGGTACAGCATGGCCTACGGCCGTTGGGGCCTTGTGCAGCAAGCCTCGCTGCTTGGGACACCGGCAGTAGGCCAGCCTAAGTTTGATCTCCATCGGACCAGTGGCCGCCGCACAGCAGCCTGTAAAAGGGGGTCGGGTGCTCCTGCTTAAATGTACGATACAAAACATTTCAAAACCGGTATTTTTTTTTACTCATGGAAAAAAATTGATCATGGGAGAAACCTCAACTTCAGCAAATTTTATTTGTAACTCGGGTTTTGTTGCTGTTGGAGCAGCGTGTCTGTCTGAGAGCTGTGTTTGAAACATAGCACAATCCTGGACTGGCCTAAGAGTGGTGGCCAAAGTAGCATGGCTGGCCACAAATGGGGCCTTCGCGCTAGAGGCTGGAGTGTAGCCGACATGTAGCTGAGACACGAGAAAATAAATAGTGAGCTTCAGCATGTTCTTCTCCTCTGTCCGGTCCTCACGGACATTACTTGTATTGGTAACCGCCATTAGTAACCGCTGTTAGTAACCCCTTTTTGTAACCAGCGAGCATTGTTGACCTCTTCTGGTAACAGTTTGACCCGTCTGCTTCCAGAAAACAACCTCTGCTTCAACCTGTCTGCTGAGCGCAAATGACTTTCACCTTGATCCTCGGCTCTTATCCTCTCACAGGGGGTCGCCATGAAGCATGCGCCATGAAGGATGCACCATGAAGCATGCGCCATGAAGCAAGCGCCATGAAGCATGCACCATGAAGCATGCACCATGAAGCATGCACCATGAAGCATGCACCATGTAGCATGCACCATGAAGCATGCACCATGAAGCATGCGCCAAGAAGCATGCGCCATGAAGCATGCGCCATGAAGCATGCACCATGAAGCATGCGCCATGAAACATGCGCCATGAAGCATGCGCCATGAAGCATGCGCCATGAAGCATGCACCATAAAGCATGCGCCATGAAGCATGCGCCATGAAGCATGCACCATGAAGCATGCACCATGAAGCATGCGCCATGTAGCATGCACCATGAAGCATGCACCATGAAGCATGCGCCAAGAAGCATGCGCCATGAAGCATGCGCCATGAAGCATGCGCCATGAAGCATGCGCCATGAAGCATGCGCCATGAAGCATGCGCCATGAAGCATGCGCCATGAAGCATGCGCCATGAAGCATGCACCATGAAGCATGCGCCATGAAGCATGCGCCATGAAGCATGCGCCAGGAAGCATGCGCCATGAAGCATGCGCCATGAAGCATGCGCCATGAAGCATACACCATGAAGCATGCACCATGAAGCATGCGCCATGTAGCATGCACCATGAAGCATGCGCCATGAAGCATGCGCCATGAAGCATGCGCCATGAAGCATGCGCCATGAAGCATGCACCATAAAGCATGCGCCATGAAGCATGTGCCAGGAAGCATGCGCCAGGAAGCATGCGCCAGGAAGCATGCGCCATGAAGCATGCACCATGAAGAAAGCGCCATGAAGCATGCACCATGAAGCATGCACCATGAAGCATGCGCCCGACCGCCATGCCTCCAGTGCTAACATGCTGTGTTCGAATATGCCCTGCTCTGGTCTTCTCAACGCAAAAAAAACAAAGCTTTGAATGATACCGTGGACGATCCTCTTGACGCAAACCAATCCGATGAAGGACACCTCCAACTCCAATAAACGAAACTTCCTTGACCGTATGGCCACTCGTCATTCGGTAACAGGGAGCTGTATGCTGGAATGAAGAAATATTGTCTTGATCTTCACCACAAAAAACGGCAAATTTCCCTGTCGTGAGGTCTCGTCAAGCCAAAAAAACGGCACTTCCTTTTTATCCCCACGGTTCCTATCCGCCTGCAGGGTGACGCCATGAAGGAGGCGCTCGACCGCCATGGCTCCAGCACCCAGGCGCTCAAGGGTGTCCTGAGGGAGGTGAAGAAGATATTCGCTGACATCTGGTGCCAGGATCTGGAAGTGAGTGGAAGATGGGGAGGGAGGAGGGAGATCAAGGAGACGTTTGCTGTTGCTTAGATGGTTGCTAAGATGGTGCTAAGATGGTGTGACCTTTAGCCACCAAATGAGGGTGAAGGGTGATGACGCAGGATAGAGTGGACCTTGGGGGGGCAGGGAGGCAGCAGCGAGCTCCAGCCCCCAGATGAGGGTGATGACGCTCGATGGAGTGGACCTAGAAGGGGGGGGCAGGGAGGCAGCAGCGAGCTCCAGCCCTCAGATGAGGGTGATGACGCTCGATGGAGTGGACCTAGAAGGGGGGGGCAAGGAGGCAGCAGCGACCTCCAGCCCTCAGATGAGGGTGATGATGCTCGATGGAGTGGACCTAGAAGGGGGGGGCAGGGAGGCAGCAGCGAGCTCCAGCCCTCAGATGAGGGTGATGACGCTCGATGGAGTGGACCTAGAAGGGGGGGGCAAGGAGGCAGCAGCGACCTCCAGCCCTCAGATGAGGGTGATGACGCTCGATAGAGTGGACCTAGAAGGGGGGGCAGGGAGGCAGCAGCGACCTCCAGCCCCCAGATGAGGGTGATGACGCGCGATAGAGTGGACCTAGAAGGGGGGGCAAGGAGGCAGCAGCGACCTCCAGCCCCCAGGTGAGGGTGATGACGCGCGGTAGAGAGGACCTAGAAGGGGGGCAAGGAGGCAGCAGCGAGCTCTAGCCCCAAGATGAGGGTGATGACGCGCGATAGAGAGGACCTAGAAGGGGGGCAAGGAGGCAGCAGCGACCTCCAGCCCCTAGATGAGGGTGATGACGCGCGATAGAGAGGACCTAGAAGGGGGGCAAGGAGGCAGCAGCGAGCTCTAGCCCCCAGATGAGGGTGATGGCGCGCGATAGAGAGGACCTAGAAGGGGGGGCAAGGAGGCAGCAGCGACCTCTAGCCTTCAGATGAGGGTGATGACGCTTGAAAGAGTGGACCTAGAAGGGGGGGCAGGGAGGCAGCAGTGACCTCCATCCCCTAGATGAGGGTGATGACGCTTCATAGAGTGGACCTAGAAGGGGGGGGACAAGGAGGCAGCAGCGACCTCCAGCCCCCAGATGAGGGTGATGACGCTTCATAGAGTGGACCTAGAAGGGGGGGCAAGGAGGCAGCAGCGACCTCCAGCCCCCAGATGAGGGTGATGACGCTTCATAGAGTGGACCTAGAAGGGGGGGCAAGGAGGCAGCAGCGATCTCCAGCCCCCAGGTGAGGGTGATGACGCTTCATAGAGTGGACCTAGAAGGGGGGGCAGGGAGGCAGCAGCGACCTCCAGCCCCCAGATGAGGGTGATGACGCTCGATAGAGTGGACCTACAAGGGGGGGCAAGGAGGCAGCAGCGACCTCCAGCCCCCAGATGAGGGTGATGACACGCGATAGAGTGGACCTAGAAGGGGGGGCAAGGAGGCAGCAGCAACCTCCAGCCCCTAGATGAGGGTGATGACGCGCGATAGAGTGGACCTAGAAGGGGGGGCAAGGAGGCAGCAGCAACCTCCAGCCCCCAGATGAGGGTGATGACGCTCGATAGAGTGGACCTAGAAGGGGGGGCAAGGAGGCAGCAGCGACCTCCAGCCCCTAGATGAGGGTGATGACGCGCGGTAGAGTGAGCAGGGCAAGGAGGCAGCAGCGAGTTCCAGCCCCCAGATGAGGGTGATGACGCGGGATAGAGGGGCCCTAGAAGGGGGGGGCAAGGAGGCAGCAGCGAGCTCCAGCCCCCAGATGAGGGCGATGACGCGCGATAGAGGGGACCTTCGGGGGAGGAGTAAGGAGGCAGCAGCGAGCTCCAGCCCCATATCCTTCCTCCCTGCGTCAATCATAGCCCTCGGCCCCCAATCCTGCTTGAACCTTCACCTTGGACCCACGCCTTGGACCCTAAACCATGAATGGCCCCACCCTTGGGCCCCTGGGGCTACTTTCTCCTGGCGCCTCCGTCCGTCCATGCACCATTGAAACGCGAGACGCTCCTAGCACCACTTCCTTGCACTTCTCAGCGTGATCTCTGAGAGGGTTTACATCCGCAGGCAAAACCACGGGCCCCCTCTCCTCAACCCCCTCAATAGCCCTTGAGCATCAATCCGATAACTGGACACTGAACCCTGGACTCTGAGCTCTGAACCCTGGACCCCATCAGCAAATATCGGAAGACTGGAAATTCTGCTGAACAGGGGAATCGAAGAAATATCCCTCAAAGAGAATGATGCAGGTTTTGAGTAGAATTCTGCCCAGTCATAACCAGAATCGGATAATTTCCCCCCCAAACGGAATCACAGAATTACAATCCAATATTCACTCATTCTGCTAACGATATCGTACATTCCTCTTATTCCGTTGATTCTGACGTTCTGATAGATACCAGCCCCTCCCACCCCCATTCTGCTATTCCGACTATTCTGCCGTTCTGATAGGTACCAGCCCCTCCCACCCCCGTTCCGACCATTCTGACGTTCTGATAGGTACCAGCCCTTCCCACCCCCATTCTGACGTTCTGATAGGTACCAGCCCCTCCCACCTCTATTCTGACGGCTGTAGGGTTTAGGGCTTATGGCTTAGGGTTTGGGGGCTTGGGGTTTAGGGTTGAGATTGAGTTGAGTAGGGTTTAGAGTTTAGGCTTAAGGGGTGTATGGATTAGGGTTTAATGTTGAGTTGAGGGTTTAGGGTTTCTTCCGCGGGGGGTGCGGGGGGCGGCCAGCCCCCCGATTGGTTTTTGTCTTTAGCGGGGAGTGCGGGGGGTGGCCAGCCCTCCGATTGATTTTTGTCTTTAGCGGGGAGTGCGGGCGGCGGCAGGCCAAGCTTTTTTTGTGCGAAGCCCAATGGTGTATCGACAATGTTTTATCAGGCCCGAAGGCGTTATGTTATTGGCATGCCCCCAGATTATTTTTCTTTGGCGGGAGTGCGGAGGGCGGCATGCTTCCCGAATAGGTTTCAGAATGGCAGAATCATTATGGCAGAATAAGGCCTCCGAATGGGGTTCAGAATGGTAGATTCAGCCCCAACAGGGATTTTAGCACCATCAGAAGAGCAGAATTTGGTCTTGGAAAGGGAGAATAAGCATGGCAGAGTCAAAATGGTAGAATAAGGCCCCCGATTATTGTTCAGAATGGCAGAATCAGCCCCAGAAGGGTTTTAGTCAACCAGAAGAGCAGAATGATCAGAACGGCAGAATCAGCCCTAAGGCAGCCTCAGTGAACCTGAAGAGCAGAATGATCAGAACAGCAGAATCAGCCCTAAGGCAGCCTCAGCCCGGCGATCAGAAGAGCAGAATGATCAGAACAGCAGAATGATCAAAACAGCAGAATCAGCCATATAGCAGTCTCAGTCAATCAGAAGTGCAGAATGACAGAATCAGTCATAAGGGACTTCACTTTAACTTGATCCAACTGAATCACCCGAATATACGTACTTCCGTTGCTATCTTGTCCTGGACCCTGGCCCTTCTAATCTCGCCAGGTGCGCAAACTGGACCGCGAGTGGTATCTGGCACCCCATGCTGACTTGGATGGCTCCAACAACAACACCGGGAATGAGGTGTCACGCAAGAGGGGCCTGGAGGGGACCCTGGACGAGCGCCAAACGCAGGTGGGAATGGATAAACGGATGTGTGAACAAGTGTGATGTGTTGTTCAATGGAGGGGCCAGGAAGGGACCCTGGACCAGGGCAAAGTGCAAGTGGGTAAGGTTGAACGGATGTGTGAACAAGGTTGATAAGTGTCACGCATAAGGGGCCTGATCATGACTCTGGACGAGCGCAAAGTGCAACAGGGTACAGATGAATGGAGGTGTGAATAAGTGTGGTGTGATGCCACTTAAGAGGAGCCTGATACTGACCCTGTACGAGCGCACAGCACTGGTGCAAGTGAAATTTGAGGATAGGGTGTGAACAAGTGTGATTCTGCTGGTGATGCTGCTGGCATACCTGAGGGGACCTGGCAGGCGCAGACCAGGAACGCAAGGAGCAGGTGGGTGGGGGGTGGGTTTGTGGTGTTGGGTAGGGGTGTGAGGAGTGTGTGATGCGGTTAGCGTGGGAATGAACATGTGCGCCTGTTTGCGTTCCATCGTGTTTGTTTGTATGTGTGTCACTTTGTGTTCAAATATGTTTCCGTTCAAGCCAGTTTGCGTTCAAGTATGCCACTTTGTGCATGTTTGCCACTTTTGAGCCTAAGTGCAACATTCTCAAGACACTTTTTGAGATGCCTGGCCTGCCCTTGAAGGTTCACCCTTCACCGTAAACCGTAAACCCTCCCCCCCCCCCCTGCTGATCCAGGCTAAGAAGCGGAATATAGCTTTTGATGGCCCGGCCTCTACGGACGCCCCGGCAGGGGCCCCAAGCGGGACCGGGGCGGCGGGCAACGAGCTCGTGGCAGCGGCGAGCAGCGTTCCTGCTGGCGGGGAGAGCGAGGGGAGCTTTGCAGGCAGCTCGAAGGCAATGAAGATGATGGCCGATCTTGGTTATAAGCCTGGGCAGGGCCTGGGGCGGGAGGAGCAGGTCCGTCTGGGGTGCACCGGGGGTAGGGGGGGAGGGGGGGGTGCACTGAATGGTTAATGGCTGACAGGTCTGAGTGCTATGGAGCATGGTGGAGGGTTTGAGCCCTCAACCCTGAATGGAACGGGTCTTACCTTAAACCCTTCACCCCCAAAACGTTTTGTTGTGCTGCTGTTGCATGGTTTGAGCTTGATTAATGTTTGCGACCCTGAACCCTGAACCCTGAACCCTGAACCCACTGTTTTTGCTCTGATGTTGCATGGTTTGAGCTTTTTAAATATGTGACCCTAAACCCAAAACCATTTGTTGTTGTCCTGCTGTTGCAGGGTATGAGCTCGGCCCTAGAGGCGGCAGGGAACGGGAGCAAGAAAAGCGGGCTGGGATTTACCAAGGGTGGCAACGAGCGCTCCTCAGGGACGGTGAGGGGGGTGCAGCAGGGCCGGGCTGGGATAGGGGTGCAACAGGGCACACCCTGGTACATGGAGGCACAGCAACACACAACCGGGCACTACAGGGCACTCAAACGAAGTTCAGAGCACTTCAGGGCCCTACAGGACACTAAAAGGGCACTGCAGGGCACTTGAATGCACTTCGCTTGTTATTCGCCACAATTCAGGAGACTGATATGCAACCTGGTCCCCCACCTGCTGTCGTAGGTGAGGTCCGACTGGACCCCGCTCCCGAACACACGTTGGCTCACCAACGACGCGCCACTCACTTCCGAGGAGCTGGGTGAAGGCTGGGTGCCACTGACGCAGTTTACGCCCAAACAGATCATGAAGTCAAAGGTGACGTCCTGCAAGGAACCCGGCCGCTTGAAAGTCTTGCCGCCCCGGAATGCTGCCTCCCCGAAATCCTTCCGCCACACCCCTGCTCCTGCCGCTTAGCGTTTCACACCGCCCCAGAGTTTATTTAATCCACTTTTTGTTAGTCCTGGGCAGGCTTGTCCCTCTAGAGGGACCAAAGTGCACTCTGATATCCACCACATGAAGGAGGCTCATCCGTTGTCCCGATCGTAAAATGATCAGTATTCCAGCAAGGACCGGCCAAATCATCCCAGCGACTGGCGTCCCCTACCCCTTTCGCCCCATCCCACTTTTGACGGTGATCCCTCTGGAAGGGATTCCCTGTTGCAGCCCTGCCACCCACACTTTGTAGCCCGACGCACTCTTATAGGGTAACAACAAGCACCTTCAGGCCTTCCATCAGTCACTTATGAAGTGTGACAAACAGTCCTTTCACTTTCCTTTGACTTTTTGCATATGACACTCACTAAGTGTGACCAACAAACGCCACACCACGAAACGTCACACCTTTCATATGTGTCACTCATGAAATATGACAACCAAGCCAATCTGTCCCACCCCACCTTTCACCAGCCAAACTGTGAGTCTGTGACACTAGTGAAACTGTAATGCCACCAGGCGGCAGAGGATGAGGCTGGGATGAAAAGCCTGGGGTCGTAAAAGTGGGGGATAGTAGCACACAAATTGGCACTGTGAAGCTGGGCGGGCGGTTGCTCGTGGATATACCTGTGAACGCAGCCACTTCCTGCTTTAGGGGTGGACCTTCGTGTGGGCCCCGATAAAAGCAACTGAACCCTTGCCTCTCAATCTTACGTTACCCTACCGGCTTGTGGTGGGGGTATTGTGGGAAACCTGATCATCAGTGTTGTGCCAATTACGGTCCTTACGGTGGCTGAATTAGGTAGCTGACCTTCAGCCACCCTAATTTCAAGGCAAAATCAGCTACTTTCCCCCCCCTGCTGTCCCCCCTGCTTTTACCTGAATCAACGTGCGCGGTTTATTAATATGGGCGCAATGGCAATTATGGCATAGTACTGTACTGCTGATAATACACCTCATACCTCGGAACTTGTGCCCCTCATTTCGACGTGTGGGGTGAACCTTAGGGGGGGGAATAAAATAAAGACTGATCTCGCGTAGCGGTTTTATAAAACAACTGACATACCGGTACCCTTCCCCCCCCCCCCCAAATGCCGAGCCCTCAACTCCACGTATGCCGTGTAAGTTGGACGGAGCCGTCAGTGACGACGATCCTAGGGCACCTGTTTTTTGTTTAACGATATGTTTTCATCGTTTCCGTATGAAAGTATGTTTTACCTTGTGATGATTCAAATCATGTCTAAAGTCATGGACAATGGCTATGAGGCATGGACCATGGACCTATTGGGGTCGTTTTGAAATCCCAGCTTTTGTCTCAAAACCAACTGCCAGTTTTGAAATGCCAGCTTTTAAATCCCAGCTGCCGCAAAACCAACTCCCGGGTACCCATGCAATATACATGCTCCATACCTCAGTTTCATCAATCCTCATTCAAGTCGAATTCTAATTTGAACAGGCCGTGCCAGACGACAACGTGCTGACAGCGCTCCGGTCAGCCTTGGGTGGGGCTTCAGCGTGGCAGGCCCAACACCTGCTCAAGCTCGGGCCTGCCAAGGTCAAGGAGGAGAGGGAGGCAGCCAAGGGACTGCGGCAGGCCGAATTAAAACAGAAGCGATCGGACGGCAATGGAGAAGAAGAAAATGATGAAGAAGAAGCTGATGCGCGATATGGTGCCGGAGGGCTCGGTTCTGGAGCGGGACTCGGTTCTGGAGCGGGACTCGGTTCTGGAGCGGGACTCGATTCAAGGTCTGGCCCTGGTTTAGGCGCATACCATAAATCAAGAGCAGGATCCGGGAGAAGTGGCTGTAGTGGTGGCGGCGGCGGCGGCGGCAGCGGTGCCACTGGCTTGGGCGCCCTTGGCTTTGTCAAGGCGGCGCATGTCATCAAGGCGGAGCTGGCCGAGGAGGCGCAGGCGGCTCTCTCCGGCGCTGTGTCTGCTGTCAAGATCGAACAGGGGGGGCCTGCGTCGAGCGCCGTGATGAAAGTGGAGACAGATGGGGAGGCAGAAGGGGAGGCGGAGGGCACTCCCTCTGGCGCCGCGCTCAGGCTGGAGGCAGAAGCCGAGCCGGAGGCGGCCGGGACGAGCAGGCGGAAGCCTGGGACCGCACCTGATGGATTTTTCAAGGCCGAGACGAACGGACAGGGGCAGAAGAACCAGGATGAGGAGGATGGAGCAAGAACGGGGCACGCGACAGTGCTTAAAGCTGAGCTGGAGGCCGACGAGGAGGCTGGCCGGTGCAGCAGAAGCGGGCACCTATGTGGGCATTCTGACCCCTGCCTGGCGCCGCGCTCGGACCCCAAGGGCGGCCCGCTGGGACGTGGCTACTTCAAGGTGACCCACGGATTGCGACCCACCTGGACTGTCCGCTGATTGCCCTGCCCCACCCCACCCAGCCCGACCCCAACCCAACCCTGCCCAACTTGACTTAACCCGGCCCAACCCGCATTTCCGCTGATTGCCCTGCCGCACCCCACCCCACCCAGCCCGACCCCGACCCAACCCGGCCCAACCAAATTTCCGCTGATTGCCCTGCCCCACTCCGCCCCACCCCGCTGGACCTTCAACCATGACTGCTCCCTGATTTTTGTTACTGGGATCTGAGCCCTGAAAACGCGACCTTGCAGCTTAAGGCTTGAACCCTGTTTGCCTAGAAGCAACCCCTTCTACACCTCCCAAACCTTTACACCACCCAGAGGCACCCCCCTCCATACCTCCCTCACCTCCACACCTCCCAGAGGTAGCCCCGTCCACACCTCCACATCTCCCAGAAGTAGCCCCCTCCACACCTTAAAAACACCGCATGGTTGTGGGGTTCAGGGTTTTCTTCATCAAGATCAGTCTCCCTGCAGATCAGTCTCAGCTCCTTGTCCAGTCCGTCCCTTTCTTACGGTTAAACCCTGAGCCCTGCCCAGTCCATCCCTAGTTGCGGGTTGAGGGTTATGAGTGACCCCTGAACCCTGGACCCTCTCGACCCTTGACCACCCTCCCCAGGTGGGCGCTCTTGATGCTGCATTTGGCCTGCTGGAGGAGGTCAAGTTGGCACAAGCTCCTCATCCGCTTTTGTTAGACCTCTCCATGAAGGGCACCACCGCCACAGAGTACGTGCTGGAGCGGGCGGCGGCGGTGGGTGAACGAGCGGAAGGAGGAGGCGGAGGAGAAGGAGCGATGCATACAGTGCTGATGGACACGGCGGCTGCGAGGCGGTTATGTGAGGGGCGGGAACAGGCGGGCGTGGGCGGTCCAAATCTACGCACGTGGCGGCCGCCAGATGAATCGGCCGAGGCTGAAGGTGAGGTTGAAAGGGCAGGGAGGGGCTGAGGTTGGGAGGGCAAGGGCAGGGAGGGGCTGAGGCTGAGGCTGGGAGGGTAATGGCTGGTAGGGGCTGAGGCTGGGAGGGTGTGGAGAGGCTGAGTCTGATGGGAGGCAGGAATTGGAATTCTTGTTATGAATTGAAAACAATAGACTGGCGTATGCATGAAAAAAATGGCTTGAGCCTTCGCTTGAGCTTGCAGGTGCGCTAACAGGAGGTGGGCGCCCTAGTCATTTAGCGCGCTTCAGGTACGATCCAGCAACCTGCGGGCGTGGGGGGCAGGTGCAGCAGAACTGGTGCCGGATCGCCCACTGTAGGCCTCTCAAGGTTGTGTCCCCATAGGCCATGTGGTGGCCGCCCGGCAGTCCCCGGAAAGGTGGTCAGGTGAACATAAAAATAAACACTGGTGGGCACCCTAGTTTTTGAAGTGCGTGCCAGAGCACCCTTGGGAGTCACCCAAGTTGGCCACCCCTACGCTGATGGAGACCAAGCCCTTGACCAGCTGATTGTCGCCTTCGGCCAGGTGCTGTCCGCCCAGCGACCCACCTGAGTTGGTCTGGTTCACACACAAGTGGACGCTGATGGGAAAACGCCAGCCCTCCCTCCCTGCCACGGCACATGAATCGCGCCTCATACGCTCCAGCCCTCCTTCTCTACCGCGTCACAGGAAACCTGCCTCATACGCTCCAGCCCTCCCTCTTTGCCGCGTCACATGAAACCTGCCTCATACGCTCCAGCCCTCCCTCTCTCTGCCCTGTTTGTGTGTATAAGGCTATGCGCCGGCCGCCCTGGATGTCTTGGAGGGCACTGCAGCTGCGACGCTGCGGATTTGTACACCGGAGAGCAGCGAGGATCTGGTGAGTGTTGGGAGAGCTGGGAGAGTGGCTAGTTGGCTGCAGAGAAGCGGTAGCTTGCTGATCCTGCCGGTCCTGCTGATCCTGCTGATCTTGCCGGTCCTGCTGATCCTGCTGATCCTGCTGAACTTATGCAGGTGTCCACAATCGGCGGGCCCGTCGCCACGTTGGTCCTGGGGGACCTTAGCGGGTTGAATCTTCTTTTGAGCGGGGACAGCGCTGGCGCCATTGGTCCGTCCATGGAGATGGAGCTGAACGTGGCGTACCGCCGGCAGCTTCTGTGGTCGGCTTCGACAGGGCTTCGCTGCCTCGCGCCCGGCGGCTGCCTCGTGCTGAGGCTGGGCCAGACGTTGACCGCGTTCAGCGTCTCGCTGGTCTACCTGCTGCACCGCTGCTTCAAAAAGACTTGGATGGGCACCACGTTCGCAGGCTGCGCAGCATCGTGCGAGAGGTGAGAAGAAATCCCACGGAGGCCCGCGCGCGCGCGCACGCAAGAAGTTTTGTCCTGCCTGTTTTGTTGTTTTGCGCTTTCACTTGCTGTTATTTTTGGCACTTTTGTGGCGAGGCCATGTCTAGCTAAGGCCCCAAGAGGTAAGGGAGTGTAGGTGACCGTGTTTGCGGGCTGCACGGCGTCGTGTGAGAGGTGAGGAGCAAGTTCGCCCCCGAGCGTGTTATCTCCACAGCGATATCTGTGTGCGCTTTCTGTTCCTGTCGTGATGGGAGCCACACTCAGGTGGCCCCGTTCGACAAGGCCTTGTCTTGCTTGATGAGTCATGGGGCCAAGGTGAGGGGAAGGGACCGTGTTTGTGGGCGCTTGCAGGATTGGGGTTTAGGGTAGCGTCTACCGTATCAAACCCAGGTGCTTGCGGGTTTAGGGTTACGTCTACCATATCAAACCCAGGTGCTTGCGGGTTAAGGGTTATGTCTATCAAACCCAGGTGCTTGCGGGTTTAGGACAACGTCTATAAAACCCATGTGCTTGCGAGTTAAGGGCAACGTCTATCAAACCCAGGTGCTTGCGGGTTTAGGGCAATGTCTATCAAACCCAGGTGCTTGCGGGTTTAGGGCAATGTCTATCAAACCCAGGTGCTTGCGGGTTAAGGGTTACGTCTACCATATCAAACCCAGGTGCTTGCGGGCTAAGGGCAACGTCTATCAAACCCAGGTGCTTGCGGGTTAAGGGTAATGTCTATCAAACCCAGATGCTTGCGGGTTGAGGGCAATGTCTATCAAACCCAGGTGCTTGCGAGTTGAGGGCAACGTCTATCAGACCCAGGTGCTTGCGGGATTAGGGATCGCGTCTATCAAACCCCAGGTGCTTGCGGGTTTAGGGTAACGTTAATAAAACCTAATTATGTAAGCCCTAGCACCATGAAACCTAAACCCTAGAACCCTCAACCAAACCTGACCTTGTCCCCCAACTTGGCCCAGATACCTAATGATGTGCGGGCGCTTGGAGGACGACGGCAGTGGTACCGCGGAGAGGCTTCTGTCCCACGCGCTCGCTGTGGCTATGCTGCACGAGACACCCGGGCCGGAGGGGCGGCTGCTGGCCGACTCGCAGTCCGTGAGAGAGCTGGTGCCCCTGCCCCTGGCGCTGGCGGACAAGCCGTTCTATTCATACTTTGCTTCCAACACGTCAAAAATGGCTGAGAGACAGGTGGGGGTGGTTGGCATCATATTTTGCCTCGACTGTGTGTAAGACATACATGCACACCACCACACACATACACACACCATATATAACCACACACACACACCATATCACCACACACATACACACCATTCCACACACACACACACCATTCCACACACTCACACACACACACCATTCCACACACTCACACATACACCCACCACGTCCCCGCACACCTTTGATACGTGTAGGTGGAGGTGTTGCAATATCTGGTGAAGGAGGGGGGCACGCTTCGGGACAACGAGGGGAAGGACAGGAGGATGCAGGCTCTTCAGCGGCTTAATACCAGCTCCGGGGACAGGCTGGGTGAGTGATGGTGGCAGCTTGACCTATGCTTCCACCCAATCGCATCTATGGTAAAGGGTTGTTGTTGAATGTAACCAAAAGGTGTGACCTAAACATCCACCCAGTCACATTGTGTGGGAAACGGGTGTTGCTGAATTTGACCAAAAGGTGTGACTTATGCATCCAGCCATCCACCCCATGGCATTGTGTGGGAAAGGGGTGTTGTCGAATGTGCCCAGAAGGTGTGCCCTATGCCTCCACCCAATCGCATTTTTTGGTAAGTGCCTGTCATTGACATAGCTTGGAAATACCAGAGGCGTGACAGAGCATTGGCTAGGCAATTGCAAGGGAAGCACAGGAACATGGCAGAGAAAAGCGAAGGAAGAGCAAGGAAATAACAGGGGAATTACATAGAAGGTGTTGACAGCCGTGGGTGTCTTAAGGTGAGGGGGGCGAGGCTGCGAGCAACTTGTAGTTTGATTTCAAGTCACTCGCAATATAAGCGATTGACTGTAAAGTGGTTGTCTGGGACATACGAAGTGTATTTCTTATCAGTTTTCGTGAACTTTCCAAAAAGTAATAACAAAAAAAACAATTTAGGTCGAAAGTCCTATGATGCCGGAGCACATGTTGGCCAGACCAAGGTCTTTTTAACGCCAGCCCGAGGTGGCAGCAAAGCTGCAAAAAAGAAAAACAATTTAGGTCGAAGGTCCTATGATGCCGGAGCACATGTTGGCCAGACCAGGGTCTTTTTAATGCCAGCCCGAGGCGGCAGCAAAGCTGAAAAAATAAAATAAATTTAGGTCGAAGGTCCTATGATGCCGGAGCACATGTTGGCCAGACCAGGGTCGTTTTAACGCCAGCCCGATGCGGCAGCAAAGCTGTAAAAAGAAAATGAATTTAGGTCGACGGTCCTATGATGCCGGAGCATGCCCGGGCACCAGAAGCCGGACCAGGGTATTTTAACGCCAGCCCGAGGCGGCAGCCACGCTTCAACAAAAAAAACTGAGAGTGAGGTTGAAGGTCTTTAAATGTTCCAGCGAGCATGCGGTCCTTAGCAGCCATGTCTAGGCTGTTTAACGCCAGGCCTAGGGCGACATCTACTCGGCAATTAAATTGAAGCCATGCAGCTGAAATGAGGGAGGATACATGCAGCGCAATGATATTGTTTCCTTGCTTCAGTAAACGTGTTCCTGCATAGGGGATCTTGCATATCTTGAAATGAAATCAAGCTTTTGATTGCACAGCCAGATCAAAGGCAGAAGGATCGTAACCAGAGTGTGATGTCTGTTGCGCATACCCACATTTTTTCTGGTGAAATTCAGTGGCTAAGACGTGGGAGACGCTGCCGGTTGGAGGGTGTTGGATTGTAGCACAATCACTCCTACGGCCGCAAGGAAGGGGTCAAGTATGGCATAGTTGAAAATATCTACACGCGCGATGGGTCTTGTTTTCAGGAGGCCTTCGCAGCTGCACTGGCTGCAAAATCAGCTGCCAATTTAGGATCCACTGCGGGCCCAGAACTGCCTGCTGAGGTGGCTGGCAGCGTTGGCGGCACATTCTGTGACATGGCCCCAGATCCAGCATCTTGTGCAGATAACATAATGCCTGGAATAGGTGGAAAGAAAAATATGTGTTGTATACCGGTAATGGAGTGCCCGAATCAGTTAATAATGCTGAGGTCGAGGTCAGGGCTGGGGATAGTCACTGAGGCCGCAAGCTGAGGTGATTATCCCAGACCTGACCAAGACCGAAGCATTCTGAACTTGGAAAAGCTCGAAGCAAATGCAAATCGGGTTTCAAAACAACAGGGGGCATCTGCCTGGGGGGAAATCTGATACCTTCTTGAAGATTTTTAGCTAGTCTTACCTGTCGTGCTTGTCTTGGCAGTGTATCTGCTTTAATGGCATCATCAAGGGCTGTAGGTGCATCGGCTGGTTTCTCCTTCAGTCAAAAGTCGGAGTCTTCTTCAGTCAAAATCAAAGAAACATAAAAAATGTTGGCACACTGACAGGAAGCAGATAGACACGTCATCCAAGATATTCAGCAAGAGTGCATTTCCCGCAGAGATATCCATACCGGTACAATTTTCTTAGTTGTTCATTTTGTCAGATCAGATGTGGAGGGTGCATTGCTTGGCAACTGATGCCTGCTTGCTTTATAGGACAGCAACATAAAACAATGCACTTACCAAGATCCTCTTGCTCCTGTACAACTGGCATATGCCGTGATGGGAGGATTGAGAGCCCATTCCGTCTTGGAAACTGCAAGGATACTTCTTCCTCTACTTCTCTTTGAATCTGGGGGAGGCTCTGATGAAATCGAATTACATTGGACGATCATTCAGTACCGGTAGCTTGGACATCTGCCGCAGAAATCTCTTGAGCAGTGGTTGCGGATCTTTTACCAGGGCTGGTATGGCAAATGGTCTCTTGTGTTCCCAGCAGGTCGTTTTGAAAATCTGATATCGTTCTCCGATAGAGGCAGAAACTCAAGAGGTGGGTAACGCATCGTCTTGTTGCTCGTCAAAACTGCAGGATTGTTGACGATCGTCACACATGACGTCGGAGCTATCTGATAGCAAGTTGTTGTCTGGCAATTTGAATTTCCCGGCGTATCAAGCAAGCAACGCTTGTGCCACGTGGCATGCCACGTCGATACTACTTTCGACAACCCAGGCGGTTCCGCGCGCCGTAACTCGAAATAAAGCACGCGTACTGGAGCAGCCCTCGTAGGTTACGCGGTTTATAATGCTTCGGTCTCAGTCAGGTCTGTGATAATCACCTCGGCCTGCGGCTTCAGTGATTATCCCCAGCCCTGACCACGACCTCAGCATTATAAACCGCTAACCGATTTGGGCAGTCCATCACTCTACACTGAAACCGCGTTGCATTTGAGGCGGGGTTGGTGATGATGTGACCAGTGGAATAATGCTGGCTTTGCTGCAAAACAGATCTGATGCTGCGGGCATCTTGTAAGGTCAGTGGGGAGGACAGCTGGCTGAAGTAGGCATGTGAGCCTGAGAGTCTTGCCGGGTCTGCTGCTGCTGGGATGGTGTGTTCAAGGCGCCTCTTATTCGAATGGGTGACGTTTTCCTCTGCAGCTGCCTTACCGATGTGAAGGCTGTAGTGCCTATTCCTGCGACTGAGTGCCCATAAAAGGCGGTTGTCCCTATGCATGTTGTAGGCTTGTAGTCAGGTATTTTTTAGTGGTTACTGGTGACAAGTCGTAACCAAAGTGGTAACCAAACAATAAATTCACTGAAGCGGAGGGTCAGTAGCGTGGTGACGAAAAACGACGAAATCAAGTAGGATCAGGAAAATGTCGGGGCCTGCGGCAAGCTCGTCTCCAAGATCTCCCTCAGAACTCCCGGCTTCTGGTAACCAACATTGATTCCGAATGTCACTAAAAGAATCCCTGGTTGTAGTGCCTGATTGCAGTGCCTACTCCTGCAACTGTAGTGCTTATAACTAGGATTGCGTGTGACTCTTGCCTGGTGAAAGCTTGCTCCAATCCAGAGAGCCATTAACCATCTCTCGGTTGAGGCTGTGTGTGATACGGCGTTGCCTAGGAGGTTGTATGGGTGGCTTTGCTTGAACCGTCAGGTTGTTCCTGACCTGGCGGGATGTGCCAGAACAGGTACAGGCTGTCCGTTATGGATTGATCTCCCACCTTTTAATCTTCCGTGTTCTCGCCAGCCCCACCCACCTTGCCCTGTCCCCTACGGCCCTCCACCTGCTCGTTTGCTGGATGGTCGCTGATCCATTCCTCCCCTCCTCAAGTACCCGGCGCTGCCATCCCGCCCCCATCAAACGTCACCCTAACAAACCTCGCCCCATCTCCCCCACAAATAAGTTGCATTGCCCTGCCTTACCCTGCCTTGCCCTGCCCCGCCCTGCCCCGCCCGTCCAGGCGCCAGCTTCCAGGCAGCCTCTTCTGTTGGTGAGCTCGGAGCGGGCGTCCAACTCCCCAGGCCTGACCAGCAGGCAGGCCCGGGCAGGCCGGCTGGAGCAGGGCATGCCCATCCTGCCGGCTCCCAGGCGGCGCTCCTTTCCCAGCACGGGATGGCGTGGCAGCAGCAGCGGCAGCCGCTGGGCAACACCGAAGCGCAGCAGATGATGATGGCACCCCAGGTCCGTGTTTGAATTTTCGTGACTCTGCTACATATCAGCTACCTGCAACCTTGGTTTTGGCAGGCCATCCACGGCCTGGGCTGTGAGCTGTGTGTGTCACTCTCGGCTCTTGGTCCTAATTGAGCCTTCGGTGGACCTGCCCAGGGTGGCCCTGCAGCCAAAAAAGGAAAGACTGCCAATGGTGTTGTACAGCTGTACATCACCTGGGGCCCCAGTGATGTACTGATGTACAGCAGCATTGTTTATTCTAGCGCGCCTCTGGTCTATACCTTTTAATCTAGATCACTTCTTCTGAACCCCTCTATCTAAATCCCTATATCTAGATCCCTTCATCTAGATCCCTTCGTCTAGATCCCTTTGTCAAGATACCTTCATATAGATCCCTATATATAGATCCCATCATAAAGATCCTGTCAGCTACAATTCAGTATCAAGCAAGGCCTACGGTCGAGGGGGCCTGTTGCAGCAAGCTCTGATGCTCGAGCCTGCTGCCCGGGCGACCCGCTGTTCATTTGTACAAGGTCGTTCAAGGTTGGGTCTCAATCAGCCCAGTGGTGGCCGCCTGGCTGTACACCATGTGTGTGTGTGTGTGTGTGTGTGTGTGTGTGTGTGTGTGTGTGTGTGTGTGTGTGTGTGTGTGTGCGTGTGTGTGTGTGTGTGTGTGTGTGTGTGTGTGTGTGTGTGTGTGTGTGTGATGGGCTGACTCAGTTGCTGCTGCCCCTGCTGCCTCTCAGCCTGGCTCCCCCCCTCCTCACATGTTTGTGCGTGTGTTTGTGCGTGTGCATGTGTGTGCAGACTGCCCAAGTTGCTGCTTCCCCAGTGCCCCCTCAGTCTGGCTGCTCTCCCCCCCCCCTCATGTGTGTTTGTGCAGGCTGCCCCAGTTGCTCTGGCCCCTCCCTCCGAGCCTGGGGTCTTACCACTCAAGACCCTGAACAAGGAAAAGACCCTGAAGGAGAAAAAGGATATCATGGAGTATGTGTGCAACCTGAGGCTGGAGTCATTCCCAGAGGATCTGAAAGGGTGAGAGCATAAGATCCCAGGTTCTGTTTTGCAGGCCTCCAGGTTTCAGATCCAGGTCTGCAGGTTCCAGATCCAGGTCTGCAGGTCCCAGACTCCCAGATCCAGATATGCAGGTTACAGATCTAGGTCTGCAGGCCCCATGATCCAGGTCTGCAGGTCCCAGGCTCCCAGATCCAGGCCTGCAGGTCCCAGGCTCCCAGATCCAGGTCTGCAGGTTACAAATCCAGGTCTGCAGGCCCCTGGATCGAGGTCTGCAGTTCCATGACTCCCAGATCCAGGTCAGCAAGATCCAGGTATGCAGGTTCCAGATCCAGGTATGCAGGTCCCAGACTCCAAGATCCAGGTCTGTAGGTTCCAGATCCAGGTATGCAGGTCCCAGACTCCCAGATCCAGGTCTGCAGGTTCCAGATCCAGGTATGCAGGTCCCAGATCCCATGTTCTGTCTGTAAGGTGCATAAACTTTGAGGTGGCCCGTTGAGCCGCTCCTTACGTGGGCTTCGTCTCTCAGGTCAAGTTTGAATTCCTTCGGGGGGGGGCCTTAAGCAATTGAGGTGGTGCATGGAGCTGCTCAAAGGGGAGCTTCGTCTCTCAGGTTTTGTTTGAATTCCGTGGAGGGTCCTAGAGCGGTTGAGGTGGTGCAATAAGCAGCTCATTGTGTGGGCTTCATATCTCAGGTTCCGTTTGAAGTCTGTGGCAGAGCCTTGAGGGATGGAGGTGGCGCATTGAGCAGCTCAAAGGGGGAGGATCGGATGTTTTATATTTACACAGTTCGCTTGGCGCCTGCACCCTGAGTTGTGATGGTAGAGCTGGTGATGTGCCAATATCTGCTTATCGGCACCTCAACCGGACCTCATCAAATTCAACCTCTGGTCACAAACTCTGAAACCCGTGCTTCGAACCTGCAGGTTAGGAGAGCTGGTGGTGTATGAGTTCGTTTACCGGGAAGATAAGGACCCGTCCAAAATGAAAAAGGAGGCCATTAAGGCAAAGCCCACGAGCAAGGATGACATGAAGAAGCTCCAAGGCTTTTTGATGTATCTAGCTGGCAGGTGGGTCTGTCGCGGCTCCTTCTTTTGTGGTGGGTGTCGTGAAATGGGGGAGAGAGGGTAGGGGATAACCATGACAGAGAGCTGCTCCTTCGCTTAGTGCTGTGTCTGGCTGGCAGATAGGCCTGTTGCGGCTTTTAGGGTCAGGGCTTTATGTTTAGGGTTCGATGCTTCACCGACAGCGGCCTGTTCTTGTCTCCTGGATCACCCACCGCGGAGTGATGAAGTGGTGAGCTGGAGCAGGCTAGCTAGCTGCTGCATGAGACATGAAACAAATCTCCCCCCCCCCACACACAGATTCCTGCGCGCAGGAGCGCGCTAGTGGCTACGATTGACGCCTGAAAAAGTAACTCGACCCCCCCCGAACCCTTGTGTGCAGGAGCATGACCGATGCCTCCAAGCGAGGCAGAGAGAGGATTGGCATTGTTCGATGGGGACCCCTTGAATATTACATCACGCTCCGGGATCCAAAAAATCCCGACCCCAATCACGGAGTCTTTCTGTACGTGTGAGAGACGACTGCGAAGGGGTCTTTGAATTGCGCCGACTAACGCTGGATGAGGTTTATTTTTGAATTTGAGGGTGGGCACTTTGATGGCGCTCCAGGAACAGTTTATTTGAATTTTTGGAAGCACGCTGGCAGAGAAGCACGCCTGGTGTGAAGCGGGTGTGCCTGCTTCATTCGGGGCGGGCTTGCCTGACGGCAGGGGAGCGTACGGGCCGGCTATGTGGCGCGCTCCGATTGCGCAACCTTGGATTGGAAACGGAGGCTTATTTTGCGGTGCGGCTTCCAAGGCCTTCGCCTGCCAGGGCGACGCTGCTTAAGGAAGGCTGCCTTAGGAAGGCTGCTTAATATAGGTAGGCAAGGTGACAAGGGTAGGTAGTTCAAGCAGCTACCCTTGGTTGGTTGGCTCAGCCAGCCTAAGCTGTGGATCCAGCCGCCCTCTGGCTTGAAGCCTCATTGCCATGACAGCGGTTGAGTTGGTTGTGCTTTCCCGGTTGAGTTGGTTATTGCCTTGTCCCATTGGACCTGGCAATCTCTGCACGCGAAGCCCGGCTTAAAGACCGGCTGGGTGTGTGCCGCTTTGTTTCCTTTGGGCCACTGCCTTGTCCATTCCCATTCTTGATATCCACAGAATGTCTACGGACAGTCAACTTCGACGCCGTAGATCCAGGGCAACAGTAGATCTAGGGTGACTGTAGATCCAGGGCACTGGTGGCTTGGCAGCCAAGGTGTTAGTAGCGGGGCATCCGAGGTGGGGTTACAATGACAATAGAGCAGGTCCCATGCATGATGCATCTCTACCAGAGTCACATGGACAGAACGAAACCCATTAGGAGGACTGCAACTTATTGAGCAGTTCCCAGACACGAGTATTACATCACATTTGGTGAGAATTGTATTATTCGTTCCCAGCTTGTTTCAGGTGCATTTGGTTGGTTGGCCATCGGTTTAGTTGATGCACGTGTTTTTGCTCTTAGTTCGGGCCTCCTCTAGATCTGGCAGGAGGTGGATTACCTGGAGCGGTGTGTGTGTGTGTGTGTGTGCTGGAGGGAAGAGGCTGGGTAGGACGGTATCCCTTCTTTTTCCTGTTTCCCGCACTTGAAAGGTTCGCCAAACATACTTCATACCGTTATGTCCAAATGAACTTCATTTCAAATTTCGGAAACCTCATGAGAAGAGGTTGGCAGAATGGTGTCCTGCTTTCCAGGGCAAATCTGACGGGGCATGGTATCCGGGTGGTCAGTTTGCTGTTGCCATACACGGCACACATCTAGGTCTTGCGCTCAGCCCGGCGGTCCGTGTGAAGTGTAACGCTCAGCCCAATAACCTGCTTCTTGTAAGCGCGACGGCGTGCCGTGTAGTCTGCACCCGCTAGGCTGGGGTTAATGACATAACACTGCTGGGCCATGCTGAGATGAAGATCGGCCACGTCAGCAAACAAAAAGACAGCTAGGGAAGTCAAGAGAGAAGGCATGAGAGGAAAGGCAGGATAGCAAGGGCACCCACCAAACAAAAAGAACACACATGTCGGTTCAAAAGGGTGTGACAGTGAGCTAGGGGAGCTGCTAAACACAAGCTACCAAACATCCTGGCACACCATAGGCAACGGCACCAAAGCATGTGCTAGAGCCTTTACATGCAAAACAATCCCAAGATCTGAAACCCTTGCATTTAATCATGGCTAGGGAGCTTCAAATCATGAAGAATGCATTGAAGCACTTCATACAGACACGTGTAGCTAGGAACCTTAAAAAGGAGAGTTGCCTCTCTTGTAACTCGAACGTCTTACGAACACTCGGTTTACTATATCTTGCACTTCTGCGCTTTGTGGGCAAATTTGAAAATTTGACACCAGATTGGCCAGACTGAAACGCGATTAAAGAAATTGAACAAATGGCTTAACAAGTTAAAGAGGGCAGTGGGGAATCCCATCAGCGGAACATCTTTGCATGAACACATACCAGTACAACTAAAAGGGATCCTATCAGCGGAACATGTTTGCAAGAACACCTACCAGTACATAAAGTGTAGTCCATTAACAGACACAAACATGAATTCAAAAATGAAGATAGTAAAAAGCGGGCGAGGGGAGTCAGGTGTACATCTCAGATTGGGCACATCTCCAGCAGTTTTTCTAGTGACATTCGGAATTAATGTCTGTTTCCAGAAGCAGCGCGTTTTGATGGAGTTGTTGGTGAAGAGCGCGCCGCAGGCGCCGAAATTTTTCCTATCCTACCGTAAGTGCTTTCGTCGATTTTCGTTACCGTGCTATCGAACCTCGGCATCGCCGAATTAATTGTTTGGTTACCACTTTGGTTACGACTGGACTCGTAACCAGTAACCACTGAGAAAATCCCCGATCTCCAGTGCACAAACAGTAATTAATCAGTGAGCGCATTGCCGCGATGGTACAGAAAGTGTCATACATACGATCATGACCAAAAGAAGGCAAGCTCCCTCGGCGGCTGATGCCATATAATTTATATTTCAGCCCAATGAGCACCAGGAAGGCGCACTGGGCTCGTAAAATAGATTAAACTGAGTGATTAACAAATTATTGGACTGCGGTGATAGCGGTCAAGACAAGCATATCTTAATAATGACTTCAACGTAAAATTGTCGTAAAAGTGAGGCCAAAGTGGCGATTTAGGAAAGCTTCCCACAGACCGGAGGTGGGACCCTTCCTCCCTCCACCTGCTAGGGACCCCTATGGGAGGGGTAGACGACACTGATACTTTACTCTTTCCTATGATAGATCCGATCCATGGATCTACCGCAAATGTATGGTGCAGGAAATGGGGCATTGAATGCAGGTTGAGGTGAAGGAAAGAGAAAGAAAAATATGGGAAGGTTGTGGGGAAGGGCAGATGATTCCAGGACTGTCAGGAATTCGAAAAAAGGAAAAGGATGACAGCATTCCACATCCAGCATCGGCCACCGCACACCATCAAACATTTGTGAGCGTGGCATTTTAAACTCTATGAAAGGTAGGTTACGGTATGGATGAGGAATCAAACCGCAGCACGCTTTGTGACACGGCTCGTAAAAACTTGTTTCAGTCCCACCTCATACAGTGGACCTGGGGACATCAGTTAGAAGTCCTCAGGTACCAGGAGCCCTTTCGATTCCCATGTGATCTGCCGAAAGACGGGGCAGGTCCTGGGTAGCCTTGCTGACTAATCCAGCAGGAAAACAAAGCAGCCAGAGGCCCTTCCCGTCAAAACCCAGGCCTCAGCCTGGACCGCCTTTGTAGCAGAGATAGGAGGGCAAAGCAGCAACCTACGCTCGGCTTCTTAGATGGGTAGGACGGCCCTGGCATCACCGGCGGCGGCGGTGGGGAGGCCGCAGTTGCCCTCAAGCACCCACCTGCTGCGCGGCCCGCTCGGCTTGCAGGCGCTCGGCCTCCGAGGGCAACTAACAGGGCGCTGTCGGGCGCAAAGCGGGGAGGGGAGTTGAAGCTTCCCGGAGGCAGCAGCGGGGCAGCAGTCAACGGGAGAGAACTGCCGTGCAAAAAGCTGCCGGAGGGCAGCAGCGGGGCAACAGCCGGCAAGCGAGAGTTGTCAGGCCACAGCGATACCTGCACGCTTACTCCCGGCTCCTCTTTCTCCAACTGCGCCGCCTGCTCCCGCCGCGATTCCGTCAAAGGCCCTGCTGTCTGGCGCGCTGTTCCAGACCACCGCCAGCCCATTGTCTGCCTGTAGCAGCAGCGGGTGAGCGCCGAAGGGGCTGCCTGTTGCCCAAGCAGCCTCTTCGGTCCAGGCCCCTGGGGAACCAAAAAGCGCCTGGCGCTCGCTGGCCGCATCGGCAGGCAGGGGGGAAATAGAGGAGAGGCTGTGGGCAACAAAGTCGTAGTCACTACTGCTGCGGCTGTTGCTGCTGCTCCTGAACAGAGTGGGAGCGCCGGATTCGTCAGGCTCCTCGCCACCTGAAGCGCGGCTGCTGATGCTGCCGTTGCCGCCGCTGTTGCAGCCCCCGCCGTTGCTGGAGCTATCGACCTGTGCGTGGATCCACACGTTGCTCCAAAGCAGGTTGCTGATGGCGCCATTGTCTTGAGAGGTGGAAGAGGACATCGGGTCGATATCGAATGCAGCGTGGTGGTGGGCCATGACGAGCAGTCGGGTTGTACTATGAATGATGTGTGAAGTGTTGCGATCGAGTCTGCTGTCTGATGAGTTATAAGTGTGGGTCTCAGCTTGATTAATTTGACGAGCCCAATTTTGCAGGGGCTGGGAGGTTGGTGAAGACACATTGTTGGGCTTGTACCCATTGCAGTAAGCAGGTTCAACCAAAAAAATGTAAGGCTAAGCCAGGAAGCAGCACCGCATCAACCTCCGCCCTGTGCTGACACCCAGCTGAAATGCAACAAGCAGTTTGTAGCGTGGGGGACGGCCCTCAACAGAAATACTGACAGGACCACGGTGCATCAATGACAGTGCCTGGCGGTATTGTAAATATCTTTGCCATGCAAAGGAGGCGTCGGGCACCTCAATGCAGCTGAGAAAAGGGGCATCAAATATGAGGGCTGTTCACCCTTGGCTGCAGATGAGTGCTCCATGGCGGCATGAGAAGAGGAAGGGCATGTACTCACTGCAGCATCAGGTCCAGGCAGCATGGGAGCCAGGGGCACGAGTGGACAGGGGATATCTAAGCGGCATGTGTGTCTAGCAACATGAGACCCCCCCTCCCCCACCGCCTCTCGAGCTTAGTCAAACCTTCATTTTTCATTAACACTTATACGGATTCTGAAGGGGAGAGGAGTGAATTCCAATCAGCACAGCCGTGAGCTTCTAATATTGTCGCTCATTGCAGCTGGTTCACAAATGTAAAAGAGCATACCATCTCGTCACATCTGCCCTCGTTAACTCCTGACCAGAGTAGGCAGGCAAGATGACGTCAAGGGTCCACACCTGGCAATCTGGCATGTCACAATGATCTCCGGAGAAGGGGAGGTTTACATTGCAAATGGGGTGACCTTATGGGCTTGCACCTACTTTCCCACCCACCGCTATCGCTAAGGACGCTGTTGATCTATCAGCCTCACTCCATCTGGAATACTTCAAGTGCATGAGCACTGTGCCACTACAGCTGCCACCATCATGAGCTGCTCCGTCAATTCGCCCACGCTGTACATTATGTACATGCACCCTAAAGCTGTATAGGTGTAATATCATTGCCCTTAAGCTGACGAGGTGTTATGTCATTGACCGTACATGCACCCTAAAGCTGTATAGGTGTAATATCATTGCCCTTAAGCTGACGAGGTGTTATGTCATTGACCTTAAGCTGTAGAGGTGTAATGCCATTGGCCTTAATAAGATGAAGAGGTGTTATGTCATTGACATAAATATGTAGAGGTGTAGTGCCATTGGCCTTAAGCTGTAGGGGTGTAATGTCATTGACCTTAAGCTGACGAGGTGTAATGTCATTGGCCTTAAGCTGTAGGGGTGTAATGTCATTGACCTAATGCTGTAGAGGTGTTATGTCATTGACCTTATGCTGTAGGGACTTGGAACATGTCTGCTCTGAGCACCGCCAGGGCTTACTCACTGTTGCATGAGACTAACACTATGAATATATCGTGCAGCTTGAAGGTAAACAGGTCGTGCCAATCAGTTGCTGCCATGGACGAGACGGAGTAACTGGACGATGAGAAGAGTCTATGCACTTAAAGACCTGCAAACAAAATGTAGAGACTACAGCCATGGATTGCTAAGATCATAGCAACTACTGGTATACTGCTTGACTCAAAAATGGGCATACCAACAACAGTGGTTATGGTTGCGGAGCTGCCCCCTCTGCCAACATGGGATGTCCAGGGAATCTGGTTTTATTATATATATTTTATGATGCAAATCAACAGCATTTGCCACAAGGAATGCAGCGGTGTGTCTCTCGTCTCAATCTGGTGTTTAAAAAAATGCATATATATATATATATAAAATTGAATATTTTTTCTTAAAATCACTTATTTTGTGTGCAAGGACTATCGGGACCCATACTGATAGTAGGCGTAAGTGGTGTTTCCATTTGTGATGTTGGAAACAACCGTCGTGATGTAGCGGAATGTAAGAGGGCAACCGACGCCATTTGCCTTGATTTATTGAAGGCTGACTTGATTTAGCCTGCACCAGAGAATATGCCTCTGGCCTATAACTGGTCCCTTGGTCAAAGCCCAATTTTACAAACAGTGAAAAACCTCAGAAAACATTACCCTCAGAAGACAATGCCCTTCAAAAACATTGCCCTCAGAAAACATTGCCCTCAGAAAACACTCCCCTCGGCAAACACTCCCTTCAGAAAGCATTGCCCTCAGAAAACACCCTCTTCAGAAGACACTACCCTCAGAAAGCACTCCCCTCAGAAAAAAATCTCCTCAGGAAACAGAACTCTCAGAAAACACCGAAGAAAACACTGCCCTGCAGACACTGACAGCGTAATAACTGAAATCAACCCTGAATCCCGCATGAAAGTGTATTACATGCGCCGTTCGCATTCGAGGGCATCGCAAATGCGCATGAGGGGGTGGGTGCAGCTTCCGACCCCAAGATGCTCATACCGGGGCCCAAATCCCGGACTCTTGCGACGACCGCGCCGAAACCACGACCGACCCAATTTGGAAGCTATACCGAAGCGACTCCCACTGTCTCCATCGAGCTCGCAACCACGCGCATCGTATATACCGCGCGGGCAAACATTTCGCAGCACGGTCACCTGTGCCGGTCATTTATCCTCAAGCCTCATCTTGAATAACATACACAATGCGCCGTTGAACTCATACGTGCCGACGCTCGCAAACACAAATGGTTCCAGCGCTACGAGTGCCGCCTGAGCTGCAGATCGGCAGCCCTGAAGTATTGGAAGTAAGCTGATGGCAGTTTCACAAGTGACGCTCTCACACTGCACACCCGCTGCCCGCTGTTCTGTTGGGAGGGCCTTACCTCAGACATTGCGCTCTGATGCGCGCTACCTGTGTCGGAGGGATGGTTGTGCTTTCGAGTGGGCAACGGTTGGGACAGGCAAGGCAAGGCTGACGAGCCAGCCATCCCAGCCCTCTTCCCGCCCAAAGCACTCGTTGCGTTTGTTGGGACTGCCCGGACGGCGATACTGCATGGAGGGGATAGAGCGGGACAGAATGACGCGCCAGGACGCGCTGTGATGCTTGCGACCAACGTCATCCTGGGCACCCACCTGAATCGCTATTGCCTTCTTAATCAGCACGACGACATCAGCAGCAGCAGCATGGTTACCCACCTGCCATTTTTCTGCCCTTGCCCCTGGTGAACACCCCCTTGCCCTGCCTTCCTCAACTTTTTACCCTCCCTACCAGGAATACGTCCGGGGGCGCATTGCGCAGCTGGTCGCAGCTTTCACGCGCAGCCTGCACCACCACTCGCCGGGCATCTCCCAGGATGCGGTCGCCAAGGCGCTGGCCGATGCTCTAACAGCCATCCCTCCGCCGGTATACGACGTCATCCCACTCGAGGACCGTGACCTGCAGCTCGTCTTCCGACATGACTGCATGTGAGCATAGAGGGCGAACAGCAGATGCCGCTTTGATCCCACGAGAGAAGGGAGCAGCACGCGCAGACCTTCTGCCAGATGCACTGAAGGCATGGAAGACATGGGCCAGCATCACCACCATATGTGGTGGTTTGGTGCTGCGCCAGTACATGCCGATCTTCTCCCAGATACTCTTGGAGAGATGGACGGCATGGACCTGAATCATCCCATGAGGAGGAAGTAGGGCATGCCACTCTGATCCCATGTGCCCTACATCACAGCCACATACGGGCATACAGTATGGTACCTTGTCATGGTGGCAGCATGCGAGGGGACAGCACATGCCGCGCTTCTCCCACTTGCTTCAACGGGATGGACGGCATGGGCCAGCATAGCATCACATGGATATGTAACCTGGCCCTGTGTCAGGGTGACTGCATGAAACGGGGAAAGCACATGCCTTAGTAGAGATGGAAGGCTGGTGCCAGTGTCACCATCACATGGGCTTGTATTCTAGCCCTATGTGGCCAGGGAAAATGTCATGCATGAGAAGAAGGGGATACTCACGCATTATACAGGTGTGTGTTGCATGGGATAGGAGCATGCTACATGGATAGGAGCTGGCTGCATGGGATAGGAGTGTGTTGCATGGGAGAGAAGCATGCTACATGGATAGGAGCTGGCTGCATGAGATAGGAGCTGGCTGCATGAGATAGGAGTGTGTTGCATGGGATAGAAGCATACTACATGGGATAGGAGTGTGCTGCATGGGATATGAGTGTGCTGCATGGGATAGAAGTTTGCTGCATGGGAAACGAGTGTGCTGCATGGGATAGGAGTGTGCTGCATGGGATATAAGTGTGCTGCATGGAATAGGAGTGTGCTGCATGGAATATGAGTGTGCTGCATGGGATAGGAGTGTGCTGCATGGGATAGGAGTGTGCTGCATGGGATAGGAGTGTGCTGCATGGGATAGGAGTGTGCTGCATGGGATAGGAGTGTGCTGCATGGGATAGGAGTGTGCTGCATGGGATAGGAGTGTGCTGCATGGGATAGAAGTGTGCTGCATGGGATAGGAGTGTGCTGCATGGGATAGGAGTGTGCTGCATGGGATAGAAGTATGCTGCATGGGATAGAAGTGTGCTGCATGGGATAGAAGTGTGCTGCATGGGATAGGAGTGTGATGCATGGGATAGAAGTGTGCTGCATGGGATAGAAGTGCGCTGCATGGGATAGGAGTGTGCTGCATGGGATATAAGTGTGCTGCATGGGATAGGAGTGTGCTGCATGGGATAGGAGTGTGCTGCATGGGATAGGAGTGTGCTGCATGGGATAGGAGTGCGCTGCATGGGATAGGAGTGTGCTGCATGGGATAGAAGTGTGCTGCATGGGATAGAAGTGTGCTGCATGGGATAGGAGTGTGCTGCATGGGATAGGAGTGTGATGCATGGGATAGGAGTGTGATGCATGGGATAAGTGTTTCATGCATGGGCAGTGTCATCTTGACGATGCACGAGCACCCCGATCATTCCATGCCCCAGGTGTGTCCCTGGCACAACAAAGAACACTGCATGTGCCCCTGTTGATCAGGGCCCTGGGCTGCTTGGACCCCTGTAGCTGGAAAGGATAGCTCTACCCTATCTGGCGGTGCGTGGTCATCTCTGCAATTAAGCGCTGGCGTGATATATGTTAATTTCCCTCTTTTTGCTCCCCCCTGACCAAAAGGGCTCTGGGCTGCTTGGACCCCCAGTGCTCGCTGTGTCAGCACAACCCTAGCCGGCGCTGCGTCGTGAACTTTGACCGCAAGTACCTGGTGCACGACATGCTCAAGGCGCGCTGCAGCGCCAGCATCAGGATTGAGCTTATTGATCGGAACACGGGGCTGCCTATTGACGAGGAGATTCCGGACCTGAGGCTCGAGGTGAGGGAAGTGATGAGGCTGACACTGGAAAGGGGAATAGAGGACAGCGGGGGGGAAGGGGGTGCATGGAGTTGGGAGTGTCTTTGGGACTCAACTCGCCGTCGCTGTGAGCAAATGTAGTTTATGTGGCAGCCTCAGGCCATGAGGGACCACGGGCCAAGCAACCGCAGGCCCATCAGCCTTGGCCAAGAAGAAAGTTGCATGGAAGAGTGGCAGGGTAGAGTTGAAGAATAGGGGTGGAACAGCTGGGGTGGCGTACGAGCCAGAAAGAGGATCATGCGGGGAACCGAGCATGGAGGGGGGAACGGCCCCCATGCGCTCTGCAGGGATCACGGGACAGGGTCAAGACAGCCCCATACCCCCCCTTCATCCCAAACCCGGAATGACCCCATGCGCTCAGCAGGGATCATGGGTGGGTGCCGAAAGCATTCAGGTTACTCTTGAGTTGTGACATTAGGGTTCTTAGGGTTCTGGGGTGGGGGGGCTTGAAGGCGCTTAGCATGGGCAGCAGTTGCTTGTGGTCCAGCCCTGCGAGACTCCGTTGTAATCAGTACTGTGCCATTGTGCCGAAGTTTAGAAATCGTGTAAATAATCGCGGTCCCTTGCAGGGGAAGGTAGCTGATATTGCCCTGACATTACGGTGACTGAAACTCAGCTACGCAATTCAGCCACTGTTAGGAACATAATTGGCACAGCACTGGTTGTAATACAGAAGTCCAAGGTTCCATCATGTCGTAGATTCTCACGATCTTGAAACTCAGTCACAGGCCATGGAGCCGTTGACTAAGGGGTTTTCACACCCTGGCTGCTGCAGTGTCATAGAGACAAATGTCCTTGATACTTCGTGGGTTCAGCGCGGCTGTGAGGGAGGGGAGGGGAAGTCCTGGTGAAGTCCTGAACCCTAATCCCTCATGGCTGCCTTCCTGAGATGCAGTCAAGGGGCATGGACCGAGGGGCCTCACTGCCTGACTGCTGCAGAATAAAGTACAGTCTTACGCCCTCGATGTGTTGTGGGTTTAAGGGGGGGGGAGTGCTGGTAAAGTCCTGAACCCTGATCCCTTATGGCCGTCTTCCTGAGATGCAGTCATGGGGTGTGGACTGAGGGGCCTCTCTGCCTGGCCGCTGAAGAATGAAGTACAGTCTTATAATCTTACGCCCTTAATATATCAATGGTGGGGACAGGAACCTCAATTTTTTCTCATAGCCTTGCCCTCAACCGACAACCGAATAACCCTTGCCCTCATCTGAAGACCCGAAACATTGACCTCATCCTAGAACCCTAAAATCCTGTCCTCAAACCTATAGCCCTTGACCCTGGTACTTAAACCCTCAATATGGTTAAAACCCACGAATCTTAAATCTCTTTCCCAAATCCCGACCTGCAGACGTACATTCTGGACGGCAATCTTTATGACAACAAGTTCTTGGAAGGAGGGACCAAGGGGGTGGCTGAGGGGGGCACGGAGTCTGTGGAGGAACTGGAGGCGTGTGGTCTGCTGCTCAACAAGAAGAAGGTGGGTGCAGGTTGGAAGGGGGGTACTGCTGATGAACGTGTACCACGTCGATTTGATGTCCCTGCTCATCCACAGGTCCGGTGGCACCTGCGCGTCCGGTGGCACCTGCGCAATCTTGTGTTTTTTCTCATTCAAACATACTGTCCATCTCAACGTGTCTTGCCTGAATTTGGCTGTGTTGTAGCGCACGCCCCTGCCCATCTGAGCCTGTGGTGGCACCTACGCAATGTTATCTCTTTGTAATTCAAACGCATGGTTAATCTCATAACGTGTGCTAAGTGAATTTGGTTACGTTGCAGAGCACGCCCCTGCTCTTCTGCAGGTCCGGTGGCACCTCCGCCATCTTGTGTTTTTTCTCATTCAAACATGCCATCAATTTCATAACATTTACCACGTCGATTCCATTGTCTTGCAGAGCACGCCCCTGCTCATCTGCGGCTCTGGTGGCACCAATGACAACCAGGGCAAGGTTCTCATCCCCATGTCGGTGAGTGGACGCAGTAGGGCTCATGAGCAGATGTTAAGGCTGAGTGTTTTACCACTCCGGTAAAGGGTAACTCGAGAGTTGTGTTATCGGACACTTTCACACTTTTGTGCATTTATCCCCTGACAGCAGAGCAAGGGAGCAAGGGCTATGAGGGTTAAGGGTTAAGACCTAAACCCTGAACCCTTGCAGCAGAGAGGGGGAGCGAGGGCTCTGAGCTTGCGTTGCGGTGTCCTCTTGTGTTGGGGGGAGCCTAGTGAGTGAGTCAGAAAGGCTTACGAGCAGCAGGGCAGCGGGAGCTATGAGCTTGCACGACGGGGCTGTGTGCGGGGGCAATGGGGAGAGGTAGTGAGTGTGCAGCTGGGACAGTGCCCCAGTTCGTTGTTTTTGACTCCGGAAATAAATTGTTCGGCAGAGGGCAGCATTTTAAGGAATGCTGCATTCTTTGAACCTGCAATGCAGCTCAAGCCCTGCTGCCCCCTATGCCCCTGCAACACAGTTTGAAACCCTAAACCCTGCCCCCCCCCCCAATCACTGCAGCGCGGCCGTGTGAACCTCCCCGAGATGCACGTCTCTGACAGCAGCGAAGCCATCCTGTCCGGCCGCAAACCGCCATTCCGCCTGCTGGTGAGCCACTGCCACCTGAACCCTAAGCCTTGACTCTTGAAACTTGAATCGTCAAACGAAAACCGAAAAAATTATCCTGTCTGGCGGCAAACCGCTAGTCCTCTCACTGGCGAGCCACCGTCACTGGCCACCCAAACCTTCATTCCCAAACCCTTCAACTCGCAACCCGCAACTCTTTAGGCTATATTTGGGGGCTAAGAGCCGTTGTTCCACGCCTTAGTTCACCAGTGGCACGTAAACATTGAACTGGCAACCCGTAACTCTGCACCCTAAAACCATCCCATAGGGGCGCAAGCCTTCTGTCTCCTGGTGATCTAATGGCACCTGAAACCTGGACCCAATACCCTGATGTCCCGTGGACCTTATACCCTATGCCTTGCACCCTATGCCCTAAACCCTATGCCCTATACCGTAAGCCCTTTACCTTATGTCCTATGCACTGTGCCCAATACACACCTTGTAACCTATGTACTGTACCCTAAACCCTATGCCCTATGCCCTGCACCCTATGTCCTTAACCCTATACCCGATACTCTATACCCTGGTGTCCCACCTTTTCTGCCCACCAGGTGCGAGCACTACCTCCTGTGGACCCTAAAAACCCTTTGCCCTGATTTCCCATGTTTCCCCCTCCTCCTTCTCTGCCTGCCAGGTGCGAGCACTGCTCCCTGTGGACCGCCCTCAGCTTCAGATCCGCCATGCCATCTCAGAGGGCTTTGTTGTGGCAACACGCCGCACGCGTACTGCTGGCAAGGTGAGGCACCACACTGGCCATGCGCCCTCCATGCATGCGCCATGGTCACACCATGCACCCTCAATGCATGGGCCATGCATGAGTATACCTGAGGGCTTCAGAGTGGCAACATGCCGCACGCGCACTTCCGGCAAGGTGAGGCACCACACTGGCCCTCCATGCATGCGCCATGTGCACACCATGCACCCTCATTGCATGGGACATGCATAATTTATGCCGAAGGGCGCCCTGGTGGCCACCGTCATTAAGCACGCCTCCAGAAAGGCGAGGCACCACACTGGCCATGCGCCCTCCATGCCTGAGCAACGCACTCTGTCGTGCAGATGCATGCATCCGCTTTGGCAGAATCATACACCTATCGTATGGATCCATGCACCCTATCTCACTTCTTTTCAACCTGAACCTTGAAACCCTTCCCTGCACCCACCACGTTGATATTTCAAACTATTCTGGCTGCATGTGAATCTCAACCATCCCCCCGCCCGAAATATTTTGTTCAGGTTGATATCCCCAGTATCGATGACCACGTGAGCAAGCTGGAGCATATGGGCAAGGAAACTGTCAAGAAGCTACAAGATATTCACCTAGCTGCCCAGCAGGTGGGGGCAGAGGGATGCATGCAGCTGTCCTTTTGGTGGGGGAAGAGGGATGCATGCAGCTGTCCAGTTGGTGAGGGGGGGAAGTAGTGATAATTTGGTGCAGCTACTCAGTTGGTGGGGGTAGTGGGATTCATGCAGCTGCCCAATTGGTGAGGGTGGAGGACTGGAGGTATTGATGCAGAGGTGTTGATGCAGAGGTGTTGATGCAGAGGTGTTGATGCAGATGAATTGATGCAGAGGTGTTGATGCAGAGGTATTGATGCAGAGGTTTTGATGCAGTCCAGTTGGTGGGGGCAGAGGGGGATTTATGGGAGCAGGAGGACATACGTGGAGGCCTGTCGGTGATCAAGAATGGATGGTTGCGGTTGGGAGCATGCGATTGCTTTTGTCGCTGATAAGCTTGGTCTGTCCATTTGGGGATGATGTGTGAAGGTCTGGTGGGAAAGTGTGGACACCGAACAGGCTGTGGAAGGTGTGGAGGCTCACACTTTTGATGGGCGTGGAGAAGTTGTAGACGGGGCTTGACGCTGCTGGTGCGCAGTCGCTAGGGCTGCAGGAAGGTGTTCGTGAGTTCTGCTGGCACGCAGTTGTTAGCCCTTGCTCTGGTAGTTTAGCGTGCCTTCATTACTCAGCATAGGCCCCTCCAACGACAAAAGCGCACCCCTTGTGTGATTTGTGGTTGGAGTTCTGTAAGTCCTGAAGCCTACTTCTGCTGGCATGCCCTCCTTTTTATGCCTGTCCATACATGCTGAGAGGAACTAGAGCTGTTTGACCCTCTACCTCAAAACCCTACGCTCTTTGACCCTCGATTTCTGAACCCTCGTTAATCGCCCTTCAACTTCAAAACCCTAAGCTGTCAGCCCCTAAACCTCAACTGCTGTCAGACCATTAACCCTAAACTGTTTGACTCTCGACCCAGAGGTTGACTCTGGACCCTACCTCCTTGATCCTTGAACAGGTGGGCATCGATATCGACATCCCTGAGAACTGCATTCAACGTGTGGGTGACTTCAAGCTCCTGGCTTTGAGAGCGGAGCAGGTGAGCCCAGGACTGCACCACTGCAGGCAGGAGCAGCAGCTGCTGTGATTTTGTTCTTGCTGCTGCTGCTATTCTTGTCGTCAAGTTGTTTTTTTGGTCTTGCGGCTGCTGTTGTTGTTGTTTTTGTTCTTGCTGCTGCTGTTGTTGTTGTTGTTGTCACACTGTGTAGGCATTTACCCGACAGCAGTTGATCGCGCATCTGTCGTCGAGCACCGCTGTCTAGGTCCATCCCCAGATTGAACCCTCCAGACAGCAGTTTCTGCCTCCCTGATTTGAATTGTGTGCACTCCTGCCTGATGTGTCCATCCCCAGGATGGACACTTGCAACAACGGCTGTAACACGTCATTTCCTGCCCATTTGATTTCAATTGTTCGCTCTCACGTCTGATGTTTCAGGATGAATTCTTGCGACAGCGGCTGCGACGTGCCATTTGCTGCCTCCCTGATTTGAATCCTGTCCTCTCCTGTTGAATGGGTTTCCAGGATGGACATCTGCGACAGAGGCTGCAACACGTCCTGAAGCTCAGCAGGGAGAAGTGGGAGGAGGCGCGGGACCATGCCATGAGAGCTGTGGTGGGTACAGATCTAGGCAGTACAGATCTAGGCAGTGTATATCTAGGCAGTACATATCTAGTCGGTATAGATCTAGGCAGTGCATATACAGGCGGGACAGGGACCCTGCCATGAGAGCTGTGGTGAGAGTGAGACGTCAGGTCTTCTAGTTGGCTTCCGTCCCCCTCCCTCTTCTAGTTGGCTTCCGCCCCCCTCCCTTTTAGTCCCTCTGTCCTGAATGGCTTTTGTACAGACACGGCAGGCACTATGCGGGAACCGAAATAGGGACACACATTCCATTCCATTCCATGTGAGCCCTTGTGGGTCCTGACCTCGCAACGGACATGCTCGATATCACGGTATTTGATCCTTGTAGGGCAAATCCCAAAGATGAGTCGCGTCGATCATGGCAAACATTTAAAAGAGATGAGCAGCCATGGGCACATGCCTTTTTAGTGTGGCCTGTATGCCTGTTCCATGTTGGACTAAAAATATACATATATAACAATAATACAAAATACAACCGGTACCCGTACTGGTACTCTATATGTTCTTCCTATCCCGGTGTGGCTCTTTTAAATATATGTGCACCGCTGAACCCTGAACCCAACCCTGCATTTTGTGTCGTTTGTTTGTTTTGTCCCCAGGTGGGGGATGGCCGCATGCGCGCCTGGTATGCTGACCGTCGCACCATGGAGGCTGGCCTGCTCTTCACCTGCCGACTGGGAAGTGTGGAGCTGGAGCGCCCAGTGGCACTGCTGCAGGTGGGACATGTGCTTTGGGGGCCGTGCTCGCTGGGATGTGTGTGGAGGGTCATACTTAGTTGTGTTGGTGGCGTCATCCTTAAGGGGGATCTAGAGCATCCAGTGGCACTGTTGCAAATTCATCATGCTGGCCTGAGCTGACATTCTTCAGGGGGGGGGGGTAGAGCGCCCAGTTGCACTAGTGCAGGTGGGATTTGCTTGGGGAGGGAGAGCTGGTGGGCCTAGTGGCACTGCTCCAAGCTGACTCTGTCTGTTTAATCACCCTTGACATGCATGCAGTCTCGCACTCCACCCTGAACCATACTGCTGCCGCCTAATCCACACCTGATCTACATCTGTGTCACACTGCTGACATCTGATCCACACCTTTGTCACAGTGCTGTTGCCTGATCCACATTTGTCACACTGCTGTCGCCCGATCCACACCTTTGTCAGTGCTGTCGCCTGATCCACACATTTGCCACACTGCTGTCGCCCAATCCACACCTTTGCCACACTGTTGTCGCCCAATCCACACCTTTGTCACACTGCTGTTGCTCGATCCACACCTTGGTCACACTGCTGTCGCCTGATCTACACCTTTGCCACACTGCTGTCGCCCAATCCACACCTTTGCCACACTGCTGTCGCCCAATCCACACCTTTGTCACACTGCTGTCACCTGATCTACACCTTTATCGCACTGCTCCGGCCTGATCCACACCCAATCCACACCTTTGCCCCCGCTTGCCTGCTTACAGAGCCGGATAGAGGACGGGGAGCCCAAGGTGGAGGCCACCCTGGTGGCTGACCTGGCTCCAGTGCAGCGGGAGCTGGTGCGGCAGATGCAGCCGCAGGCAGCGCACGGCTGGTGGCTGGGGGGCCATCCTGGCTGGGCCATATTCCCAATGGATTCAGAGCAGTTTATTCAGGTATGTGTGAATGTATGTGTGTGTGTGTATGTATGTTTGTGTGTGTGTGTGTGTGTGTGTGTGTGAATGTATGTGTGTGTGTGTTGATTCTGTGGAAGCTGGTGCATCAGATGCTGCCCCCCCCTCCCTGCTAAGGTTTTAACCAGGTTTTAACCAGTGTTTTTTTCACCGATAGTGATGTTGAGGATTAATTCCCTGTTGCTGTTTTTCCTAAGAGCGCGCCGTCGGCGCGAAACCAATCCTGGAACCTAGAACATGCGCCGGATTTGTTTGTCTTGAACTTTTCACGGTGCTGTTCCACTGCGTGCGATCGGAAAGCACTCTTTCACGCCGAGGGTAAAAAATGTTTGGCTGAATTCCGATGTAATTTCAAACGGCCCCATGACCCTGGATTCGTTTTGAGTGCTGTTTGAAGTGGAAAACTGATGTCCACCTGCCCCCCTCCTCTTCCCCCCTGCAGACCGGCGCTGTCATCATGACCTCCCCTAAACCCTTAACCCTTAACCCCCCTGCTCAGACCGGCGCTGTCATTATGACCTCTCCCATGGAGGTGGGCAGCCCCAGCCTGCGTGGGCCGCCCACCAGCTCGACCCGCCAGCAGCAGGGCAGCTTCTCCTCGGGTTCGCCGCCTGACCTGCATCGCCAGCACAGCGGAGGCGGGAGCGGCATGATTTTTGGGGCGCAGGTAAACCCTAGGCCATCTGCCTGAAACCCCGAAAAGCCCAAGCAGCAAACAAATGGAGATAATTATATCATCCGGCCGTGCAGCGGCGATTTTGAATGGGTTTATACTGGATTTTTGACGCCGTGCACACCACCCGTGTCTAACTGGTCTGCACATCTGGTTTTTAAATTGCGACAATTTGAAACCGCGCAGGTAGTATGCGCAACCCGCAATATAATGCATCAATAGTTGAATCAAACTGGTTATACGGTACATATTATATGACTGTGCCCCGGTAGAGGTGTATGCCCTTTCAACTCCTCGCCCCGAAACCTTTAAACCCTAAACCCACTTCAGGACGGGCCTGGAAGCGGGGCGCCATCGTTCAGCGGGCCGGCAAGCGGCGGCGGCGGCCATTCCCAGGGTGGCGGCGGCATGTCTCAGGGCGGCGGCTACGGTGCGAACTCGCTGTACAACTCAGGAGGCATGCGCCCCTCCCCGCTGCAGGTACGTGCGTGCCCTGCCGCTCTCTCGTGATGGGAATAATGAAAGAGGGTTGAGGGAGTGTCTGAGGATATAAGAGGAGGAAGCTACAAGGTTGTGCCTGGGGGAGGATTGAGGAGGAGGCTTCAAGGCAAAGGTCAATAGCATGACCCTGACCGACTACCACACCTTTTTCATTCTGTGGGACATCTGGAGCACGGCAGTTCGGTGCCTACACGCTTACGGCAGTTCGGTGCCTAGACGCTTATGAAAGCCAGAGCGGGTAGAAAAAGAAAGACACATTTTTGACACGGTTGAAAATCCCTGGGGTTGTTTTTTTGTAGACACATTTTTGTACAGGAGATCCCTGGACAAGGCAGATCCCTTTATGCTGTTAAAGACAGCACTCCGGTATTTTTTTCTTGGCTCAGCTGCATGTCAGGTACATCTCAGTTTCCTCGCAGCCTGGCCCGTGGCCCAATATGTGGCCACACATGCTGAGTGACACTGTTTTGGAGCCCGGTGAAGGATTGGCCCCATCTTGGCCCATGGCTGCTGCAAGGAAGCCTGCTTAAGGTGGATTCGTAGTTAAAAAAAACCAACACCCCTACACGCACACATTGCCCCCCCCCAGATAAACAGCCATAACCCCCCCCTCGCACACACACACACACCGCCCACCCACTTAACCCCAAAGAAACAGCTACCCCCCCCCCCACACACACACACCGCCCTCCCACCCACCCAATTTCCTCACAGAACGGGAGCCTATCGCAGTCACGCCAGGCGGGCGCCAACTCGACCCCAGGGATGCAAGCGTCGGGCGGCCCCGACGGCCGGCCAGGAATGGACCATCGGCAGCCAGGTTCCATGGCGTACTCCATGCACCAGCCAGGGCAGGGACAGCAGCAGCAGCAGCAACAGCATGGGCAGCATGGACTCATGAATGTCTATCCCATGCAGCAGGGGCAGCATGTCCAGGGGCAACATCAGCACAGGGGAGGGAGCACAGGCATTGGTGGGACGCAAGCTATGCCGCCACCACCGCAGCAAGGGCAGCAGCAGGGTGAGTATCTGAGTGACCTCCAATGTTGTTCATGTTCTTTACACCAGTAACATGCAGGGGTGTGGGGAAAAGGAATAGGGAGTGCGATCTTGCACCAACCTGCATACATGTTGGACTCCTTAGTCCGTGTTTCAAGACAGGCCAGTTGGAAGACTACTGCCAGCGCGTCCTGGTTTTGCGCCCCCTCTGCCGCACACCCACGCGTACCAATGACATCTGAGGTTGGAGGGAGAAGGAAAAGGGGAGGCCATGAAACATTACCCCCCCCCCCCCCCTTCTCAACTTCTCATTCCCTCGCGACCTCGTATGCCGTTCCCATTTGCGCAGTGTGCGCTCCTTTTTGTCACACCCATGCTAATCAATGGCATGAGATGTTCTGGAGTCAAAACGGGAGTCCGTGTGTTTTCATCTCTCTCATGCGCCCTTGCTGGCAAGTACCTGGACCCTAGGGCCATGGACCCTTTTCTCATGCCATGGCCACCTCTTATGCCATGGCCATTTATACAGGTCGCTGTCCCCTTTGCCTCACACACTCCTGCATATGAATGGCATGAAATGTGCAGGAGTCAAGGAAAAGGATAAGGGGTAAAGTAGTGTTCAGTCCTCGTCCCCCCCTCTGTCTCACACACCATCTTGCAAGCAATTACCTGGACCACAGGACGATGAACTCTTAACCCTTAACCCTTGCAGGCAAGTACGTAGACCACAGGACGATGAACTCTAAACCCTTAACCCTTGCAGGCAAGTACGTAGACCACAGGACGATGAACTCTAAACCCTTAACCCTTGCAGGCAAGTACGTAGACCACAGGACGATGAACTCTAAACCCTCAACCCTTGCAGGCAAGTACCTGGACCACAGGACGATGAAATCTAAACCCTTAACCCTTGCAGGCAAGTACCTGGACCACAGGACGATGAACCCTTTCTCTGACGTGGCCAGTGGCGGCGGCGGTGGCGGCAACATGGGATCTCCTTCCAACCTGCCGTACCAGGTGCGTGTGCGAGAACTGTCTCATGTCAGCAGTTCAATGTGGAAACGTTTGTACTGCCGCTTCAGCCAGTAGCACCAGGTGGATGCCTGTGTACTGCCTCCTCAGCCAGCAGTACACCCTTCTGAACCGGGTCGAAGCATACCGCTTGCCTCATTCAATCGACCACCCCCATCATCTGCTCACCCCTTGCTTCCCCAACTTACCCACCTTACTCCACCCCGCAGCAGCAACAGCAGCAGCAGCAGCGACGCGCCACAGACACCAATGGCGCCAATGGCCGCTACCAGAACGGACCGGGCGGCCATTCAGGGATGTTCCCCAGCTCGCAACAACAACAACAACAACAGCAGCAGCAGCAACAGCAGCAACAACAGGTGGGGCTGGAGCTGATGCCCGTTGCTTGTAAGAGCCTGAGAGGTCCTGTAACTCCGGAACCCTGACACCTAGATCTACTTCCAGTACTGCTGAGATCTAACCTGTGAATCCTGACTCCTGACACCTAGAATTGCGGCCAGTGCTGCTGAGATCTTACGCGTGGATCCTGAACCCCGACATCTAGATCTGCTGCCATAACTACCGAGACCTGCACTCTGAACCCTCATATCTGCCACCGCTGCCACTGCTGATGCAGCGGCCAACCTCCTCCGGCAGTGCGGGGGGCTACAACTATGGCAGCTCTGGCGGCGGGCCTTCGCAGCAGCAGCAGTACATGCAACAGCAGCACTACATGCAGCAGCAACAGGCCAAGCGTCCACTGGAACAGACGGAGTCTGGGCAGTTTGGTGGGTCTAAGGGCGTGTTGGTTGGTTTCCAGTTGGGGCGCCGTGGTTGGTTTCCAGTTGGGCTCCAGATCCAGGTGGGTCTTTGGGCGCGGTGGTTGGGCCCCAGTTGGGCCCCAGAGTGCTTGTCTTGTTTAAGCGCAGGAAGGCTCTGCATGTGACCCTTTTTTGTCCAGTTTGCGCTGAATTGCCCGTCCGCCGCCAGCGTGGCCAGTGAGGCTCCCTCATTAATGCCCCCCCCCCCCCTGATTCCCCTCCCTTGTGTTTGCAGCGGACAAGGCGAGGCTCAATCTCACGGTACCTCCATCAATGGCTCAGTCCGCGCTGAATCGCCCGTCCGCCGCCAGCGTGGCGGCGGCTGCGGCCGTCAGTGCAGCGGCCCAGGTGGGATGAAGGGTTGTGCAGCTGGGACTGGGTGGGGTAGTTTGCAGTGTCTGGTACTTGTTGGGGTAGGGGGCAGGCTCTTCCAGAGACTTTTAGGGGGGAGGGGAGGGTCAAGCTTGAAGGCATGTGGAGTTGTTGACGTGAAGTATATGATGCAGGTTGCCTTGTGATACCAGTGTTTAGTTTTGTCTTTAGGGTGGGGTTCAAATCTCCAAGGAGAGAGAGGGCAGCTTTATATTAGGCATCTTCAGCTCCCTTATCCCCGCCTTGCTCATTGCTGGGCTTTGGGCCCCAGAACGCCTGATGTCACCTCGTGGCACCCCCATCGGTCCTTGAGCAAAACATCGGGTAGCCCAAGCCCGTAACTCACACAGAATCCCCCCCCCCCTGCTCATCATTGATTCATCCATAACAGGTCGCTGCGTTGGAAGCAGCGGAAGCCCGGAGCCGTGGCGGGGGCGGCAGGGCCCGCGGCGGGGGCAGTGATGGCGACCGCGGGGGCCTGCCCGCGGCAGATCCGAATCCTTTCCTGTACGTGCAGCACCGGGCAGTCTCCGCACACAACCAGCAGCGGCAGTCCACACCGCCGGCAGCGCACATCCTAGCCCCGGCCCAGGGTGAGGACACTGCCTTGTTTTGGGTGTCCGGGTTTTGGGTGAGGGGTTTGACGAAAAACGCATGTTCAAGCTCGGACTCAGGGTGAGCGATATGTAGGGGGTATGCAAGCAGCGATATGTGAACAGCGGTATGCAAGCAGCGATATGTGAGCAGCGGTATGCAAGCAGCGATATGTGAGCAGCGGTATGCAAGCAGCGATATGTGAGCAGCGGTATGCGAGCAGATATGCAAGCAGGGGTCAAGAGTCGAAACACTTCCACAACGGGTTGAACCCTAAATCCAAGACATGCACAAGGCCTGTCACTCACCCTGAGATGGAGTTGGAGCGTGCGCCGAAGTTTTAACCCCAGACCCTACCCCCCCTGCTCGGCCTGTCACTCACCCTGAGATTGAGTTAGGAAGTATGCACACTTTTTTAAACCCTTGTGAGTGAAAAGTGGGCTCACACTGGCTCTGACTCGGGCAAGAAACACAAAGGCATCATGCTGATTCAGGGTCTGTAGTGAAATCCTGATCTCAGGGCATGGCTCCTTCCCAGGGGCCAGGGTGAGCGACAGGCCATGTGTGGGTTCAGGTGATGACCCTCAATGCACACTCTAGCTCAATCGCCCGGGTAAAAGACTTGTGGCAGGAGGATATCCGTGGCAGGGCTCAGGCGAGTGGCAGGAGGATATCCGTGGCAGGGCTCAGGCGAGTAGCAGGAGGATGTCCGTGGCAGGGCTCAGGCGAGTGGCAGGAGGATGTCCGTGGCAGGGCTCAGGCGAGTAGCAGGAGAATATCCGTGGCAGGGCTCAGGCGAGTGGCAGGAGGATGTCCGTGGCAGGGCTCAGGCGAGTGGCAGGAGGATGTCCGTGGCAGGGCTCAGGCGAGTGGCAGGAGGATGTCCGTGGCAGGGCTCAGGCGAGTGGCAGGAGGATGTTCGTGGCAGGGCTCAGGCGAGTGGCAGGAGGATATCCGTGGCAGGGCTCAGGTGAGTGGCAGGAGGATATCCGTGGCAGGGCTCAGGCGAGTGGCAGGAGGATGTCCGTGGCAGGGCTCAGGCGAGTGGCAGGAGGATGTCTGTGGCAGGGCTCAGGTGAGTGGCAGGAGGATATCCGTGGCAGGGCTCAGGCGAGTGGCAGGAGGATGTCCGTGGCAGGGCTCAGGCGAGTGGCAGGAGGATGTCCGTGGCAGGGCTCAGGCGAGTGGCAGGAGGATGTCCGTGGCAGGGCTCAGGCGACCAGGCTTGTTCTTGGTTAGGGTTTAGGGTATATACCAATCTTGTAGGTAATCTTATAAAAGACTCCAGTGCGGTTCCAGGGTCTCGTGTGATAGCTGAGCACACGCCATAGCTCTGACACAGGGTGAGCATTTGAGCAACTAGCCCTGAGTCTCCCCTCAGCCTTTCACTCTGCCCCCTCTGAGTTTACCCTGTGCCCCCCACCTCTCCTCCCTTTCTCCCTCCCCCCCTGCTTCATCTCCTCCCTGCTCCATTTCCCCCTCATGCATCTCCATACCTCTCCCCATGATCTTCTCCATACCTCTCCCCTTTTCTCCCTACTCCCACCTCCTTCCCCGTTTGCTTTTTTAATCCCCCCCTCCCCTGCGCTCCCTCCCTCCCTCTCTTTTCAAGGCATCGACCCATCCTTGGACCTGGGTGCGCTAGCATCCGTCGCGCTCGACCCGGAGCTTTTTGGCCTGCCTGGTGCTGCTGGGGAGCAGATGGGGCACGTCCGCCATCAGCAGGATGACGCTTGGTCTGCGCAGAACCAGCAACACCAGCAGCAGCAGCTGCATCAGCTGCAACAGCATAATCAGGTGTGTATCGTAATGGGTGAGAAGCCTCAGCAGGATTGCCCTGACGATGGCGGGTAAATAGAGAAGGAAAGAAAGGCAGTACGGATGCTTTAACCCGCTGCTCCCAAGTTGTGCTCTCTAGCCTTCTCTAGTGTTCAAGGCTTTGGACTTTTGTTTCATGGTGTGACCGCTGCTTCTCCATCCGCTGCCGCAGCAGCACCATGCGCGTGCAGACGTCTCAGTGCTCCCCAGCGGAGCGCATCATGGCATGGACCTCAAGGTGAGCCCAGAGGGGGGGGCTTGGGGGCTGAACGGTGATCCACAGGAGAATTCATATTGTTCCAAAGAATGCAGGATGGATCCCATTTAGACAGGGGGGGGGGCTTTCCCGTGTCGTTTATTTATTTATCCGACAGGGGGGGCAGGGCTTTCTCTTGAGGCAGGGCTTTCTCCTGAGGCAGCTGTCCTGCAACAGAGCCCCAGTGAGGGTGAGATTTTGCTCAGGGCCTTTGATTGCTGAAAGTTGATGCACAGGGGAAACCATAAGATGACATCAAGTAGAATAGTGAGGATTCGATCTGAATAATAAGGATTTCACGCGTTTGCAACAATGAAAATTTGCTGTCCCAGAGTTTGAGCTTAAGGAGGGTTGGGGAGGTTCAAAAGGGTTCAGGACCTGCTTGTGCCCTGTAGGGCAGCATCCCGCCCAAAGCAGGAGCTTTCCCGCTGTTTGGTCGAGCAATCGTGAAGTGGCTGATTGGGGGGCTATGTTAAACAAGGGAAAGCCTAACAGATGCTAGGAGCGTAGCGGGCTTCTCCAAATTACTTACCCTGACCCTGAGACGGTTTGAGTCCGTTCTCTGTACGACTAGTTCTGAAACACAGCACCGCACAACGAAAGATCGTCGATTCTAGTGCAGCTGCTCAGCACTGGAACTACCCAGGGTAAGCACTTTGGGGGCATTTGACTAGGGAACATTTCATTGGCAAAATTGCTTGGGCAGTCGTTGCTTCTTGTACCTAGAGCCCTTCACTTTCACGAAATCACTCAATGACTGAAGCCCATATATTTATGCATTGAGTAATGCGGGGACAGGCTTTGCCTCACTTTATATTGAACGTTGTTGGAAGGTGAAGAATGTACCGTATTCAGATTATCGTCATGAAACGATGACCACAGTTTTCATTCGGGCATCGAGATTTTTGTACCCGGAGGGCAGCATCAACAGATACAACTGCTTCTCACCCGATAACCCAAGGGATGCCTTTTCAACTTAACGGTGCGGTATTGGTGACGAGCTTCTCATTCATATATTTATTTTTCCCGATTGCCAGGCGCTGACGTCGCTGGGCCTCTCCTTCCCGATGCAAAGCGGGGAGATCGACGGCCTCGACGGAATGGACATCTCCAACAGCCTTCAGTTCACCGGCAGCTTGCTCCAGGGCATCCTGTCGTCTCAGAACCTCGGCGCGATGCTGCATGGTGCCGCCACGCATGCGGCCGCCGCCACCGCTGCCGGACCTCAGCCAACCAACGGTGACGCCCCAGGTGCGCCGCATCACCCCGCGGGCGGCGCGGCGGCCGGCGCGGCGGCGGCAGGGGAACATGGCGAGCGGGCCGGCGGCCTCTCTGTCCCATCGCTGCCCGCGTCGGGGTCGGACGGGTCGCCGCGGCTGCAGGGCCGCAACAGCGCGCTGGACACAATGCAATCGATCGAGCATGCCCTTCCGGCGGTGCTCAACTGAAGCTCGAGGGGGAAAAATACTATCACGTTTGACAGGCCGCCCAGAGCTCCTCACCCTTGATTGTGCCTCAGGACTCAGTGTGAGGCAGGTGGCACATTCTTACTCGTGTGTGATGTCCCCTCTGTCCATCCAGGGTAGCCTGTGCGTGCAGGGTAGGGTGTTTGCTCGAGTCCATTTGCCTCTCGTTCAGAGGGGGTCCAAATGACCAAGGTTGTCCGGAGGGGGTCCATATGGTCATGATGGCATAGACTTACAGGTCAGGTGATGTGTGAAGAAATCATGCAGGGGGTGGGGGCAAGGGCGGCAAAGGGAGGCCCTCAATGGGTGGTTCCGCAAGTGGTACAGGACGGACCAGCTGGCAGAGAGGATTGGGTCCAAGAGGATTGTGTCCACGGGCAGGGACGGATATAAGGGGGGGGAGGTGAAGAACAAAAGATGGAACGCTGGTGAGGCTTCCCCTGTACCAGGGTATAGCTTCCTCGTCCTCATGACAGTTAACCCGGACCTTATCTATATTCTTGAATTGCGATCAGCACGAATGCTTGACATGCTGATTATTTTTCATGCCAGGGAAGGGTGTCTTTGTCAATTACGAGATGATTCCTAAATGTCGAGATGTCTGGATTGTGGATGTATTCCTCTGACACGGTTCGTCGACTTATCTGTTTATTTGTTGCACATCGGGCACCCTGCTTCACCGCGCACCGTGCGCATCGAGGAGGCGGGATGGAATATGATTGATGGACATTGATTGAGACTGCGCGTTTGGTTTTGAGCACCGTGCCTCAGCTGCGTGTGATTCATGGCGCATGCATTCTCGACTTGGTTGGCGGTGCCAGGGAGAAATAATAAAAACACTGTATGGCTATACCATGATTATTTGTGGTTTATTGATTGATGCTTGGTTCAGCCCCTTGGCCCATGGGTGCGCCCATGTTTGGCATGCCATTTGATTTTGCGTTTGAATGTTGAATCCGTGGGTGGTCTACGCCCCGGCGTCTGTGCTTTCTCTTCAGAGCCAGCTGGCCGAGAAGGCGAGAACCTCGTGGGGAGGCACCAACATGCCGTGTGTGTGAATTAGGCTTCCTAGCAACGGGTGCATATATCGCCTCTATTTTCAACGTGGCGTATTTTGTAACGTTGCATCGTCTGGGTTTGCAACAAGTTTGGGCGGCTAGAGCTAGCACCTCAGTTATGCCTGGCTTGGGTCGCCACCACGGCCTCGGCTTACATGGCCATGGGACCCGCTAGGAAAAGGAGAACTGTTGACCACATTGGGTATACGCAGCAAAATAAAGGTAATGTATTTTCGTCGCGAAGCAAAAAACAATTAAAAATGGTCGCTCAGCGACGAAATTTTTGCAATGAATTTATTTGTACGCCGCGCAGCAGTTACAACAAACACCTGACTGGCACTCAACGCAGAAATTACGACAAAAAAAAAAAACCTAAAACAAAATCGCACAGCGGCGATTTTGTTTTATGATTAGTGTGCAACTATGTCCGCGCAGGCTAATAATTAACAGGTATGACATTATATTATGGCTTGGGACATATGCCCTGGCTGCAACAACACCCACAAAAGCAGCCCTGTCGTCGCCATTCCCGTTTTTAGCAGCTGCCATGAACGACGACGTGGCTGGCCACCACGATCGGCGGTGCCAGACATGGCTGGTCTGCAAAGTTAAACGTATTCCGTCTAGTCGAGCATCACATTTGATGCATGGGACAGGTGCCCGTTAACCGGAACAAGCACGACACGAAGTAGGACAGCGAGCATAAGCCAGTGATCTGCAATCAGTCTCTGGATGCATTTGTCTCACAGACATGGGAGAGGATTTTTGCATGGGGGGGGGGCATGCAGTAATGCAGGGCTGAGGTGAGGACCTGGCAGGAAGTGGGGACTGCAAACGAGCATCACATTTGTACATCCATATCCAGCATTGTAGCAATCAGTAGTACTAGTTCTATGGTCACAAGATGCCAATTTTGCGGATTCAAACATTAATGGACTGAGCATACTTTCAAGAGCCATGTCAACAGTCTAAGATACCGCAGTTAAAAAATACTGGGCATGTTAACAAATACCAAGCCACCAGATTTACACCCAGGACTTGCTACAAGTCATCGTTAGCATGACCCTATTCAGGTTGCTTCCAGGTATGGCACAATCTAAAAGGCATCGTAAAATACATATGCTCGGCTGCATGGATCTTATCTGTGGAATACATATGGAAGCAAGGACATACTAAAGAAGAAAATAGCTTCAGTCCGTGTAATGAGGAGTCGAGAAAGACGCAGACTAGCTTGGCTACACGCAGGGTGTCCTAGCTACCACCTCTGCTACTGCCAGAAACCTGGCACTGGATCGGGTCCAGCCCAGTCACATAACCTCCATGTTGCGCACAGCTGACATGCTCAGAGGCTCAAAGGTCAAAACATACCAGACTATGCATAATGTCAAGTCAGGCAGGGAGCCACAAGGCAGGTGTCAGGACGGAGCTGCAAAGTGAGGAAACACGCTCATTGCTCCATCGATCACAAATTAAAAAGCGTCATCATATCAATCTCAATGTCGTAACCCCGTGCCACTGGTCGTCAGGGGTATTGAGCTGGTAGCCAGCACAGTTGTGAAGGAGGCTGCAATCTCTGTCTTTGTTGCTGTCCAACTTCTTATCCAAAACGACACCGATTAGCGATCACCCCTCCCATGCATCTATTCTGATGCTCTGAATCTGGACGGTGCAGCTTTCATCTGTCTTCGTCTCAGTTGGTGTCAAGACGTTCAAAGCACTGGTACTTCACGTGGAACAAGGCGTCCAAGAACAATTGGTGCCAGTTGGTGTCAGTTGGTGTCAGAACGCTCAAAGCTCTGGTACTCCACGTGGAATAAGGCGTTCAAGAGCAGCATGCGCTGAGCCGGGGTGGCATCCTTCGGGAACTGCATGATGTAGTTGCTGCGAGCGTGGACGAACATGGGGTGGCGGGCGTTTAGGGTTAAGGGTGTAGGTGGATGGGCATGCATGGGGTGGCAGACGTTTCAGAAGCATGAAAGCGTGTCGACAGAATTTCACGAGCTTGCCACAACGCCTCGCGAGCTAAAACGTAACCCCGTAGCACCCAGAATATGTACTGCAAGCATGTGCTTCATCCAACCGAGCTCATTCCGAGAGAGGCTGAGAGAAGGCGATACAGACGGGACATCAGAGATAAATGAACAAATTTACTTTAATCATCTTCAGCGAGCTCAAGCTAGGCGAGCTCAATGGTGATTGGAGGCTCGAAACATCTTGAGGCCAACCCCGCAAGACGTCTCAAGCATCAAATAGACATCGCATTATATATAGTGGCCGAAGCGTCCCCCTTTCACATTAACTCTGGTCCTACTTCTAACATGATGCTGGAAAGTATATATTATCGCTGAATATTCCGTCTTCCCCCTAATTTTCTAGGTGGTGCTCAATATAACTCTTTTGCACGTCATGGTTCATGCCTGGGCGGGGCTTATCTTCTGCACTTTGGGGTTCATTCCCACACCACTGTCCTGTGGTTACAGTGTGCTAGTTGCTTGCCCAGGGGGGTCACTGGTTTTCGCTCGCTGTCCTAGTGTATCAAGTGCCTGTACCGGTTTATGGGCACACGTCCCATGCTTTAAATGTGATGCTCTGCTGGACTGCACAAACTTCACAAAACAACTCCACTATCCTGCTGAGCTAAATGTTACAAGCATGCGTTACGCCAGTGACTTACCAGTGCTTGTGCTGCATGACATACCCGGACATGCTGCAGGGTGTACTGCTATTACCGTCCCTAAACAGCTAAATGTTATATACATGCTTTGGCTACGATTCAGGTGAATCATGACCAAAGGGGGCTGGCACGGCAATACCTGCTGCGTGGACTGCCGTCCTTAGGCCTGTCAAGACTTGGTCCCAATGTGCCCAGTGGCTGCCGCCTCGCGCATTTCACCAAAATGTGGTATGGCATGCACTAAATAATAGTTGGGAATGCCTGCCCCTGGAATTTCATGCTTCTACGGCACAGCACTGGCTCACGCAAGCTGTAGCCATGTTTGCTGCTACTGTGCACCATTGTACTGCTGTACTACACTGCATACTGCAAATATACAGTCAGTACATCACTCACACATACGCATTGGTCATGCTGCGGAAGTAGAAAGCTTCCTTGCCGTTGCTTACCCTGTGCTTTTGTACAGCAAGGCTACACTGCATAATATTTTAGACAGGTGGTACACCGACAGGCAGTACATCACTCACTCGAACATATTGGCCATTCTGCAGCAGGAACATTCTGCGCCGTACGCCTTCTGGATGGTGCTCACCACATTTCCCTGGTTGCAGTACATGAAAGCGGTACATTGCAGCAGTGAGAAAATAGTACATGTGTGAGAGCAGTACATGTATGGCAGTGGTACATGGCGACAGTGTAATACAAGTACATGTACGGCGTATACCGGTATATGTATACATGGCAGCAGTGCGACAGCGGTTCATGTCTGGCGGCAGTACGTGTGAGGCAGCGATAGATGGCAGCAATGCAACAGCGGAAGATGCCTGGCAGCACTGCATGTGTGATAGCAAAACATATTAATACGGTAGTAAACAAATATGACATTTATGGCAGTAGAGTATAACGTACCACGACCTAGGGTCTGCGCAGCAAAAAAAACGAATTAAAATAACAGTATTTGTCGCACAGCAAAAAAATGAAACGGCTGCGCAGCGGCAAAATATGAATTTAATTTGATGCTGCGCAGCAAGTAATTCAATTTAACGTTGCACATTATTTACGATAATATTGTGTCCGTCTGCGCAGCACTGTCAGCCAGAACAGTAAAATCCAGTCAGAACCCTCGTTTGATGCTAGGAAGGACTGTACACGGTCAGCAAAACTCAGCATAGTCATCCTCCTCCGCTGCCAGTTCCTTAAGCTCCTTTCGAACTTTCTGGAGAAGACCACCCTGGCCGGTTCCTGGCCTCAGGAAACGTATGGCTGTTGGGACCCCGAAACATCAGCAGTCGTCAGCACCCATCTCTACCCCCCAGATCAAGCTTGGGTTACAGGGACTGGATCACTATAAGGATGTCGAATCTAACCTTCGCGCGCTACCGCGAGGTTCTTTTGATATTTGCTGTTTTTAATAGATAGAGCGCGCCACCCAAATAGTTGTTTGGGCACTTGACTGACACTCCGCACAGCTGCGATTTGAGTTCTTATAACCGCGCAGCCATGTCCACGAAGGCCTATAATTAATTGATTTTGAGTGAAGTCTTTGTGGTTCTACGGTATGGCAACTGTGCAACAGAAATATATGGCAGCAGAGGGACAACAACACATGTCTGAAAGCTGACATACAGACACAATCCTATGAATGCAATCATTCAGTTTCTACCTTGGCAGACAAAAAAGGCAACAACCGGTATGCAAGAAAGGCAAACATGCATATTCTGGCATTTAGGGTTACAAAAAAAAGTGGGAGCTCTGGATGGAAGCCATGGCCTTAGCTCTGCTAAGCTTCATTTGTTTTCATGTGCAGGGGAGGATCACCCAGGCCCACGTGACCCGGGTCAGGCACTAAATATACAAGGACAGCGAGCAAGAATAAGACACGTTGCCTACGGCCTGCCGGGGGTGGGCGTGGCCGGGGATAGGTCCGGATTTACGTCGGGGGGAAGGCTCGGGGGCTGGGAGCCCTCCGAGGTCTCCCGGGCCGTGAGCAAACCCCTTGGGCAAGCATTCAACACCCAGCCATAGACCTGACGGGAGGTGAACATGCTGTAGCGCAATTTCGTATTTCGCTCCGGATTTAGCTGTGGATTCGCTGCGGATGTTGGCGGTGGGTCTCGCTTTGGATCGAGCTGCGAAGGCGGCATCGAATTATTGATCTGCACAAAACCGATTCAGCTTAAGTTGTCACAAGGTGAAAAACATACCTGAGGATCCAGGATGTCAAAAATCATATTTTCCTTGCAACAGGTTGCCCCGTAGCAGTTGTTGTTGCGACCGTAGCAGCCGGTGTTGACCTTGATGGTGTACCTGGAGAGTCCAGTGCTTATCTTAGTATGTGCCAGAGGACATTCAGGGGCCACCGGGCGGCCATTACTCCGCCAATCGGGACCAAACCTTGATCGGCCTATGGCTTTAGGCTGCAGCAGTAGGGCTTGCTGCACCAGGCCCCCACGACTGCATGATGTAGCTGAATTGTAGCTGAAGCGTGCTATAAAACAATCTTTGCTGGAGACCACATCAAACATAGCGTCAGTCACCATAATGCCACAAATAAATTGCTCACAGATATATCTCACGAAGGAGTATTATTTGAAAGTTCATTGTATAGTTCAGTCACAGCAGCGGTTTGAAAAAGTTCATTGTATGATTCAGTAGTGGTTTAAATGATCCACGTCAGCAGTTTGAATCGACAACCACAGTCCGAATCAGTAATGGCAGTTCGAAACGGCTTCCTAATTCCAGTTTGAATGAAACATGGAGGTCTTGGCCGTGGTGTACGTTAACAAAGCGAGCCAGTATGGGTTGGAATCAGGGGACGTCCGTGGACAAAAACACTATTCAATCTGTCCCGAAAAGACAATGAGAAAACCCTGCGGGGCTTGATAAATACAACCTTCCTTGCTTGGCGTCCGGCCGGGCATCCAGGCTGTCCATATAAATACATGTACCTTTGTTTAAATATGTAACCTTCACCTTCAGATCCACACCACACCACCACCAGGATTTCCACACTTGAGTGCGCACCTGTGGGTGAAGTTCCCGCTGTTGGGCGCGTCTGCCTCAAGGACCTTGGTGTAGGTGGTGAGGAGCATGCTCTCCAAGCACCTGCGGGAATGGAGGTGGGGCAAGGAAGGTTGTAGGGTTCAGGGTTAAGTTTAAACCCTAAACCCTAGATCCACGCACCTGCGGGAATGGAGGAGGGGCAAGGAATGCTTCAGGGTTAAGGAATTAGGGTTTGGTTGAAACCCTAAACCCTGCGGGAATGGAGCAAGGGCAAGGAACGACCGACTTCTCGCTAACTGGGTTGGGGCTCAGTCAGTACTTGCGTGCTTATTTCAGTGTGTAAAAGGCTAACTGCCGCAGGCCATAGGACAGAGACTACTGTGCTCATTTGGGACAAAGCCTTGGACCATTCAGCGGCGGGGGGCTCAAGCAATAGGGCTGGCTGCACCAGGCCTCCTCAGCCGTGGGCCGTGTGATGTAGCTGGATTGTAGCTGAAAAACAAAAACAACAAAAACAGGTCAGCACAGAGTCAGATGGCTCTTTTCTCAGCATTACCGCGTCCAGCTGGCATTCCATCATCTTCAGTAAGTTAGTAAGTTCGTCGGCTTTCGCGGTCTTTGGCCAGGACTATCCTACAGCATCCCCCGCATCGATATCCCGCAATGAAATAACGTATGAAAGTAATAAAAAACCGAACTTCGTGCCAGCCAGCTTTCGAGGTAAGCCAGTGATACAGGAATCAGCTTAAACTTGTATCATGAGTCCCCCCATGATATCTCCCTCCGTCCCTCCCTCCAATACAACGAGCTTTGACAGAACCGGACCCTTAAAACGAAAGCAGCCTGTGCCCGCTCTCACTTGATAAGGTCACAGTCCTGGAGGGATTTGCCGATCGCTCCAGTGCGCGTGTCGTGCAGCGTCATCTCCAGCGGGCAGCAGCAGAGGGCACCCAGCATGCAAGGGCGCTCAGACCTGTAGATGGACTGGCCGTTGAAGCTCTGAAAACCAAGGGGGGCAAAATACTTGCAAAATTCAGGGGGAGCAAAGTACGGGTGCGCACAAAAATGCGCGGATCCCACCAATATCCAGATCTACGGTACTGAGTTCGATAGGCTGCGAAGCGCTCCGGGGCACAATCCATGATTATCTTCCTTCCCCACCAACCGACAAGGACTCCTGTCATGCCAGCACAGTCATCAAGGGACGCCCAGTTGCACCGCACCACCATTCATTTTAAAATGCTAGAGCTACCTTTCAGATACTTCACGAGCTATGGCCTTGTGGGGCCGGGTGCATCGATCCCTGCTGCCTGGGCCACAGGCCTATGGCTGGGCTGGGTTTGGCTGGGCTGGGCAGGGTTTGGCTGGGCTGGGCAGGGTTTGGCTGGGCTGGGCAGGGTTTGGCTGGGCTGGGCAGGGTTTGGCTGGGCTGGGCAAGGTTTGGCTGGGCTGGGCAAGGTTTGGCTGGGCTGGGCAAGGTTTGGCTGGGCTGGGCAAGGTTTGGCTGGGCTGGGCAAGGTTTGGCTGGGGTGGGCAAGGTTTGGCTGGGGTGGGCAAGGTTTGGCTGGGCTGGGCAAGGTTTGGCTGGGCTGGGCAGGGTTTGGCTGGGCTGGGCAAGGTTTGGCTGGGCTGGGCAAGGTTTGGCTGGGCTGGGCAAGGTTTGGCTGGGCTGGGCAAGGTTTGGCTGGGCTGGGCAGGGTTTGGCTGGGCTGGGCAAGGTTTGGCTGGGCTGGGCAAGGTTTGGCTGGGCTGGGCAAGGTTTGGCTGGGCTGGGCAAGGTTTGGCTGGGCTGGGCAAGGTTTGGCTGGGCTGGGCAGGGTTTGGCTGGGCTGGGCAAGGTTTGGCTGGGCTGGGCAAGGTTTGGCTGGGCTGGGCAAGGTTTGGCTGGGCTGGGCAAGGTTTGGCTGGGCTGGGCAAGGTTTGGCTGGGCTGGGCAGGGTTTGGCTGGGCTGGGCAAGGTTTGGCTGGGCTGGGCAAGGTTTGGCTGGGCTGGGCAAGGTTTGGCTGGGCTGGGCAAGGTTTGGCTGGGCTGGGCAAGGTTTGGCTGGGCTGGGCAAGGTTTGGCTGGGCTGGGCAGGGTTTGGCTGGGCTGGGCAAGGTTTGGCTGGGCTGGGCAAGGTTTGGCTGGGCTGGGCAAGGTTTGGCTGGGCTGGGCAGGGTTTGGCTGGGCTGGGCAAGGTTTGGCTGGGCTGGGCAAGGTTTGGCTGGGCTGGGCAAGGTTTGGCTGGGCTGGGCAAGGTTTGGCTGGGCTGGGCAAGGTTTGGCTGGGCTGGGCAAGGTTTGGCTGGGCTGGGCAAGGTTTGGCTGGGCTGGGCAAGGTTTGGCTGGGCTGGGCAAGGTTTGGCTGGGCTGGGCAAGGTTTGGCTGGGCTGGGCAAGGTTTGGCTGGGCTGGGCAAGGTTTGGCTGGGCTAGGCAAGGTTTGGCTGGGCTGGGCAAGGTTTGGCTGGGCTGGGCAAGGTTTGGCTGGGCTGGGCAAGGTTTGGCTGGGCTGGGCAAGGTTTGGCTGGGCTGGGCAGGGTTTGGCTGGGCTGGGCAAGGTTTGGCTGGGCTGGGCAAGGTTTGGCTGGGCTGGGCAAGGTTTGGCTGGGCTGGGCAAGGTTTGGCTGGGTTGGGCAAGGTTTGGCTGGGCTGGGCAGGGTTTGGCTGGGCTGGGCAAGGTTTGGCTGGGCTGGGCAAGGTTTGGCTGGGTTGGGCAAGGTTTGGCTGGGCTGGGCAGGGTTTGGCTGGGCTGGGCAAGGTTTGGCTGGGCTGGGCAAGGTTTGGCTGGGCTGGGCAGGGTTTGGCTGGGCTGGGCAAGGTTTGGCTGGGCTGGGCAAGGTTTGGCTGGACTGGGCAAGGTTTGGCTGGGCTGGGCAAGGTTTGGCTGGGCTGGGCAAGGTTTGGCTGGGCTGGGCAAGGTTTGGCTGGGCTGGGCAAGGTTTGGCTGGGCTGGGCAAGGTTTGGCTGGGCTGGGCAAGGTTTGGCTGGGCTGGGCAAGGTTTGGCTGGGCTGGGCAAGGTTTGGCTGGGCTAGGCAAGGTTTGGCTGGGCTGGGCAAGGTTTGGCTGGGCTGGGCAAGGTTTGGCTGGGCTGGGCAAGGTTTGGCTGGGCTGGGCAGGGTTTGGCTGGGCTGGGCAAGGTTTGGCTGGGCTGGGCAAGGTTTGGCTGGGCTGGGCAAGGTTTGGCTGGGCTGGGCAAGGTTTGGCTGGGCTGGGCAAGGTTTGGCTGGGCTGGGCAGGGTTTGGCTGGGCTGGGCAAGGTTTGGCTGGGCTGGGCAAGGTTTGGCTGGGCTGGGCAAGGTTTGGCTGGGCTGGGCAAGGTTTGGCTGGAGTGGGAAGGGTTTGGCTGGGCTGGGCAAGGTTTGGCTGGGCTGGGCAAGGTTTGGCTGGGCTGGGCAGGGTTTGGCTGGGCTGGGCAGGGTTTGGCTGGGCTGGGCAAGGTTTGGCTGGGCTGGGCAAGGTTTGGCTGGGTTGGGCAGGGTTTGGCTGGGCTGGGCAGGGTTTGGCTGGGTTGGGCAAGGTTTGGCTGGGTTGGGCAGGGTTTGGCTGGGCTGGGCAGGGTTTGGCTGGGCTGGGCAAGGTTTGGCTGGGCTGGGCAGGGTTTGGCTGGGCTGGGCAAGGTTTGGCTGGGTTGGGCAGGGTTTGGCTGGGCTGGGCAGGGTTTGGCTGGGCTGGGCAAGGTTTGGCTGGGCTGGGCAAGGTTTGGCTGGGCTGGGCAAGGTTTGGCTGGGTTGGGCAAGGTTTGGCTGGGCTGGGCAGGGTTTGGCTGGGCTGGGCAAGGTTTGGCTGGGCTGGGCAAGGTTTGGCTGGGCTGGGCAGGGTTTGGCTGGGCTGGGCAAGGTTTGGCTGGGCTGGGCAAGGTTTGGCTGGGCTGGGCAAGGTTTGGCTGGGCTGGGCAAGGTTTGGCTGGGCTGGGCAAGGTTTGGCTGGGCTGGGCAAGGTTTGGCTGGGCTGGGCAAGGTTTGGCTGGGCTGGGCAAGGTTTGGCTGGGCTGGGCAGGGTTTGGCTGGGCTGGGCAAGGTTTGGCTGGGCTGGGCAAGGTTTGGCTGGGCTGGGCAAGGTTTGGCTGGGCTGGGCAGGGTTTGGCTGGGCTGGGCAAGGTTTGGCTGGGCTGGGCAAGGTTTGGCTGGGCTGGGCAAGGTTTGGCTGGGCTGGGCAAGGTTTGGCTGGGCTGGGCAAGGTTTGGCTGGGCTGGGCAGGGTTTGGCTGGGCTGGGCAAGGTTTGGCTGGGCTGGGCAAGGTTTGGCTGGGTTGGGCAAGGTTTGGCTGGGCTGGGCAGGGTTTGGCTGGGCTGGGCAAGGTTTGGCTGGGCTGGGCAAGGTTTGGCTGGGCTGGGCAGGGTTTGGCTGGGCTGGGCAAGGTTTGGCTGGGCTGGGCAAGGTTTGGCTGGGCTGGGCAAGGTTTGGCTGGGCTGGGCAAGGTTTGGCTGGGCTGGGCAAGGTTTGGCTGGGCTGGGCAAGGTTTGGCTGGGCTGGGCAAGGTTTGGCTGGGCTGGGCAAGGTTTGGCTGGGCTGGGCAAGGTTTGGCTGGGTTGGGCAAGGTTTGGCTGGGCTGGGCAAGGTTTGGCTGGGCTAGGCAAGGTTTGGCTGGGCTGGGCAAGGTTTGGCTGGGCTGGGCAAGGTTTGGCTGGGCTGGGCAAGGTTTGGCTGGGCTGGGCAAGGTTTTGCTGGGCTGGGCAGGGTTTGGCTGGGCTGGGCAAGGTTTGGCTGGGCTGGGCAAGGTTTGGCTGGGCTGGGCAAGGTTTGGCTGGGCTGGGCAAGGTTTGGCTGGGCTGGGCAAGGTTTGGCTGGGCTGGGCAAGGTTTGGCTGGGCTGGGCAGGGTTTGGCTGGGCTGGGCAAGGTTTGGCTGGGCTGGGCAAGGTTTGGCTGGGCTGGGCAAGGTTTGGCTGGGCTGGGCAAGGTTTGGCTGGAGTGGGAAGGGTTTGGCTGGGCTGGGCAAGGTTTGGCTGGGCTGGGCAAGGTTTGGCTGGGCTGGGCAGGGTTTGGCTGGGCTGGGCAGGGTTTGGCTGGGCTGGGCAAGGTTTGGCTGGGCTGGGCAAGGTTTGGCTGGGCTGGGCAAGGTTTGGCTGGGCTGGGCAAGGTTTGGCTGGGCTGGGCAAGGTTTGGCTGGGCTAGGCAAGGTTTGGCTGGGCTGGGCAAGGTTTGGCTGGGCTGGGCAAGGTTTGGCTGGGCTGGGCAAGGTTTGGCTGGGTTGGGCAGGGTTTGGCTGGGCTGAGCAAGGTTTGGCTGGGCTAGGCAAGGTTTGGCTGGGCTGGGCAAGGTTTGGCTGGGCTGGGCAAGGTTTGGCTGGGCTGGGCAAGGTTTGGCTGGGCTGAGCAAGGTTTGGCTGGGCTGGGCAAGGTTTGGCTGGGCTGGGCAAGGTGTGGCTGGGCTGGGCAAGGTTTGGCTGGGTTGGGCAGGGTTTGGCTGGGCTGAGCAAGGTTTGGCTGGGCTGGGCAAGGTTTGGCTGGGCTGGGCAAGGTTTAGCTGGGCTGGGCGAGGTTTGGTTCCCATTGACCCAGGGACGGTGGTATAATGAAACCCTAGAGGTTGTCTGGTATTTTCTAGTTGGGTTCAGGTTTCACAGACATCGTGCATTCGTGGCGCACACTAGAGGTGTCCTGGTACGCAGTAGTTTAGGGTTCAGGTTTCATAGACATCGTACCGCACCTGGTCATAGCGCAGCGACAGCTTACGCAGGTTGGAGGGACCACAAGTACAATTGCGCGCGCACCAAGTCGACTCCTGCAGCCACACAAAAATGATTAAATGAATCAAATCAGCAATGTTTCTGCCTGTGGAAGGTGGGGGCCTGGTGCAGCGAGCCCTGCTGCCTGAAGGTGTGCTGTTAGTTCCCCAGTGACTACAAGGGATATGGGGGTGCTTCTTAGATACCAAAGCAACTACAAGGGATATGGGGGTGCTTCTTAGATACCAAAGCAACTTCAAGGGATATGGGGGTGCTTCTTAGATACCAAAGCAACTACAAGGGATATGGGGGTGCTTCTTAGATACCAAAGCAACTACAAGGGATATGGGGGTGCTTCTTAGATACCAAAGCAACTACAAGGGATATGGGGGTGCTTCTTAGATACCAAAGCAACTACAAGGGATATGGGGGGGCTTCTTAGATACCAAAGCAACTACAAGGGATATGGGGGTGCTTCTTAGATACCAAAGCAACTACAAGGGATATGGGGGTGCTTCTTAGATACCAAAGCAACTTCAAGGGATATGGGGGTGCTTCTTAGATACCAAAGCAACTACAAGGGATATGGGGGTGCTTCTTAGATACCAAAGCAACTACAAGGGATATGGGGGTGCTTCTTAGATACCAAAGCAACTACAAGGGATATGGGGGTGCTTCTTAGATACCAAAGCAACTACAAGGGATATGGGGGTGCTTCTTAGATACCAAAGCAACTACAAGGGATATGGGGGTGCTTCTTAGATACCAAAGCAACTTCAAGGGATATGGGGGTGCTTCTTAGATACCAAAGCAACTTCAAGGGATATGTGTTTATCCTATACCAAAGCACCAACCCCTGCACAGACCGTGTAGCTGGGACTGGGGTGAGGGGGAGGGATCAGTACTGTGCTGATTACGGTCCTTAAGGCTGCTGAGTTTTAGTCACCGTAGTTTCAAGGCAAATTCAGCCACTAAGGGAGCGTAATTACTTGCACAATTTCTGAATTAAGCGGCATGTGTTCAGCACTGGAAAGGATACAGCAGCTGCCTAGCTGGGATTCGGGGGGGGGAGGAGCTTATCGGGGCAGACGGGAGGCAGAATGCCAGCAGCGCAATGCTGGAGTTCGGAATATCAGGAAGCGGAAGCTCGCAATTATATTAATATAATTTGATTGCGTGAAAATGATCGACTTGATTCGAGTTTTGATTATGATTGATATTGATTGCAATCTCAATTGAGGTCCAGGCAGCCTCTAGCGAGAAAGCAAATAAACCCTGGAGCAGGACAGGCACATCTGCCAGCAAAGGGTGGCACTGGGTCATGAAAGGACAGGCCAACATGGGCACATCAACCTGCCCTGAGCAGCGAAGTGCAGGTACCATGGTTTGCTTTGTAACTTCTTGAGGGCACAATCAGCTCAAGTTATTCATTTGTTGGCAACGTGGGGCTCAGTAGCCTCGTGCTGCTGGGTTCATGTTATCTCATACTCAACATCAGCCAACACATACTAAGTGAAAATGGTCAAAAGGCTCGGTAGGGACATACATGCAAGTTCAAATAACCAAAATAAAAGGCGAATAAAAGCTTGAATCCCCTTTTTATATACAGGGGCGTATAATGTAGATTCCGGATATTCTTGGAAGCATAGGAGAGGTGCAATTTGACCCTGCCACCAGCAGCAGCCCTCCCGCAATCCGCACCTCCTGTACGTGCAACAGCTGCGGCAGCGTCATGAGCTCGTTGTTAGTCGGGTTCCAAGTGCCGGCCTGTCCCTGGTCCTGCGCAGCGAACCTGTGGACATTTAGCGGGGGGGTTCTTTCAGTATAAGCCACATCACGTTTTTTGATGGACGCCGGGCATCGACAGAGGCTGGGCCGATTGGGGCCGAACCTTGACAGGGGCTTGAGCAGCGGAACGCGCTGCTGCACCAGGCCCCCTAGTCCGCAGGCCATTATATGCAGCTGAGGCATGCTACGATTCTTTGTAGCACCATCCGGCGAACCCTGTGCATATCGTGCAGTATCGTTCAACCTTTTTGGAAATACAATCCGGCAATCGTGCAGTATCATATACCGGTATCCTTGGCAGTACAATCTGGCAAAAACTGTACTTATCATGCAGTTGCCTTGGCAGTACAACCTAGCTAAACCTGTGCCGCATCTTGCTGTATCGTGCTGCCTTGCTCAATCAAACAGCACCAGGCAGGCCGGCCATGAGGCACAGGGGCACTGTTGTAGCTGTCATGGGTCCCCGCTCCCGCTAGCCAATAACACGCTTTCCAGATTGTGGAACAGGACCTTTACCAGTCAACCGATTGTGCTTCACCGTGAGCCCTAAACCATCAACTGGTTGAGCTTAACCTTAAGCCCTAACCTGGCTGTGCTGAAGCACTAACTTACACGAGCTTAGTAAGCTTAAGCACACGTTCCTGTCTTCTGTGCCTTGGTCCCTAAACATACCTTTTCGCGTCTCCCGTCCCTCGGTCTCCCTTGCTTGCTTTTGAAGTTCCCATAGATGTTGGAGAAATTTCAAGCTGCGGCCATCACCCAATACCGTAGCCATACAATGGTTTGGTGATACGGAAAGGGGCCTGTCACTAGGGGGGGCGGACTAGTCCCCTAAACAGGGGCTGGCAGTGCCCGATCGGCGCCTCTGCCCAACAAAGAATCGACCAGGAAAAAAAGAGATGTTCCATTTTGTATTCAATGGCTTAGGCCAGTCGATTCTTACGTGTGCTAAGGCGCCAACCACGGGGTCGCATTATAAGCCAGGGGTGTTGGGGGACTAGTCCGACCCCCCTAGTGACAGGCCCCTTGATACGGACGGGTGATTGGAATCACCAAATGTATCAGCACGTAAAACACAGCGTAAAACATTCACCACCGACCAGCACCCATAACCCGTATCCTGAAGGCAAGTGCCCTGATACCTTCCAGGCGGCATCATCGAGACCGCGTACTTGTTCTTGCTCTCATAGGGGATCCCAACCATCTGTGGAAAGAATGGAAACCAGGGGTTGGGCAGCAGACCAGGGTTTGGGGCATAATAATGCACAGACCTGAGAACTTAGGGGCCAAAAAGTGTGAATGCTCGGTCGTGGTGGCCCTTCACCCCTAAAAGGGGCATTAAGGAGCTAGCTCATGACAGACCTTGAGACGGGGAACATTTGCACACTCCTGACGCTCGTGAGTTCCTAGAATTGAAACCTAAGGTTTGACAGTATTGCTGATTGGGGCACCAGCCTCATGCGGATCAAGGTTCGGTCCTAATCTTTCCAGTGGTGGCCGCCCCTTGGCGCCCCAACGGGGTCTTGTGGCGTTCACTACCAAATGAAATGGGAAGCTACCAGACGCCTAGCACTGCAAGACACCTAGGCTGGACATTGCAAGACACCTAGGCTGGACATTGCAAGACACCTGGCTAGCATTCAGCCTGGAGCGTTGACAGAGCGATCGGAGGGAATGAGATATTCCTTGGCCTGGACTCTTGAGCAGGAAGAGAGCAGGTCAAGCAACAACTCCATTCGACCAACAGATCTGCAACATGGCCAGTCCCTTCAGCGGAGACATGAATAATCCCACCGATCATTACTGTTATGGTATTGTTACAGGGGTATCGGGTGTCTCCTTTTCATGATCCCTGACACTGCAAGACAGCACCTGTACTTATTTCAAAGGGGGGCGGGGCGAGAGGACTAGCTAGGGAAGGGTTACCTGTGAATGAATAACTACAAACAATTATGTATTATTATGTATAATTTATTTAATTATTATTTGTTGCTATTATAGTTTTGGTCCATCCCAGCTGCCCACCTGCAGAATGACCTCCTTGTATTGCGCCACCTGCCGCACCACCACGCCCGGCATCATCCCCAGATTGACTGCGGCATCGGTCATCTGCTGGGCTTGCGGCGGGGCCATCAAGGGTTGATGCTCGGGGGGGTGGGACGGGGACGGCTGTGGTGGGTAGTACGGGGGACCCTGCATCTGCACGTTCCTGGGATTCTGCATTGTCTCGTGCGGGCTGTTGTAGCAGCTGTGTGCGTGTGAAGTTGTGTCCCGCACGAAGTGTATGTTGATGCGGAGCGCTCACTCAAGTGTCCTGCGGGAAGTTGTGGATTTGACGACAGTCACTTAAGTCGGGAAGTGCCGCGGGCTCTCAATTCCCCATGTCCAAGCCGAACTTGCCGAGGAAATGCTGCGCCATGCATGCTCCAGTGGCAGAAGCGCACATGCACTGATTCGAAGACATAATTCGCCCATGCTCCCATCAGGGGGTTCCCATCCACTTGTTCTCCTTGCTCCTCCTGCCCTGCACTCCCCTCGATTCAACTCTCCCTCTCACCCTCCCTGCGGACCTCGCTCTCATGCAACCTCCGTTATTCCTGCCCTCTCTGCTGATCTCCCACCCGTGCTCCTTCTTGCCCTGCTTCGCTCACAGCCTTCTCTGTCCAATCGATTTCTAGTCACTTCTTGCCTCTCTACCCTTAATTCCCCCAATGTATACCATGTATGATACATTACGGCAAGGGAGCTGGCATGGCCTTGGCAGGCCCACATGGGTATTTGTGTTCACTGAAGTCATGAAGTGTTGCTTCAACCCTACTCATGATGCCCCTTCATGGCGTCATTCTCAGCCCTCGTCATAATTGTCACAACTCTGATCAACTGTCATCCTCATGATCCAATAGAAAGAAGATACTGTCGAATGCCTCCAGTTTTTTTGTGGCAAGGTAAGCGCTGGGGACGGTCACGGGCTCCGGAAATTTTCCATCTTGAGACACAGGTTCATGCCGCAAAGGTCTCCGAACAAGTTCCGGACCCGTCAGAAATGTGCTGCCACTCCTTCTTAGGCAAAGATGCCCAATTCTGAGCACAGCACCGTATACCGTGTAGGACCCCTGGTGCATGAGGTGTGTTTTCGTATTGTAATACGATTCCCACGCCCATGTATGCATCCTACTGGCCTTTGTATCAACCAGTATGGCATAATTACAGCCAACATCAAGGATCGGCTTCCGAACCCCGCTAGCTTACGACGTGCTTCCGACCTTGCTTCACATCCGGGCACCGACGATCACCCGTTCACAACAGTCAAGATTTATAAACTCACCAGCGCGGGCAAGGGGTAGTTTTTGAAGTAAAGCAGTGGCCAAGCTCCTGCAAACATAACAAAATCACATTGGCATATGACTCTGGCAATGGTGCTAGGGCTACTACAGAAGGCAGCACTCCTGGGAACACTGTCATCATAGGTCAGCATGTATGATCAGGGGTAGGAGAAGAGGATCGATATGGCCTGGCTGGAATCTTTTCGCATGCTAGGATTCGTAATCGTCTCTGCATACCGGTGGTACCTGATGACGAATGGTATGACAGACGCCGAGGGTGGCAGATGGAGGAGGAAGGGCTAGGTAAAAAAGATTGCCGATCGCGGGGAGAAAGCGGCAGCCCGAAATATCTGTTTGTAGACTGTGATCAAACATGCAGACTGCGACGTGTCATTGTTCGATGGTGTTTCCGGAGCGTCGCACATGAACTTCAGTGTGTGAACACTGGTGAACACGTTCACTGATCCGGGCCACGCATGGCGGTTAACAAGGCACAGCTTCTGATGAACGGCAGTTGGACCATCCCAGGCCCTGTATCCCAGACAGACGGAAGTAAAATAAGGAGAACATCTCTGTAAACTGAGATCCCGAACGTAGGCAAGAAAACAATGAAGGAATGGTCTAGAAGAGAGAAAAGGCTGGCTGTCACAAAAAGTGTGCCTGATGCCACGCACGTGTCCCTCCAAGCCGGGCAAGGTCTGACGCGACGTCGGTCTCTACGCTCCGTGTCTCGGGGACACAAGTAAGAAGTAAGAAAGTAAGAACTACGTGTCGTTTCCAATCGTTCGTAAATTTAACGGATCCCTAGGTATATGCGACCCGTAGGTAAACCTGCCCGTACGGGATACGCGCACCCTCCCCCGAGTCATAGTAACTGTGGATCAGTCACTCGTCGGTACCTCTTTTACTTTGCGATTTCCCTCATGACTGGCTACGGCACTGCATAAACGCACACATATCGCCGAGAGGTTTTACCAGTCACTCAGGTAGCTCTAGTGGGATTCAAACCCACATCCCCATCCTTAGCAGAATGATGCTCTACCAATTGAGCTACGGAACCTGGGGACGCAGTAAACCCTAAAAGCGCTATGACATCACCCGCCAAACCCTGACTGAAAAACATCACCGTACGGCGAGGTCCTTGGACGTATGACGACGTTCGTATTAAGCCTACTCCGTAAGACCTAATTTTACAGCGTGTGGCCGTGTCTCCGTGATGCAAAAATGCCCGACAACTTGGTAGCTTGTGTAATGGTCATGTAACCAGTACCCCAGAATTACCAGTCGCTGACGCGACCTGCCTTACGTTATCGGCGCTTACGCTCCATACGGAAGTTGCAGGGTCGCATGGCAAGCCCAGTCTTGAACCCTCACATGTTAAACCCTGCATCTCCCTTATAAGCGAGCTCTGCTAGTTATCGGGAAGTCTCAGACGAGATAAATCCATCAGGCTCAATACCTGACTGTCCCACTATTCTTTTACAAGTCTCCGGCCGTCTCCCTTCGTGAGCACCCAGTCCCCCCCCGGTCAACTGTCCTACCGACTACACCTTCACGACTACCTCTCTACGCTCCTCTACCACTCAGTGAGTCCTAGTCTAGCATTAAAGACCTTAGTCCCACTTGGGCCTAAGACCTTTACAGTGGTTCCAGAGCCTTGCTTATCGGTCCGATCCAGTCGCAGTTTCATTGACAGAACCCTGCCGTCGGCTCGAAAGAGTTTTGTGACACGCGTTTCGACGCTGACCGAGACGAGTGAGTTCCGCAACAGTCGCATGTTCGACTTCAACATTCAGCGGTTTGAATTCCGTACAAACCAGTCTTGTCAGTGATGACTGCCAGTTTCTTGATGTACGATCGTGTACTTTGTAACGAACGCTGCCGATGCACCTGCGCCCTCCCAGTCATTCTTTCACGCTCTCCAGAAACGCACCAGATATATGTTGCCAAAACTAGAGCTGCAGGAAGGCTTTATTTGAACAACAGACCCAACACCAGTTCTTGCTTACTAGTTTCCTCTAGACAAGCAGCGGGATTACAATCGCTACTCAGACACTCCAGCCTAGTTCAAACATTCGAGTCAAACTCAGCCGTTGGTACTGCTGTGAATCAGGGTATGAAACCATCGCCCATTCTAGCATTTGTAATCCCTGCTGACACAAGAGAAACCGCCCTGTGTAAAGTTCTAGCACAAGTACAAGGTGATGAGACATACCAGATAACCAGACAGGACATCTGTCACGAGGTACCAGTGACACAGAAGTATCACTGCGCACAGCAGTCACTTAATGAGGTGCTAGGAGCCCTTTACAAGGGATTACCTGCTGTGCAGGAGCGAGAAGCTGCCTGGCAAACAGCTTAACCTCGATCAAATTCTCGTGCTAATGCACTAACCTTTGGATGATTCTTCTCTTATGGTTGACAGAAGTACGAAGTAACACGATCCTGTTGGGGTCTTGTTCTCTGATGGCGACTATAGGGCGACTGGTAGACGGCCTTGACGAACTTGGGGACGAGGCAGACCGAAGTTCTAGTGGGTGCTGAGTCGATAGTTCGGCTCTTGTTGATGAGAATCGACTGATGGCGCAGTAGATTGACTTGATGCCAGGATAGGCTGGATTGAGAGCTCACAGTCACGACTTATAAGCGAAGCTAAGCGGAAGATAGTGCTTGAGGTGGGTGGAGGTGCGATCAGTTGAAGAGTGTAAGATAAGTGGAGGTGTCCTGAACTTATTAAGTCCCAAAGGCTCCAGGCAGTCACACAGTCTCTGGCCTTGATAAGAGGCAATATATCACAAGTGGAGATAATTAGTCCCAGAACAGATTAACAAGATAAGGTGATTCAACTTCGGTGTATACTTGAGTAAGAAGAGAAGAATGCCTGGAACGAGCCAGGCATTTTCGAAGTACCACAAAACATAATGGATCCGAAACCAAAAAGAATGTACAAGCCACCCCTGCGTGCGGTGCACCGTGCACCCATACGTCGTGACACGTCCAGTTGATACAGATAGTAGGAACGAGAAAGACGAGCAACTAGCAGCAATCTATGACGGCCAAGTACATGGCACCAAGCTCAAGTGTCTATTTGATTCGGGCGCATCTTCCTGCTTCATGGGTGCAAAACTTGTCAAGAAATTGGGACTCCAGATTCGTACTTGTAAATATCGAGTGGCCACTGCGGCTGGTCGAGATTGTACTGTCCTAGGTTCCGCGAGTCTCTTAATTAAGTTCGGCCGGACTGATTTCGAGACTGTGGTTCACGTCCTACCAGCGTTTCTCGATTCGGTTGATGTTATCATCGGCGAGGACTTCATGAAAACACACTCCAGTCAACTGCAGTACAATCCAGACCAGTCTTCTATTCTCACTCTTAAAGAGCGTGAGCGCAAGCAAACCGTGTGTTTACGTGGCACAGCGGCTGTGATAGTTACGCAGACTGTGAAGACCACACTAGAAAACCCAGATATACCGGTGGATCCGACTCATGGCAATAATACAGGACTGAGTGAAACCGAAGACGAATCCCCAACCAGTACCGATCAAATCCCAGCTGGCCTCGCAGCCAGGTACCTCAAGTCTGGTCGACACCGCGCATTCATAGCTGTCTTGACACCACATGCTATCGACACAGACGAGGAACTACAACCAGTACCAAACCCAGACGAGCCGAGTAGTACCAGTCGAGAAAAGAATTTTTTTAACATGGACCATGTACATCCAGACATGCGTACATCGATTACTACACTGATCGACGAGTACGCTGACATTTTTTCGTAAACCCCTCGAGCTGGCGGAGCGAAAGTCCCACCCCTAGAGCACACGATCGATCTGGTCGCTGGCGCCAAACCACCTTTTCGCAGGAACTTTCGCCTTTCACCAGCCGAGTCCGAGGAACTCAAGAAACAGGTTGCTGAACTACTAGATAAAGGAATCATCACTCCTGTAAACAGTCCTTATGGGGCCCCAGTCTTGTTCATCAAGAAACCGAATGGAGGACTTAGGTTCTGTCTAGACGACCGAGCATTAAACGAGCTGACCGTTAAACTGCGCTACCCTTTGCCGAGGATCTCCTAGATGCAGCTCGAGGAGCATCATGTTTTTCTTGCCTTGACATGGCAGGTGGTTTTCACCAACTGCTTATTTCTGAGGAAGACCAGCCCAAGACAGCTTTTGCTACACCCTTTGGTCATTATGCATGGCGTTGTCTGCCCATGGGTCTTTCAAACGCGCCCAGTTAATACCAGAGTACCGTGAACAAAATCTTTGCTGACCTTGCATTTGTTCTCATTTACATTGATGACATCATGATCCTGTCCCAGACACCCGAGCAGCACCTCCAGCATTTAAGACAAGTGTTTGACAAAATACGAGAATCAGGACTGCATGTCAAATTTTCCAAGTGCAAATTTCTGCAGGCTCAAGTCAAGTACCTAGGGCACATTCTTTCGAAAGAAGGTGTGGCTGCCGACCCAGACAAAATTCGAGCGCTTACCGAGTGGGAATTCCCGACCAGTGCAACAGGCGTCTTGCAATTTCTAGGCCTAGCAAATTACTTTCGCAATTTCATTCCGAACCTCTCCAGGCTGGCAGCACCCTTGTACCATTTGACCAAGAAAACAGTACAGTTCGAAGGTGGGGCAGATGCACTACTGGCTTTTACTGCTATCAAGGAAGCTTTAGCTTCGCCACAAGTCCTTGCATACCCAGACCCAGATCAACAGTACGAACTCATTTCTGATGCCTCCATCACTGGATGTGGTGCAGTACTTACGCAACTTGGTCGACCTGACGCGTACTTCTCTGCCAAGTTCTTACCTGCCGAGCGCAATTACACTACAGGCGAACAAGAACTCTTGGGCATCATTAAAGCACTCAAAGAGTGGCGGTGCTATCTAGAAGGCGGAAATGGCCTTAACATTGTAACAGACCATAACCCTCTGACATTTTTTTCGAAACAGCCCACACTGTCACGTAGGCAAGCACGATGGAGCGAATTCCTGTCACGGTTCGAGTTCACTGTGAAGTACCGACCAGGTGCAACCAACCCAGCTGATTCACTTTCCAGGTTGCCACACCAAGGACCTGCCCAAGCAGCTATACTGTTTGCAATCATTGTTAACGAGTCCTGCCCAGATTTCATGCAACAAGTCAAGATTGAATCAAGCATTGACCCAGAATTCAAAAACACAGGTACAACTCGTAATTGGTCACTGACTCACTGCGTAATGGATACTGGTCAAGAGAAGGCCTAGTCGTTATACCAGCAAAACTTCGAGAACAAGTTATTCGTGAGCATCATGATACCCCCCTTGCAGGTCACTTCAATTGGAAGACCACTCTAGACCACATAAAACGTCAATTTTGGTGGCCCTCAATCCAGGCAGATGTACAACAGTATGTCTCATCATGTGCCTCATGCCAGAGGAACAAGTCTGCAAACAAGAGACCCTTTGGTCTAAATCAGCCACTAGAAATCCCTGATTCCAGATGGCACACTGTCACCATGGACTTTGTGTTTGACTTGCCCCAGTCAGCCAGTGGTCATGATGGCATCACGGCATGGTTATTGTGGATAAGCTTACCAAGTTTGTCTGTCTAGCACCAGTCAGGAAATCTAGCACATCTGAAGATATTGCTAGAGTTTTCATCTCTCATGTATTCCAGCATCACGGTTTCCCTCGAAACATCATTTCTGACAGAGATGTACGATTCACTTCGTCATTCTGGAAGACCATGTGTGTACGACTCGGTATGCAGCCCAGATTTTCAATTGCTTTTCACCCACAGACAGATGGACAAACAGAGCGAATGAACCGAGTCGTCGAAGAAGTGCTGAGACATTTCATAGATGGAAACCATGTCACATGGGAAGAACTCCTACCGGTCGTCACTATGTCCATTAACAACGCCAAGACCAGTACGACCAGGCGCACACCGTTCTACCTGAACTGTGGTCACAACCCGTATACTCCTTTGTCAATCACCATTCCAGACAAGCAAATTCCGGCACTAGATTCAGTCTTCAGTGACCTGGATGACACACTAGTTCAAGTTCAAAAACTGTTACGAGCTGCCCAGGACCGACAGACGACGTACGCTGACACGCGCTTCCGAGCACCTCACACTTTTAAAACTGGTGACCAAGTACTGCTGTCATGCTGATGTAGCGCACCGCGCGTATTACTGAATTATCAGTTCCTTGTTTAAGGATTCCTGCAGTTGAACTCTGTTTACGGAACTGCTGTTGCAGTTACACTTTTGTGTTTTCTCTGGATATCAGAGAAGTGTGTATTTTCACACTTTAGCCTTCTTCTTAGTGGCTGCTTGGTTTTCTGCTGCCACTATTTCTTTCTTACTTGAAGCCCTGATTTCGTAATCACCCTTTAATCTGAAGTTACATAGTCACTCCTCATCGAGCAAGCACAAACACTGCTCACTTTATTCCAGCAAGCACAAACACTGCTCGAATATCGATCCATCATACAGAACAAGCACAAACACTGTTCGACCCTTCAGTCTAAGCAAGCACAAACACTGCTTAGGCTTGGAGGTCTTCTCTTGATATTTCGGCCCTTATCAGGCATTCTCCAGCCTTCTAGCTGGTTTACCACCACCAACTCCATCAACACTTCATCAACAGCCAGTCCAGAGGCTCCAAGTCGACTCCTTGATAGATCATCAAACGAGTCTCCCCATCTGAAGATCGCCTACAAGCGACTTCCCACTGAAGATCATCGTACCCTGTCACCAGTGTACTACAACTTCGATTGCTGCTACAGTCACCTTCGGAAGGGTCGACCCATCAGGCAATCTTGTCAACAGTAGAGAATAGTCAGGTAAGTAGTCCAGGGGATACTTATCTTTAATATATCGACTGATCCCCAGGTTTACATCTGGGGATTCGAGTCTCAACAGCAGTGATCAGGAATCTGTCATATTCCTGAAGTCACAGCACTTTTCTAAGAAAGAAATAGTCCGACTGGTCGCACCTCCAGTTGTCTGTAAACAGGTCGACTCTAAGAGTCGACTCAAGTAGGTGCCAGAAATCGTCTGTCGACCATTTGATCGATCACAAGAAGTACTTTTCAGTACTCTATCTGGAACCTTTCCTGTCAACAGTCAGGACTGGTTTCATGACTGACGAATCAGAGGATGAACATGGCAGTGTAATGTCTGTTCAGGCCAAGCATGATCAAGATTTAGAGATTGCGATCATCAAAAAGGAACTAGAGGACATGACTGCGCAGGACCAGATCCATTTGTTAATGCGATCTAAGGTCAGAGATAAAGAAGGTTTGATAATCACTGATTTGCTATATTTGAGTAAGAATGAGCAAAGAAGCCTTCGCAACGCGATTAGACATGCTAAGCGATGCGAGAGTGATAGGGAACTGAGGATGAACCAAGAGCATAGGGAGGTTTCGGAAAGGAACGCTATTGAAGATAAAGAAGCACAACGCAAAGCTGATCTTGCTGCTTTGCAAAATGAAGAGGAAATGGCTTACTATAAATTACAGACTGCCTATAACTGGGCATCACTTGAGTTAGCAGCTACCCCAAAGATTATTATGATCCCTGTTAGTGACGACAATTATGACGATATAATTCCCTTTTCTTCGATGGACAATCCTGCTTACAGCTTAAAAAAATCTGCAGCCGATTATTCAGCCAACGGTAAACTTAACCAATGTGCATACGTTACGAAGAGATCTGGGCAAACTAGTGAGCATAGCGATTCACTACGAGTCAAACATGAATATGGCTATCAAGGAGGAGCACCCGCATTGCATTTTATCACAAAGAAACTTAGTAGAGCAGATGGGATTTTCTCACCAAGCTGTGATAGCTCCAATAATTTCTCAGCTATAGGAGAAGGAGACCAAGCAGCGGGATTCGAGCACATCACTCCGAAAGAGGAATATGTCCAAAGTCAAGTTCAGAGAATGAATACTGCGAATAATACTGGGTATAAGTCAGCAGTCAGTGCGTTCAGCAAAACGCCACCACCGCCGGTACAAACTCCAATCAGTGGTCAACCAATTAATCAGGACACTGTTGGGGTAGGCCGAGGGGTAAAACAAGAACACCCGGACGTTCCCCAGCGGTATTCTAGAGAAGAAAAAGAAAAGTTTTATGCCAGGGAAAACGAGTCCTTGAGAAATCGAATAGAACAACTTAAAATTCAGAATGATCGTTACGCTAAAGTAGCACGTGACAGCTCACCTGAATTATTGTTCGCTGTCCCAAATACTGGAATCAAATATGAACATTTTGCATCTGGTCAACGCAACAGTCCCTCTGCTAACGCCTCTCACTCCTATAAAAAGGAAGTCAAACATGAGCCACCCCAAGAAACCAGTGACTTTGGAAAATTTGCAAATTCCGAAATAGAAGTACCTCGCAAAGATGAGGTAGTGGGAGACTGCCATGTATATCCATGCAGACATGACTCCTACCATCATGGCACTTGAGGTAGTGGGAGTTGAGACCGCCATGCAGAATCCTGTGTACGCGCCTCACGATGTTCTGACACACAAAGAGCTTGGAGGTGTGCCAGCCAATCATGCTGAGATTGCTTGCTCGTGGTCAAAACCCGAGCTGATTAGTAAACTTGAGAGGAATATGCTAGAGTTCGCACAACCACAGACTAAGGGTTACTATATGCTTCTTCGTCAAGAGGAGCACATTCTCAAGGCTCTCATCGACATTCCGGACCAAATGAGGGTGAGAAGCAATAAACTTGCATTCTTCTGGTTAAACGAGTTAATGGCAGTTCACGAGTTCCTGGACGATAGCTTAAAGAGTTCTTTGTTTATAGCCATGCACAGCCATGAGGAGCTGCCTCCCGTCATTAAACCGCATGAGCAATGGCAAGGTGAAATTGTCATGCACAGTCATGCAGAGTTGCCTTCCGCTATCATGGCGCACGAGGTGATTTACTCAGAAACTCCCTTGTCCACACATTCCCCAACGCATGACATCATCAATGTGTGCTCCTCCAAGGCCAAGCCCACGCAGGAAACTGATTTCTTTGAGAAGTACGAGACCACACGAGGTGGAGAGGGCAACAATATGCCGCGTTCCTCCGGGCCCATCCTGATTGACAGTGCCCCACGAATTTGGTCATTCACGGCTTCAAAGGTGAATGGTTTGTTTGGGACAGGCCTAGACAAACACACTGATGTCCCTAAAATTCAAGACAGAGACACCCGTCCCCATGATGACCCGGGTGGAAGTCTTCAACCTACGGGGCATAGAGCTGAGACTTCCTTGGACAGTCACCCGGTCAGTCAAGAGCATGTCATTAAAACAGAAGAGCTCAGTGAGATTTCCTCAGGCTTAGAGACTCCGGTGCGCATGGTGTATGAGGTACACCGACAGAGTGGGAATTTTATTATGAAATCATGGGGGCCGAGAAGACAGGTTTCAATGGCTTCTGAGCTGTGCTTTGAGCAAAGCAAACCTCCATTTGAAATTAAAAATCCTGTCACGCCTGGTCAGTCGCCAATGCCCCATCGATCCAAGCACCGAAACAAGTCGGTTGAAAATGTGGACCATGTAGAGTGTGATCCGAACCAGTTCACACTTTCATCCGCACAGAGCATTGCGAAGTCGGAGCTTAGCCATATGTGAATTGACACCGGTCAGGGTGTGAGTGAATGTGGTCAGTTTGGACCCGTCTCTACCCCATTTGTGATGCATGATCACTGCCAGATGCTTGTCCTCTGCGAGATGCTTGACCACTGCGAGACGCTTGCTCCCTCCCTTCCTACTCAAAGCCAGGGTGTACACCTTCTTCGTGCGGCCTTGGATAACCAGCGGTTCAGGTTTTCCACAGCCCCCACCTTCGGTAGCGTGGCAGCGGCATGGTGATGTTCGGTTGACCTGTCCTTGGTCATTGTCAGGTTGTTAATTTCTTTTGTTTCTTTCTTGCATGGTGACCCATGCAATGAATATAGCACTGCCCGTAATGGCAGTTGGCCGGTGCCTCTAGATGCTTTTGTTCTTGCCTTCTCGTCTTTGATTGACTCTCTAAGAGATATGTACGATGTGTATTGCAATCTGCTATGCTGTACATTCCTGCTGATACAAACAGCGTGTTCATACCTGCTGGTTACTACCTGCTTGTTCACACTAGTGGTACGCCCTTGAATGTTCACACATATTGTATGCACCTGGTGGATGGTACACAACTGCTCATACTTGCGTGTTCACACCTAGTTGTACGTACTCCCGGTTCACACTTGGTTGAGGACCATAAAGGATACACCTACCGTATTTTGCTGTCTTTTTCAGTAGACAGATTCGCAAACACTAACTCCTAATCCCTGATAGGACTGTAATAAATGCAGTCTCTTGTAGGACTGCTAAGCATGCCTATTGTCCAGCTCAGAGCTGGTTTATGGTCACAGCTCAGAGCGGGGGGGGGGTGTCTGTACATATGCATGCTTTATTCATGCTCTTTGCTTAAAACTTTTCCCTACCCATGGTTTCTCCCATGTGCAGAATGGTCCAGTGAGTAATCAATCGCCAACCGAATGCAGCGCACACCGCAGCGCACAACGTATTGAGCAAGCTTCTGCATAATACTACTGTGTGCCTGCAAAGTACTACTTCAGACTCCCCAAACTGGTGTAGTAAACCCTCGTCGCGTACTTTCTCAAGTGCAGTTTAGATGTGCTATGTTTGACGATACTGTTAAGGCAACCGAAAGATTACTCAGGCTAGTATAACGCCATGTACTGCAGTCCTACCAGAGCTGGGGATGTACTGGGACTTAAAATGGGAGGCTCTGTTGACCCTGATGTGCAGCAGCATCACCTATCCCAGCAGCAGCAGCAACATCATCTTGCTAAAAAGAATAAAATCAAGAACCAAGAAAGAAACAGGTTAGCTAACTAGGCAATGCAAATATTAGACAGTTCGCTGGTTATGAGTTTTGTTCTGGTTTAGCGTGGTCCCCATCTTTAGGGGGACCCGGGATGCGCCCTGGGCCCCCACGTGTCGGGAGCCCCGGGCCACGCCGTGAGTCTCCACCTGTCGGAAACTCCGGCAGAAGAGCTTTTGTGCCTCCATTTGTCGGAGGCCAGAGCCCTGTGAATCCTCCACCTGTCGGAGGTTCCAGAAGAGTTGAAGGGCCCCCATATGTCGGGGGCCCCAGCTTCATTGGTGAGTCTCTAAATGTTGGAGGCTCCCTTAGCAACCGTGGGCCCTCACATGTCGAGGACCCCGGACCTAGCATTAGGCTTCCAATTGCCGGAAGCTCCAGCAATGGCCCAGCTGGTGGTTATTCGCAATTCTTTCGCGCTAGAGAGCTGGGGATCTTAGTGGGAACCCCTGTTGAATGGGATCAAATTCCCTCACAGCTTCTCCACCTCTATAGAGTAGCTCAGGTTGCGGAGGCCGTGATTGAATTCTGGCATGAGCAGTCGACCCGTTTCGGAGAGGATTGTGTTGCTATTTCAGCAAAGGCGCCTAATTAGGTGGCTGCTCTGTCCCCGGGCCATGTTTTCGATGAGGAAATGGAGGTTTTCAGAGTTGTCCTTAGCTTTGTCAAAGGTCGCCACACTGACTATGCCCTTTATCAGAGCTGGTGGCTGTGCAGTCCGAAGCTGACAGTCTCATGAATGTTGACCGTCGCTAGAATTTTTCGCAGTTCAGATGACTGTCACGTAATGGAATTTAAATCAACCGATACTTTTATTGCGATTCAGACTCTTCTGCTAGAAAGATAGCAATGCATAGAGTAAGATTACTCCGCCAGCAATATCCTACACTTTTAAATAAAGATTTGTGCCTCAATTCCTTCACTGACCTTCCGCAGGATGTATACAAGATCCAAGAGTCATATCTTCTTAACATCGGCTCTTTAGACGGGTGTCAATGGCTGCTGTATGCAGGATTTATGTGTTCCGACCTTTCTTCTGTTGGGTTAAAAACTGGACTACTTGGTACTAAAAGTCCGACTTTCTTCCCACGTCTAAAGATATTGGGTACGACTCAAGCTCTACAAGTTCATCAAGCTCCTGTGGTTTATTTTATAGAGAACACAACAGTACAATTCGCCAAGGGTCAATCTGCTGATATGCGTGAATCATTTACTGAATTATATGAGCGTCTGGGCATCCCTGTTACATTTGACGTTGTTGCTGTTGGTATTGTTGCTCACTGGTTAAGGAATTATTGGTGCAACATCTGTGCGCCTACTGCCTTGCAATTGATCTGAATTCCTTTGTCAGGGATCCTGATCTTAGACTTGCAGACGTTCTGGAGCCCAACCGTCAAGCGCAACTGTGCAAATTGGAGCACCGCTATCCTTACCAAGCTGTCAACAGAAAAGGCCACCTACTTCAAGTGTTACCTACTCTGGTTGCATGAGTTCACTCATGGGCCTTCAACAGAGACGGTGCGGGGCTAGTTTGGGAAGACAACAAACTGTTTGACCTAACTAATTTAGAAAGAGAACGGATTCTTGGCTATGCAGATCACTGCACTTCAGGCAAGGGTGCTTCTTTCGATGCTAGACACAAAGTCAATGGAGGAGCTTTTGATGCAAACGCCCTGCTTTCGCCCGCAAGATCGGCTGTGGAGGATGTTACCTTGAAGACTAAGGCCTCAGCGCAACGGCGCCTGGGGACCGCAGCCCCATCCGGAATCAGTCCAAGGTCCTCGCCAATTACGGAGCTAGATGAAAATAGCATCAGCCACTGCCCTGGGATTTTTCTGGCAAGTCTTGAAACGTTTCTCCAGAGCTGGCTTAATTTGTGGAAGGTTCCTCAACTAGAACTGATTGGCTAGTGCAATTTAGAACTCTAGTTACCATGGGCAATTAACAATTGCTGTCAATTTGAAGATTTTGTATGCATCCCACGCACGGCTGTTGTGCGTTTCGCTTTTAGCGTTTGTTTTGACTTAAGCTTGCGACGGTTATTTGTGGCTAAAGACAGTCTCAAGGCTTTCATCAGGAATGTGCTGATCTGTTTCTGCAGTGACCTTAAACCAAGTTTAAAAAAAATGTCATTTAGCTGATTTTCTTCTCAAAATTTCTATGATTGAACCGAGTGAAATTCGTAACCCTTAATGAAGGTTAAGCTGTAGTCTTTCAAGAATTTCCCTCGGGATTTTTCACCCTTTTTGACAGTCCTCTATAAGTGTCTCCTTCGTCTCTTATTTCGGACTGGGGGGGGAGTGAAAGGGTGTCTTTAATACTTGCTTTATTTGTTTGCTGTACTTGCGCAGTCATTTACTAGGCGCAGCGCTTAGCCCCGACAGCTGTCATGCTGATGTAGCGCACCGCGCGTATTACTGAATTATCAGTTCCTTGTTTAAGGATTCCTGCAGTTGAACTCTGTTTACGGAACTGCTGTTGTGACAGTTACACTTTTGTGTTTTCTCTGGATATCAGAGAAGTGTGTATTTTCACACTTTAGCCTTCTTCTTAGTGGCTGCTTGGTTTTCTGCTGCCACTATTTCTTTCTTACTTGAAGCCCTGATTTCGTAATCACCCTTTAATCTGAAGTTACATAGTCACTCCTCATCGAGCAAGCACAAACACTGCTCACTTTATTCCAGCAAGCACAAACACTGCTCGAATATCGATCCATCATACAGAACAAGCACAAACACTGTTCGACCCTTCAGTCTAAGCAAGCACAAACACTGCTTAGGCTTGGAGGTCTTCTCTTGATATTTCGGCCCTTATCAGGCATTCTCCAGCCTTCTAGCTGGTTTACCACCACCAACTCCATCAACACTTCATCAACAGCCAGTCCAGAGGCTCCAAGTCGACTCCTTGATAGATCATCAAACGAGTCTCCCCATCTGAAGATCGCCTACAAGCGACTTCCCACTGAAGATCATCGTACCCTGTCACCAGTGTACTACAACTTCGATTGCTGCTACAGTCACCTTCGGAAGGGTCGACCCATCAGGCAATCTTGTCAACAGTAGAGAATAGTCAGGTAAGTAGTCCAGGGGATACTTATCTTTAATATATCGACTGATCCCCAGGTTTACAGCTGGGGATTCGAGTCTCAACAGCAGTGATCAGGAATCTGTCATATTCCTGAAGTCACAGCACTTTTCTAAGTGAAAGGGTGTCTTTAATACTTGCTTTATTTGTTTGCTGTACTTGCGCAGTCATTTACTAGGCGCAGCGCTTAGCCCCGACATCCTGTCAACAAGAAACTTCAAATTCCAGACCGGAGTTAAAAAGCTCCACCCCAAGTATATCGGCCCAGTCACAATCCTGCGCATGGCACCTGGAAATAACGCTGCCAAGGTACAACTTCCAGAAAATTACACTCGAGTACATCCAGTATTTCACGTGTCACTCTTACGACCATTCAAGCCCAGTCCCAGTTCAAATCCTGTACCTGTCGAACCTGAAGTCGCCGATGGCTTACCCTTGTACCTAGTCGAGTCGCTCTTATGGCATCGCATACGACGAGTCGGTAAGAAACGAGTCAAGCAAGTTCTTATCAAGTGGGTTGGGTATGATAATACGCACAATTCATGGGAGCCACTCAAAAATCTCACTCCAGAATTACTCCTTGTTGCCCAGAAACTTTTTGAGTAACCAGAACCAGTCCACACTCCACAGTTACCGAGGTCCATACACCTAGTGCCCAGATCGAGACCTAACTCATGAAACCTACAAGGAATTTAATACAATCCAGAAAACTTGTCTCCTTGCCTAGAATTTCTTGACTCACTAGTTCAACAATGAATTAATTTTCTTTAGACCAGTCCCAGAACCAGTCCCAGTGAATTTAATTTTTCTGCCTAGACCCAGCACCAGTATCAGAGAATTAAAATTCAGACCAGCCGGACAGTCATGTACACAAGCAGAATAAAATTTCTGGACCAGTCCAGCGATAACTACAACGAGTTTCCAGTTTCAGGTTGAGAATTTTCGGTAAAAACTCTGCAACATTTCATGCTCCAGTACCACTGACGTTTACCTTCCACCGCGCTCGGCACGCAGCCAAGGGGGGAGGTATGTAATAGTTATGTAACCAGTACCCCAGAATTACCCGTCGCTGACGCGACCTGCCTTACGTTATCGGCGCTTACGCTCCATACGGAAGTTGCAGGGTCGCCTGGCAAGCCCAGTCTTGAACCCTCACAGGTTAAACCCTGCATCTCCCTTATAAGCGAGCTCTGAGCGGGCCTATAGATGAAACGTTATTGACTTGCATGGACAACCACGTAGGCATACTTCTTTCAAACGCATGCATGGACGTGGTTAGTTGTATTAAATATCATAACGATATGGAAGTAGAACGCCTGTCTCAAGCGTAGGAAGCGTGAGAAAACGCGGAAAACAGCCCACACAAATCCACACTTTTGACTCATAGCGTATGTACGTATCCATACGCTTTCGTCCATACGTCAATGACGTTACACCACTGGGCCATGCTGCAAAGCTCGGCCGCGTCGGCGTCCAACAACAAGGTTGGAAACTAAAGAGAGAGAGGAAAGAGACCCCCTCAAAAAAACAAAACAAAAAGTCCTAATCCCCAATCCAACTACCGAGAGCCGAAGACGTCTGGGCCATGCTCAAGAGACTCGGCCGCATGGGCGTCCCACTGTCAGAAAGGGGCGAAAAGGAGAAAAGAAATACAGGAAATTATCGCTCAACCAAAAAAAAAAGGCACCTGTCCCAAGCGATACCGTTGGTAAAGGCCAAGACAAGTTGGAGAGCCAGAATCCCCATGCAAGTATCTCCCAGAAACCATTCTAGCTACAAACTGAGGCGGCCGTCATGGGTCGCCTCCAACTCCCGTCTTCTAGCTGCTCCTGAGGCGGCCTTCATGGGTCGCCTCGAACTCCATCCTCTAGCTGCTCATGAGGCGGCCCTCATGGGTCGCCTCAAACTCCATCTTCTTGCTGCTCCTGAGGCGGCCTTCATAAGTCGCCTGAAACTCCATCTTGAAGCTGCTCCTAAGGCGGCCTTCATGAGTTCATAGGTCGCCTCAAACTCCATCTTGAAGCTGCTCCTGAGGCGGCCTTCGTGGGTCGCCTCGAAATCCATCTTGAAGTTGCTCCATCATGAGGCGGCCTTTGTGGGTCGCCTCGAACTCCATGTCTCCCTCTTCTAGCTGCTACTGAGACGGCTTTCATGGGTCGCCTAGAAGGCTAGAACTCCATCTGGGGCTTTTCAGACTTCCTGTCGTTGTATGATATCGCACATGTCTGACCTCGCCGGTGCTTCCGGAACTCCGGAAGCCCGGAAGGTGCGTGGCGGAAGCGTGCTCCGACACGGGGGCCAACAGTCTGTAGGGGGGGTGTCCACGCGAAGGTCTACTACTTTCTGCACTCATGATGACTATCGTCCATACGTGAGACCATATCCATAATAATCGTCCATACGTAAGCGTATGTGCATCACTGGCACGCGAGGGCGTGGGCAATGATTCAATGAGGCATGCTTACCCAACAAGAATTGACTGGCAGTAAAGTTATCACTCATGTAGCGGTAATGCGGTATGCATCGTTCTGAACTCAATTGAGTGGGGGGGGAGGTGGAAGGCCAGGATCCCTGTGGGGGGAGGCCGGGAGCCGGGAGGGGCATCGCAGATTCGCCGCACCGCAGGAAGGGGGAGGCAGGTCAGACGACTGAGGTAGGGGAGAGGCCGGAGGAAGCAGGCCGAGAGCTAGGGGAGAGGCCGAAAGGCGAAAGGGGCCGGAGGGGGAAGGTAGGGAAGGCCGGAGGGGTCCGGAAGCGAAGGGTAAAGCCGGAGCCAGGGTTGGGGGAAGAAGGCCAGGAGGGGGCATCCCAGCCTCCCCCCTTCGGAATCCCAGCCTCCCTCCTTCGGGATCCCGGCCTCCCCCCTCATGGACATTTTTATGGTGGGATTCTACCGTTATCGCCACGCTTCACCCATAGATACCGTATTGTAACGTTTACGGTTATATGCTGTGACAGCTGTCGCACGATAATCCGGTAATCGTGATATAATGGTATCCGTCCATTATATCCCATCGAGGCCTGCCTAGAGTATAGGAATTCCGCCAGCAGGGATCGAACCTCGCGGTGGCACAGCCCGGGCCTATGCGGACCTTCCTGGGAATTTCCTTGATCCCACTACACTAGTCAGGTACTGGATGGGATATAATGGACGGATACCATTATATCACGATTACCGGATTATCGTGCGACATCCCCCCTTCAGGATCCCGGCCTCCATCCTCATGGATCCCGGTCTCCCCCGGTGGGGCGGTGCAGTGGGCCTCCCCCCTCTTGGGTCCTAGCCTCACCCCTAAAAGATCCCGGCCTCCCCCCTCATGGATCCTTGTCTCACTCCTCAAAAGATGCCGGCAGTGATGATGAGGGGGACGTTGCTTGTAAGCTCATGTCAGCTATGTTCTGGAACCTAGATCTGAACCCCTGCTGAATCAATGAACCCTACTGAGCCCACGTTCTAAGCCTGACTATCATGTACGATTGTTTCCTCCACCCGAGTTTCCTCCATCAATCGGAATCGGTCTGTAACTCCTGTAATACCCCTGTATTCGGTTTGCCAAAATATACCCGAAATGCGACGTTGTCACAGCTGAATCGTGTTGATGATGCACCGTGAACTTCATTGCGAAAACGTATGCCGTATAACTATGGCAGTCCACGTCATTTGACGTGGCACACCTTGGGCCCAATTCCACTTGGGCGCTCACCGGAACGCGTTCCGGTGTCGGTTTATCTGGTTGGGCGAGGCTTCAGCCACGCTGGCTGAAAAAACTTGAAACGCAATTCCACTTGTCTCCGGAATGTGTTCGGGTACGGCAGAGACCGAATCTTCCTAGTGAACAGCCTGTCAGGCATTTGCCTTATCGCTTCGTGTATCTAGAGTGTTCTGTCTACTTGTCTCGCCTAGCATGATAGTCCTGCTTGACAAACTGTCGAGTTGCAAGGTACGTGCAGCCAGGGATGCCCTGGCACTGTCTAAGTTGGGTGTAGCAAATTCAGGCCGCTGCTAAACGATAGCCCAGGCGGTCGGAGGGACTGCTAGGGGGCACACGTCGACATTCACCATTGGGTTGGCCAGATCGGTGCCAACTTCTACGCGGGAAAGATTCAAGTGTGGCTCCTGTTAAGGATATGCGTCGGCCATGGCAGCAGGAACGGGCGAAAAGGAGTTTTCAGAACGAAAGAAAGATGACGGCGATGGAAATTTGAACATGAGGACGAAGTTGTCCACGCTGTCGGAGCGTTGATGCGAAGTATTTTTGCATCGCTCAAAATAGGAGCGATGCAAAATATGGCATTTAACGGGTACGGCAGAGCCACGCTGGCGCCACGCTGGCGTTCCGGTGCCATTCCGGTGACAAGTGGAATTGGGAAGGGTGGGCTGGCATGCCATTTTCGCGTTCCGGTGACAAGTGGAATTGGGCCCCTTATGATGATCGGCAGTCGACCGAGCGTTCAGGGTCGCTCCGTCGCTCGGCAACGTGTCGGCAACGTGGACGCGGCAGCAAACTTGACCCCAGCTTCCACATATGTACACACATTTGCCTTTCCTCCACTCATTAATAAAAAAAAACTGTTTTTAAAGCCAAAGATATCTTTGAAAGAACAAGTCTTCCCAACTGCCACTCGGTTTGCTGCCCTACACCACGGCACAATTCTTCTCGGCCTGTGCATGCACCCCCCTGCTGGCACAACCGTCAAGCCCGACATTCACCTACATAGCGCTGCATCAAGAGCGGTCGGCGGGTGAATAGTTTAAATCGCGAAAGGGGAGGCGATCCAGCTTTGCCTCTTCTTTGCAGCAGAACATACCAAACCCTTTTCAACAGCCCGCGGTAGCAGGTGATCCGGTGTCCGGTGATCACTCTGGTGTTCAGTATTGGGGTGCAACCTAGGAACCTACCTGACAGCAGCGCCGAGGAGCATAGATCTTTCCATGCACGCACTCTCCTGACATCCATACACAGTGAGAAACATACGCGCCCCAACGCATCGATCAGTAAGTGGGCATTTACCTGCCAGCAGGCTGCCACAGGTCCACCCCCCTAACGCGCTCGATCTAATTCATGCATCTGCCGTGCTGAACTGCGTCCTGAAGCCAACCACGAACAGGAACTAACGGTCCACGGCGCAGCGCTGCTGACCTGAGTGTGCTTTGCATCGGAAGCTCCCCCCTGCGACAGCGCTGCCGCGCTCGACAACTGACCCGCCAATCGGCGACTCAAGAGAGCGCACTGATATACCGGTATTTCTTTGAGGTACAGCCCTCGAAAGCCCTTGCATGCATCCTCTCCGATCCAGCATACAGCTGCAGAGGACTCATCTGCTGAATTGCTGCAGTAGGTCAATCTGCCTCCCTGTGCGCCAATGGCTGTCCATCTAGGCCATCCGCAGGCAGCAGATTGAGGCAGGTGCATCAGATGACCCGAGCTCTATCTCGAACCTCAAGGAGACAAGGAGGGTGCTGATCTCACCAGACCGAATGTATTCTGAATACGGCAGTCCCTTCACACTTACTGTTCAGATATAGCTGAACATATATTATGCATGGCATCACCTCACGAACCAACTAACCGTTTAAGCAGAGAGCCAGAGAGCAGCAGGGCTCGTTTTGTACACAGGGGCATGAGGCTGCACTTACCCCACCCTCCAGTTAGGGAAGTGCTGGACCCCAACCCTGCATGCAAATTACGTAATGACATGGGCCGAGCTATCTAGGGAGAGCATCAGGCAGGCAGCATCATACCAGGAACTTGCTCTGGGCTCACGGGGCCCGGAACCAGCTGCTTGTTGAGGGCAGAAGCTTAACTAACTAGGTAGGCAGGTTTGTCCTGTTAAAGGCTTCAGCGTTAATATTTGTTTCTTACTACTACCTGTACTAGGCCTGTACCAAAGCCTCAACCCTGAACCCGGGGCCGAGTTTACTAGCCAGCTGCACAAGGTCGCGTTTTCTGTGCAGCCTGACCAACCGTATAATTGCTTTGCCTTCCCTTTTAGTTAACCTTGTTTCGGGTTGAGGAATCCATTAATTTACTATTTCTGTATTGCCGACGCCAGTAATCAGTCGAATATTAAGAGCTTTTTTGTCCACAGCTTGCCCTGAGGACAGCATTTGAATCATTTTTAGTTATTTTTGCCCGAGGGGAGGCAAATTAAATGTACGGTACTAGTTGGTTGAGCATATTGACCAACACTGTGTTTGAACCACATCATCTGCAGGACTCACCTCCACAGTACGCCTCCGCAGCACTAGCTCAAGGTTTGGGGTATAGGCTTGAGGGTTTGGGGTGGAGGGTTTTGAGCCTACGCAACACTGCTCCCTCGTCCCCTTGCCGTCAGTCCGACACCCTGTTCCATCTGCCCACGGTGAAGGTCTCAAAGTGTACTGCAACCATGTCGGCAGCTGTACCGCTCCCCGCGGCAAGCCCTCACCCTGGCGGCAAGATCCACCCACCCCACCGACCCGCCGCCCTGCCGCCCTGGCCGGTGCCGGTGTCCCCCGGTCCCCCTTCGACCCTCATCTCCATAATCAGCAGCCACATGGATAGCAGCGACAGCGGCAGAAGCGATGATGGCGGCGGCAGCGGCAAGGACAGCAGCGGCGGCGGCGGCGGCGGCAGCGGCATCAACGTCAATGATGGTGGAGTGTCCGTGGTGATCATCGCGGTAGTGGGATCGTGAGTGTGGCTGGATCGACCGCTAGACGGGGTGTGGATGTGACCAAAGTGGCTTTTAGACAGGGTATAAGTGTGACCGGTATAAGTGTGATGCGAAAATACTGGTGTGGCAGGTGTGTTAAAAGGTGGGGTGTGAGTGTGGCGGATCCTAAAACCCTCAAAGTGGGGTGCACATGTGGCAGGTGTGATGGTCATGCAGGGTGTGGGTATGGATGGTGTGACTAAAACACAAATGATTTCAAGTTTGCTGTCCATTTGACATGAGAATAGGGGGACGTTTGTTTTCTCTCTTCCCCCTCCCCCATCCTGTCGCTGCTCTCATTGGCATGCCTCCCTCCTGTGATCCTCTTCTCCACCAGTTTGCTGTCCTTTTGACATCCGCAAAGGGTGGGCATATCTCGCCTCCCTCCCCTGTCTGCCGCTGCTTTCATTGGCCCGGCCTCCCTCCTGTGCTCCTCCCTTCCATCAGGTTGCTGGGCCTGTCGATCCTCTTCATGGTCTACAGACTCATCTGCATTGGCCTCCGGGCCGCAGAGCGTCCGACACAGGCGCACCGCGTCCACAGCGGGCGCCGCCGCCCGACCCAGGGTGAGACCCTCTGATTCTCTCGGTTTAGGTTTCGGGCGAAGGGGTTAGGGTGTCTTCAGGTACCAGCCTGCAACCTAAACCCTGAACGCCAAGCCTAGTTTAGGGTTTAGGGTTTAGGTACCAGCCTGCACCCTTAACCCTAAACGCCAAGCTCCGGAAGCAGCCATCTGTGTATCTTTGATTAGGGCGTAGGGTTTAGGTACCAGCCTGCACCCTTAACCCTTAACGCCAAGCTCCGGAAGCAGCACCCTATGTATCTTTGTTTAGGGTGTAGGGTTCAGGAAACAGGCTGCACTCTTAACCCTTAGCGCCAAGGTCCGGGCGACTACCCCCTATTGATCTTTGTTAAGAGGTTGGGGTTTAACGACCAGCCTAGACTCCAAGCCTCGGGTGAGCAACGCAAGTTATCTTGGTTCAGGGTTTAGGGATAGGTCTAAGCCCTAAAAAATCTGCCCCTGGTGAGCTCCTATGGATCTCTAGGCCTGCTAGGAATACAGTGTGCCTGTCCAGGCCTTCTGAGACCAGGATTCAGGTTTTAGGGCTTTTGGTGTGCCCGCCCTGGCCTTCTGGTTTTTGGTGAAGGTTTTAGGGCCTTTGGTGTGCCTGTCCAGGCCTTCTGGGTTTTGGTTAAGGGTTAAGGGCTTTTGGTGTGCCTGTCCAGGCCTTCTGGGTTTGGGTTGAGGTTTGAGGCCTTTTCGTGTGCCTGTCCAGGCCTTCTGGGTTTTGGTTAAGGGTTTAGGGCTTTTGGTATGCCTGTCCAGGCCTTCTGGGTTTTGGTTAAGGGTTATGGGCTTTTGGTGTGCCTGTCCAGGCCTTCTGGGTTTTGGTTAAGGTTTTAGGGCTTTTGGTGTGCCTGTCCAGGCCTTCTGGGTTTTGGTTAAGGTTTTAGGGCCTTTGGTGTGCCTGTCCAGGCCTTCTGGGTTTTGGTTAAGGTTTTAGGGCTTTTGGTATGCCTGTCCAGGCCTTGTGGGTTTGGGTTAATGTTTTAGGGCTTTTGGTGTGCCTGTCCTGGCCTTCTTGGTTTTGGTTAAGGTTTGTGGGCTTTTGGTGTGCCTGTCCAGGCCTTCTGAGACCAGGGTTCAGATTTTAGGGCTTTTGGTGTGCCTGTCCAGGCCTTCTGGGTTTTGGTTAAGGTTTTTCGGGCTTTTGGTGTGCCTGTCCAGGCCTTCTGGGTTTTGGTTAAGGTTTTAGGGCTTTTGGTGTGCCTGTCCAGGCCTTCTGGGTTTTGGTTAAGGGTTATGGGCTTTTGGTGTGCCTGTCCAGGCCTTCTGGGTTTTGGTTAAGGTTTTAGGGCTTTTGGTGTGCCTGTCCAGGCCTTTTGGGTTTTGGTTAATGTTTTAGGGCTTCTGGTGTGCCTGTCCAGGCCTTCTGGGTTTTGGTTAAGGTTTTTCGGGCTTTTGGTGTGCCTGTCCAGGCCTTCTGGGTTTTGGTTAAGGATTTAGGGCTTTTGATGTGCCTGTCCAGGCCTTCTGGGTTTTGGTTAAGGTTTAAGGGCCTTTGGTGTGCCTGTCCAGGCCTTCTGGGTTTTGGTTAAGGGTTAAGGGCTTTTGGTGTGCCTGTCCAGGCCTTCTGGGTTTTGGTTAAGGTTTTAGGGCTTTTGGTGTGCCTGTCCAGGCCTTCTGGGTTTTGGTTAAGGTTTGAGGGCTTTTGGTGTGCCTGTCCAGGCCTTCTGGGTTTTGGTTAAGGTTTGAGGGCTTTTGGTGTGCCTGTCCAGGCCTTCTGGGTTTTGGTTAAGGGTTAAGGGCTTTTGGTATGCCCGCCCTGGCCTTCTGGGTTTGGTTGAGGTTTGAGGGCCTTTGGTGTGCCTGTCCAGGCCTTCTGGGATTTGGTTAAGGGTTAAGGGCTTTTGGTGTGCCTGTCCAGGCCTTCTGGGTTAAGGTTGAGGTTTGAGGCCTTTTGGTGTGCCTGTCCAGGCCTTCTGGGTTTTGGTTAAGGTTTTAGGGCTTTTGTTGTGCCTGTCCAGGTCTTCTGGGTTTTGGTTCAGGTTTGAGGGCTTTTGGTGTGCCCGCCCTGGCCTTCTGGGTTTTTGTTAATGTTTGAGGGCTTTTGGTGTGCCCGCCCTGGCCTTCCGGGTTTTGGTTAATGTTTTAGGGCTTTTGGTGTGCCTGTCCAGGCCTTCTGGGTTTTGGTTAAGGTTTAAGGGCTTTTGGTGTGCCTGTCCAGGCCTTCTGGGTTTTGGTTAAGGGTTGAGGGCTTTTGGTGTGCCCGCCCTGGCCTTCTGGGTTTGGTTGAGGTTTTAGGGCCTTTGGTGTGCCTGTCCAGGCCTTCTGGGTTTTGGTTAAGGGTTAAGGGCTTTTGGTGTGCCTGTCCAGGCCTTCTGGGTTAAGGTTGAGGTTTGGGGCCTTTTCGTGTGCCTCTCCAGGCCTTCTGGGTTTTGGTTAAGGTTTTAGGGCTTTTGGTGTGCCTGTCCAAGCCTTCTGGGACCAGGGTTCAGGATTTAGGGCTTTTGGTGTGCCTGCCCTGGCCTTCTGAGTCTTGGTTAAGGTTTTAGGGCTTTTGGTGTGCCTGTCCAGGCCTTCTGGAACCAGGGTTCAGATTTTAGGGCTTTTGGTGTGCCCGCCCTGGCCTTCTGGGTTTTGGTTAAGGTTTTAGGGCTTTTGGTGTGCCCGCCCTGGCCTCCTGGGTTTTGGTTAAGGTTTTAGGGCTTTTGGTGTGCCTGTCCAGGCCTTCTGGGACCAGGGTTAAGGTTTTAGGGCTTTTGGTGTGCCCGCCCTGGCCTTCTGGGTTTTGGTTAAGGTTTTAGGGCTTTTGGTGTGCCCGCCCTGGCCTCCTGGGTTTTGGTTAAGGTTTTAGGGCTTTTGGTGTGCCTGTCCAGGCCTTCTGGGTTTTTGTTAATGTTTTAGGGCTTTTGGTGTGCCTGTCCAGGCCTTCTGGGTTTTGGTTAAGGTTTTAGGGCTTTTGGTGTGCCTGTCCAGGCCTTCTGGGTTTTGGTTACAGTTTGAGGGCTTTTGGTGTGCCCGCCCTGGCCTTCTGGGTTTTGGTTAAGGTTTTAGGGCTTTTGGTGTGCCTGTCCAGGCCTTCTGGGTTTTGCCTAAGGTTTTAGGGCTTTTGGTGTGCCTGTCCAGGCCTTCTGGGTTTTGGTTACAGTTTGAGGGCTTTTGGTGTGCCTGTCCAGGCCTTCTGGGTTTTGGTTAAGGTTTTAGGGCTTTTGGTGTGCCTGTCCAGGCCTTCTGGGTTTTGGTTAAGGGTTAAGGGCTTTTGGTGTGCCTGTCCAGGCCTTCTGGGTTTTGGTTAAAGGTTAAGGGCTTTTGGTGTGCCTGTCCAGGCCTTCTGGGTTTTGGTTAAGGATTAAGGGCTTTTGGTATGCCTGTCCAGGCCTTCTGGGTTTTGGTTAGGGTTTGAGGGCTTTCGGTGTGCTCACCCTGGCCCTCTGGGTTTTGTTGAGGGTTAGGGTTTGTGTTGTGCCTGTCCAGGCCTTCTGGGTTTTGGTTAGGGTTTGAGGGGTTTTGTTGTGCCCGCCCTGGCCTTCTGGGTTTTGGTTAAGGTTTTAGGGCTTTTGGTGTGCCTGTCCAGGCCTTCTGGGTTTTGGCTAAGGTTCTAGGGCTTTTGGTGTGCCTGTCCAGGCCTTCTGGGTTTTGGTTAATGTTTGAGGGCTTTTGGTGTGCCTGTCCAGGCCTTTTGGGTTTTGGTTAAGGTTTTAGGGCTTTTGGTGTGCCTGTCCAGGCCTTCTGGGTTTTGGTTAAGGGTCAAGGGCTTTTGGTGTGCCTGTCCAGGCCTTCTGGGTTTTGGTTAAGGGTTAAGGGCTTTTGGTGTGCCTGTCCAGGCCTTCTGGGTTTTGGTTAATGTTTTAGGGCTTCTGGTATGCCTGTCCAGGCCTTCTGGGTTTTGGTTAGGGTTTGAGGGCTTTCGGTGTGCTCACCCTGGCCCTCTGGGTTTTGTTGAGGGTTAGGGTTTTTGTTGTGCCTGTCCAGGCCTTCTGGGTTTTGGTTAGGGTTTGAGGGTTTTTGTTGTGCCCGCCCTGGCCTTCTGGGTTTTGGTCAAGGTTTGAGGGCTTTTGTTTGCCTGCTCTTGCCTTTTGGGTTTGGGTGAAGGGTAAAACAAAAGAGGGCCAAAAGCCAGCCCTCCACGAAGTGGAGTAGGGCTTTTGGTGTGCCTGCCCTGGTCTTCTGGGTTTTGGTTTTACGGCCTGAATTGTGTTCACCCTGGACTGCAAGTTTAAGTTTTTTGTGTCAAAGGCTTGCGGTATGCCTGCCCAGGTCCTCTGGTTTCTGGTTTTACGGCTAGGAGTCGATTCAAATATATTTGTTAAGGTTCAATAAAGAGAATTCCATCCATATGAGGCCAAGCCCCGAAATTTTTGCAGATCCGGCCCCCGTGGCTTCCCACCCCCTGGTTTTATGGCCTAAACCCTAAACCCTAAATCGCGCCTGTCTTGGCCTTCCGGGTCTGGGTCTGGGTTGAGGATTGACAGTGTGCCTGCTCTGGCCTTCTGGATTTACTTTTACATATCGGTGCATGGTCGGGGTTTGCATGGTCTAGCCTCTTATACCCAAGGGCCAAGTGACGTGAACCAGGCCACCAGGACAGAGGCTGGGAGGCTTAACGCTGAATACCCCCACTTAGTTGCTCTGATCCCCCGGACCCAGACACCAAACCTACAAGGGTGGGCGGGACAACAGGGTCAGTTCTTAGGTTCTTATATATCACACCGCTATGATTACACCATTGTATGGCTCATCCGTATTGACTGGTTGTCTATCTGTGTTCCTTAGTGGTGTACCTCAAAACCCGAACCGGTCCTCATCTCTGTGGGCCAAGGGTGGACAAAATCGCAAATCATATGTTTTGCACCCTGAAATAAGATGTTTTGAATTCTGAAATAAGATGTTTTGAACCCTGAGATAAGATGTTTTGAACCCTGAAATTAGATGTTTTGAACCCTGGAATAAGATGTTTTGAACCCTGGAATAAGATGTTTTGAACCCTGACATACCACTCTGGATCCCCTTCCTTCAGAGTTCAGAGGCTGGAGCGTCAAGACCTATCAGGGCCTATCTTTTCGATTTCGAGACCTTACCCTCAGCCCTAAACTTGAGTACTGGGCCTCCTCACTGCTGCTGCAGGAGCGCGACAGGGCTGATATTGTATGTTTGAAGACTGACCTGAAACCCTGACCCCTACATTTCACTCCTGGACCTCTTCCCTGCAGAGACTGGGATCCACGGGGTTCAGGGTTCAGACGTGCATACTATGCTTTGAAGCCTAAACCCTGGACCGTGTCTCCCCTCTGTAGGGGTGAGGGGCAACAGGGGTGTCTCGACATCATGGGATGAAGAGCCCGAAGGCGGGGTTCCCCTGGAAGTGCTCAATGGCTTCTCTGTGTGGGTGTACGTGCCGCCAGGTAGCCTGGAGCAAGGGTGAGTGGCTGCTTTGAGAGGACTGTGGGGATGGGGGGTCAGTGGCTGGGCTGAGCGTGGCTGCGGTACTTCAGGCTACAAAGATCCCATGCTGTACATATGGCTTTTACTGCGGTACATAGCTCCCTATGGGGCACATGCGGCACACCCTGAAGTACGCATGGCTCCCACTACTGCACGCATGTCTCCTTCTTGACAGGTACACCATCAGGGTCCCTTATCCTTACGCGGTACATACCGATGCCTGTGCACTACGCATGGCTGCCCATGCAGTACATATGGCTGCCCAAACATTACTATGGCCGTTCGTACAGTACATATGGCCGTTCATGCAGTACATATGTCCTCCCCTCCTTAGAAGATTACCTAACGTGGACCATAAGGTACGGTGTCGAAGGATACACATAGTAGCTTTTGCATTCGCGTCCCTATGCGGTACATTTTGCTCCATTTGCAGTACGCATGGCTGTCCATGCAGTACACATGACAGCCTAGACACTACAGATGGTTGCCCAAACAGTACATCTGTATTGCCCTCATGACAGACAATCCAAGATAAGCCATGAAGTACGGTCTCGGAGGATGCACGCGGCGGACTTCGCATTGGCTTCTCCAGCCCGGCTGCCGCTGAAGGACTCCTGCGGTGGAGTCTGCGGCCCCGCAGATGAGCGGCTGCAACAACAACAGCAACAACAACAGCAACACCTACATCATCTGCTTACAGCTGAGGCTGCTGCGTGGCCTGATGGTGATTTTCCCCAGTTGCCAATGGTGGCGGAACGGGGCGGCAGCTGCCCCGAAGGCGAGCTGCCACTGGAAGAAGCGTGCAGTAGCCCTGCTGGGCGGCCGGATGCCCCGCCGGTCATCTGCTGCTGCGGGGGCTGTGGGGGATGCCGCGGTGGCTGCTGCCCACTGACATCATCCGAACCAAGGTTGGTCGAGGGCCACCTGCCACCGCTGGCGCCGCCCCCGAAAGGCGAACGCCTCAGCGATGGCGCTGCTGAGGTGCTGGTGCCAGCGCTGGGAGGCCCCTGCGGCCCACGCTTAAGATCCTGTGTCCTTCTGCTGCGGCCCACCAGTCCGCTGTGTCTCCTTCGGCCGGCGCCTTTCTGCGGCACCGCGGATCCAAAACCACGATAATGTTCACATCGGTCCCGCCGTCGCATGCGCCATCGCCCCGGCCCTCGCCTTCGCTTCGGCCGGTAGCTGCTTCCGCCGCCGCCTCACCAACCGACAAGCCGCGGCAACATGAGTCAGCCGGAGCGGCCGGCTGTACCCCAACACGGCATGCAGGCTCCCTCCCAGGTGCCGCCGCCTCGTCATCGCCAAGGGCCTGGGCGGGGGCCGGGGCGTCGACGCTTGCGCGGTCGCTGGCACGCCGTGCACGCCTCTTACTGAGGTGAATGGCTGGTTTTGGAGCACGCAGCCAAGCACACTTCTGGTGCACACAGCTTGACATAGCTAGAAGGGCCTTGTGCAGCTGCTGATATTGGGCTCAAGTTCTCAGTCTAAGGCTTCGGCTCATGCTTTGAATTTGGATTGACCAATCTGAGGAGTGGCAGGTTCCGACCCAGGGGGAGGGGCAACGAACCTCTTTAGGGACGTAGCCCTACCTACAGCCTCACTGTATACAAACGGCAATGGTTTTAGACAGGCCTGACGTTGCCAAAGCCGATAGGTCGAGACGAGGTGGCAACGACCGGGAAGTTAGATGACGGGAGCTCAATCTGGAGCTCAGGCCCTGGTTCAGGTGCAGGCTGATGATGACTATTGGCTGCGCGGCTGAATTTACATTTTAATTGTTAGGTTGGCTGTCAATAAAAACAGTTGCCAGCATGCGCCAGCCAGAAGCTTTTGCCTGTTTGCTTGTTGCCTGCGACTGTTTTGCTACTGGTGTTGCTGCATAAGTTGTTGCTGTTGCTTCTGCTGCAGCTGGTGCTGGTGCCGCCGGTGCAACTGAAGGAAGAGCTTCCGTCACGCCTTCTCTTTCTGCCTTCTGCCTTCCCTTTCTGCCCTCTGCCTTCCCTTTCTGCCTTCTGCCTTCCCTTTCTGCCTTCTGCCTTCCCTTTCTGCCTTCTGCCTTCCCTTTCTGCTGCTGCTGCTGCTGCTGCTGCTGCCTATGCATTAGGATGGTAGACCCCACCCAATTAACGCTCAGGCTGCTTGATATGCTCCTTGGTATCACATGGGCCCAGTGCAAGCTCTACAATTATTTGAATTTTGAAATGCAATGGTTGTCAGGCCCTTGCTCCCTTTGCAACCTCCTTGCAAGAAATAATAATAATAATAATAATAATAATAATAATAGCGGAACCATAACTGATGCCGCTTCCGGTAGAGGTTTGTTTTCACTGTTTTTCAGCACTCAGTCCAATAAACCTGGACTTGTAAAACTGTTATGTTTCCTCAGGCCCGCGCCCGCTGATTCAGAGCCTGATGACGGGGACATCGAGGCCGTCCACGCTCCTCCCCGCCCTTCAGCCAACCACCCGGCGACGACGCCCATCGCTGACCTGTCGCTCGCAGCGGCTCAGCGGGCGAGCCACTCTGCCTCCGCGCAGCAGTCCTGCCGCAGGTCATGCCCGCGCGGCAGCCCCACCTGCTCCTCCTCAACGAAAGCGCGGAGGCAACGGTAGTGGCGGGGGCGCTGCCTTCTCTCGGCTGGGCGCCGGAGCGGCTGCGGCCGCGGTCTGCGATGGCCATTCAGACAGAGGTGACTGCCCACAAGGGATTACGGCAGTGGTGAGCGTGTCATCATTGCCAAAGGCGGGTCGTTCAGGTGGCGCTCCTGCTGTTCCATTTCCTGTTCCTTCAGCTGCTGCCACTGCTGCTGCTGCTGCCCCCGTTCCTGTCGCCGCTACTGCTGCTTATACTTCCGCATTTGCTGTTGCTACTGACGACGTGCTTGGTGGTGAAGGCTGCTCCCGCTCAGCCAGTGGCTTTGAGGCGGAAGATACGCAATGCCCGGTGAGCTTCTGTTTTGCCTCAACCCTAAAATCCTAGCTAGCAAGGCCAGGTTACGATAAATAATCCCAGGTTCTGTGTAGGGTGCAGGGTTGAAACCTTCACATTTCCCCCTAGCTAGCATAGTGAGGTCGCAGTGTGCATAAGTGTGGCTTCCTTACACCCTGATTCTAGTGATTTGTGATGGGATCGGCGCTGTCTCTCTATTCTTCCGCGAAGCCTGCCGTGCTGACTGTGCGTTCACCCGTACCTGTTGTGCTGACTGTGCAATCACTCCCTGTCGTGCTGGCTGTGCCTTCTCCCCTACCTGTCCTGCTGACATCCGCTCGTCCCTCCTTGCCGTGCAGATCTGTCTGTGTGACTTCTTGGCCGGGGATGAACTGAGGCGGCTGCCATGTGGCCACGACTTCCCCTGCTTCTGCATCGACAGGTGGGCCTACTCGTCTGCAAGCTTTCCAGTGGATTCATACTTTATCTCAGTTGATTCATATTCCTCGCTCCGGCTTGATGCAGGTAGCTGTGTCAGCTTGTTTCCTTGCAGTAGAGAGAACTGTGGGCATTCGAGTGGGAGAGCTTTTGTAAACTAGATTTTGAAAAGGCACTTCAGCACTAGCGCATGTGCTCAAATTCCAGACGTGTACGTATGCTAAGCTCTAGTCCAGCTTGAGCCGAGTGTGGGCCTGCGGGGGCAGCGGTTCCTTACCACTGCCCCTAGCAGCCGTATGCAAGATTCCTAGCCTCAAGGTACTGCATGGTAGCACAATCCAGCTGAACCTGTGCCGTATTGCGACGTACCATGCCGTATTGTGCTGTAATGCCGCTTGCCTGCCATACACCACAGTCTACAAGTTGACAAGCCCAGAATAGATACCATAGCTCAAATAGCTTAATCAGGTGCTCATGTCTCATAACTGCCTGCCTGCCTAAATCAACAAAACCAAATTTAATATTCAACGCTGAAGACCTCAACAGAGGGGAAACACAGAAAACAAATAGTTATGCCTGCCCGCCTTGCTAACCTCAAGCCACTGCTTATGAGGACGCCTGCCCGTCTGGCGATTTAATGTGCACTCCCCCTTGTCCCTGTGTAGCTGGATGTCCCACCATCGGACCTGCCCCCTGTGTCGACACCTGTTGTGGGCCCCGCCCCCGTCGTTGCCCGATACTGTGGAGGCTGGCAGCGGGACATCATCCAACGCGGATGAGCAGCGATGATGTCCCACCAATGCACGCGTCCTGGCGTTGGCATCTGCTGCGGGCTCTGGGCGTTCACTGTTTTGTCGCCCAACGACGTTGTCAGTGCGCTGGAGGATGGCCGCGTGATGTCATACAACGAGGATAGGCAGCGCTCGCTATTTTAGCTCACTCCTTACCCCCCCCCCGTTTTTTTTATGGTTTCCTTCCATTTCTTTATCAGTGCAGATTTCATCAGATGCTTGATTGCCTTGTCAGAGAATGTCCATTATGATAAATACTGTAAGGTGGAATAGTAATTACTTCATGATAAACATCTTTAGAAATAAGAGCAGCTGTGCTGCAATTTGTTGCTCGTGAATATTTCAGCCAATAAGGTGATGATCTGCATCTCAAGGTAGGGGGCGCTGAAGGGGCTGACATGAAGGGGTCCTCACTATTTAGCATGGCAGTGTCTTCATGCGGCATGGATGTGCCATGGTAGTCCATGGGGCATGCATGCATGATTCCAGATCTCAGATTTGTCTGTGGGGGAGTTTACAGAGCATGGGCGTGCATGGCCGGAATTTAGAAAGTTTGGGGGAGATGTATCAGGATGTTCAAATCCGTGCACAAGTTGGTGGTAATTTGGGAGATAGCTTCTCCTCTCTAATGGGTGTTAAACAAGGAGCCCTGCTGTTCCCTCTATTGTTTGGCCTATTTATCAACCGTTACGAGAAGTTTGTCGCTTGTGAGTGCCCTGATACCGGCGCCCGTCTTTCACATGCTTTGGTCAGAGTTTACTTTATGCTGACGATCTGGTGTTATTCGCTTAATCGTCCGATGATCAGAAACAACTTCTTGATGGCGTCCATATTTTTTGTCGCCGTAACGCCTTGACGGTCAATAAAAAAAATCTGAAGCAGTTGTTTTCAACCGGAAATATTGCCGTCGATTGGCATCTCTTCCTTATGAAGGAAGCGTTTTTTATATTATAAGGGACCTTCTTTATCTCCTGGGGTATGTTATTTGATGAGGCAGAGGGTATGATGGGAGCAGGTAGACGTTGTGACAACAAGGGGAGGGCAGCTTTGTATGCCATGGTCCGGAGATGTCATGAGCTTGATATGTACAATGTTCACATAAAATGTCATATTTTTTACTCTTTGGTCAAGCCTATCTATCCTGTTTTATGGGTGTGAAATTAGGGGGACCAGGTCGGTGTCCCCTTGCGAAAGGAGTCGGTTTGACAGATTCTAGTTTCTCTGGAGATTTTGAGGTAGTAATTTACAAGGGTTTCCTTATTAGGCAGTGTGTAGGTCTTTGCAAGTCTGTGGCCGAATATGTCCTCATGAGTGAACTGCACCGAGAACCCCGTGTCTTGAGTGTTTTTCAGCAGACCCTGAGGTTCTGGAATACAATTAATTAGATGTCTGACGATGACCTTGTGAAAACGGCTATGTAGGAAAAAGTTGTGATTTGACGAAGGCTGGTACTGGTACTTCACTTTGTTTGGCCGTTTTTTTATCTTCGATACTGATGACTCTTAGAATTGATTTCTTTACAAGGTGATTTTCAATAATGTGCTTTAGAGTTTAGCATTGTCAGGTGTTCTCCGTGCTTGCCGGAAACCTGCTTGACCAGCGGCTCTAAAACCCTGGCTTTCAGCCCAAGAATCAAAGTGCTGCATGAACACGAGAGAATAAAAATTTGATGGGGTAGTTCCACTGGCAATATCCCTGTAATCATCTTTGATTGCAGGCCTATCATGTTTGATAACTTAAGACTCATTGGGACTGCAAGCGATTTAACCCTGAGATTTATGTAAATCCGGAAGGGCATGGCTGAAATGTTGGGAGACTTCATGCACGTAATCAGAAATGTGGTTGAGATGGATCAGTCCATGGCACTGCAAGTGCCAGTATTCATGCCATATTGGAAATAGGTAAAAACACCTAAATCCCCAGACAACTTTCCACGGAGGATAACCAAGCCTTGCACATCTCCATACATTTCTTGCCATTCGAATAAACTAGCCCATCCTCATTGTGTCCAGGCGGGATCACGCGCGCACATGCATGCAAATAATGGCATCACACGGGATTGGCACTAATATACTACAGATTGTAGGCGAAGATTCGGACCCAAGACATTCCATAGGAAAGAGAATCCTGCACTAACAACACAAACTAAGAGGTTGTCATAGCGTATACCGCAACTCCGCTCAAACGTGCATCATAAGTCGTACATTGCCAGAGACGAAGTAGCTCAGCCGGACAAAACCATATACAAATCGACCAGTAGTGTGAGACAAAATAATCAAGTACCGTATGTTCTTCCCCAGATCTTCTGCCTGAAAACCAAGGATCAAGTGCATTTGCTAAGATGCCCCCCTATGTTCCAGCACAGCACCCCCAAAACCATCCTGTCACTGTACGCCGTAGCATCAGCCGGTTTACGGGTTACTCCGGCACCTTGGCCGCAAGCACATCGTCATACTCATGATTAATGTCGTACATGTTGTTGGGACCTGATGGAATCACTCCATAGCAGCGGACTGGCTGCCTTGGCTAGTGGTCTGGCTGACGCCCAAGATGAACATGCAAGAGCATGTTTTTGGGGAGGACCCGTCACTCAACTTCATATATAGCACACTAGGAGGTCGGGGTGAGCTGTCCCCCTTGGTAGCCCGACCCGCTTTCTCTTCGACGAGGCTATGTTGCCTCAAGTTAGGCAATAAGGCATGCATGGGCAAGTAAAGTTGGCCAGTTGGGCTTACCGTGCCCTTCTTTTTCTTGATATCAGGTGGTTGTCAAACGAAGCAATGTCGATCTAGAAAAGGGGTGCACAATGCTGGTGCGCAGGCAAAATTCGAAACGAGGGATGCATGCATGATGCATGGATGCGTATAGGCTTACCAAAAGGTGCGCTTTCGGCACCTTGAATCCATTGCTCTCCAAGATCAATCAATCTTTTTGTTTATGCAACATTTTAAAAGCTTGAGGCGTGGCTGAAGATCTAAGAAGTGTCGTCCTGGAATCCTGGATGGATCAAGCAGGACCGAGCGCTCTGGGCATGCCCATTTTCAAGTGCGACTTTCTGGATCACGACCGCTTGGCCTCATGGTTTGGCCCAGAGGTAAGCGTTTCGGATTTTAGACCCGAGGTCAGCTGTGAAGTGGCTCGAACTCCGGCCGAAACCCGATTATGTTAGATTTCATTGGTAGGCAATGACGTAGGGCTAACTCGCCTCGGGGCTTTGATTTGAAAGATTGTGCACTGCAACCGACCCAACCGAAGACGACAAGACTGTTGCTAACCGCAACCGAGGACGACACGATTCGTGCCCCCATACGCGCAGGGCTGCTCTATCCAGGTTATGTCTCCAGCGTTATCGCCGTGTGCCAGCGCCTTACAGCCATTAGCACCACGATAGTCTATAGCACCAAGATAGATCCAGCCATACAGCTACCAACGCAAGTCAAATTTTATGTCGGGATCCTCACGCTTCGGGCCCACCCCAGCCCGGTGGAGTCCTATCACTATCACCACCGTGGTGTTGTTGGCAGCGCTGATCTTTACGCTCACAGCCACGTTCATGCATTCGCATCAATACCTGCATAAAGCTGTCACCGAGCATGGCCAAGGTATGTCAGGGCAGGGCAGGGTATGATCTGGCAGACCCCTGCATGCATGGCATGGGAGCACGATTCAGAGCCCGAGCTGCACACGTCGATACATCCGAGAATCAGTAATCTACCCAAATACCCCTTTCGTATGAGCCAGGCATTTTTGCTGGGCCTTCTTGTCGCAATCTGTCAGAGGCTAGTGTGCTATCGTCCAACTCTAGCCCTGAGCCCCGGACTTCGCATGGGCAGATACCATGCCGCATCAACAGTGCATGGCATGTGAACTTTTGAAGAGGAACTGCTGTGCAGTGTGTCGGATGCATTACAAATTTTAACAAACCAGCACATACAACTACAGGAGTGCTGGCTGTCAATGGAGATCCTAAGCCCTCCGGAGCCCACCTCATGCCAACCCAGGCCCTCCGTATGTTCCTCATTGACCCCACATCAGCTCACAAAAATCGAACCAGGATACCAGCATTGGCTTTCAACTCACAAGCCTTAGGCAAAAGGAGGTCCTGACCTCAGATCTCTTGGGAGCTCTTGCTCCCCTATTCCTTGTCTTCAAATCTAACCTCTGATTGTATCCATCTCCCCCTCTGTTTGTCCCTTAGCCTACAAGTTCCACTCTGACAAGGAGGGCGACTGGCAGACCATTTATAACATCGCCCTGATGTGCAAGGGGCGAGAGGAGTTCATCCAGACGCTCAAGATGGAGGGATACCTGGTTAGGTGAGTAGTAGGGTGAGAGCCTGAGGGGTAGGGCTCAGGCTCAGGCGCCCATGCTTGTCTTGGAGTGAAACAGTTTGACACGGTTACACCAGTAAACTGGTTCACACGCTACTACCAACTATGAAAAGGTACTTGGCACTTTGGCAGGAGGGAGGAAGGGGCAGGGCTCAGGCTTGGCAGCGGGCAACCACTGCCACTGACCCCTCCAGACCCACCCTCACCGTGCGTCCAGCTTTCACCCGCGACCCTCTCCATGCCCCCCGTGCCATGCACGCAGCTCGCATGCCAGCAGCGCCCCCTCAGCGCAGGGTGCCGCTGGCCAGCAAGGCGTCTCGGGCCCCGCAGGGTATGTGATGGGGAAGAATGGGGGCGGCATGGGCGTTTTGGGGTCCGCGCTGGGCAGGTTATCGGGCCGTGGCAGCGTCAGCGCCCGAGCTGGCAAGCGGGATGGCGGCGTCGCGGGGATGCAAACGGAGGCGGAAGCGGCGGAGGACGAGGCGATGTCTGACAAGGCGTGGAAGGACGACTACGGGACGCTGGCGGATGTTCTTCAGGAGGGTCCTCATGACGTGATGCCGGATGACGAGGAGGCGATCGGGGTGGGCTTGCGCACGGGCGAGGCGGGCGTAGGTAGCAGGGGGGGAGTGGGAGCTGGAGCAGCAGTGCGCAGTTGGAGCGCGGGGTCGGTAGCCAGCGGCGGCGCCCTGGCGGTGGAGGATCCGTCGCTGCTGCCGAGCGCTGACGGCAATCCTCCTCCGATGAGCGAAGGGCTTGCACACAAGTTCGCGATCAACGACACCATTATCGTCACTTGGGCTAACTATGCACTCTGGGATTTCGTCAAGAGCTGGGCCCGGCATGTCGACAGGCTAGGTCAGTGGAGGGTGTTTGATTCAGTGGAGGGTATTTGGTTCAGTGGAGGGTGTTTGGGGGGTGTGGTGGATGGATGGGTGAGCGAAAGGTGTTTGGTTCAGTGGAGGGTGGTTGGGGGAATGGAGGATGGATGGGTGAGCGAAAGGTGTTTGGTTCAGTGGAGGGTGGTTAGGTGAGTGGTGGATGGATGGGTGAGCGAAAGGTGTTTGGTTCAGTGGAGGGTGGTTGGGGGAATGGAGGATGGATGGGTGAGCGAAAGGTGTTTGGTTCAGTGGAGGGTGGTTAGGTGAGTGGTGGATGGATGGGTGAGCGAAAGGTGTTTGGTTCAGTGGAGGGTGGTTGGGTGGTTAGGTGAGTGGAGGATGGATGGGTGAGTGGAGGGTGGTTGGGTGAGTGGAGGATGTTTGGTCGAGTGGAGGATGGTCATGTGAGTAAACAGGGGATGTGTGATGGGACGTGGGCCAACTAACGCTTTGGGATTTTGTCAAGAGCTGGGGCCGGCAATTGACAGGCTGGGTTAGTGGAGAGCGGTTGGGTCTGCGGAGGGTGCTAACCTGGGTTAAGGGTGGTTGGCTGATTTGAGGGTGATTTGGTGAAACATTATGTTCGTAAACCCCTATATACATAGAGTCCACACTTATAAACCCTGTGTCAACCCTGTATAAACCCTGAGCCTTGTAGCACTTAACCTGACACCTTAGACAGTCCTGAACCTGTTTCACCCTTTAGTGCCTTTATGGGACTTCAGTACTGGTGCTTAACCTTATTCCCTTGAACCACGTGGACCCTGAAGTACCCTGTGAACCCTGCCGCTAAACCCGCATCCTCATACCCTATGCACATGTTGCTAGAAACCTCGTGCCCACTCTGCGTACAGAACATCCTGGTTCAGGGTTACGTTTTAGGGTTGAGCAACCCGTGCTAACCCTGTATCCCTGTATCAAGAACACCCTAGTTGAGGTTAAGGGTTTAGCACCCTGTGCCCACCCTGTGTCCAGGCATCAAGAACATCCTGATTAAGAATTGAGGTTTTACAATTAGCACTCTGTGGCTCTGTGCCCACCCTGTATTCAGGCATCAAGAACATACTGGTCGGCGCCATGGACGCCGAGATTGGCCGTGAGCTGGTGGCTGCTGGGATAAACAGCTTTGCCATGTATGAGGCAGACAGTAACCACTCCGGGGTTGGGTCCAACCACCTGCAATGGGGCGGGGACTCATTCCACAAGATGGTGAGAGGACGGTGTGGTGACATGCAGTCGACGTATGATGTGAGTAAATGATATCGAGTGGAGGTTATAGCAGCATGATACGACTAGGTGTTGGAGAGCGGGGTTAATTTAATTTAAAGTTAATTGTTTAATTTCCTAATAGTACTAATATGACGACTCGGTGAGTTCGTGCCGTCACAACATCTGCGCATCAACAAAGAACTTGGTTGAAGACCTTAACTTATACCTAGTCAGAGTCCTAGACAGGGCCGGAAGGCAGGGAGAATGGTGGGGGAAAAGTGGTTTGCTTAGGGTTCACTGCAGTTGCCGCTGCCTCCGTGTAACAGGGACAATCGTGACAGGGACAATCGTGACAGGGACAATCGTGACAGGGACAATCGTGACAGGGACAATCGTGACAGGGACAATCGTGATGGCTTTTAAACGGATGGGTCGGAGAAAATAAAATGCTTGGTGTTATGGGTCACTGTTGTTGCCACTGCCTCAGTGAAAGAGAAAAGTATCATGAATCAACGAAGGCTTGGAGATGGGAAGGATGGAGATTAATAAACGCGGTTGTCTGGGGGAAATAAAAGGGCAGGGCCACTTGTGTACCTGCTTCAGGGTTGCCTGTTGTGACGGGGTGGTTTTCTTTTAGGCTAGAAGTGGGCCCCAGGCCATAAACCAGGCCATTAACCAGGCCATGAAAGAGGCTATTGATAAAACATTTGAAAGAGAGGAAAATGGCTTGACTGGAAAACAAAAAGGCTTTTGTTGCCGTGAGGTGTCTGCAGTTCGGCTAGACAGCTCTGCTGGCAGCTCAGCAGTCACTGTGGGGAGTGTTGGCTGCTCGACTGAGCCCCAAACCTTAAACCCTCAGTTGACTGGTGCGCTGTGGCTGATCCTGTGTGGCTCATTTGCTTTGGCTATCTTTCCCTTTGCCGCGGCTATTCAGCAGAGGTAGGCTGCAGCCACAAAGAGGGGGCGGTAGTCATCTGCATGTCTCATTTCCTGTCTATTGGGGACTTTCTGACTTGGCCAAAAGCTGGCTCTGTGAATATGGGTCTTGTTTACATTGTCTTATGTTTTCTCTACAGTTTAAGGCTTGAATGGCTATAAGGCCAGTTCCAAATTTGTAGGCTCAAAATGCCTCTAAGTTTTTACAGTCCAGATTTACGAGCTCACGGTTGATTGGGACTCATATAATTGACTGATTAAACTTCAGCAGTTAAATTGCAACAGATCTGGGACAGGAATCTCAAGTGTATGCTGTGCACTCAGTTTCTGAACATTGGAGGCTTGGCATCAAAAAAAAAACGGGGCTGCTGGCTTAACCTTGAACCCCAAATTCCTGCTGCAGGGCCGGCAAAAGATCATGCTGGCTCGTTTGTTCCTGAGCTGCCGCCTCAATCTGCTGCTGGTGGATGTGGATGTGGTCATCCTCAGGAACGTGATGAACTATTTTGCAAGGTGGGGAAAGGATGCTCGTCATGCCCCCCCAACAAAAACTGTTTCCGGATTTCTGTTTTGTGATGAGGATTGAGGACAATAATATACTGCTTTGGAAGGGGGGAAATAGGATGGGGGATGGAAGGGGAAAAAAAGGATGGGGGACGGACTTTTGACAAGATGGGGAATGGAGGGGGGAGTGGCATGGCCAGTGATGGACTACTTTCAAGGGTTTGGGGTTAAAACCCTTAACCCTTAACCCTTAACTATGGCTACTTTCAATGTTGGGACATTGTCCCAGGGCTGGACAAGGAGATTGGTAGGGTAGGCACATGGGGGGGAGGGGGCGGAGGCCAGGGGGGGAGGGGCGTCTCTTGGTGTCTGTTTCTGTTTTACTACAACTGTCTTTTTGCCTGCTGGATATCAGACTATGTACCACTCACATGCCAGTGCACCATGTGGCATGTCCACACTGCTCCTCCTCGCTCTGCATGTTCAGTTGCAACACTCTCTGCACACACATGCAGCGCACACATCCATACTTGCACACACACGCACACACACACACACACACACACATCCATACTTGCACACACACTCACACACACATGCACGCTTGCACACACACGCACACACATGCACGCGTGCACACACACGCGCACACATGCACGCTTGCACACACACGCGCACACATGCACGCTTGCACGCACACGCGCACACATGCAAGCTTGCACACACGCACACATGCACGCTTGCACACACACACACACACATGCACGCTTGCACACACACGCGCACACATGCACGCTTGCACACACACACACACACACATGCACGCTTGCACACACACGCGCACACATGCACGCTTGCACACACACGCGCACACATGCACGCTTGCACACACTCGCGCACACATGCTCGCTTGCACACACTCGCACACACATGCACGCTTGCACACACACGCGCACACATGCACGCTTGCACACACATGCGCACACATGCACGCTTGCACACACACACGCACACATGCACACTTGCACACACACACGCACACATGCACGCTTGCACACACGCGCACACATGCACGCTTGCACACACACACGCACACATGCACGCTTGCACACACATGCGCACACATGCACGCTTGCACACACACACGCACACATGCACACACACACGCACACATGCACGCTTGCACACACACGCGCACACATGCACGATTGCACACACACACGCAAACACATGCACGCTTGCACACACACGCGCACACACGCACGCTTGCACACACATGCGCACACATGCATGCTTGTACACACACGCGCACACATGCATGCTTGTACACACACGCGCACACATGCACGCTTGCACACACACACGCACACATGCACGCTTGCACACACACGCGCACACATGCACGCTTGCACACACACACGCACACATGCACACACACTCACACACGCGCACACATGCACGCTTGCACACACACACGCACACATGCACGCTTGCACACACACACACACACATGCACGCTTGCACACACACGCACACACATGCACGCTTGCACACACACGCGCACACATGCACGCTTGCACACACACACACACACATGCACGCTTGCACACACACACACACACACATTCATACTTGCACACACACTCACACACACATGCACGCTTGCACACACACGCGCACACATGCACGCGTGCACACACACGCGCACACATGCACGCTTGCACACACGCGCGCACACATGCACGCTTGCACACGCACGCGCACACATGCACGCTTGCACACACATGCACACACATGCACGCTTGCACACACACACGCACACATGCATGCTTGCACACACACACGCACACATGCACGCTTGCACACACACGCGCACACATGCACGCTTGCACACACATGCACACACATGCACGCTTGCACACACATGTGCACACATGCACGCTTGCACCCACACGCGCACACATGCACGCTTGCACACACACACACACACATGCACGCTTGCACACACATGCACACACATGCACGCTTGCACACACATGCACACACATGCATGCTCGCACACACATGCACATACACGCACGCACACTCGCACACACACACACACACACACATGCACGCTTGCACACACATGCACACACATGCACGCTTGCACACACATGCACACACATGCACGATTGCACACACGCGCGCACACATGCACGCTTGCACACACGCGCGCACACATGCACGCTTGCACACACATGCACACACATGCACGCTTGCACACACATGCACACACATGCACGCTCGCACACACATGCGCGCACATGCACGCTTGCACACACACGCGCACACATGCACGCTTGCACACACACGCGCACACATGCACGCTTGCACACACGCGCGCACACATGCACGCTTGCACACATGCGCGCACACATGCACGCTTGCACACACACGCGCACACATGCACGCTTGCACACACATGCACACACATGCACGCTTGCACACACACACACACACACATGCACGCTTGCACACACACACGCACACATGCATGCTTGCACACACACACGCACACATGCACGCTTACACACACATGCGCACACATGCACGCTTGCACACACACGCGCACACATGCACGCTTGCACACACACGCACACACATGCACGCTTGCACACACATGCGCGCACATGCACGCTTGCACACACATGCGCGCACATGCACGCTTGCACACACACGCGCACACATGCACGCTTGCACACACACGCGCACACATGCACGCTTGCACACACACGCGCACACATGCACGCTTGCACACACATGTACACACATGCACAAGCACATGGGTTCCTTTTGTACCACTATTTATCTCATTATCTATGAGATCCATCCACAGTCATCCACATCCTTCCACACTCTTCTCCCGTTTCAACCCCTTTCTCTCCCGTCCACACCTTTACACCCTCTTCTCCCACTTCTCACTTTTCCACACCCTTCCACCTGCTTCAGGTACGCCGAGGCCGACATCCTGTGCAACAGTGATCACCTCATGTCCCCTTCTCCCCTTTCCACACCCTTCTCATCCTTCCACACCCTTCTCACTTTTCTACACCCTTCCACCTGCTGCAGGTACCCGGAGGCGGACATCCTGTGCAGCAGTGATCACCTCATGTCCACCATAGAGCCTGGGGACCAGGGCCTGGAGCGACCTGCCTTTGCTGGCTCACCCATGAACATAGGTGTGGCGAGGGGACTGAATTCGTTCGGGTCTTATGAGTAAAGCTCGTTTTTTTCTCTATGAGTGGGTGTGCGTGCCGTATGTGTATGTAAGTTTTCAGTTTGTAGTGCGGGGTTTCATTCCGGTGTAATTCTGGTTTTCAGAAGGAGAGTCCCTGACCTGCTGACCCCCCCTGCCCTGCTGCAACAAACCGCTGCAACATCCTGCCCGCTGCAACACCCTGCCCCACTGCAACAACCTGCCCCGCTGCATCCTGCCCCGCTGCAACATCCTGCCCCGCTGCAACACCCTGCCCTGCTGCAGCAACCTGCCCCGCTGCATCCTGCCCCGCTGCAACAACCTGCCCCGCTGCAACAACCTGCCCCGTTGCAACAACGCGGAGCAGCACCACTTTGGAACACACTCCCCTGCTGCAACAACCTGCCATGCTGCAACAACCCGCTGCAACACCCTGTCATGCTGCAACAACCCGGAGCAACACCGTCCTCCTGCAACAACCTGTCCTGCTGCAACAATGTGTCCCTCTGCAACAATGGGGTGCAACACTGCTCTGCAACACCCTCCCCCGCTGCAACACCCTGTCCTACTGCAATAACCCGAAGCAGCACCGCTTTACAACACCCTCCCCTGCTGCAACACCCTGTCCCGCTGCAACAACTCGCTGCAACACCCTGTCCCGTTGCAACACCCTACCCCGCTGCAACAACCCGTTGCAACACTGTGCTGCGACACACACACACGGTGCAACAACTCGGTGCAATACCGATATGCAACACTCTGCCCCACTGCAACAGCCCTTTGTAGGCATCATGTACTTCATGTACAACGTTGGCACCCTCAGCTTTGTGGAGTCCTGGATCGCGGTGCTGGACGCCTCTCTCGCACATTGCAACACCGTTCTGCAGCACCCTTCCCCACTACAAGACCCTGTCCCGCTGCAACACCAATCTGCAACACAAAGCCCCGCTGCCACACCCTCTTTCAGGCATCATGTACTCTAAGTACAACCTCGGCACACTGAGCCTTGTGGAATTCTGGATCGTCCCGGATCCAGCATTGTCTCGGATCCGGATCCGGCAAAGTCCCGGATCCGGCATTGGCAACTCACCCGCACATTGCAGCACCGCTCTGCAACACCCTTCCCTGTTGCAACGAAAATCTGCAACACGAAGCCTCGCTGCAACACCCCACTGTAGGCATCATGTACTTCAAGTACAACCTCGGCACACTCAGCTTTGTGGAATCCTGGATCGCGGCGCTGGACGCCAAGGCGGACTACTGGGACCAGAATGCGTTCAATGACATGGCCAGGGCGGGATGGGACCCAAGCACCAAGGTTTGTGGGGAGAGGAAGTAAGGAGGAGGAGGGGGAGCAAGCCTGATGGGCCTGTGTGTGCAGCGCGTGTTGCATGCACTCGTTGCAGAGTTGCTGCACCGCTTCAAAGCAGATACCAAGGGCCAGCGAGATAAGGTGCAGCCGCTCCGCACGGAGCTTGTTACCGCATCAGCGGCTGCCAAGGCCAAGGCAACGATCCAATCAGCTCCGGCTGTCAACCCCGCACCCACCCCTGCCTTCGGGCAGCCTGTCGATCTGGCCCTGCCAGTCCTGGCCCCCATTTAGGCCGTTGCCGCCCTAGATCTGCCGCCTGCCGTCACTCCCATCCCATCTGCTAGCAGAGGCCAACGACGTGCAGAGGCCGGTGGGGAGGGCTCGGCCCCAAAGGCTAGTGGAAGGGATTGCGAGGATGCCAGTGGGAAGCCCAAGGCAGAGTGACCGAGTGGGTGTGTTGGGTGGGCGACAGTAGCCGGAGACTGCCCTCACTGCTTAAAGTGTTGTGCACGCCTCAGCCTCAAGACATGCAACCAGCATGCCAAGAAGCAAAAGTGAGGGATGCAGCCGGTGCAGCCCTAGGTGTCAATGACAGCAGCCACGACCCATGTGGTTTTTAATGGAACTTGAGTACTGTTATTGGGGTAAAGGGAGGTAAAGCGAGAGTTGTTTTTATTCCACATGGGATATTTCTCGCATGAAGGCCCATTGCCGTAATGCATGTTACAGATACTTGATTTTTGCAACTAAGAGGAAGCCAGGATAGCTTATTTGATTATTTCGTGTCCTCCATTTGTTTTGCATTGGGCTATGTTGCTGCTTTTGCCTAGGTGGCTGCCCACTGGGATGGATCAACCTCTGACCAGGGGCCTCTGGCCGTGCTAGGTCAACTGGTAGGCCCGCTTGAAGATGCTGTCAGCCGCTGCCACCTATCGCACTCGTACATTTCGATCGACTCTGATACACGTTTCTTATGTTATGGATTCGGAGTGCGGGAAGTAGCGGGGGAAATAGTTATGCGACCTGACGTCCCTGGCACATGCCAGCTGTCCTTGAATCAGCGATCACTCGGTTAACTGAGTTGGTAGAGCAAGATAGTATGGTCTAATGTATTGCTAAGAACAGGCAAACGAGGCCTCAAGGCATGCCACAACCTATATTATGTGTCAGTTTCCTAGGCGAATACCGCCATGTACTCCCAACACACCAGCCCACACGCCTGCCCCCTTCCTTGGCTGCTATGTGCCCCCACAATCCCCCCGCCCCCACCCCTCCTACCTCTCTTGAACATGTTGTCGCAGTAGGTTGAATGACCATTGAAATGAAACCTAACCCACACACCTGCCCCAAACCCTAATCCTCACACTTGCCCCAAACCCTAGCCCACACACCTGCCCAAATCCATAACCCGCACACCTGCCCAAAGTACTAATCCACACACCTGCCCGACACCCTAATCCACACACCTGCCCAAAACCCTAATCCACACATCTGCCCAAAACCCTAAACCACACACCTGCCCAAAAGCAATGAGTGTTGCCATATCCCATTGCATGCTCTGTCTGAGGGCCTGTCATATGTTGCTTGGCGTTCTCTTTGCAGGTCCACCCCGAAAACCAGAGGGTGTTCCTGGGGTACAACGGCACGTTGTACGTCGGTGTACTGCCGGTGGCCATGTTCAGCGGAGGTCACACTTTCTACGTGCAACGTCTGTATGAGGTGGGCCGGGGCTGTTGCTGTCTGTTGAGTCGATCTGGTGAGGGAACCTCAACCATGTGAGGTAACCTTACCACCTTATTAGTGACCATTGGAACCAAGTGAGGGAAGTGACCAAGTGACAAGTGAGGGAAGTGTGATCTCTGTGAAGTTTGTGACGTTTTTACAGTCCAACAGAGCAGATCATCTGATGCATGGGACATGTGTCCGTAAACCGGTACAGGCACTTAATACACTAGGACAATAAATGATGTGCTTGATTCTGTGATTCTGTCTAATGGGACGGGCACCAAGCCGCATATTGAGTAGGCAGAAAGGCAGCCACCACTGTGTGGGCAGATGGGGACCAAAGGTTGGCTTTGAAGTGACAGGGCTTGCTGTCTTAAGTCCTGACGGCGCTTGTACCTCAACTCTACGTACCGTACACGGCTGCTTCACCCTTAATCTTGAACCCTCAAGTGACCTTAACCCTTCAGGTGCAGAAGGCGGAGCCCTATGCCATCCAGGCGTCAAGTGCACCTTAACCCTTGACTCGAGCCCTTTGCCCTTCAGGCTTAGAAGGTGGAGCCCTATGCCATCCAGGCGTCAAGTGCACCTTAACCCTTGAACCGAACCTTTTGCCCTTCAGGCTTAAAAGGTGGAGTCCTATGCCATCCAGGCGTCAAGTGCACCTTAACCCTTGAACCGAACCCTTTGCCCTTCAGGCTTAGAAGGTGGAGCCCTATGCCATCCAGGCGTCAAGTGCACCTTAACCCTTGAACCGAACCTTTTGCCTTTCAGGTTGAGAAGGCGGAGCCCTATGCCATCCCGGCGTCAAGTGCACTATAACCCTTGTACCGAACCCTTTGCCCTTCAGGCTTAGAAGGTGGAGCCCTATGCCATCCAGGCGTCAAGTGCACCTTAACCCTTGAACCGAACCCTTTGCCCTTCAGGTCAAGAAGGTGGAGGCCTTTCTCGTCCACTGCACCTTAATCCCTGATCCTGAACCCTCAAATTTCCTTAACCCTTCAGGTTCAAATTGCGGAGCCCTGCATCATCCACTGTACTTGAACCCTCAACCCCAACCCTTCATTTGCCCTTCAGGTTTAGAAGGTGTGCTGTCCACTGCCCCTTGACCCAAAGTCCCTAACCCTGATACTTCCTGAACCCCCTTAGTTTCAAAAAGTGGAGCCCTGTGCTGACCGATTTGCGTCTTTAGGGGTTGGGGGGCTGAAAATTACTCGGAAATATTTTAATGCCCAGTGCTCCTCACCCTAAACCCTAAATCCATCACTCCCACGGGTTCATGAGGTGTAGCCATACTCCGTCCAGTGCTCCTGAAGCTAAAGCCTGATCCCTAAAGGCTTTTAACCCCTTCATTTCAAAAGGTGGGGCCATAAGCCGTCCCTTGCCCCTTCACCTTTCATCCTGAACCCAGAGGGCCATCGTCCCTCCTTAAGGTGGTGCTCTACGCCGCCCATAGCTCATTCACCCTGAGTCCTGAACCCTACAGTGTCCTTGTCCCTTCAGGTTCAAGAGGTGAAGCCCTATGCTGTCCAGGCGTCCACTGCACCTTAACTATTAATCGGAACCCTTTGCCTTTCAGGTTCAGGTGGTGGAACCATACGCTGTCCACTGCACCTTAACCCTTCAGGTTCAAATTGAGGAGCCATTCGCCGTCCACTCTACTGGAAACCCTTTCTTTGCCCTTCAGGTTCAGAAGGTGGAACCCTATGCCGTCCACTGCACCTTTCAGTACGGCGCAAATGCCGGGAAGAGGAACCGCATGAGGGAGGCCATGATCTTTGAGGACGAAGAGGAGTACTACACAGGTGAGGGCTGTAAACCCTCAGCCATAGTACTACACAGGTGAGGGCTGTACATCCTCAGCCATAGTACTACACAGGTGAGGGCTGTACATCCTCAGACATAGTACTACACAGGTGAGGGCTGTAAACCCTCAGCCATAGTACTACACAGGTGAGGGCTGTAAATCCTCAGCCATATTACTACACAGGTGAGGGCTGTACATCCTCAGCCATAGTACTACACAGGTGAGGGCTGTACATCCTCAGACATAGTACTACACAGGTGAGGGCTGTAAACCCTCAGCCATAGTACTACACAGGTGAGGGCTGTAAACCCTCAGCCATAGTACTACACAGGTGAGGGCTGTAAACCCTCAGCCATAGTACTACACAGGTGAGGGATTTTGGCCCTTAACCCTAGTACTACAGAGGTGAGAGCTCTTAAACCTTAAGCCTAGTACAATACATGTGACAGCCGTTAACCCTAAAGCGTAGTACTTCATATGTGACAGCCCTACATCTTAACTAAAGTACTACTCAGATGGGTAATCCAACATCCTTGTACTAAACATGTAAGACCCATTAACCCTCAACCATAGTACTACACTGCTGAGAGCTATACATTTTGAAATGTAGTACTACTTAGATGTGAACTCATCACCCTAGTACTACACTGGCGAGAGCAGTACATCTTAAACTGTACTACTACTCAGACATTCACCCAACATCCTAGTACCATATGGATTTGGGCCCTGTCTCCGTCGAGAAGTGTCTCACAAATGGGGTACCTGAGCAGCAGCAATAGCTGCAATGGTAGGAGCAGTCATGTCAAGGCAGAGTGGCTCGTGGTGTAGCCGCAACTTCGCTTAGCTAATCTAAGTGTATGTTGAGCCGGTGTGGCAACAGCGCCGTATTCAGCTTGTTCATACCTGGGTTCACACTGTGTGGTCCTTTGGAACAAGGCTCTAGTAGGATGGATACACATACGCTTGTAGCAGCATGAACAACTAATTGACGCCTCTGCTTCGAGGTGCTTGAACTACGCTATGTGTGAATGTTAGATGGATATATTAGGGTTTGTGGACTGAATTTGCTAAGGTTAGACTACTGAAAATAATAGGTTTGATCAATGTAAACACTATTACACCGCTGCTAGGGTTCATTTTTTATAGGGTATACGATACCGGTACTACGGGTTGTGTATTTTGTGTCATAGTGTGGATGTACCGGTATACATTCAGGTAAAAGGGTTGATGTTCATACCCGGGTTTGTGCACTGAATGCACTACTGGCAGGGATAATGTTCATACCCGGGTTTGTGCACTGAATGCACTACTGGCAGGGATAATGTTCATACCCGGGTTTGTGCACTGAATGCACTACTGGCAGGGATAATGTTCATACCCGGGTTTGTGCACTGAATGCACTACTGGCAGGGATAATGTTCATACCCGGGTTTGTGCACTGAATGCACTACTGGCAGGGATAATGTTCATACCCGGGTTTGTGCACTGAATGCACTACTGGCAGGGATAATGTTCATACCCGGGTTTGTGCACTGAATGCACTACTGGCAGGGATAATGTTCATACCCGGGTTTGTGCACTGAATGCACTACTGGCAGGGATAATGTTCATACCCGGGTTTGTGCACTGAATGCACTACTGGCAGGGATAATGTTCATACCCGGGTTTGTGCACTGAATGCACTACTGGCAGGGATAATGTTCATACCCGGGTTTGTGCACTGAATGCACTACTGGCAGGGATAATGTTCATACCCGGGTTTGTGCACTGAATGCACTACTGGCAGGGATAATGTTCATACCCGGGTTTGTGCACTGAATGCACTACTGGCAGGGATAATGTTCATACCCGGGTTTGTGCACTGAATGCACTACTGGCAGGGATAATGTTCATACCCGGGTTTGTGCACTGAATGCACTACTGGCAGGGATAATGTTCATACCCGGGTTTGTGCACTGAATGCACTACTGGCAGGGATAATGTTCATACCCGGGTTTGTGCACTGAATGCACTACTGGCAGGGATAATGTTCATACCCGGGTTTGTGCACTGAATGCACTACTGGCAGGGATAATGTTCATACCCGGGTTTGTGCACTGAATGCACTACTGGCAGGGATAATGTTCATACCCGGGTTTGTGCACTGAATGCACTACTGGCAGGGATAATGTTCATACCCGGGTTTGTGCACTGAATGCACTACTGGCAGGGATAATGTTCATACCCGGGTTTGTGCATCCTGGACCCCAAACTTGCTCAGGTTACACCTATGTGATGGCCAACATTCACCATGTCTTAAACATGGGCTCAAACCAAGTTGCCGCGCTACACCCAAAACCCTTTGACGCTTGACCCTGATCCTCAAACCCTGAACCCCAAACCATGAACCCCAAACCTGCTCAGGCGACAACTATGTGATGGCAGATATTCGCCGTGTCCCGAACATGGGCTCTTCAGAGTTTGCCAACCTCAGCTACGCGGAGAAGAAGCTGTACAACGTTAAGGGGCTGGGCATGCAGGGGGAGAGCTACAACCCGGCCATTGGTCTCTCCCTGCTGTTCAACAGATCGCTGATTGTGAGGACGGGGGGGGCAGGCCGGGGGGGCAGACCGGGAGGGCAGGCCGGGGGGGGGGGAGGTGAGGGATGGAGCGTGAAACACTTAGCACCTTGCACGGAAGGCGTTGGGCTTTCAGGGGAGAGCTTTCAGGGGGAGAGCTACAACTAGGCTATTGGGCTGTCGCTGCTGATCAACAGATCGCTCATTGTGAGGACGGGGGGGCAGGCAGGGGGGGCAGACCGAGGGGGGCAGGTGGGGGATGGGGCTCGAAGCACTAAGCTCCTTGCACGGAAGGCGTTGGGCATGCAGGGGGAGAGCTACAACCTGGCTATCGGGCTCTCGCTGCTGTTCGAGAGATCGCTCAACGTGAGGGCGGAGGGGGGGGGGAAGTGATAAGCACTAAAGGCAGGAGCTGGGGGCGTTGGGCATGCAGGGGGAGCTACAGCCCTGCTATTGGCCTCTCGCTTCTGTTCAACGGATGGCTCATTGTGGGGATGGTGGGTGGGTGGGCAGGGGGGAGGGTAGGGGTAAGCGCTTGATCACCTTGCGCAGGAGGGGGGCGTTGGTCGTGCAGGGGGAGATCCACAACCCTGCTATCGGGCTCTGAGAGATGTTCAACAGATCGCTCATCGTGAGGGCGGGGGGGCAGGTGCGGTGGGTGGGGTATGGGGCGTGAAGCACTCATAGGCTTGCACCTTGCCCAGGTGGGGGGTGTTGGGTATGCATGGGGGGAGCCACAACCCGGCCACCGGGCTATCGATCGTGTTCAACACATGGCTGCTTGTGAGGAGGAGGGGGCAGGCGGGGCATGGGGCGTGATGCACTTCGTATTTAATGTAGGAGGGGGGCCTGGGCATGCACAGCTGCACTCCGCACACTCATTACCGGTGTGAATCACTTTTAAAACTCGTCCTGAACCCTGAAACCTGAACCCTAAACCCTGGACCCTGAACCCTGGACCCTGAACCCCGCCCCCTGCTGCCAGATGCCCAAGCTTGCCTGCTACTGTGATCGCTTCTGGACCCCGTTGGACAACTGCCGGGTGCCGGGAGCAGATCAGCAGCGGCTGCCCTTCATGTGCCCCATGGACTACGTCTTGGACCCCATCTTTCTAACGGTGAGCTACTAGGGCAGGGGGCGGCAGCGGTTGTCCTTCATGTGCCAAACCGACCATGTGCTACACCTGCTATATCTGACGGTGACCTTCTTGTGGGGGGAGGGTATTGGAAGGGGGGCTTCTGGGGGGGAAGGGGGCCGCAGAGGCTGCCCTTTATGTGCCCCATGGACTACGTCTTGGATTCCAATTTCATCACAGTGAGCTGCTTGTGTTAGGGTTTAGGGTTCAGTCCTTGTAACGAGAATGAGCGGTTGGGGGGCATCCTTCTCACTGGCGGAATATCAATTTAAGCACATATTGACCCCTGCACCTGGTACTGCAGGATGTGGCGAGCCTGCCTCTCTGTTTCTTACTGACAAAAACATAATTGAAGCACACCTTTACCCCTGCCCCTGGTGCTGCAACAAACAAAGAGCCTTGGTTGCTGCCAAGTGAAGGAAACTCTACGTAAGCACGTGCCCCCGCCCCCCTGCCTTGGTACTGCAGGATGCCGCCAGCCGGACGCCTGTGAGGTGGCGCGAGCACTCCTTCCTGGAGAACCCCCGCTGCCCGCAGTCAGTGCGCAACTCTAAGCTCACCATCTACACCAGCATGGTGAGGAGGGCAGGGGAGGGGCCAGGGGGTGGAGAAGGGGGGGTAACCGGGCTCTAAGCTCACCATCTACACCAGCATGGTGAGGAGGGCAGGGGAGGGGCCAGGGGGTGGAGAAGGGGGGGCAACCGGGCTCTAAGCTCACCATCTACACCAGCATGGTGAGGAGGGCAGGGGAGGGGTTAGGGGGTGGAGAAGGGGGGGTAACCGGGCTCTAAGCTCACCATCTACACCAGCATGGTGAGGAGGGCAGGGGAGGGGCCAGGGTATGGAGAAGGGGGGGTAACCGGGCTCTAAGCTCACCATCTACACCAGCATGGTGAGGAGGGCAGGGGAGGGGCCAGGGGGTGGAGAAGGGGGGGTAACCGGGCTCTAAGCTCACCATCTACACCAGCATGGTGAAGAGGGCAGGGGGGGGCCAGGGGATGGAGAAGGGGGGGTAACCGGGCTCTAAGCTCACCATCTATACCAGCATGGTGCAGAGGAGGGGGGGGGGGGGGGGGGCAAGGTGTGACAGGGATGGGGGGAGGGGAGTGTGTGAAGGGTCTCTAAGCTTACCACCTACACCAGCATAATGAGAAGGGCAGGGGAGGGGAGAAGGGGTAATATGGTTATAACCTCAGCACCTAGAGCAGCAACGTGAGGAGGGTGGTGGGTGGGTGGCATTGGGTATGAGTGAGTGATGGGTCTCTAGGCACACCATCTACACTGTGATTACGGGGAGCATTGGGGGCGTGACGGGGTTCAGTATTTCTCACGTGTGGGTTTGTCTGTGCTAGCAGCGAGCACAACGGGCTGGGGGGATCAGACAGTATTTTTGAAAGTTTACTATTGGGTAAGTGTACCAGTAAATGAAGGGGGAGGGGGGAGGTCCAAGGATGCCACGAGCGTGTGTGGCCCGGGGCTCTGTGGCGGAGAGGCGGCCGCTAGGGAGACCAAGAGGCCCCTTAGTTTCCCATTGTTTTCCATTTTGTTTATGTTCAGAAGGGGACGTAACAAAACAGAAACGTGGTTATCAAGGGTGTACAGCCCCTTTGCTTCCTCGCCCAATTTCTCACGTGTTCGGACGAAATGGCATGACACGGCATGATGCGGCACAGGCTAAGCCGGATTGGAATAACAAGGGATCACGATACGGCACGATGTGGCTCAAGCTTAGCCGGACAGGCTTAGCCGGACAGGCTTAGCCGGATTGTAATTCAGCACAGGATTGTCCGGACTGTACTATCAAGGTTTTCGCACTATATAACACTATGTCGCACTGTTTAAGCTGGACTGTTCTACCAAGGGAACACAATATGACAAGATACGGCTTGATACCGTATGACACAGCTTTAGCTGAAGTTTCCCGGGATTTTTCTATCATACTTTGTCACCTCTGCCCTCGGGGCTTTTGAAGATGCTGAGGATTGTATATTGAGATTGAGCTCGATTGAACTGTATGGTTCTGATGCAATCGGGCAAGATCGGTCACGATCCGTCAAGATTCATCCACATGGATCACACCATGTCCCTGGTCTACACTCGTGCTACTCGCGCAACACCTTGACCCAAACCCTGTGAAATACACTTTGAACCCCACCCGTACCGCCTCCTGCCTGTTGCAGAAGTACAAGGTGCCGGCTGAGAAGTATATCGTACAGGACGGTGGCATGGTACTGCTTTTGCCGGCAGGCCTCACCAGCACGCAGCTTAAGGAAATGCTTCAGCCGTACATGCAGTACAAGGTGCGGTACAAGATTACCATGCATATAAAAATAGCCTTATTTGCTGTCAAGGAAAATTTTGACTAGTATTGCGTTTGACAAAAAACGCCACTGATTGTCTTTATAAAAACCATAAGGATTTCTGTGGTCTCACGCCTCCAGCTTCGGCGAAGGAGGAGTCTTTCTTTCTTGAAAGACGCACTGCTTTGTGACATTTATTTTGCGTATTTTATGCTGTGGCGTTGAATCAGCATCGGCATTGTCGAGTTGTTTTTCTTTTGCGCCATGCTCATGGACAGCTCGCTAATTGATAGGAGGTGAGCATCATGAATGTTTTTAAGCATGAAGCGCCTCAATTCCCTTCTGCACCCCTTCCACACACACTCAGATCTGACCCCACCCCTCCCTTTTCCCCTCTGCCCTCTCCCCCTCAGATCTTGCCTCTCCATTTCCCTTCCTCCCCCCTTTCTGCGCCCGCCCCCCCCCCCCCATCAGGTCCTACTCTCTCTCTTCTCGCTCCTACCTCCCCATCCCCCTTCCTCCCCCCTTTCCCCCCCTCCGTCAGATCTTGCATTTCCGCGATGCTGCGGCTAGCTTTAAGAGTTTTGACGACCCTGAGGAGGAGCTTGAGTTCAGGAAACGGATCGACCACCTACAGCCCATCACGCAGCCAGACGATGAAGAGAAGTCAACTACTTAGTCTGGGTTAATGGTTGTGGATTCCACCACCAGAAATGACGCGGCACATCCGCAGGCAGCCTGTCAAGCAGCAGGATGATACATGAGCAGGAGCAGATGCTGATTGTATTATTTGGTTTCAAGAATCAACCTTCCAATGTGCAGCCCCCTGTTGGTCTTCAGCAAATATTAAAATATAGTGTGCGTGAGTTGGTCATGGGACGCTGCCGCGCGCCTGCTGAGATGGTGGATTGACTGTTTTAAACAGGGGTGACGGGATGCTCTTGCCCGCTGAGCTGGTGGTAAATGTTTTTGAACAGGGGGTGACGGAGCGCAGCTGCATGTTGGGCTTGCCAAAGTTAATGGTTTGCTCGAGCATGATATGAGGGGACGCAGCGACCTGCTAAGGTCGCTGATATAAATCTTTGCTTGGGTACCCCTTTTTTACTTCCCTGATAAGATTTTTCTTTGCCCCCTGCTTAATCTTATGGGTCTTCTTTACAAGGCAATGACAATATTACACCTCTGGGCCCTGCTCATAAAGGCTCGGCCGTGTGGGCGCCCAACTGTCCCGTTGAAAGAAAGAAGGGCGCCCACCTGTCCCGTTGGAAGAAACTCAAGGTAAGAGGGAAAGAAGGAGAAGAAAACAAGCTCTTACAAGCGGGTAGGCTGTGTGTGGGTGGGGCTGGGGACTTTTGGATTGTGATTTGAAGCTCTGGGGGCTGCGTGTAAATGGTGTGAATAATAGCAAGACAGCAGGACGGACGGTCCTCCAGATGCTACTTAGTTATAACCAGTCACTGACATGACAACACTGGACATGTGGGGGCTCACTGGCAAGGACGTGCTTGTTTTCAATGCCCCACCGTGCAAGATCGACTTCGAGAGCGAGGATGGGCAGGTCCTCCGAACGGTGCTAGAGACTTTGTAGAGTTGTACCGGGGCAGGCTTGGGTGTAATGTCCTGGTCCTTGTGGACGACGTGGTAGATATCGTTGAGGCGTAGACTTTTTCAGAGGTTGGAACATCCTCTGTATTTTATTTTTCCAGCCTTTTGTTTTGTCCCTTCACTTTATTTCCCACTTTTCCATCCTTTATTTTGTCCTGCCCCCTTCTGTGTTTTTTTCCATCTTTCCGCCCAACACTTTAGTTAGAAGCCCACGCGGCCGAGCCCTTTTTGAGGAGGGCCCAGAGGTGTCACGTCATCGCCAGTCATCAATGACGTTACACCTCTGGGCCCAGCGCAAGAAGGCTAGGCCGCGTGGGCGCCCAAGTGGGCCAGCCAAGGGGCCGAGCCTTTTGGGAAAGCCCCAGATGTTAATGACGTTACACCTCTGGTGTGAGGCTGTTACGCACAAGGAAGCAGGAATGCTAGAAAGAGCTACGGTACTAAGGCTTAGAACCTTACATCTGGGCCCTGCTTAAAAACGCCCGGCCACGTCGGCAACTGGTTGACAACAAACATAGATCCAAGCGACGGCGTGTCCGCAACGAACGAGCCCCGTGAAAATCTACCAGGCACAAGGCAGGTGGCGGTTTGTTGTCAATCCCGAAGGAGGGATTTAGTGAACCCTAAAACCTAGGTATCCGGGCTAGGTGTCCCTGTGCGTTCCTTACAACTACTAGGGCATTGTCGCAGTTGAATGAGTACCGGTGACACTAGCGTGTAAGCATAGCTAAAACTACCAGCCTACGAGCATCATATTTTCGCTGCTGCTCAACTCGGGTTCTGCGCACACTTCCGGAACTGACGCCATGATGCTTCCGACCGTTCCATTCGCTCTGCGATTCGCTCAGGTATCGTAGCATTTTATGTTATTCGATAAAGATTGTTCCTCAGACTGTGACTGTCGCTTCAGCATGGATGCAAGGCAGAGAGCAAACTCATGTGGAATGCCACCTGTTGGTTCTCCGGCCGCAGCGCCTCTTCAAGCGAGATGCAGGCAAGTGAAGCGGCGCTCACGTGTCCATGACGTGCGTCCGTCCCGTCTCCCCATCCCCCGACACCATCGCTGATTGACGAATCATTCCCTTTCTTTCATGTGAAGCGTGCATCCACTACTACCGAGATGAAGGTGCGTGCGTTCAGTCGGGATGCATGCATGGATGCTGTTTTTTGAAGTGGGGATCTCGGGGGGGATAACCGTTTTTTCAAACTGATGCCATCGCAACGAAGTTCACTGTGTCCTCAGATAATGATATTCTTCATCGCGATGCTTCGATATGCTGTCCCTGTTCGCGATGCGTAGGTCGCCCAATACGGCTCATCACAAGCGGCTGCTTCCATGGCGGATACGAAGAAGCGCATCATAGGTCAGTAGTAGCGGTGTGGCAGTTGCTTGGGTTGAACCTGAGGCAGGCAGCCAGGGTCAGATGCCGCAATCCAGCCCCTCAATGGCTAAATGTGTTGTAGCCATAGCTGAGGCGATGCAAAGATTTGAGGATAGTGCCATCATACTCTGTGGACAAGCTTCGGTTGTCCTAACTTGAGCTTTGCTAAACCACTCACGAGTAATCCTGCATTAATGCATGACTGAACTCTGCTTGTTTGGGGGTTCTTCAGCTACAATTCAGCTACATCCTTGCCTGTGGCTGGGTGGCCTTGTGCCGCATGTCCTGCTGCATGGGCTGAGGTGAGGTGAGGTCCCCACTCAGTCGGCCCAGCGGCAGCTGTCTAGCGGCCTGCCAAACATCTTGAGCGCACTCAATTACACACTGCTGCCCCTAAACAAGAGGGCGAAAGGCCGTTGGGTCCTCTGTGTTTAGTCTTGCATGCGTTTCAGATGCATTCCAATCGCATCCATCAGCTAGTAGGATCCGGGTCATCACATCCACAGCCTATGAAAAGAAGAAGACAAACTATTGCTCGGTGCTTGTGTGTTGGTTCATTGCGAGCCCAGGGGGTCACTCATTTTTGCTCGCTGTCCTAGTGCGTTTAGTGCCTGTCCCTGTTTACAGGCACATGTCTCATGCATTAAATGTGGTGCTCTGTTGGACTGTAAAAACTACGCAAATCTTCACATCGAGCTGCCTAGGCAGTGTCCAGTCAACTGCTTCGAAGCCAACGTTCTTGATGATAGATGCCCTCCTCCCTCAGGTATGAAAGGCTTGGCTTCTGGAATCTCCAGGCCATCCAGCTTAGGCACGTTTGCCTCCTCCAGGGCCCTCTCCTCTGGCAGGCCTGCCTCTGCTGTCACCGCTAAGGAGGCACCGGCAAACAGGAGCTTCTTCAACAAGCTCGCGGCGGTGAGAGGAGCACACCGGGATCAGTATGGAGGGTTTCCGTCTACTCAAGTCTATCTGCTCTGCTGTCCTGCAGCCCTGTTGATCTGTTGCTCTGCAGCCCTGCTGCTCTGCTGCTCTGCAGCCCTGCTGCCCTACTGCCCTGATGCCCTGCTCCTCTGCTGATCTTCTGCCTTGCTGCCCTGCTGCTGCCCTGATGCCCTGATGCCCTGATGCCCTGATGCCCTGATGCCCTGATGCCCTGATGCCCTGATGCCCTGATGCCCTGATGCCCTGCTGCCCTGCTGCCCTGCTGCCCTGCTGTCCTGCTGCCCCGCTGCCATGCTGCCATGCTGCTCTGCTGCCCTGCTGCTCTGCTGCCCTGCTGCTCTGCTGCCCTGCTGCTCTGCTGCCCTGCTGCTCTGCTGCCCTGCTGCTCTGCTGCCCTGCTGCCCTGCTGCCCTGCTGCCCTGCTGCCCTGCTGCCCTGCTGCTCTGCTGCCCTGCTGCCCTGCTGCCCTGCTGCCCTGCTGCCTTGCTGCCCTGCTGCTATGCTGCCCTACTGCCCTGCTGCCCCGCTGCCCTGCTGCTCTGCTGCTCTGCTGCCCTGCTGCCCTGCTGCCCTGCTGCTCTGCTGCCCTGCTGCTCTGCTGCCCTGCTCATTTAAGTGCTGCAGCTGCAGCTCGACTGTATCATGGACTACAGACGAAGGGCCTGGCACAGGTAGCTCTGCTGCTTGGGCCACCAGCTGTAGCCAGTCTAAGTTGGGACCCCCCATTCGCCCATTGGTGGCTACCAATCAGCCTGCTGTAGGTGGTCTGTTGTGCCCTGAAAGAAACAGTGGCATGCTGAGGGGTGCCATGTGCTTGCTGCAATCCCTTTCTGCAAGGAATATTGCTGCCAGGGAAGGGGCAGGGGGTAGCCAAGTAGCCGTTTTTTGCCAGGAAGGGTCTTTTTTATGCCCGGCCCAGGCCGGGTGGGGGTCTGAAAATTGGGGGTCAGCCAAACCCCCATTTTCGCCGGGGTTTGCCGGAAGGGGGGTCGCTGGCTCACCGGCAGAAATAAGCCTTCGGCCCATTTCTCCCGGCGCTGGGCCCGGCGTCCCTTCCCTGATTGCTGCCCTGTATTGCATGCCCGGGATTTCTATCCGGGTTTTTATCGGGAGGGGGCGGAGAAGGGGGGGGGGGCAAAAAGCTTCAACCCCCATCACCAAAACACGTTAAACGACCCCTAGGCCCTAGCTGACCCCCTCCCCCCCCCTCCGCCTCCTGAACCTAGTCAAACCTGAATTTCTCAGTCAAAAATACGAATTTCGGAGGGGAGAGGGGTCAACCTATCATCTCAACTGTGCGCTTGTAATGTTGTTGCTCAATCTAGTTGGTTCACAAATGCCGAATGGTGAGACAAAGAAATCATGCCCCTGAAAAATGGCTCTAGCTACCACCTGCCAGCTACCTATCCTCGCTACAGACCATGAGGCTCCAGGAGCGAGAGGACTTTGGGATCTCAACGAGCATCTTACTTCAGCTTGCTGATATGCTCCTTAAGCAACTTGACCTTCTGCCTCTTGGGGAGCTCCTTGCCCCCACCCACCCCTCAAACTCCACAGTGCTGCAGGCAGATTTGGTCTCATCTGCCTCGTTCAGCTCCTGACCAGGGTGGTCTGACTCCATGTGATCTAGGAAGTGATAGCTCCACACAAGGACGGATGGTGCCCGCATGATCCTGCAGATGGTGCAAGCCACTGGTCTGTTGGTGCAAGGCTTGGCGACAGAAAACTTCACAGCAGCCGCGTATGACATCCTGCTGTCCAGGGGGCTGAGGGGCTTGACTACCAGCGTGCTAGTGTTAGAGCCTACGCCCAAGTCCGTTTTGCTAAGGACGCTGCTGATCCATCAGCCTCACTCCCTCTGGAATACTTCGTGTGCATGAGCACCCCTGCCACTGTAGCTGCCTCCATCATGAGCTGCTCCATGCTCAACACGCCCACGCTGAACACTGAAGAGGCCCCCTTCAGCCTTTGGGGACTTGCAGCATGTATGCTCTGAGCACTGCCTGGGTCTTCCGCTTGTCCCAGCCAACAGGGCTCCCTCCAGACACTCCAACATCTCTCACGTACCTGCTGCCCTGCTGCGCCTGCCCCCCCTCCCGCTGCTGCTGCTCCTGCTGCCGCTGCGCCATTTCTGTACCATGCAGGCTGCTGCAGCTATCGTAGGTGCTGCTGCCCTGATTGCATCGGCCCCAGTCTCTGCAGACGCGCCTCAAGCCTGGCAGTGGCTCTTCCAGGACTCAGCAACATCCACCGCTCAGGTAGCAGAGGGCGTTTATTGCAGGGCGTTGGTAGCAGAGGGCGTAGCAGAGGGCGTAGCAGAGGGCGTTTATTGCAGGGCGTTGGTAGCAGAGGGCGTTTATTGCAGGGCGTTGGTAGCAGAGGGCGTAGCAGAGGGCGTTTATTGCAGGGCGTTGGTAGCAGAGGGCGTTGGTAGCAGAGGGCGTTGGTAGCAGAGGGCGTAGCAGAGGGCGTTTATTGCAGGGCGTTGGTTATGGGCCGGTTGCTTTACGGGCATCGGCTATGGGGCTTCGCTATGAACCGGTTCTTGCAGGACGTTGGTAACAGTTTTTTGCTGGGCGTTCATTGCTGGACGTTGGTTATGAGCCAGTTGCTGTATGATGGAAGCTGTGAGGCGTTTGTTGGGGGGGGGTCGCTGCGCGGTGTTTGCTGCGGGTCGTTAGCTGTGGAAATTTGCTTCAGTGAATTTCGCTCTCCCCTCCAAGCGTTAGCCATCCATGTGAGGCATCGGGGCTGAGGGTTCAGGGGATAAGGATTAAGGTTCAGGGTTCAGGGGCTGGGGTTTAGGGATTAGGAATCAGGGTTATGAGTTTAGGTTTTAGGAGCCAGCTGTCCACACTTGTTGCGGGGCGTTCCTACCTGCCCCTATTACCAGCATCAGCATGTCCCCCATGTCAGGTGCAGTAGGCTCAGGCCTCAGTACCCACTACAGGGTTTTACTGCGCCCCAGTGCTGTAATCATCACCCCCCAACCTGAGATGTTGTTGTTGCCCCAGGGATGTGCTTTTGTCCCTGCGTCAGTTTAAGTCCCCTGCAAGGCAGAGAAGCGGGTTGTGCTGGATTTGCATCAGAACCTCATGTTTTGTACCTTCCTATCTTCAGATCTGTCTCTGTTTAAGTCCGCAATAGACTGACCAGGATCCACACCCCTGCACTCCGACCATGTCCTGTATCTTCCATGCTTCTGTCCCCAACAGGCTGTTCAGGATCTGCATCACGACATTACATTCTTCCTTATTACCATTTGCACGCTGGTGCTGTACATGGTCGTCCAGGTGTGGAAGTGTGGAAGTGTGTCATATCATCCAATGACCGGTATAGGGTATCACGCTTATCACGCATTACCCTCTCAATGATTCAATGCTGGTAAAGTACATGGTCCTCTAGATGTGCCAACATTGTATGCAATTGGTTGTCTAGGCTGCTTAATAATTCGCATGTTTTGTTACGGTGAAAAGACAGCAAATATCTATATAAGAAATATCTCAAGTTTGCTGCACAACTTGGAAGTTTTATTCTAGTAAAGGTGAGGCATGTATGATGGGAATCACAATGAAGGGTTGATTTGGGACAAAGAGGAGGATACAGATTTTTGATCCGATGATAACCCTCCAGCATACCGTATGACTCCGCACAAACAGACCTCTTGGAATGGTTTGCGGTGTGGGGAGCAGACCAGTGGGAGGGGTGTCACCAGATCAAACAGTGCTGACTGCTGACTGTGTCCATCTGGAAGTCCCTCTCTAATGGAGTCCAGTGCAGCATCATTCATCCTTGGTAGTAAGAGGAAGCCCAGGGAGGGAGGGAGTGGTGATATCAAGCCATGGGCTATGGACGATTGGAGGGGGGTCCCGTTATGTTACCTCGCTTGACTAAAAGCTACACATCGAGTAGCGATGGATCTTAGGGTGTGCTGACGGGGTGTGTCAGGGAGTGAATGCTCTGAGTGGTGGCATCAAGCAATTGGCCATGGAGGATTGGAGGGATCCTGTTATTTTTCCTCGCTTAAACAGGAGCTACACATGGAGTAGATACTGGGGTGTGCCGGTATTCACTCACGATTCAATCAACATGCATCCACCATTCACTGGCCATTCACTCACCATGCATCCACCATTCACTGGCCATTCACTCACCATTCACTCACCATACACTCACCATTTACTGACCATTCACTCACCGTTTACTCGCCGTCCACCCACCATTTACGCATCATTCACTCACCATTCACTTACCAACCATTCACCATTCACTCACCATCCACTCACCAACCACTCGCCATGAACTCACCATGCACTCACCATGCACTAACCTTTCACTCAACATCCACTCGATATTTACTCACCATCCACTCACTATTCACTCACCATTCATGCACCATTCACACACCATACGCTCACCATCCACTCACCATGCATTCACCATGCACTCACCATTCACTCACCATTCACTCACCATCCACTCACTATTCACTCACCATTCATTTGCCATGCACACACCATCCACACACCAAACACTCACCATTCACGTGTCATTCACTCACCATACACACATCATTCACTCACCATTCACTCATCATACATGCACTGTTCACTCACCATCCACTCATCATTCTCCCACCATTCACACACCATCCAGCCACTGTTCACTCACCATGCACTCACCATGCACCCACCATGCACTCACCATCCACTCAACATTCACGCACCGTGCATTCACCATTCACCTGCCCTTTTCCACGTGTTCTCCTTTGTTCCTGTTGATTTTAACAAGGCGAGTCGATGTTTTCAACCGGATGCCTTCAATCTTCCACCCTAAACCATAAACCCTGAGCCCGTCACCCTAGATGGTTTGTATTTAAACCTCCCCCTCCCCCTCTTTCATGTGTTCTCCCCTGCTCCTGTTGACCCAGCTTGCCACCAAGTTCCACTACAGTTATCAGGGGCCCCTTGCTGAGAAAATCACGCACCATACCACCCTCGAGGTGAGCACAGGGAGGGGGGGGGGGGGGGGGGTGAGGGAGTGGGGGGTAGGGTGGGGGGTTGAGGATGGGAGGGGGGAAGAGGAAGGGAGGGGGGGAAGGGAAGGGGGGGATGAGACTTGGCTTTGCTAGGAATGAAGGGAGGGGGAGGGAGGATGGCGAAAAGTCATGCCAAACCTTCTATTTCTTTCAAATTTAAGTTTTAGATTTAGAAAAGGGTCGCTTGCTTAACCTAGACCAATCCTGAACTCAAACCTTCGGGACCCCCCCAGTGCCTTTTTTGCACGGTGCAACTCGCGCCGGTACCATCAAAATGTACCGCTGAGAAAGCAAAAGTTGTCCAAACAACAGCACGATGGAATAGCATCAGTTCCATCAGCACTGGTATTGTGGAGCTCGAAGAATCCCGAGTACAATGGCGGAACATTCTGCACCTGCTGCTGGCTAGTAGTTTGGGATTTCAGTGCCTCAGAAAGACAGAGAGAAAGAAAAGTACGCCCTGCAGGGTCGTGAGGTTTAAGGAAACAGTGCGGCATGGCTAGTTTGGGATTTCAGTGCTTTAAACGGAATGATGGAAATCACTGGAGCACCGGTGACCCTCCCCCCTGAGAATCACTGGAGCACCGGTGACCCTCCCCCCTGAGAATCACTGGAGCACCGGTGACCCTCCCCCCTGAGAATCACTGGAGCACCGGTGACCCTCCCCCCTGAGAATCACTGGAGCACCGGTGACCCTCCCCCCTGAGAATCACTGGAGCACCGGTGACCCTCCCCCCTGAATTTCCTGCCAGTCCTCCTTCCCAGCTAAGCACCCTCGGAACATCCCTTAACTGTCTCATAATAATAATAATGAAAGTAATAATTATTATAATAAAGAAAGTGAGAGGAACTCCAAGCTCAGAAGTAGGAGGGAAGGTCTGTCATGAGCTTAGCTCATTTACATTCCATTAAGGGGTTGAGGGTCCCGATCGAGCATTCCCACTTTTTTAGCCCCCAAATCCTTCAGGTTTATGCTCATAAGAGTCGACGCGCAACGGCCTGCCGGGGGGTGGGCGTGGCCGGAGGGGGGGCGAATATCGACACGGGGGGGGGTCCGGAGGCTGGGGCCCTCCTGAGGTGTCCCGGCCAATGGTGTTTGGGACCCATTTGGTCTGAGGCGTGAGTTAAGGAAGCCACCCATTCTGCCCTAGCACTAGGCGGGCTACTATTCCGACCCTCCTGAGAAGAATGAAGTAATACTACGTCTGGTGTCCAACCCTTTTTGATATTTGACAGAGCCCTAGGGTATAAGCGATTAGACCTTCCCGTTCGGGATACGCACATCCTTCCCTTCCTAAATCCACAGGAGGGGACAACAAAGGATATCATATCTTGAAGGGGGGTCCCCTGGTGGTAGCCTGTGAGGCTTTATTGCTGATTTATTTATTTACTCCTATTTGTGATTTATTGATTTAATCCGTCCTTCGCGCCTGGTGACCCCCTCGCCTCCAACAGGTGATTTGGACCCTCTTGCCCACGTTCATCGTGATGATGATTGCCATCCCCTCCCTCACTCTCATTTACTCCATGGACCAGCACAACGACAGGCCTGGTGGGTAACGGAGGCTGGGCGAAGCCACGGGTCAGGCTTCCCTTAGCCCATGAGTATAACGGCTGGATCCCTGCGGGTCTCCTCAGGGTTCAGGGTTCACGGTTCAGGGGTCACGGTTCAGGGGTCAGGAATAACGGTTCAGGGTTTAGGGACAGGGTGAGTTCAGGGTGAACAGTTTAGGGTTAAGGGTTAAGGGTGAAAGGTTAACAGTTCAGGGTTTTAGGGGTGACATCAGTACAGGAGCTGGATCCCCTCATGTTCCTCTCGGGTTCCCTTTGGGTGAACAGTTCAGGGCTCAGGGCTCAGGGTTTAGGGTTTCGAGTTAAGGGTTAAGGTTACAGGGCTAAACAGTCGACCCTAAATTACAGGGGCTGGATCCCCTCGTGTTCCCTTCAGGATTTGGGCTCAGGGATTTCAACACTTTACTCTGATCAGCAGGGGCTTGCTCCCTGAGGGCATGTACTAGACGCATGACATGATACAAACTGTGTCGTCAAGTCGCCATGGAGCTTTAAACGCATTTATAATGTATACCTGTCCCCTCCCTCACTGCTGACCTGTGCCCCTGTCCCCCCCCCCCACTGCTGACCTGTGCCCCTGCCCCCTCATGATCCTAGGCCCCATTGTGAAGGGTTGCTTCATTATCAGGTTGCTGGGATGAGCCCCTGTCCCCTCCCTCACTGTTGACATGTGCCCCTGTCCCCTCATGAGCCTAGGCCCCATTGTGAAGGGTTGCTTCATTATCAGGTTGCTGGGATGAGCCCCTGTCCCCTCATGAGCCTAGGCCCCATTGTGAAGGGTTGCTTCATTATCAGGTTGCTGGGATGAGCCCCTGTCCCCTCCCCCACTGCTGACCTTAGCCCCTGCCCCCTCATGAGCCTAGGCCCCATTGTGAAGGGTTGCTTCATTATCAGGTTGCTGGGATGAGCCCCTGTCCCCTCCCCCACTGCTGACCTTAGCCCCTGCCCCCTCATGAGCCTAGGCCCCATTGTGAAGGGTTGCTTCATTATCAGGTTGCTGGGATGAGCCCCTGTCCCCTTTCTCATTGCTGACCTGCGCCCCTGCCCCCTCATGAGCCTAGGCCCCATTGTGAAGGGTTGCTTTATTATCACGTTGCTGGGATGAGCCCCTGTCCCCTCCCCCACTGCTGACCTGAGCCCCTGCCCCCTCATGAGCATAGGCCCCATTGTGAAGGGTTGCTTCATTATCAGGTTGCTGGGATGAGCCCCTGTCCCCTCCCCCACTGCTGACCTGTGCCCCTGCCCCCTCATGAGCCTAGGCCCCATTGTGAAGGGTTGCTTTATTATCAGGTTGTTAGGAGGAGCCCCTGTCCCCTTTCTCATTGCTGACCTGTGCCCCTGCCCCCTCATGAGCCTAGGCCTGACAGTCAAGATCATTGGAAGGCAGTGGTACTGGTGAGTGTGACCGGTTGGCAAAAAGTGACGGGTTGTCATACTGTGACTGACTGTTGTAATGTGACTGGGTGTCAAAGTGTGATATATGCTGTCATAGTGTGGGCGCCTGCTATAGTGTGACTGCCTGTCACAGCTGTCACGGTATTGCGTATTAAGATCATCAGAATACGGCGGTGCTGGTGAGCACGGACACGGCATTTTGAATCTACAGGGCTTCAGTGCAATCAATGGGGCCCGCGTTACACATTTATATCTTATGATTCACCTTCAGGCATGAGAAGCCTACTCCACAAATATGGGCCGAGAGCTTCCACCCTGCCCCGCTATTGATCATGCTTCCCGCCCTACCTGTGGCCCTCCTGCAATGCCGTAAGACCCAGTCACCCCCCTGTTGAGTTATTAGAGTTCATGCCTTCCACCTGTCCATGAGATGGGGGGCCCAGTCTGAGACAGAATACCTTGTGCATCTCAGCAGAAGCAAAGGGGTAAGGAGGAGAGAGACCCCCCCAGCCATGACTTGACCCCTCTGCCCCTGTCTTGGGGCTGTGGCTTACCTGGCACCCAGCCACATGATTCACACTTTTTAACTTGCCCAGGACTTAAATCTACAGGGGCATGGAACCTTCGCAATGCCTTTCCTTTTGGGTGGGGGAGGGGGGTGGGTATTTTTCTCTCCTTTATGTTCCTCTCTTACTTTCCCCTCTTGCCTTCAGTTTCCTTTGCCTAACTTCTCTGTTGGGCGTCCATGAGGCCGAGCCTTGGCTTTTGAGCAGGGCCCAGAGGTGTAACAACGTCATGAACATGGTCGAACCTGCCCCTGCTCACCCTGCCCACCACCCTGCCCACCACCCTGCTCGCCCTGCCCGCCACCAACCTCCCCGCAGGAGCTACGAGATACATGACCACCTGCAGCACAAGCTGGTCGACCCTGACCGCCTGGTCGCCATTGCCGAGAACAGCCAGGGGGCCTGAGCATCCTGCACTAGGATGCACAGTAGCTGCCTGTCCCTGAGGGCCTGAACATCCTGCACTAGGATGCACAGTTGCTGCCTGTCCCTGAGGGCCTGAGCATCCTGCACTAGGATGCACAGTTGCTGCCTGTCCCTGAGGGCCTGAGCATCCTGCACTAGGATGCACAGTTGCTGCCTGTCCCTGAGGGCCTGAGCAACCTGCACTAGGATGCATAGTTGCTGCCTGTCCCTGAGGGCCTGAGCATCCTGCACTAGGATGCACAGTTGCTGCCTGTCCCTGAGGGCCTGAGCATCCTGCACTAGGATGCACAGTTGCTGCCTGTCCCTGAGGGCCTGAGCATCCTGCACTAGGATGCAAAGTTGCTGCCTGTCCCTGAGGCCTGAGCATCATGCACTAGGATGCACAGTTGCTGCCTGTCCCTGAGGGCTGAGCATCCTGCACTAGGATGCACAGTTGCTGCCTGTCCCTGAGGGCCTGAGCATCCTGCACTAGGATGCACAGTTGCTGCCTGTCCCTGAGGGCCTGAGCATCCTGCACTAGGATGCATAGTTGCTGCCTGTCCCTGAGGGCCTGAGCATCCTGCACTAGGATGCACAGTTGCTGCCTGTCCCTGAGGGCCTGAGCATGCTGCACTAGGATGCACAGTTGCTGCCTGTCCCTGAGGGCCTGAGCATCCCGCACTAGGATGCACAGTTGCTGCCTGTCCCTGAGGGCCTGAGCATCCTGCACTAGGATGCACAGTCGCTGCCTGTCCCTGAGGCCTGAGCATCCTGCACTAGGATGCACAGTTGCTGCCTGTCCCTGAGGGCCTGAGCATCCTACACTAGGATGCTCAGTTGCTGCCTGTCCCTGAGGGCCTGAGCAACCTGCACTAGGATGCACAGCTGCTGCCTGTCCCTGAGGGCCTGAGCATCCTACACTAGGATGCACAGTTGCTGCCTGTCCCTGAGGGCCTGAGCAACCTGCACTAGGATGCACAGTTGCTGCCTGTCCCTGAGGGCCTGAGCATCCTGCACTAGGATGCACAGTTGCTGCCTGTCCCTGAGGGCCTGAGCATCCTGCACTAGGATGCACAGTTGCTGCCTGTCCCTGAGGGCCTGAGCATCCTGCACTAGGATGCACAGTTGCTGCCTGTCCCTGAGGGCCTGAGCATCCTGCACTAGGATGCACAGTTGCTGCCTGTCCCTGAGGGCCTGAGCATCCTGCACTAGGATGCACAGTTGCTGCCTGTCCCTGAGGGCCTGAGCATCCTGCACTAGGATGCACAGTTGCTGCCTGTCCCTGAGGGCCTGAGCAACCTGCACTAGGATGCATACTAGTAGTTGCTGCCTGTCCCTGAGGGCCTGAGCAACCTGCACTAGGATGCATACTAGTAGTTGCTGCCTGTCCCTGAGGGCCTGAGCATCCTGCACTAGGATGCACAGTTGCTGCCTGTCCCTGAGGGCCTGAGCAACCTGCACTAGGATGCATACTAGTAGTTGCTGCCTGTCCCTGAGGGCCTGAGCAACCTGCACTAGGATGCATACTAGTAGTTGCTGCCTGTCCCTGAGGGCCTGAGCAACCTGCACTAGGATGCATACTAGTAGTTGCTGCCTGTCCCTGAGGGCCTGAGCAACCTGCACTAGGATGCATACTAGTAGTTGCTGCCTGTCCCTGAGGGCCTGAGCATCCTGCACTAGGATGCACAGTTGCTGCCTGTCCCTGAGGGCCTGAGCATCCTGCACTAGGATGCACAGTTGCTGCCTGTCCCTGAGGGCCTGAGCATCCTGCACTAGGATGCATACTAGTAGTTGCTTCCTGTCTCTGAGGGCCTGAGCATCCTGCACTAGGATGCACAGTTGCTGCCTGTCCCTGAGGGCCTGAGCATGCTGCACTAGGATGCACAGTTGCTGCCTGTCCCTGAGGGCCTGAGCATCCCGCACTAGGATGCACAGTTGCTGCCTGTCCCTGAGGGCCTGAGCAACCTGCACTAGGATGCACAGTTGCTGCCTGTCCCTGAGGGCCTGAGCATCCCGCACTAGGATGCACAGTTGCTGCCTGTCCCTGAGGGCCTGAGCATCCTGCACTAGGATGCACAGTTGCTGCCTGTCCCTGAGGGCCTGAGCATCCTGCACTAGGATGCACAGTTGCTGCCTGTCCCTGAGGGCCTGAGCAACCTGCACTAGGATGCACAGTTGCTGCCTGTCCCTGAGGGCCTGAGCATCCTGCACTAGTATGCACAGTTGCTGCCTGTCCCTGAGGGCCTGAGCAACCTGCACTAGGATGCACAGTTGCTGCCTGTCCCTGAGGGCCTGAGCATCCTGCACTAGGATGCACAGTTGCTGCCTGTCCCTGAGGGCCTGAGCATCATGCACTAGGATGCACAGTTGCTGCCTGTCCCTGAGGGCCTGAGCATCCTGCACTAGGATGCACAGTTGCTGCTTGTCCCTGAGGGCCTGAGCAACCTGCACTAGGATGCACAGTTGCTGCCTGTCCCTGAGGGCCTGAGCATCCTGCACTAGGATGCACAGTTGCTGCCTGTCCCTGAGGGCCTGAGCATGCTGCACTAGGATGCACAGTTGCTGCCTGTCCCTGAGGGCCTGAGCATCCTGCACTAGGATGCACAGTTGCTGCTTGTCCCTGAGGGCCTGAGCATCCTGCACTAGGATGCACAGTTGCTGCCTGTCCCTGAGGGCCTGAGCAACCTGCACTAGGATGCACAGTTGCTGCCTGTCCCTGAGGGCCTGAGCATCCTGCACTAGGATGCACAGTTGCTGCTTGTCCCTGAGGGCCTGAGCATCCTGCAGTGGGATGCACAGTTGCTGCCTGTCCCTGAGGGCCTGAGCATCCTGCACTAGGATGCACAGTTGCTGCCTGTCCCTGAGGGCCTGAGCATCCTGCACTAGGATGCAAAGTTGCTGCCTGTCCCCGAGGCCTGAGCATCATGCACTAGGATGCACAGTTGCTGCCTGTCCCTGAGGGCTGAGCATCCTGCACTAGGATGCACAGTTGCTGCCTGTCCCTGAGGGCCTGAGCATCCTGCACTAGGATGCACAGTTGCTGCCTGTCCCTGAGGGCCTGAGCATCCTGCACTAGGATGCATAGTTGCTGCCTGTCCCTGAGGGCCTGAGCATCCTGCACTAGGATGCACAGTTGCTGCCTGTCCCTGAGGGCCTGAGCATGCTGCACTAGGATGCACAGTTGCTGCCTGTCCCTGAGGGCCTGAGCATCCCGCACTAGGATGCACAGTTGCTGCCTGTCCCTGAGGGCCTGAGCATCCTGCACTAGGATGCACAGTCGCTGCCTGTCCCTGAGGCCTGAGCATCCTGCACTAGGATGCACAGTTGCTGCCTGTCCCTGAGGGCCTGAGCATCCTACACTAGGATGCTCAGTTGCTGCCTGTCCCTGAGGGCCTGAGCATCCTGCACTAGGATGCACAGCTGCTGCCTGTCCCTGAGGGCCTGAGCATCCTACACTAGGATGCACAGTTGCTGCCTGTCCCTGAGGGCCTGAGCAACCTGCACTAGGATGCACAGTTGCTGCCTGTCCCTGAGGGCCTGAGCATCCTGCACTAGGATGCACAGTTGCTGCCTGTCCCTGAGGGCCTGAGCATCCTGCACTAGGATGCACAGTTGCTGCCTGTCCCTGAGGGCCTGAGCATCCTGCACTAGGATGCACAGTTGCTGCCTGTCCCTGAGGGCCTGAGCATCCTGCACTAGGATGCACAGTTGCTGCCTGTCCCTGAGGGCCTGAGCATCCTGCACTAGGATGCACAGTTGCTGCCTGTCCCTGAGGGCCTGAGCATCCTGCACTAGGATGCACAGTTGCTGCCTGTCCCTGAGGGCCTGAGCATCCTGCAGTGGGATGCACAGTTGCTGCCTGTCCCTGAGGGCCTGAGCATCCTGCACTAGGATGCACAGTTGCTGCCTGTCCCTGAGGGCCTGAGCATCCTGCACTAGGATGCACAGTTGCTGCCTGTCCCTGAGGGCCTGAGCATCCCGCACTAGGATGCACAGTTGCTGCCTGTCCCTGAGGGCCTGAGCAACCTGCACTAGGATGCACAGTTGCTGCCTGTCCCTGAGGGCCTGAGCATCCTGCACTAGGATGCACAGTTGCTGCCTGTCCCTGAGGGCCTGAGCATCCTGCAGTGGGATGCACAGTTGCTGCCTGTCCCTGAGGGCCTGAGCATCCTGCACTAGGATGCACAGTTGCTGCCTGTCCCTGAGGGCCTGAGCATCCTGCACTAGGATGCACAGTTGCTGCCTGTCCCTGAGGGCCTGAGCATCCTGCACTAGGATGCACAGTTGCTGCCTGTCCCTGAGGGCCTGAGCATCCTGCACTAGGATGCACAGTTGCTGCCTGTCCCTGAGGGCCTGAGCATCCTGCACTAGGATGCACAGTTGCTGCCTGTCCCTGAGGGCCTGAGCAACCTGCACTAGGATGCATACTAGTAGTTGCTGCCTGTCCCTGAGGGCCTGAGCAACCTGCACTAGGATGCATACTAGTAGTTGCTGCCTGTCCCTGAGGGCCTGAGCAACCTGCACTAGGATGCATACTAGTAGTTGCTGCCTGTCCCTGAGGGCCTGAGCATCCTGCACTAGGATGCACAGTTGCTGCCTGTCCCTGAGGGCCTGAGCATCCTGCACTAGGATGCACAGTTGCTGCCTGTCCCTGAGGGCCTGAGCATCCTGCACTAGGATGCATACTAGTAGTTGCTTCCTGTCTCTGAGGGCCTGAGCATCCTGCACTAGGATGCACAGTTGCTGCCTGTCCCTGAGGGCCTGAGCATGCTGCACTAGGATGCACAGTTGCTGCCTGTCCCTGAGGGCCTGAGCATCCCGCACTAGGATGCACAGTTGCTGCCTGTCCCTGAGGGCCTGAGCAACCTGCACTAGGATGCACAGTTGCTGCCTGTCCCTGAGGGCCTGAGCATCCTGCACTAGGATGCACAGTTGCTGCCTGTCCCTGAGGGCCTGAGCATCCTGCACTAGGATGCACAGTTGCTGCCTGTCCCTGAGGGCCTGAGCATCCTGCACTAGGATGCACAGTTGCTGCCTGTCCCTGAGGGCCTGAGCAACCTGCACTAGGATGCACAGTTGCTGCCTGTCCCTGAGGGCCTGAGCATCCTGCACTAGGATGCACAGTTGCTGCCTGTCCCTGAGGGCCTGAGCAACCTGCACTAGGATGCACAGTTGCTGCCTGTCCCTGAGGGCCTGAGCATCCTGCACTAGGATGCACAGTTGCTGCCTGTCCCTGAGGGCCTGAGCATCATGCACTAGGATGCACAGTTGCTGCCTGTCCCTGAGGGCCTGAGCATCCTGCACTAGGATGCACAGTTGCTGCTTGTCCCTGAGGGCCTGAGCAACCTGCACTAGGATGCACAGTTGCTGCCTGTCCCTGAGGGCCTGAGCATCCTGCACTAGGATGCACAGTTGCTGCCTGTCCCTGAGGGCCTGAGCATGCTGCACTAGGATGCACAGTTGCTGCCTGTCCCTGAGGGCCTGAGCATCCTGCACTAGGATGCACAGTTGCTGCTTGTCCCTGAGGGCCTGAGCATCCTGCACTAGGATGCACAGTTGCTACCTGTCCCTGAGGGCCTGAGCATCCTGCACTAGGATGCACAGTTGCTGCCTGTCCCTGAGGGCCTGAGCATCCTGCACTAGGATGCAAAGTTGCTGCCTGTCCCTGAGGCCTGAGCATCATGCACTAGGATGCACAGTTGCTGCCTGTCCCTGAGGGCTGAGCATCCTGCACTAGGATGCACAGTTGCTGCCTGTCCCTGAGGGCCTGAGCATCCTGCACTAGGATGCACAGTTGCTGCCTGTCCCTGAGGGCCTGAGCATCCTGCACTAGGATGCATAGTTGCTGCCTGTCCCTGAGGGCCTGAGCATCCTGCACTAGGATGCACAGTTGCTGCCTGTCCCTGAGGGCCTGAGCATGCTGCACTAGGATGCACAGTTGCTGCCTGTCCCTGAGGGCCTGAGCATCCCGCACTAGGATGCACAGTTGCTGCCTGTCCCTGAGGGCCTGAGCATCCTGCACTAGGATGCACAGTCGCTGCCTGTCCCTGAGGCCTGAGCATCCTGCACTAGGATGCACAGTTGCTGCCTGTCCCTGAGGGCCTGAGCATCCTACACTAGGATGCTCAGTTGCTGCCTGTCCCTGAGGGCCTGAGCAACCTGCACTAGGATGCACAGCTGCTGCCTGTCCCTGAGGGCCTGAGCATCCTACACTAGGATGCACAGTTGCTGCCTGTCCCTGAGGGCCTGAGCAACCTGCACTAGGATGCACAGTTGCTGCCTGTCCCTGAGGGCCTGAGCATCCTGCACTAGGATGCACAGTTGCTGCCTGTCCCTGAGGGCCTGAGCATCCTGCACTAGGATGCACAGTTGCTGCCTGTCCCTGAGGGCCTGAGCATCCTGCACTAGGATGCACAGTTGCTGCCTGTCCCTGAGGGCCTGAGCATCCTGCACTAGGATGCACAGTTGCTGCCTGTCCCTGAGGGCCTGAGCATCCTGCACTAGGATGCACAGTTGCTGCCTGTCCCTGAGGGCCTGAGCATCATGCACTAGGATGCACAGTTGCTGCCTGTCCCTGAGGGCCTGAGCATCCTGCAGTGGGATGCACAGTTGCTGCCTGTCCCTGAGGGCCTGAGCATCCTGCACTAGGATGCACAGTTGCTGCCTGTCCCTGAGGGCCTGAGCATCCTGCACTAGGATGCACAGTTGCTGCCTGTCCCTGAGGGCCTGAGCATCCCGCACTAGGATGCACAGTTGCTGCCTGTCCCTGAGGGCCTGAGCAACCTGCACTAGGATGCACAGTTGCTGCCTGTCCCCGAGGGCCTGAGCATCCTGCACTAGGATGCACAGTTGCTGCCTGTCCCTGAGGGCCTGAGCATCCTGCACTAGGATGCACAGTTGCTGCCTGTCCCTGAGGGCCTGAGCATGCTGCACTAGGATGCACAGTTGCTGCCTGTCCCTGAGGGCCTGAGCATCCTGCACTAGGATGCACAGTTGCTGCCTGTCCCTGAGGGCCTGAGCATCCTGCACTAGGATGCAAAGTTGCTGCCTGTCCCTGAGGCCTGAGCATCATGCACTAGGATGCACAGTTGCTGCCTGTCCCTGAGGGCTGAGCATCCTGCACTAGGATGCACAGTTGCTGCCTGTCCCTGAGGGCCTGAGCATCCTGCACTAGGATGCACAGTTGCTGCCTGTCCCTGAGGGCCTGAGCATCCTGCACTAGGATGCATAGTTGCTGCCTGTCCCTGAGGGCCTGAGCATCCTGCACTAGGATGCACAGTTGCTGCCTGTCCCTGAGGGCCTGAGCATGCTGCACTAGGATGCACAGTTGCTGCCTGTCCCTGAGGGCCTGAGCATCCCGCACTAGGATGCACAGTTGCTGCCTGTCCCTGAGGGCCTGAGCATCCTGCACTAGGATGCACAGTCGCTGCCTGTCCCTGAGGCCTGAGCATCCTGCACTAGGATGCACAGTTGCTGCCTGTCCCTGAGGGCCTGAGCATCCTACACTAGGATGCTCAGTTGCTGCCTGTCCCTGAGGGCCTGAGCAACCTGCACTAGGATGCACAGCTGCTGCCTGTCCCTGAGGGCCTGAGCATCCTACACTAGGATGCACAGTTGCTGCCTGTCCCTGAGGGCCTGAGCAACCTGCACTAGGATGCACAGTTGCTGCCTGTCCCTGAGGGCCTGAGCATCCTGCACTAGGATGCACAGTTGCTGCCTGTCCCTGAGGGCCTGAGCATCCTGCACTAGGATGCACAGTTGCTGCCTGTCCCTGAGGGCCTGAGCATCCTGCACTAGGATGCACAGTTGCTGCCTGTCCCTGAGGGCCTGAGCATCCTGCACTAGGATGCACAGTTGCTGCCTGTCCCTGAGGGCCTGAGCATCCTGCACTAGGATGCACAGTTGCTGCCTGTCCCTGAGGGCCTGAGCATCCTGCACTAGGATGCATACTAGTAGTTGCTGCCTGTCCCTGAGGGCCTGAGCATCCTGCAGTGGGATGCACAGTTGCTGCCTGTCCCTGAGGGCCTGAGCATCCTGCACTAGGATGCACAGTTGCTGCCTGTCCCTGAGGGCCTGAGCATCCTGCACTAGGATGCACAGTTGCTGCCTGTCCCTGAGGGCCTGAGCATCCCGCACTAGGATGCACAGTTGCTGCCTGTCCCTGAGGGCCTGAGCAACCTGCACTAGGATGCACAGTTGCTGCCTGTCCCTGAGGGCCTGAGCATCCTGCACTAGGATGCACAGTTGTTGCCTGTCCCTGAGGGCCTGAGCATCCTGCACTAGGATGCACAGTTGCTGCCTGTCCCTGAGGGCCTGAGCATCCTGCACTAGGATGCACAGTTGCTGCCTGTCCCTGAGGGCCTGAGCAACCTGCACTAGGATGCATACTAGTAGTTGCTGCCTGTCCCTGAGGGCCTGAGCAACCTGCACTAGGATGCATACTAGTAGTTGCTGCCTGTCCCTGAGGGCCTGAGCATCCTGCACTAGGATGCACAGTTGCTGCCTGTCCCTGAGGGCCTGAGCAACCTGCACTAGGATGCATACTAGTAGTTGCTGCCTGTCCCTGAGGGCCTGAGCAACCTGCACTAGGATGCATACTAGTAGTTGCTGCCTGTCCCTGAGGGCCTGAGCAACCTGCACTAGGATGCATACTAGTAGTTGCTGCCTGTCCCTGAGGGCCTGAGCAACCTGCACTAGGATGCATACTAGTAGTTGCTGCCTGTCCCTGAGGGCCTGAGCATCCTGCACTAGGATGCACAGTTGCTGCCTGTCCCTGAGGGCCTGAGCATCCTGCACTAGGATGCACAGTTGCTGCCTGTCCCTGAGGGCCTGAGCATCCTGCACTAGGATGCACAGTTGCTGCCTGTCCCTGAGGGCCTGAGCATCCTGCACTAGGATGCACAGTTGCTGCCTGTCCCTGAGGGCCTGAGCATCCTGCACTAGGATGCACAGTTGCTGCCTGTCCCTGAGGGCCTGAGCATCCTGCAGTGGGATGCACAGTTGCTGCCTGTCCCTGAGGGCCTGAGCATCCTGCACTAGGATGCACAGTTGCTGCCTGTCCCTGAGGGCCTGAGCATCCTGCACTAGGATGCACAGTTGCTGCCTGTCCCTGAGGGCCTGAGCATCCCGCACTAGGATGCACAGTTGCTGCCTGTCCCTGAGGGCCTGAGCAACCTGCACTAGGATGCACAGTTGCTGCCTGTCCCTGAGGGCCTGAGCATCCTGCACTAGGATGCACAGTTGCTGCCTGTCCCTGAGGGCCTGAGCATCCTGCAGTGGGATGCACAGTTGCTGCCTGTCCCTGAGGGCCTGAGCATCCTGCACTAGGATGCACAGTTGCTGCCTGTCCCTGAGGGCCTGAGCATCCTGCACTAGGATGCACAGTTGCTGCCTGTCCCTGAGGGCCTGAGCATCCTGCACTAGGATGCACAGTTGCTGCCTGTCCCTGAGGGCCTGAGCATCCTGCACTAGGATGCACAGTTGCTGCCTGTCCCTGAGGGCCTGAGCATCCTGCACTAGGATGCACAGTTGCTGCCTGTCCCTGAGGGCCTGAGCAACCTGCACTAGGATGCATACTAGTAGTTGCTGCCTGTCCCTGAGGGCCTGAGCAACCTGCACTAGGATGCATACTAGTAGTTGCTGCCTGTCCCTGAGGGCCTGAGCAACCTGCACTAGGATGCATACTAGTAGTTGCTGCCTGTCCCTGAGGGCCTGAGCATCCTGCACTAGGATGCACAGTTGCTGCCTGTCCCTGAGGGCCTGAGCATCCTGCACTAGGATGCACAGTTGCTGCCTGTCCCTGAGGGCCTGAGCATCCTGCACTAGGATGCATACTAGTAGTTGCTTCCTGTCTCTGAGGGCCTGAGCATCCTGCACTAGGATGCACAGTTGCTGCCTGTCCCTGAGGGCCTGAGCATGCTGCACTAGGATGCACAGTTGCTGCCTGTCCCTGAGGGCCTGAGCATCCCGCACTAGGATGCACAGTTGCTGCCTGTCCCTGAGGGCCTGAGCAACCTGCACTAGGATGCACAGTTGCTGCCTGTCCCTGAGGGCCTGAGCATCCTGCACTAGGATGCACAGTTGCTGCCTGTCCCTGAGGGCCTGAGCATCCTGCACTAGGATGCACAGTTGCTGCCTGTCCCTGAGGGCCTGAGCATCCTGCACTAGGATGCACAGTTGCTGCCTGTCCCTGAGGGCCTGAGCAACCTGCACTAGGATGCACAGTTGCTGCCTGTCCCTGAGGGCCTGAGCATCCTGCACTAGGATGCACAGTTGCTGCCTGTCCCTGAGGGCCTGAGCATCCTGCACTAGGATGCACAGTTGCTGCCTGTCCCTGAGGGCCTGAGCATCCTGCACTAGGATGCACAGTTGCTGCCTGTCCCTGAGGGCCTGAGCATCATGCACTAGGATGCACAGTTGCTGCCTGTCCCTGAGGGCCTGAGCATCCTGCACTAGGATGCACAGTTGCTGCTTGTCCCTGAGGGCCTGAGCAACCTGCACTAGGATGCACAGTTGCTGCCTGTCCCTGAGGGCCTGAGCATCCTGCACTAGGATGCACAGTTGCTGCCTGTCCCTGAGGGCCTGAGCATGCTGCACTAGGATGCACAGTTGCTGCCTGTCCCTGAGGGCCTGAGCATCCTGCACTAGGATGCACAGTTGCTGCTTGTCCCTGAGGGCCTGAGCATCCTGCACTAGGATGCACAGTTGCTACCTGTCCCTGAGGGCCTGAGCATCCTGCACTAGGATGCACAGTTGCTGCCTGTCCCTGAGGGCCTGAGCATCCTGCACTAGGATGCAAAGTTGCTGCCTGTCCCTGAGGCCTGAGCATCATGCACTAGGATGCACAGTTGCTGCCTGTCCCTGAGGGCTGAGCATCCTGCACTAGGATGCACAGTTGCTGCCTGTCCCTGAGGGCCTGAGCATCCTGCACTAGGATGCACAGTTGCTGCCTGTCCCTGAGGGCCTGAGCATCCTGCACTAGGATGCATAGTTGCTGCCTGTCCCTGAGGGCCTGAGCATCCTGCACTAGGATGCACAGTTGCTGCCTGTCCCTGAGGGCCTGAGCATGCTGCACTAGGATGCACAGTTGCTGCCTGTCCCTGAGGGCCTGAGCATCCCGCACTAGGATGCACAGTTGCTGCCTGTCCCTGAGGGCCTGAGCATCCTGCACTAGGATGCACAGTCGCTGCCTGTCCCTGAGGCCTGAGCATCCTGCACTAGGATGCACAGTTGCTGCCTGTCCCTGAGGGCCTGAGCATCCTACACTAGGATGCTCAGTTGCTGCCTGTCCCTGAGGGCCTGAGCAACCTGCACTAGGATGCACAGCTGCTGCCTGTCCCTGAGGGCCTGAGCATCCTACACTAGGATGCACAGTTGCTGCCTGTCCCTGAGGGCCTGAGCAACCTGCACTAGGATGCACAGTTGCTGCCTGTCCCTGAGGGCCTGAGCATCCTGCACTAGGATGCACAGTTGCTGCCTGTCCCTGAGGGCCTGAGCATCCTGCACTAGGATGCACAGTTGCTGCCTGTCCCTGAGGGCCTGAGCATCCTGCACTAGGATGCACAGTTGCTGCCTGTCCCTGAGGGCCTGAGCATCCTGCACTAGGATGCACAGTTGCTGCCTGTCCCTGAGGGCCTGAGCATCCTGCACTAGGATGCACAGTTGCTGCCTGTCCCTGAGGGCCTGAGCATCCTGCACTAGGATGCACAGTTGCTGCCTGTCCCTGAGGGCCTGAGCATCCTGCAGTGGGATGCACAGTTGCTGCCTGTCCCTGAGGGCCTGAGCATCCTGCACTAGGATGCACAGTTGCTGCCTGTCCCTGAGGGCCTGAGCATCCTGCACTAGGATGCACAGTTGCTGCCTGTCCCTGAGGGCCTGAGCATCCCGCACTAGGATGCACAGTTGCTGCCTGTCCCTGAGGGCCTGAGCAACCTGCACTAGGATGCACAGTTGCTGCCTGTCCCTGAGGGCCTGAGCATCCTGCACTAGGATGCACAGTTGCTGCCTGTCCCTGAGGGCCTGAGCATCCTGCACTAGGATGCACAGTTGCTGCCTGTCCCTGAGGGCCTGAGCATGCCTGCACTAGGATGCACAGTTGCTGCCTGTCCCTGAGGGCCTGAGCATCCTGCACTAGGATGCACAGTTGCTGCCTGTCCCTGAGGGCCTGAGCATCCTGCACTAGGATGCACAGTTGCTGCCTGTCCCTGAGGCCTGAGCATCATGCACTAGGATGCACAGTTGCTGCCTGTCCCTGAGGGCCTGAGCATCCTGCACTAGGATGCACAGTTGCTGCCTGTCCCTGAGGGCCTGAGCATCCTGCACTAGGATGCACAGTTGCTGCCTGTCCCTGAGGGCCTGAGCATCCTGCACTAGGATGCACAGTTGCTGCCTGTCCCTGAGGGCCTGAGCATCCTGCACTAGGATGCACAGTTGCTGCCTGTCCCTGAGGGCCTGAGCATCCTGCACTAGGATGCACAGTTGCTGCCTGTCCCTGAGGGCCTGAGCATCCTGCACTAGGATGCACAGTTGCTGCCTGTCCCTGAGGGCCTGAGCATCCTGCACTAGGATGCACAGTTGCTGCCTGTCCCTGAGGGCCTGAGCATCCTGCACTAGGATGCACAGTTGCTGCCTGTCCCTGAGGGCCTGAGCATCCTACACTAGGATGCTACAGTTGCTGCCTGTCCCTGAGGGCCTGAGCAATCCTGCACTAGGATGCACAGTTGCTGCCTGTCCCTGAGGGCCTGAGCATCCTACACTAGGATGCACAGTTGCTGCCTGTCCCTGAGGGCCTGAGCAATCCTGCACTAGGATGCACAGTTGCTGCCTGTCCCTGAGGGCCTGAGCATCCTGCACTAGGATGCACAGTTGCTGCGTGTCCCTGAGGGCCTGAGCATCCTGCACTAGGATGCACAGTTGCTGCCTGTCCCTGAGGGCCTGAGCATCCTGCACTAGGATGCACAGTTGCTGCCTGTCCCTGAGGGCCTGAGCATCCTGCACTAGGATGCACAAGTTGCTGCCTGTCCCTGAGGGCCTGAGCATCCTGCACTAGGATGCACAGTTGCTGCCTGTCCCTGAGGGCCTGAGCATCCTGCACTAGGGATGCACAGTTGCTGCTTGTCCCTGAGGGCCTGAGCATCCTGCACTAGGATGCACAGTTGCTGCCTGTCCCTGAGGGGCCTGAGCATCCTGCACTAGGATGCACAGTTGCTGCCTGTCCCTGAGGGCCTGAGCATCCTGCAGTGGGATGCACAGTTGCTGCCTGTCCCTGAGGGCCTGAGCATCCTGCACTAGGATGCACAGTTGCTGCCTGTCCCTGAGGGCCTGAGCATGCCTGCACTAGGATGCACAGTTGCTGCCTGTCCCTGAGGGCCTGAGCATCCCGCACTAGGATGCACAGTTGCTGCCTGTCCCTGAGGGCCTGAGCAACCTGCACTAGGATGCACAGTTGCTGCCTGTCCCTGAGGGCCTGAGCATCCTGCACTAGGATGCACAGTTGTTGCCTGTCCCTGAGGGCCTGAGCATCCTGCACTAGGATGCACAGTTGCTGCCTGTCCCTGAGGGCCTGAGCATCCTGCACTAGGATGCACAGTTGCTGCCTGTCCCTGAGGGCCTGAGCAACCTGCACTAGGATGCATACTAGTAGTTGCTGCCTGTCCCTGAGGGCCTGAGCAACCTGCACTAGGATGCATACTAGTAGTTGCTGCCTGTCCCTGAGGGCCTGAGCATCCTGCACTAGGATGCACAGTTGCTGCCTGTCCCTGAGGGCCTGAGCAACCTGCACTAGGATGCATACTAGTAGTTGCTGCCTGTCCCTGAGGGCCTGAGCAACCTGCACTAGGATGCATACTAGTAGTTGCTGCCTGTCCCTGAGGGCCTGAGCAACCTGCACTAGGATGCATACTAGTAGTTGCTGCCTGTCCCTGAGGGCCTGAGCAACCTGCACTAGGATGCATACTAGTAGTTGCTGCCTGTCCCTGAGGGCCTGAGCATCCTGCACTAGGATGCACAGTTGCTGCCTGTCCCTGAGGGCCTGAGCATCCTGCACTAGGATGCACAGTTGCTGCCTGTCCCTGAGGGCCTGAGCATCCTGCACTAGGATGCACAGTTGCTGCCTGTCCCTGAGGGCCTGAGCATCCTGCAGTGGGATGCACAGTTGCTGCCTGTCCCTGAGGGCCTGAGCATCCTGCACTAGGATGCACAGTTGCTGCCTGTCCCTGAGGGCCTGAGCATCCTGCACTAGGATGCACAGTTGCTGCCTGTCCCTGAGGGCCTGAGCATCCTGCACTAGGATGCACAGTTGCTGCCTGTCCCTGAGGGCCTGAGCATCCTGTCCTGCACTAGGATGCACAGTTGCTGCCTGTCCCTGAGGGCCTGAGCATCCTGCACTAGGATGCACAGTTGCTGCCTGTCCCTGAGGGCCTGAGCAACCTGCACTAGGATGCATACTAGTAGTTGCTGCCTGTCCCTGAGGGCCTGAGCAACCTGCACTAGGATGCATACTAGTAGTTGCTGCCTGTCCCTGAGGGCCTGAGCATCCTGCACTAGGATGCACAGTTGCTGCCTGTCCCTGAGGGCCTGAGCAACCTGCACTAGGATGCATACTAGTAGTTGCTGCCTGTCCCTGAGGGCCTGAGCAACCTGCACTAGGATGCATACTAGTAGTTGCTGCCTGTCCCTGAGGGCCTGAGCAACCTGCACTAGGATGCATACTAGTAGTTGCTGCCTGTCCCTGAGGGCCTGAGCAACCTGCACTAGGATGCATACTAGTAGTTGCTGCCTGTCCCTGAGGGCCTGAGCATCCTGCACTAGGATGCACAGTTGCTGCCTGTCCCTGAGGGCCTGAGCATCCTGTACTAGGATGCACAGTTGCTGCCTGTCCCTGAGGGCCTGAGCATCCTGCACTAGGATGCATACTAGTAGTTGCTTCCTGTCTCTGAGGGCCTGAGCATCCTGCACTAGGATGCACAGTTGCTGCCTGTCCCTGAGGGCCTGAGCATGCTGCACTAGGATGCACAGTTGCTGCCTGTCCCTGAGGGCCTGAGCATCCCGCACTAGGATGCACAGTTGCTGCCTGTCCCTGAGGGCCTGAGCAACCTGCACTAGGATGCACACTTGCTGCCTGTCCCTGAGGGCCTGAGCATCCTGCACTAGGATGCACAGTTGCTGCCTGTCCCTGAGGGCCTGAGCATCCTGCACTAGGATGCACAGTTGCTGCCTGTCCCTGAGGGCCTGAGCATCCTGCACTAGGATGCACAGTTGCTGCCTGTCCCTGAGGGCCTGAGCAACCTGCACTAGGATGCACAGTTGCTGCCTGTCCCTGAGGGCCTGAGCATCCTGCACTAGTATGCACAGTTGCTGCCTGTCCCTGAGGGCCTGAGCAACCTGCACTAGGATGCACAGTTGCTGCCTGTCCCTGAGGGCCTGAGCATCCTGCACTAGGATGCACAGTTGCTGCCTGTCCCTGAGGGCCTGAGCATCATGCACTAGGATGCACAGTTGCTGCCTGTCCCTGAGGGCCTGAGCATCCTGCACTAGGATGCACAGTTGCTGCTTGTCCCTGAGGGCCTGAGCAACCTGCACTAGGATGCACAGTTGCTGCCTGTCCCTGAGGGCCTGAGCATCCTGCACTAGGATGCACAGTTGCTGCCTGTCCCTGAGGGCCTGAGCATGCTGCACTAGGATGCACAGTTGCTGCCTGTCCCTGAGGGCCTGAGCATCCTGCACTAGGATGCACAGTTGCTGCTTGTCCCTGAGGGCCTGAGCATCCTGCACTAGGATGCACAGTTGCTGCCTGTCCCTGAGGGCCTGAGCAACCTGCACTAGGATGCACAGTTGCTGCCTGTCCCTGAGGGCCTGAGCATCCTGCACTAGGATGCACAGTTGCTGCTTGTCCCTGAGGGCCTGAGCATCCTGCAGTGGGATGCACAGTTGCTGCCTGTCCCTGAGGGCCTGAGCATCCTGCACTAGGATGCACAGTTGCTGCCTGTCCCTGAGGGCCTGAGCATCCTGCACTAGGATGCAAAGTTGCTGCCTGTCCCTGAGGCCTGAGCATCATGCACTAGGATGCACAGTTGCTGCCTGTCCCTGAGGGCTGAGCATCCTGCACTAGGATGCACAGTTGCTGCCTGTCCCTGAGGGCCTGAGCATCCTGCACTAGGATGCACAGTTGCTGCCTGTCCCTGAGGGCCTGAGCATCCTGCACTAGGATGCATAGTTGCTGCCTGTCCCTGAGGGCCTGAGCATCCTGCACTAGGATGCACAGTTGCTGCCTGTCCCTGAGGGCCTGAGCATGCTGCACTAGGATGCACAGTTGCTGCCTGTCCCTGAGGGCCTGAGCATCCCGCACTAGGATGCACAGTTGCTGCCTGTCCCTGAGGGCCTGAGCATCCTGCACTAGGATGCACAGTCGCTGCCTGTCCCTGAGGCCTGAGCATCCTGCACTAGGATGCACAGTTGCTGCCTGTCCCTGAGGGCCTGAGCATCCTACACTAGGATGCTCAGTTGCTGCCTGTCCCTGAGGGCCTGAGCAACCTGCACTAGGATGCACAGCTGCTGCCTGTCCCTGAGGGCCTGAGCATCCTACACTAGGATGCACAGTTGCTGCCTGTCCCTGAGGGCCTGAGCAACCTGCACTAGGATGCACAGTTGCTGCCTGTCCCTGAGGGCCTGAGCATCCTGCACTAGGATGCACAGTTGCTGCCTGTCCCTGAGGGCCTGAGCATCCTGCACTAGGATGCACAGTTGCTGCCTGTCCCTGAGGGCCTGAGCATCCTGCACTAGGATGCACAGTTGCTGCCTGTCCCTGAGGGCCTGAGCATCCTGCACTAGGATGCACAGTTGCTGCCTGTCCCTGAGGGCCTGAGCATCCTGCACTAGGATGCACAGTTGCTGCCTGTCCCTGAGGGCCTGAGCATCCTGCACTAGGATGCACAGTTGCTGCCTGTCCCTGAGGGCCTGAGCATCCTGCAGTGGGATGCACAGTTGCTGCCTGTCCCTGAGGGCCTGAGCATCCTGCACTAGGATGCACAGTTGCTGCCTGTCCCTGAGGGCCTGAGCATCCTGCACTAGGATGCACAGTTGCTGCCTGTCCCTGAGGGCCTGAGCATCCCGCACTAGGATGCACAGTTGCTGCCTGTCCCTGAGGGCCTGAGCAACCTGCACTAGGATGCACAGTTGCTGCCTGTCCCTGAGGGCCTGAGCATCCTGCACTAGGATGCACAGTTGCTGCCTGTCCCTGAGGGCCTGAGCATCCTGCACTAGGATGCACAGTTGCTGCCTGTCCCTGAGGGCCTGAGCATCCTGCACTAGGATGCACAGTTGCTGCCTGTCCCTGAGGGCCTGAGCATCCCGCACTAGGATGCACAGTTGCTGCCTGTCCCTGAGGGCCTGAGCAACCTGCACTAGGATGCACAGTTGCTGCCTGTCCCCGAGGGCCTGAGCATCCTGCACTAGGATGCACAGTTGCTGCCTGTCCCTGAGGGCCTGAGCATCCTGCACTAGGATGCACAGTTGCTGCCTGTCCCTGAGGGCCTGAGCATGCTGCACTAGGATGCACAGTTGCTGCCTGTCCCTGAGGGCCTGAGCATCCTGCACTAGGATGCACAGTTGCTGCCTGTCCCTGAGGGCCTGAGCATCCTGCACTAGGATGCAAAGTTGCTGCCTGTCCCTGAGGCCTGAGCATCATGCACTAGGATGCACAGTTGCTGCCTGTCCCTGAGGGCTGAGCATCCTGCACTAGGATGCACAGTTGCTGCCTGTCCCTGAGGGCCTGAGCATCCTGCACTAGGATGCACAGTTGCTGCCTGTCCCTGAGGGCCTGAGCATCCTGCACTAGGATGCATAGTTGCTGCCTGTCCCTGAGGGCCTGAGCATCCTGCACTAGGATGCACAGTTGCTGCCTGTCCCTGAGGGCCTGAGCATGCCTGCACTAGGATGCACAGTTGCTGCCTGTCCCTGAGGGCCTGAGCATCCCGCACTAGGATGCACAGTTGCTGCCTGTCCCTGAGGGCCTGAGCATCCTGCACTAGGATGCACAGTTGCTGCCTGTCCCTGAGGGCCTGAGCATCCTGCACTAGGATGCACAGTTGCTGCCTGTCCCTGAGGGCCTGAGCATCCTGCACTAGGATGCATCAGTTGCTGCCTGTCCCTGAGGGCCTGAGCAACCTGCACTAGGATGCACAGTTGCTGCCTGTCCCTGAGGGCCTGAGCATCCTACACTAGGATGCACAGTTGCTGCCTGTCCCTGAGGGCCTGAGCAATCCTGCACTAGGATGCACAGTTGCTGCCTGTCCCTGAGGGCCTGAGCATCCTGCACTAGGATGCACAGTTGCTGCCTGTCCCTGAGGGCCTGAGCATCCTGCACTAGGATGCACAGTTGCTGCCTGTCCCTGAGGGCCTGAGCATCCTGCACTAGGATGCACAGTTGCTGCCTGTCCCTGAGGGCCTGAGCATCCTGCACTAGGATGCACAGTTGCTGCCTGTCCCTGAGGGCCTGAGCATCCTGCACTAGGATGCACAGTTGCTGCCTGTCCCTGAGGGCCTGAGCATCCTGCACTAGGATGCATACTAGTTGCTGCCTGTCCCTGAGGGCCTGAGCATCCTGCAGTGGGATGCACAGTTGCTGCCTGTCCCTGAGGGCCTGAGCATCCTGCACTAGGATGCACAGTTGCTGCCTGTCCCTGAGGGCCTGAGCATCCTGCACTAGGATGCACAGTTGCTGCCTGTCCCTGAGGGCCTGAGCATCCCGCACTAGGATGCACAGTTGCTGCCTGTCCCTGAGGGCCTGAGCAACCTGCACTAGGATGCACAGTTGCTGCCTGTCCCTGAGGGCCTGAGCATCCTGCACTAGGATGCACAGTTGCTGCCTGTCCCTGAGGGCCTGAGCATCATGCACTAGGATGCACAGTTGCTGCCTGTCCCCTGAGGGCCTGAGCATCCTGCACTAGGATGCACAGTTGCTGCCTGTCCCTGAGGGCCTGAGCATCCTGCACTAGGATGCACAGTTGCTGCCTGTCCCTGAGGGCCTGAGCATCCTGCACTAGGATGCACAGTTGCTGCCTGTCCCTGAGGGCCTGAGCATCCTGCACTAGGATGCACAGTTGCTGCCTGTCCCTGAGGGCCTGAGCATCCTGCACTAGGGATGCACAGTTGCTGCCTGTCCCTGAGGGCCTGAGCATCCTGCACTAGGATGCACAGTTGCTGCCTGTCCCTGAGGGCCTGAGCATCCTGCACTAGGATGCACAGTTGCTGCCTGTCCCTGAGGGCCTGAGCATCCTGCACTAGGATGCACAGTTGCTGCCTGTCCCTGAGGGCCTGAGCATCCTGCACTAGGATGCACAGTTGCTGCCTGTCCCTGAGGGCCTGAGCATACCTGCACTAGGATGCATACTAGTTGCTGCCTGTCCCTGAGGGCCTGAGCATCCTGCACTAGGATGCATACTAGTTGCTGCCTGTCCCTGAGGGCCTGAGCATCCTGCACTAGGATGCACAGTTGCTGCCTGTCCCTGAGGGCCTGAGCAACCTGCACTAGGATGCATACTAGTAGTTGCTGCCTGTCCCTGAGGGCCTGAGCAATCCTGCACTAGGATGCATACTAGTAGTTGCTGCCTGTCCCTGAGGGCCTGAGCAACCTGCACTAGGATGCATACTAGTAGTTGCTGCCTGTCCCTGAGGGCCTGAGCAACCTGCACTAGGATGCATACTAGTAGTTGCTGCCTGTCCCTGAGGGCCTGAGCATCCTGCACTAGGATGCATACTAGTAGTTGCTGCCTGTCCCTGAGGGCCTGAGCATCCTGCACTAGGATGCACAGTTGCTGCCTGTCCCTGAGGGCCTGAGCATCCTGCACTAGGATGCACAGTTGCTGCCTGTCCCTGAGGGCCTGAGCATCCTGCACTAGGATGCACAGTTGCTGCCTGTCCCTGAGGGCCTGAGCATCCTGCACTAGGATGCACAGTTGCTGCCTGTCCCTGAGGGCCTGAGCATCCTGCACTAGGATGCACAGTTGCTGCCTGTCCCTGAGGGCCTGAGCATCCTGCACTAGGATGCACAGTTGCTGCCTGTCCCTGAGGGCCTGAGCATCCTGCACTAGGATGCACAGTTGCTGCCTGTCCCTGAGGGCCTGAGCATCCTGCACTAGGATGCACAGTTGCTGCCTGTCCCTGAGGGCCTGAGCATCCTGCACTAGGATGCACAGTTGCTGCCTGTCCCTGAGGGCCTGAGCATCCTGCACTAGGATGCACAGTTGCTGCCTGTCCCTGAGGGCCTGAGCATCCTGCACTAGGATGCACAGTTGCTGCCTGTCCCTGAGGGCCTGAGCATCCTGCACTAGGATGCACAGTTGCTGCCTGTCCCTGAGGGCCTGAGCATCCTGCACTAGGATGCACAGTTGCTGCCTGTCCCTGAGGGCCTGAGCAATCCTGCACTAGGATGCACTAGTAGTTGCTGCCTGTCCCTGAGGGCCTGAGCAACCTGCACTAGGATGCATACTAGTAGTTGCTGCCTGTCCCTGAGGGCCTGAGCAACCTGCACTAGGATGCACAGTTGCTGCCTGTCCCTGAGGGCCTGAGCATCCTGCACTAGGATGCACAGTTGCTGCCTGTCCCTGAGGGCCTGAGCATCCTGCACTAGGATGCATACTAGTTGCTGCCTGTCCCTGAGGGCCTGAGCATCCTGCACTAGGATGCACAGTTGCTGCCTGTCCCTGAGGGCCTGAGCATCCTGCACTAGGATGCACAGTTGCTGCCTGTCCCTGAGGGCCTGAGCATCCTGCACTAGGATGCACAGTTGCTGCCTGTCCCTGAGGGCCTGAGCATCCTGCACTAGGATGCACAGTTGCTGCCTGTCCCTGAGGGCCTGAGCATCCTGCACTAGGATGCACAGTTGCTGCCTGTCCCTGAGGGCCTGAGCATCCTGCACTAGGATGCACAGTTGCTGCCTGTCCCTGAGGGCCTGAGCATCCTGCACTAGGATGCACAGTTGCTGCCTGTCCCTGAGGGCCTGAGCATCCTGCACTAGGATGCACAGTTGCTGCCTGTCCCTGAGGGCCTGAGCATCCTGCACTAGGATGCACAGTTGCTGCCTGTCCCTGAGGGCCTGAGCATCCTGCACTAGGATGCACAGTTGCTGCCTGTCCCTGAGGGCCTGAGCATCCTGCACTAGGATGCACAGTTGCTGCCTGTCCCTGAGGGCCTGAGCATCCTGCACTAGGATGCACAGTTGCTGCCTGTCCCTGAGGGCCTGAGCATCCTGCACTAGGATGCACAGTTGCTGCCTGTCCCTGAGGGCCTGAGCATCCTGCACTAGGATGCACAGTTGCTGCCTGTCCCTGAGGGCCTGAGCATCCTGCACTAGGATGCACAGTTGCTGCCTGTCCCTGAGGGCCTGAGCATCCTGCACTAGGATGCACAGTTGCTGCCTGTCCCTGAGGGCCTGAGCATCCTGCACTAGGATGCACAGTTGCTGCCTGTCCCTGAGGGCCTGAGCATCCTGCACTAGGATGCACAGTTGCTGCCTGTCCCTGAGGGCCTGAGCATCCTGCACTAGGATGCACAGTTGCTGCCTGTCCCTGAGGGCCTGAGCATCCTGCACTAGGATGCACAGTTGCTGCCTGTCCCTGAGGGCCTGAGCATCCTGCACTAGGATGCACAGTTGCTGCCTGTCCCTGAGGGCCTGAGCATCCTGCACTAGGATGCACAGTTGCTGCCTGTCCCTGAGGGCCTGAGCATCCTGCACTAGGATGCACAGTTGCTGCCTGTCCCTGAGGGCCTGAGCATCCTGCACTAGGATGCACAGTTGCTGCCTGTCCCTGAGGGCCTGAGCATCCTGCACTAGGATGCACAGTTGCTGCCTGTCCCTGAGGGCCTGAGCATCCTGCACTAGGATGCACAGTTGCTGCCTGTCCCTGAGGGCCTGAGCATCCTGCACTAGGATGCACAGTTGCTGCCTGTCCCTGAGGGCCTGAGCATCCTGCACTAGGATGCACAGTTGCTGCCTGTCCCTGAGGGCCTGAGCATCCTGCACTAGGATGCACAGTTGCTGCCTGTCCCTGAGGGCCTGAGCATCCTGCACTAGGATGCACAGTTGCTGCCTGTCCCTGAGGGCCTGAGCATCCTGCACTAGGATGCACAGTTGCTGCCTGTCCCTGAGGGCCTGAGCATCCTGCACTAGGATGCACAGTTGCTGCCTGTCCCTGAGGGCCTGAGCATCCTGCACTAGGATGCACAGTTGCTGCCTGTCCCTGAGGGCCTGAGCATCCTGCACTAGGATGCACAGTTGCTGCCTGTCCCTGAGGGCCTGAGCATCCTGCACTAGGATGCACAGTTGCTGCCTGTCCCTGAGGGCCTGAGCATCCCTGCACTAGGATGCACAGTTGCTGCCTGTCCCTGAGGGCCTGAGCATCCTGCACTAGGATGCACAGTTGCTGCCTGTCCCTGAGGGCCTGAGCATCCTGCACTAGGATGCACAGTTGCTGCCTGTCCCTGAGGGCCTGAGCATCCTGCACTAGGATGCACAGTTGCTGCCTGTCCCTGAGGGCCTGAGCATCCTGCACTAGGATGCACAGTTGCTGCCTGTCCCTGAGGGCCTGAGCATCCTGCACTAGGATGCACAGTTGCTGCCTGTCCCTGAGGGCCTGAGCATCCTGCACTAGGATGCACAGTTGCTGCCTGTCCCTGAGGGCCTGAGCATCCTGCACTAGGATGCACAGTTGCTGCCTGTCCCTGAGGGCCTGAGCATCCTGCACTAGGATGCACAGTTGCTGCCTGTCCCTGAGGGCCTGAGCATCCTGCACTAGGATGCACAGTTGCTGCCTGTCCCTGAGGGCCTGAGCATCCTGCACTAGGATGCACAGTTGCTGCCTGTCCCTGAGGGCCTGAGCATCCTGCACTAGGATGCACAGTTGCTGCCTGTCCCTGAGGGCCTGAGCATCCTGCACTAGGATGCACAGTTGCTGCCTGTCCCTGAGGGCCTGAGCATCCTGCAGTGGGATGCACAGTTGCTGCCTGTCCCTGAGGGCCTGAGCATCCTGCACTAGGATGCACAGTTGCTGCCTGTCCCTGAGGGCCTGAGCATCCTGCACTAGGATGCACAGTTGCTGCCTGTCCCTGAGGGCCTGAGCATCCCGCACTAGGATGCACAGTTGCTGCCTGTCCCTGAGGGCCTGAGCAACCTGCACTAGGATGCACAGTTGCTGCCTGTCCCTGAGGGCCTGAGCATCCTGCACTAGGATGCACAGTTGCTGCCTGTCCCTGAGGGCCTGAGCATCCTGCACTAGGATGCACAGTTGCTGCCTGTCCCTGAGGGCCTGAGCATCCTGCACTAGGATGCACAGTTGCTGCCTGTCCCTGAGGGCCTGAGCAACCTGCACTAGGATGCATACTAGTAGTTGCTGCCTGTCCCTGAGGGCCTGAGCAACCTGCACTAGGATGCATACTAGTAGTTGCTGCCTGTCCCTGAGGGCCTGAGCATCCTGCACTAGGATGCACAGTTGCTGCCTGTCCCTGAGGGCCTGAGCAACCTGCACTAGGATGCATACTAGTAGTTGCTGCCTGTCCCTGAGGGCCTGAGCAACCTGCACTAGGATGCATACTAGTAGTTGCTGCCTGTCCCTGAGGGCCTGAGCAACCTGCACTAGGATGCATACTAGTAGTTGCTGCCTGTCCCTGAGGGCCTGAGCAACCTGCACTAGGATGCATACTAGTAGTTGCTGCCTGTCCCTGAGGGCCTGAGCATCCTGCACTAGGATGCACAGTTGCTGCCTGTCTCTGAGGGCCTGAGCATCCTGCACTAGGATGCACAGTTGCTGCCTGTCCCTGAGGGCCTGAGCATCCTGCACTAGGATGCATACTAGTAGTTGCTTCCTGTCTCTGAGGGCCTGAGCATCCTGCACTAGGATGCACAGTTGCTGCCTGTCCCTGAGGGCCTGAGCATGCTGCACTAGGATGCACAGTTGCTGCCTGTCCCTGAGGGCCTGAGCATCCCGCACTAGGATGCACAGTTGCTGCCTGTCCCTGAGGGCCTGAGCAACCTGCACTAGGATGCACAGTTGCTGCCTGTCCCTGAGGGCCTGAGCATCCTGCACTAGGATGCACAGTTGCTGCCTGTCCCTGAGGGCCTGAGCATCCTGCACTAGGATGCACAGTTGCTGCCTGTCCCTGAGGGCCTGAGCATCCTGCACTAGGATGCACAGTTGCTGCCTGTCCCTGAGGGCCTGAGCAACCTGCACTAGGATGCACAGTTGCTGCCTGTCCCTGAGGGCCTGAGCATCCTGCACTAGGATGCACAGTTGCTGCCTGTCCCTGAGGGCCTGAGCAACCTGCACTAGGATGCACAGTTGCTGCCTGTCCCTGAGGGCCTGAGCATGCTGCACTAGGATGCACAGTTGCTGCCTGTCCCTGAGGGCCTGAGCATCCCGCACTAGGATGCACAGTTGCTGCCTGTCCCTGAGGGCCTGAGCAACCTGCACTAGGATGCACAGTTGCTGCCTGTCCCTGAGGGCCTGAGCATCCTGCACTAGGATGCACAGTTGCTGCCTGTCCCTGAGGGCCTGAGCATCCTGCACTAGGATGCACAGTTGCTGCCTGTCCCTGAGGGCCTGAGCATCCTGCACTAGGATGCACAGTTGCTGCCTGTCCCTGAGGGCCTGAGCAACCTGCACTAGGATGCACAGTTGCTGCCTGTCCCTGAGGGCCTGAGCATCCTGCACTAGGATGCACAGTTGCTGCCTGTCCCTGAGGGCCTGAGCAACCTGCACTAGGATGCACAGTTGCTGCCTGTCCCTGAGGGCCTGAGCATCCTGCACTAGGATGCACAGTTGCTGCCTGTCCCTGAGGGCCTGAGCATGCTGCACTAGGATGCACAGTTGCTGCCTGTCCCTGAGGGCCTGAGCATCCTGCACTAGGATGCACAGTTGCTGCTTGTCCCTGAGGGCCTGAGCAACCTGCACTAGGATGCACAGTTGCTGCCTGTCCCTGAGGGCCTGAGCATCCTGCACTAGGATGCACAGTTGCTGCCTGTCCCTGAGGGCCTGAGCATGCTGCACTAGGATGCACAGTTGCTGCCTGTCCCTGAGGGCCTGAGCATCCTGCACTAGGATGCACAGTTGCTGCTTGTCCCTGAGGGCCTGAGCATCCTGCACTAGGATGCACAGTTGCTGCCTGTACCTGAGGGCCTGAGCATCCTGCACTAGGATGCACAGTTGCTGCCTGTCCCTGAGGGCCTGAGCATCCTGCACTAGGATGCACAGTTGCTGCTTGTCCCTGAGGGCCTGAGCATCCTGCAGTGGGATGCACAGTTGCTGCCTGTCCCTGAGGGCCTGAGCATCCTGCACTAGGATGCACAGTTGCTGCCTGTCCCTGAGGGCCTGAGCATCCCGCACTAGGATGCACAGTTGCTGCTTGTCCCTGAGGGCCTGAGCATCCTGCACTAGGATGCACAGTTGCTGCCTGTCCCTGAGGGCCTGAGCATCCTGCACCAGGATGCACAGTTGCTGCCTGTCCCTGAGGGCCTGAGCATCCTGCACTAGGATGCACAGTTGCTGCTTGTCCCTGAGGGCCTGAGCATCCTGCAGTGGGATGCACAGTTGCTGCCTGTCCCTGAGGGCCTGAGCATCCTGCACTAGGATGCACAGTTGCTGCCTGTCCCTGAGGGCCTGAGCATACCGCACTAGGATGCACAGTTGCTGCTTGTCCCTGAGGGCCTGAGCATCCTGCACCAGGATGCACAGTTGCTGCCTGTCCCTGAGGGCCTGAGCATCCCGCACTAGGATGCACAGTTGCTGCTTGTCCCTGAGGGCCTGAGCATCCTGCACTAGGATGCACAGTTGCTGCCTGTCCCTGAGGGCCTGAGCATCCTGCACTGGGATGCACAGTTGCTGCCTGTCCCTGAGGGCCTGAGCATCGTACACTAGGATGCACAGTTGCTGCCTGTCCCTGAGGGCCTGAGCATCATGCACTAGGATGCACAGTTGCTGCGTGCCCCGGAGGGCCTGAGCATCCCGCACTAGGATGCACAGTTGCTGCCTGTCCCTGAGGGCCTGAGCATCCTGCACTAGGATGCACAGTTGCTGCCTGTCCCTGAGGGCCTGAGCATCCTGCACTAGGATGCACAATTGCTGCCTGTCCCTGAGGGCCTGAGCATCCTGCACTAGGATGCACAGTTGCTGCCTGTCCCTGAGGGCCTGAGCATCCTGCAGTGGGATGCACAGTTGCTGCTTGTCCCTGAGGGCCTGAGCATCCTGCACTAGGATGCACAGTTGCTGCCTGTCCCTGGGGGCCTGAGCATCCTGCACTAGGATGCACAGTTGCTGCCTGTCCCTGAGGGCCTGAGCATCCTGCAGTGGGATGCACAGTTGCTGCCTGTCCCTGAGGGCCTGAGCATCCTGCACTAGGATGCACAGTTGCTGCCTGTCCCTGAGGGCCTGAGCATCCTGCACTAGGATGCACAGTTGCTGCCTGTCCCTGAGGGCCTGAGCATCCTGCGCTAGGATGCACAGTTGCTGCCTGTCCCTGAGGGCCTGAGCATCATGCACTAGGATGCACAGTTGCTGCTTGTCCCTGAGGGCCTGAGCATCCTGCAGTGGGATGCACAGTTGCTGCCTGTCCCTGAGGGCCTGAGCATCCTGCACTAGGATGCACAGTTGCTGCCTGTCCCTGAGGGCCTGAGCATCATGCACTAGGATGCTCAGTTGCTGCCTGTCCCTGAGGGCCTGAGCATCCTGCACTAGGATGCACAGTTGCTGCCTGTCCCTGAGGGCCTGAGCATCATGCACTAGGATGCACAGTTGCTGCCTGTCCCTGAGGGCCTGAGCATGCTGCACTAGGATGCACAGTTGCTGCCTGTCCCTGAGGGCCTGAGCATCCTGCACTAGGATGCACAGTTGCTGCTTGTCCCTGAGGGCCTGAGCAACCTGCACTAGGGTGCACAGTTGCTGCCTGTCCCTGAGGGCCTGAGCATCCTGCACTAGGATGCACAGTTGCTGCCTGTCCCTGAGGGCCTGAGCATGCTGCACTAGGATGCACAGTTGCTGCCTGTCCCTGAGGGCCTGAGCATCCTGCACTAGGATGCACAGTTGCTGCTTGTCCCTGAGGGCCTGAGCATCCTGCACTAGGATGCACAGTTGCTGCCTGTCCCTGAGGGCCTGAGCAACCTGCACTAGGATGCACAGTTGCTGCCTGTCCCTGAGGGCCTGAGCATCCTGCACTAGGATGCACAGTTGCTGCTTGTCCCTGAGGGCCTGAGCATCCTGCAGTGGGATGCACAGTTGCTGCCTGTCCCTGAGGGCCTGAGCATCCTGCACTAGGATGCACAGTTGCTGCCTGTCCCTGAGGGCCTGAGCATCTTGCACTAGGATGCACAGTTGCTGCCTGTCCCTGAGGGCCTGAGCATGCTGCACTAGGATGCACAGTTGCTGCCTGACCCTGAGGGCCTGAGCATCCTGCACCAGGATGCACAGTTGCTGCCTGTCCCTGAGGGCCTGAGCATCCTGCACTAGGATGCACAGTTGCTGCTTGTCCCTGAGGGCCTGAGCATCCTGCAGTGGGATGCACAGTTGCTGCCTGTCCCTGAGGGCCTGAGCATCCTGCACTAGGATGCACAGTTGCTGCCTGTCCCTGAGGGCCTGAGCATCCCGCACTAGGATGCACAGTTGCTGCTTGTCCCTGAGGGCCTGAGCATCCTGCACTGGGATGCACAGTTGCTGCCTGTCCCTGAGGGCCTGAGCATCCCGCACTAGGATGCACAGTTGCTGCTTGTCCCTGAGGGCCTGAGCATCCTGCACTAGGATGCACAGTTGCTGCCTGTCCCGGAGGGCCTGAGCATCCTGCACTGGGATGCACAGTTGCTGCCTGTCCCTGAGGGCCTGAGCATCCTACACTAGGATGCACAGTTGCTGCCTGTCCCTGAGGGCCTGAGCATCATGCACTAGGATGCACAGTTGCTGCGTGCCCCGGAGGGCCTGAGCATCCTGCACTAGGATGCACAGTTGCTGCCTGTCCCTGAGGGCCTGAGCATCCTGCACTAGGATGCACAGTTGCTGCCTGTCCCTGAGGGCCTGAGCATCCTGCACTAGGATGCACAATTGCTGCCTGTCCCTGGGGGCCTGAGCATCCTGCACTAGGATGCACAGTTGCTGCCTGTCCCTGAGGGCCTGAGCATCCTGCAGTGGGATGCACAGTTGCTGCTTGTCCCTGAGGGCCTGAGCATCCTGCACTAGGATGCACAGTTGCTGCCTGTCCCTGGGGGCCTGAGCATCCTGCACTAGGATGCACAGTTGCTGCCTGTCCCTGAGGGCCTGAGCATCCTGCAGTGGGATGCACAGTTGCTGCCTGTCCCTGAGGGCCTGAGCATCCTGCACTAGGATGCACAGTTGCTGCCTGTCCCTGAGGGCCTGAGCATGCTGCACTAGGATGCACAGTTGCTGCCTGTCCCTGAGGGCCTGAGCATCCTGCACTAGGATGCACAGTTGCTGCCTGTCCCTGAGGGCCTGAGCATCATGCACTAGGATGCACAGTTGCTGCTTGTCCCTGAGGGCCTGAGCATCCTGCAGTGGGATGCACAGTTGCTGCCTGTCCCTGAGGGCCTGAGCATCCTGCACTAGGATGCACAGTTGCTGCCTGTCCCTGAGGGCCTGAGCATCATGCACTAGGATGCTCAGTTGCTGCCTGTCCCTGAGGGCCTGAGCATCCTGCACTAGGATGCACAGTTGCTGCCTGTCCCTGAGGGCCTGAGCATCATGCACTAGGATGCACAGTTGCTGCCTGTCCCTGAGGGCCTGAGCATCCTGCACTGGGATGCACAGTTGCTGCCTGTCCCTGAGGGCCTGAGCATCCTGCACTAGGATGCACAGTTGCTGCCTGTCCCTGAGGGCCTGAGCATCCTGCGCTAGGATGCACAGTTGCTGCCTGTCCCTAAGGGCCTGAGCATCATGCACTAGGATGCACAGTTGCTGCTTGTCCCTGAGGGCCTGAGCATCCTGCACTAGGATGCACAGTTGCTGCCTGTCCCTGAGGGCCTGAGCATCTTGCACTAGGATGCACAGTTGCTGCCTGTCCCTGAGGGCCTGAGCATGCTGCACTAGGATGCACAGTTGCTTCCTGTCCCTGAGGCCTGAGCATGCTGCACTAGGATGCACAGTTGCTGCCTGTCCCTGAGGGCCTGAGCATCCTGCACTAGGATGCACAGTTGCTCCCTGTCCCTGAGGCCTGACCATCATGCACTAGGATGCACAGTTGCTGCCTGTCCCTGAGGGCCTGAGCATCCTGCACTTGGATGCACAGTTGCTGCGTGCCCCGGAGGGCCTGAGCATCCCGCACTAGGATGCACAGTTGCTGCCTGTCCCTGAGGCCTGAGCATCCTGCACTAGGATGCACAGTTGCTGCCTGTCCCTGAGGCCTGAGCATCCTGCACTAGGATGCACAGTTGCTGCCTGTCCCTGAGGCCTGAGCATCCTGCACTAGGATGCACAGTTGCTGCCTGTCCCTGGGGGCCTGAGCATCCTGCACTAGGATGCACAGTTGCTGCCTGTCCCTGAGGGCCTGAGCATCCTGCACTAGGATGCACAGTTGCTGCTTGTCCCTGAGGGCCTGAGCATCCTGCACTAGGATGCACAGTTGCTGCCTGTCCCTGAGGGCCTGAGCAACCTGCACTAGGATGCACAGTTGCTGCCTGTCCCTGAGGGCCTGAGCATCCTGCACTAGGATGCACAGTTGCTGCTTGTCCCTGAGGGCCTGAGCATCCTGCAGTGGGATGCACAGTTGCTGCCTGTCCCTGAGGGCCTGAGCATGCTGCACTAGGATGCACAGTTGCTTCCTGTCCCTGAGGCCTGAGCATGCTGCACTAGGATGCACAGTTGCTGCCTGTCCCTGAGGGCCTGAGCATCCTGCACTAGGATGCACAGTTGCTCCCTGTCCCTGAGGCCTGACCATCATGCACTAGGATGCACAGTTGCTGCCTGTCCCTGAGGGCCTGAGCATCCTGCACTTGGATGCACAGTTGCTGCGTGCCCCGGAGGGCCTGAGCATCCCGCACTAGGATGCACAGTTGCTGCCTGTCCCTGAGGCCTTAGCATCCTGCACTAGGATGCACAGTTGCTGCCTGTCCCTGAGGCCTGAGCATCCTGCACTAGGATGCACAGTTGCTGCCTGTCCCTGAGGCCTGAGCATCCTGCACTAGGATGCACAGTTGCTGCCTGTCCCTGGGGGCCTGAGCATCCTGCACTAGGATGCACAGTTGCTGCCTGTCCCTGAGGGCCTGAGCATCCTGCACTAGGATGCACAGTTGCTGCATGTCCCTGAGGGCCTGAGCATGCTGCACTAGGATGCACAGTTGCTGCCTGTCCCTGAGGGCCTGAGCAACCTGCACTCGGATGCATAGTTGCTGCCTGTCCCTGAGGGCCTGAGCATCCTCTGGGCTCTGCCTTGGTCCAGAGGTGTGACGTCATGGACCTCGGGGCCCTGTTCAAAAGGCCCACCTTACTAATAGGTTTATGTTGGGGACAGCCATGCGTACTGTCCTTACGTTGTTATTGAAGGCAAATGTAATGGGGGAGGGCTAATGCCTTCAGTTGTTATAATGGCAAGCCCAATACGTCGTTATAGAGTGCTTGCTTTGTCGGCTACGAGGCCACCTTGTGGCTGTCCCATTGGGACCTGTCCTGGCACGTCCAGAGGCCCAGGCGGTGTTCAACTGAACTCCTTTGCACCACGTTTTTACTATGGGGCTTATTTTCTGCACTATGGGGTTCATTCCCACGCCACTCATCTAGGGTTGTGTGTTGATTTCTTGCCCAGGGGGGTTGATGTTTTTCCGCTCGCTGTCCTAGTTTATTAAATGTGTTGTACCTGTTTGCAGGCACATGTCCCCTGCATCAAATGTGATGCTCTGCTGGACTGTAAAATATTCAAAATCAAATCACATGGCATGCCATAGGCGGCCGATCGGTTGCTGAAGTATGGCTGGACGCCTGCTGAGCCTCAATAGTTTAGAACAGTACATAGCTACATACCCGCTGGGCCCTGCTGAACGCTTGGCCGCATGGGGCAGGTAGAGAATGACCAAGCTGAATGGCAGCTACCATGCAAAACAAGTACTCGGCTGCTTGAGTGTTAGGTCGCAACAGCAACCCGGATGTGCAGGGACTTGAGAAAGCAGAGCCGCAGGAGCATCAATGCCATGTGGGACGCTGGAGGGTGCATGGGCCCTCTAATAGCATGCTGTCGCTGGGACACCCGAAGAATAGCAAGTCATTGGCCCCGATTGGGTAGGGTGAAACTGTTGAGCATCTGGTTCGGCTGGCACCCACAGTTAATGGGTGCACTAAGCCCTGCCGGCCGAAGGTGTTGTAGCTAAATCGTAGCTGACACATGCAATGTAAATGTATCCAGTCACTCTCCTCACTACCTATCCCAGTTCCATCAATAATACCGTATCTGTATCGATCATGTATGCTTACTGTAGCTGTACCGTATGATGTGCATTGGCGGTATAGATCTCGAGCTGCTGAGCATGCGTAGCCCAAGGAAATGCCGTATATGCTCGCCCACAGTGGCACCTGATCATGCATGATTCATTTTCCTGGGGAATGCCTGTTAGTTAACACGCAGCTCTTGTTGGTCTATAAAGTTGCATGCCCATTTTTGCCTCAGGTAACTCCGTGAGTGTGTGGTACCGGTATCAACTGATTTCCTGAGTGAAGCCCACGCCAGAAAGACCATCCTTGTCCGACCAAAAACGACATTGTGGATAGGTGGGCCACACAGTCATGGTTTTAGTTACTGCCAGCACTGGGGATGAGGTTCCCTTGACGGGGATGGGCACTTGTTGATCTCCAGATTTTGATATGTTCAATATGACTGATCAGGATTCAAAGGGATCTTAGCAAGTAAGGACTGGATGACCCGATTTGCATGCAAATCACTCCTTTAAAAGCTAGCATCATGTATGCATGCATGCACAAGTCAATCCTCAGGATGCCGATGCCTGTGTGCTGATGTGTACCCAGCAGGCGGCAATGGGACATCGTGATATCTTGCCGCAGTGGAGACACGGGCCGCCATGGGGACGGCCTTGCGAACTGGCTGTACGTAGCGTTGGTGGAGGACGGCTGGCCTGTGTTCTTGGACGAGGAAGTCTCGCCGGTGCGAAATGTCGTGAGACGCTGGCAGTAGTAAGAGATTCCAGTGCATATGCAATTGGCCTCTGCTTAGAGAAGAGCTTTTATTTTTGTGTACGTGTTTGTATAAACTGCTAGTTGCTGTTTCTGGCATGCGTCCTCGATTGCCCAAGTCCTAAGTGACTGCTCCACTTATGCAGGGAGAGGTTGACTGGGTCCAAGTCTCGCAAGGTGCCCTGAAGGATTGCACAATCTTCATCGCTTTCTGCTCCGACCGCTACGGTGCTTCAAGGCACAAGCAGGGAAAGTTCTCCCTGGCTCACATGAGGTGGGTGGGTACCATACTGCTGTACTGCAAGTTTAAAATTCTGCTAAGATGGATTATGCTCTGTGGCGACCCCATTTGATTTGGGTGTACCGGTACTTAACTTCAGTCAGCAGAACTATCCGAAGAGTTATATTATGTTCCGCTTAGGGAGGTGCACTTGTTGGCATCAACCCAATTGCAGCAGGGATGTACATTGGGGAGATGCACTTGCTTGACATATATACTTCTATATTGAGCGGGAAGGCACTTTTTAACGTTTGGCTTTAAGCTGCAATCCTGTGGAATCGGCAATATTTTTGCCATTGGAGCTGATGTGTGCATGCCTTGCACCTGCGTACAAGTGGGTGCATCATAAAGGCTGATACTCCTTAACACTTTGCACCTTTTCCTCGACCTCCTCAGCCTAAGACATGCACCTGCCAATGTACGAAGGGGCCCTCTGAAATCGAAAATATGGTGGCCAAGCTGTTCTCACCCGCGGCGTCAGAGCTAATATGGGCAGCAGCAAGGGCGTTGTTCAGCCTTTCAGTCAATGTGGATAACGTGGTAAAGACCGGTGCTACTACTCCAGGTGCCATCAACCAGCTGGTTGCCTTGTTGCGCTCCACTTCTGTGGGGTTGCAAGAGCTTGCAGCAGGAACGCTCCAGAATCTTGCACGCAATGCAGAGATCAGGGTCAAGATTGTCGCGGCTCCTGATGATGCCATCAGGCAGCTGGTCAGCTTGCTGAGTTCAAGCTCTGTGGCAGTGCAGGAGAAAGCTGTTGGGGCGCTACATAACATTTCATCAGGCAGTATAGAGAACTTGGACAAGATCGCTGCTACTCCAGGTACCATCAACCAGCTGGTTGTCTTGTTGCGCTCCAGTTCTGTGGAAGTTCAAGAGAAAGCAGTGACGGTGGTCTCGAACCTTGCAGCCAGGGAAGAGTCTAACAGGGTCAACATCGCCACGGCTCCTGGCGCTATCACTCAGCTCGTCATCTTATTGCGCTCTGATTCAGCGAAAACACAAAGAGGTGCAGCAGGGGCGTTATATTGTCTTGCAGAGAGTACGGAGGCCAGGGTCAGTATCGTTCGTGCCCCTGGTGCTATCACCCAGCTTGCCGCCTCGCTGAGGTCACAATCAGCGGAAGTGCAGTTTGAGGCAGCCGGCGCGCTGGGGCGCCTTGCACTCGAAATGGAAATTAAGGTCAAGATTGCCGCTGCCCCTGGGGCCATCACCCAGCTGGTGGCCATGCATGCTCAGCTCAAGCTCCGAGAAAGTACAGGAATGTGCCGCACGGTTGCTGTGTACCCTTGCATTCAACGCGGAGAACAAGGTCAAGATTGGCGATGCTCATGGTGCCATCACCCAGCTGGTTGCCTTGCTGAGCTCACGCTCAGTGGAAGTGCTTCGGGCGGCAGCAGGGGCGCTAATGGGCCTTGCGGTAAATGTGAGGAACAAGGTCAAGATTGCTGCTGCCCCTGGTGCCATCACGCAGCTGGTTGGCTTGCTCAGCTCATGCTCATTGGTCGTGCAGGAGAAGGCAGCAGGGGCGCTAGGGAACCTTGCATTCTCAAATATAAAGGCCAAGATTGCCGCTGTTCCAGGTGCCATCACCCAGCTGGTTGTCTTGCTTAGCTCAAGCTCAATAATGCTCGCTCGAACGGGCGTCGAGGGCGTTGTTCAGCCTTGCATTCTGTCCCGAGAACCGGCCCGTGATTCTGATGCTCCCTAGGGCCATCACCCAGCTGGTTGCCTTGCTGAGCTCAATCTCACCAGCAGTACAGGAGAACGCAGCGGGAACACTACTCAATCTTGCAGCCAATGTCGAAAGCAGAATCAAGGTTGGCCGTGCTGATGGCGCCATCACCCAATTGGTCGCATTGCTGGGATCAAGCTCGGAGGTGGTGCAAGTCATAGAAATGCTAGAGATAAATGCTGGAAATAAAAGAGTGTGCATCATCTGTCTTGCATCACTTTTCTTGAACAAGTTGGTATAATTATTACAGATTTTGTGTGTGAATGCTATACCCCGAAAATGAATCTGGCTTATGTGGAGGATGTGTTAGCTTTCGCTAAGGATTACGGTAGTCGTTTTCAGAGGCTGGGGCTTCCTTTCTTCTACCTTTCCCCCCGTCAGCCACTTGTGTGTCCCTGAACTTAATTTTCCCCTTTCCTGGTTTTCTTGACCAACTACCCCGAAATATATCGGGGTACATTTGGATATTTGTCTCTATCCAGGGCTTGGATATAGACAGGCTTTGTCGACCCCCTTGGTCAGTGACATTACACCTTGGTGATGGGGCCATAGATGTTTTTATGACGGTTCAGAAATGACGAGATGTATGCACCCATAAGAAGGAAAGTGTCCGTATAATTTGGGTCCAATTAAGGAGTGCAATCCTGCCGGTAACCAAGAGTTACACAGAATAAGGTCGACGACGTCATGCTAATGACACTACATCTCTGGGCCATGCTGAAATGAAGCTCGGCCACATCGGCAAACAAAAAGACAGCTAGGAAAGGCAAGGGAGAAGGCAGAAGAGGAAATAAAGGAAAGCAAGTTTACCCACCAAACAAAAATAACACAAAGGTCGGGCAAACCGCATCCCCTGCCCCTGAAGAGACAAGCCTTCAAAAAACTCATCTAAAAAATAACAATATCCAGGGCCTCCCACCCCTGCCTGCGGGCTCTCCGACGTCCTGTATGGTTGGCAGTAAAAGGAAAGGAAGCATGTTATGTGTCTTCCATTCATCTAATTTGAACGGGGCATGCCCCTAACTCCTGCTAGTAGCAGCAGATTTTGATCACCATAATATTTAGTTCGAGGCCTGTGCGAGCTCTGCTGATATCAACATAGAAAGAAGCATGGTTTCCTCTGTCTTTCATGCATGGCCCCCGCACCCACATGTTGGATCATGACTGCCAGTTCTCGCCTCTAAGGTGGGGCCGCTTCAGCAACGTAGGAGAATGGCATGGCTGCACCATGGCCCAGGATGTGCATAGTACCTGGAATTCAGCATAGTCATTCCCTACCAGCCCCACGTGGCCGAGCGTTCAGCAGGGCCCACCGGGTATGCACTGTTCTAAACTTGACATCACGGAGGGACACCATCGCCCCCTGCCATCGCTAGAGAAAATAGTGGAATGCGAGAAGCCATGCATTTGAAATGTTCCACTATTTAGCATTGTTGGAGCTGGAAATGGCTGGAAAGCAGCACAACACGGGCTAGCTCAAGCTGGCCTGAAATGCAGATCTACACAAAATACGGATCCGAACACTTGCCGTACAAATGAACAGCGATTTGAAACTTTCGATGCCTAACATTTATCTTATCGAAACTTAACTATTACCTGTATCACTGAAAACTAACCCATTTCAAACTTTTGCGCATCTCAGCCGCAATACACAATGTCTAAACGGAGTAGGGACTCATGTGGTCATGCTGCCTCAGTTCCTTACCTCAAGAACCCGCACACCGAGGTCACATACGGTAATTACATGCTCCTGAATTTTCCCTCACCCTCACGCCTGTCCCTGAGGGCCTGAGCAACCTGCACTAGGATGCATACTAGTAGTTGCTGCCTGTCCCTGAGGGCCTGAGCAACCTGCACTAGGATGCATACTAGTAGTTGCTGCCTGTCCCTGAGGGCCTGAGCAACCTGCACTAGGATGCATACTAGTAGTTGCTGCCTGTCCCTGAGGGCCTGAGCATCCTGCACTAGGATGCACAGTTGCTGCCTGTCCCTGAGGGCCTGAGCATCCTGCACTAGGATGCACAGTTGCTGCCTGTCCCTGAGGGCCTGAGCATCCTGCACTAGGATGCATACTAGTAGTTGCTTCCTGTCTCTGAGGGCCTGAGCATCCTGCACTAGGATGCACAGTTGCTGCCTGTCCCTGAGGGCCTGAGCATGCTGCACTAGGATGCACAGTTGCTGCCTGTCCCTGAGGGCCTGAGCATCCCGCACTAGGATGCACAGTTGCTGCCTGTCCCTGAGGGCCTGAGCAACCTGCACTAGGATGCACAGTTGCTGCCTGTCCCTGAGGGCCTGAGCATCCTGCACTAGGATGCACAGTTGCTGCCTGTCCCTGAGGGCCTGAGCATCCTGCACTAGGATGCACAGTTGCTGCCTGTCCCTGAGGGCCTGAGCATCCTGCACTAGGATGCACAGTTGCTGCCTGTCCCTGAGGGCCTGAGCATCCTGCACTAGGATGCACAGTTGCTGCCTGTCCCTGAGGGCCTGAGCATCCTGCACTAGGATGCACAGTTGCTGCCTGTCCCTGAGGGCCTGAGCATCCTGCACTAGGATGCACAGTTGCTGCCTGTCCCTGAGGGCCTGAGCATCCTGCAGTGGGATGCACAGTTGCTGCCTGTCCCTGAGGGCCTGAGCATCCTGCACTAGGATGCACAGTTGCTGCCTGTCCCTGAGGGCCTGAGCATCCTGCACTAGGATGCACAGTTGCTGCCTGTCCCTGAGGGCCTGAGCATCCCGCACTAGGATGCACAGTTGCTGCCTGTCCCTGAGGGCCTGAGCAACCTGCACTAGGATGCACAGTTGCTGCCTGTCCCCGAGGGCCTGAGCATCCTGCACTAGGATGCACAGTTGCTGCCTGTCCCTGAGGGCCTGAGCATCCTGCACTAGGATGCACAGTTGCTGCCTGTCCCTGAGGGCCTGAGCATGCTGCACTAGGATGCACAGTTGCTGCCTGTCCCTGAGGGCCTGAGCATCCTGCACTAGGATGCACAGTTGCTGCCTGTCCCTGAGGGCCTGAGCATCCTGCACTAGGATGCACAGTTGCTGCCTGTCCCTGAGGGCCTGAGCATCATGCACTAGGATGCACAGTTGCTGCCTGTCCCTGAGGGCCTGAGCATCCTGCACTAGGATGCACAGTTGCTGCTTGTCCCTGAGGGCCTGAGCAACCTGCACTAGGATGCACAGTTGCTGCCTGTCCCTGAGGGCCTGAGCAACCTGCACTAGGATGCACAGTTGCTGCCTGTCCCTGAGGGCCTGAGCATCCTGCACTAGGATGCACAGTTGCTGCCTGTCCCTGAGGGCCTGAGCATCCTGCACTAGGATGCACAGTTGCTGCTTGTCCCTGAGGGCCTGAGCATCCTGCACTAGGATGCACAGTTGCTGCCTGTCCCTGAGGGCCTGAGCATCCTGCACTAGGATGCACAGTTGCTGCCTGTCCCTGAGGGCCTGAGCATCCTGCACTAGGATGCAAAGTTGCTGCCTGTCCCTGAGGCCTGAGCATCATGCACTAGGATGCACAGTTGCTGCCTGTCCCTGAGGGCTGAGCATCCTGCACTAGGATGCACAGTTGCTGCCTGTCCCTGAGGGCCTGAGCATCCTGCACTAGGATGCACAGTTGCTGCCTGTCCCTGAGGGCCTGAGCATCCTGCACTAGGATGCATAGTTGCTGCCTGTCCCTGAGGGCCTGAGCATCCTGCACTAGGATGCACAGTTGCTGCCTGTCCCTGAGGGCCTGAGCATGCTGCACTAGGATGCACAGTTGCTGCCTGTCCCTGAGGGCCTGAGCATCCCGCACTAGGATGCACAGTTGCTGCCTGTCCCTGAGGGCCTGAGCATCCTGCACTAGGATGCACAGTCGCTGCCTGTCCCTGAGGCCTGAGCATCCTGCACTAGGATGCACAGTTGCTGCCTGTCCCTGAGGGCCTGAGCATCCTACACTAGGATGCTCAGTTGCTGCCTGTCCCTGAGGGCCTGAGCAACCTGCACTAGGATGCACAGCTGCTGCCTGTCCCTGAGGGCCTTAGCATCCTACACTAGGATGCACAGTTGCTGCCTGTCCCTGAGGGCCTGAGCAACCTGCACTAGGATGCACAGTTGCTGCCTGTCCCTGAGGGCCTGAGCATCCTGCACTAGGATGCACAGTTGCTGCCTGTCCCTGAGGGCCTGAGCATCCTGCACTAGGATGCACAGTTGCTGCCTGTCCCTGAGGGCCTGAGCATCCTGCACTAGGATGCACAGTTGCTGCCTGTCCCTGAGGGCCTGAGCATCCTGCACTAGGATGCACAGTTGCTGCCTGTCCCTGAGGGCCTGAGCATCCTGCACTAGGATGCACAGTTGCTGCCTGTCCCTGAGGGCCTGAGCATCCTGCACTAGGATGCACAGTTGCTGCCTGTCCCTGAGGGCCTGAGCATCCTGCAGTGGGATGCACAGTTGCTGCCTGTCCCTGAGGGCCTGAGCATCCTGCACTAGGATGCACAGTTGCTGCCTGTCCCTGAGGGCCTGAGCATCCTGCACTAGGATGCACAGTTGCTGCCTGTCCCTGAGGGCCTGAGCATCCCGCACTAGGATGCACAGTTGCTGCCTGTCCCTGAGGGCCTGAGCAACCTGCACTAGGATGCACAGTTGCTGCCTGTCCCCGAGGGCCTGAGCATCCTGCACTAGGATGCACAGTTGCTGCCTGTCCCTGAGGGCCTGAGCATCCTGCACTAGGATGCACAGTTGCTGCCTGTCCCTGAGGGCCTGAGCATGCTGCACTAGGATGCACAGTTGCTGCCTGTCCCTGAGGGCCTGAGCATCCTGCACTAGGATGCACAGTTGCTGCCTGTCCCTGAGGGCCTGAGCATCCTGCACTAGGATGCAAAGTTGCTGCCTGTCCCTGAGGCCTGAGCATCATGCACTAGGATGCACAGTTGCTGCCTGTCCCTGAGGGCTGAGCATCCTGCACTAGGATGCACAGTTGCTGCCTGTCCCTGAGGGCCTGAGCATCCTGCACTAGGATGCACAGTTGCTGCCTGTCCCTGAGGGCCTGAGCATCCTGCACTAGGATGCATAGTTGCTGCCTGTCCCTGAGGGCCTGAGCATCCTGCACTAGGATGCACAGTTGCTGCCTGTCCCTGAGGGCCTGAGCATGCTGCACTAGGATGCACAGTTGCTGCCTGTCCCTGAGGGCCTGAGCATCCCGCACTAGGATGCACAGTTGCTGCCTGTCCCTGAGGGCCTGAGCATCCTGCACTAGGATGCACAGTCGCTGCCTGTCCCTGAGGCCTGAGCATCCTGCACTAGGATGCACAGTTGCTGCCTGTCCCTGAGGGCCTGAGCATCCTACACTAGGATGCTCAGTTGCTGCCTGTCCCTGAGGGCCTGAGCAACCTGCACTAGGATGCACAGCTGCTGCCTGTCCCTGAGGGCCTGAGCATCCTACACTAGGATGCACAGTTGCTGCCTGTCCCTGAGGGCCTGAGCAACCTGCACTAGGATGCACAGTTGCTGCCTGTCCCTGAGGGCCTGAGCATCCTGCACTAGGATGCACAGTTGCTGCCTGTCCCTGAGGGCCTGAGCATCCTGCACTAGGATGCACAGTTGCTGCCTGTCCCTGAGGGCCTGAGCATCCTGCACTAGGATGCACAGTTGCTGCCTGTCCCTGAGGGCCTGAGCATCCTGCACTAGGATGCACAGTTGCTGCCTGTCCCTGAGGGCCTGAGCATCCTGCACTAGGATGCACAGTTGCTGCCTGTCCCTGAGGGCCTGAGCATCCTGCACTAGGATGCATACTAGTAGTTGCTGCCTGTCCCTGAGGGCCTGAGCATCCTGCAGTGGGATGCACAGTTGCTGCCTGTCCCTGAGGGCCTGAGCATCCTGCACTAGGATGCACAGTTGCTGCCTGTCCCTGAGGGCCTGAGCATCCTGCACTAGGATGCACAGTTGCTGCCTGTCCCTGAGGGCCTGAGCATCCCGCACTAGGATGCACAGTTGCTGCCTGTCCCTGAGGGCCTGAGCAACCTGCACTAGGATGCACAGTTGCTGCCTGTCCCTGAGGGCCTGCAGTTGTTGCCTGTCCCTGAGGGCCTGAGCATCCTGCACTAGGATGCACAGTTGCTGCCTGTCCCTGAGGGCCTGAGCATCCTGCACTAGGATGCACAGTTGCTGTCTGTCCCTGAGGGCCTGAGCAACCTGCACTAGGATGTATACTAGTAGTTGCTGCCTGTCCCTGAGGGCCTGAGCAACCTGCACTAGGATGCATACTAGTAGTTGCTGCCTGTCCCTGAGGGCCTGAGCATCCTGCACTAGGATGCACAGTTGCTGCCTGTCCCTGAGGGCCTGAGCAACCTGCACTAGGATGCATACTAGTAGTTGCTGCCTGTCCCTGAGGGCCTGAGCAACCTGCACTAGGATGCATACTAGTAGTTGCTGCCTGTCCCTGAGGGCCTGAGCAACCTGCACTAGGATGCATACTAGTAGTTGCTGCCTGTCCCTGAGGGCCTGAGCAACCTGCACTAGGATGCATACTAGTAGTTGCTGCCTGTCCCTGAGGGCCTGAGCATCCTGCACTAGGATGCACAGTTGCTGCCTGTCCCTGAGGGCCTGAGCATCCTGCACTAGGATGCACAGTTGCTGCCTGTCCCTGAGGGCCTGAGCATCCTGCACTAGGATGCACAGTTGCTGCCTGTCCCTGAGGGCCTGAGCATCCTGCAGTGGGATGCACAGTTGCTGCCTGTCCCTGAGGGCCTGAGCATCCTGCACTAGGATGCACAGTTGCTGCCTGTCCCTGAGGGCCTGAGCATCCTGCACTAGGATGCACAGTTGCTGCCTGTCCCTGAGGGCCTGAGCATCCTGCACTAGGATGCACAGTTGCTGCCTGTCCCTGAGGGCCTGAGCATCCTGCACTAGGATGCACAGTTGCTGCCTGTCCCTGAGGGCCTGAGCATCCTGCACTAGGATGCACAGTTGCTGCCTGTCCCTGAGGGCCTGAGCAACCTGCACTAGGATGCATACTAGTAGTTGCTGCCTGTCCCTGAGGGCCTGAGCAACCTGCACTAGGATGCATACTAGTAGTTGCTGCCTGTCCCTGAGGGCCTGAGCATCCTGCACTAGGATGCACAGTTGCTGCCTGTCCCTGAGGGCCTGAGCAACCTGCACTAGGATGCATACTAGTAGTTGCTGCCTGTCCCTGAGGGCCTGAGCAACCTGCACTAGGATGCATACTAGTAGTTGCTGCCTGTCCCTGAGGGCCTGAGCAACCTGCACTAGGATGCATACTAGTAGTTGCTGCCTGTCCCTGAGGGCCTGAGCAACCTGCACTAGGATGCATACTAGTAGTTGCTGCCTGTCCCTGAGGGCCTGAGCATCCTGCACTAGGATGCACAGTTGCTGCCTGTCCCTGAGGGCCTGAGCATCCTGCACTAGGATGCACAGTTGCTGCCTGTCCCTGAGGGCCTGAGCATCCTGCACTAGGATGCATACTAGTAGTTGCTGCCTGTCTCTGAGGGCCTGAGCATCCTGCACTAGGATGCACAGTTGCTGCCTGTCCCTGAGGGCCTGAGCATGCTGCACTAGGATGCACAGTTGCTGCCTGTCCCTGAGGGCCTGAGCATCCCGCACTAGGATGCACAGTTGCTGCCTGTCCCTGAGGGCCTGAGCAACCTGCACTAGGATGCACACTTGCTGCCTGTCCCTGAGGGCCTGAGCATCCTGCACTAGGATGCACAGTTGCTGCCTGTCCCTGAGGGCCTGAGCATCCTGCACTAGGATGCACAGTTGCTGCCTGTCCCTGAGGGCCTGAGCATCCTGCACTAGGATGCACAGTTGCTGCCTGTCCCTGAGGGCCTGAGCAACCTGCACTAGGATGCACAGTTGCTGCCTGTCCCTGAGGGCCTGAGCATCCTGCACTAGTATGCACAGTTGCTGCCTGTCCCTGAGGGCCTGAGCAACCTGCACTAGGATGCACAGTTGCTGCCTGTCCCTGAGGGCCTGAGCATCCTGCACTAGGATGCACAGTTGCTGCCTGTCCCTGAGGGCCTGAGCATCATGCACTAGGATGCACAGTTGCTGCCTGTCCCTGAGGGCCTGAGCATCCTGCACTAGGATGCACAGTTGCTGCTTGTCCCTGAGGGCCTGAGCAACCTGCACTAGGATGCACAGTTGCTGCCTGTCCCTGAGGGCCTGAGCATCCTGCACTAGGATGCACAGTTGCTGCCTGTCCCTGAGGGCCTGAGCATGCTGCACTAGGATGCACAGTTGCTGCCTGTCCCAGAGGGCCTGAGCATCCTGCACTAGGATGCACAGTTGCTGCTTGTCCCTGAGGGCCTGAGCATCCTGCACTAGGATGCACAGTTGCTGCCTGTCCCTGAGGGCCTGAGCAACCTGCACTAGGATGCACAGTTGCTGCCTGTCCCTGAGGGCCTGAGCATCCTGCACTAGGATGCACAGTTGCTGCCTGTCCCTGAGGGCCTGAGCATCCTGCACTAGGATGCACAGTTGCTGCCTGTCCCTGAGGGCCTGAGCATCCTGCACTAGGATGCACAGTTGCTGCCTGTCCCTGAGGGCCTGAGCATCCTGCACTAGGATGCACAGTTGCTGCCTGTCCCTGAGGGCCTGAGCATCCTGCAGTGGGATGCACAGTTGCTGCCTGTCCCTGAGGGCCTGAGCATCCTGCACTAGGATGCACAGTTGCTGCCTGTCCCTGAGGGCCTGAGCATCCTGCACTAGGATGCACAGTTGCTGCCTGTCCCTGAGGGCCTGAGCATCCCGCACTAGGATGCACAGTTGCTGCCTGTCCCTGAGGGCCTGAGCAACCTGCACTAGGATGCACAGTTGCTGCCTGTCCCCGAGGGCCTGAGCATCCTGCACTAGGATGCACAGTTGCTGCCTGTCCCTGAGGGCCTGAGCATCCTGCACTAGGATGCACAGTTGCTGCCTGTCCCTGAGGGCCTGAGCAACCTGCACTAGGATGCACAGTTGCTGCCTGTCCCTGAGGGCCTGAGCATCCTGCACTAGGATGCACAGTTGCTGCCTGTCCCTGAGGGCCTGAGCATCCTGCACTAGGATGCAAAGTTGCTGCCTGTCCCTGAGGCCTGAGCATCATGCACTAGGATGCACAGTTGCTGCCTGTCCCTGAGGGCTGAGCATCCTGCACTAGGATGCACAGTTGCTGCCTGTCCCTGAGGGCCTGAGCATCCTGCACTAGGATGCACAGTTGCTGCCTGTCCCTGAGGGCCTGAGCATCCTGCACTAGGATGCATAGTTGCTGCCTGTCCCTGAGGGCCTGAGCATCCTGCACTAGGATGCACAGTTGCTGCCTGTCCCTGAGGGCCTGAGCATGCTGCACTAGGATGCACAGTTGCTGCCTGTCCCTGAGGGCCTGAGCATCCCGCACTAGGATGCACAGTTGCTGCCTGTCCCTGAGGGCCTGAGCATCCTGCACTAGGATGCACAGTCGCTGCCTGTCCCTGAGGCCTGAGCATCCTGCACTAGGATGCACAGTTGCTGCCTGTCCCTGAGGGCCTGAGCATCCTACACTAGGATGCTCAGTTGCTGCCTGTCCCTGAGGGCCTGAGCAACCTGCACTAGGATGCACAGCTGCTGCCTGTCCCTGAGGGCCTGAGCATCCTACACTAGGATGCACAGTTGCTGCCTGTCCCTGAGGGCCTGAGCAACCTGCACTAGGATGCACAGTTGCTGCCTGTCCCTGAGGGCCTGAGCATCCTGCACTAGGATGCACAGTTGCTGCCTGTCCCTGAGGGCCTGAGCATCCTGCACTAGGATGCACAGTTGCTGCCTGTCCCTGAGGGCCTGAGCATCCTGCACTAGGATGCACAGTTGCTGCCTGTCCCTGAGGGCCTGAGCATCCTGCACTAGGATGCACAGTTGCTGCCTGTCCCTGAGGGCCTGAGCATCCTGCACTAGGATGCACAGTTGCTGCCTGTCCCTGAGGGCCTGAGCATCCTGCACTAGGATGCATACTAGTAGTTGCTGCCTGTCCCTGAGGGCCTGAGCATCCTGCAGTGGGATGCACAGTTGCTGCCTGTCCCTGAGGGCCTGAGCATCCTGCACTAGGATGCACAGTTGCTGCCTGTCCCTGAGGGCCTGAGCATCCTGCACTAGGATGCACAGTTGCTGCCTGTCCCTGAGGGCCTGAGCATCCCGCACTAGGATGCACAGTTGCTGCCTGTCCCTGAGGGCCTGAGCAACCTGCACTAGGATGCACAGTTGCTGCCTGTCCCTGAGGGCCTGAGCATCCTGCACTAGGATGCACAGTTGTTGCCTGTCCCTGAGGGCCTGAGCATCCTGCACTAGGATGCACAGTTGCTGCCTGTCCCTGAGGGCCTGAGCATCCTGCACTAGGATGCACAGTTGCTGCCTGTCCCTGAGGGCCTGAGCAACCTGCACTAGGATGTATACTAGTAGTTGCTGCCTGTCCCTGAGGGCCTGAGCAACCTGCACTAGGATGCATACTAGTAGTTGCTGCCTGTCCCTGAGGGCCTGAGCATCCTGCACTAGGATGCACAGTTGCTGCCTGTCCCTGAGGGCCTGAGCAACCTGCACTAGGATGCATACTAGTAGTTGCTGCCTGTCCCTGAGGGCCTGAGCAACCTGCACTAGGATGCATACTAGTAGTTGCTGCCTGTCCCTGAGGGCCTGAGCAACCTGCACTAGGATGCATACTAGTAGTTGCTGCCTGTCCCTGAGGGCCTGAGCAACCTGCACTAGGATGCATACTAGTAGTTGCTGCCTGTCCCTGAGGGCCTGAGCATCCTGCACTAGGATGCACAGTTGCTGCCTGTCCCTGAGGGCCTGAGCATCCTGCACTAGGATGCACAGTTGCTGCCTGTCCCTGAGGGCCTGAGCATCCTGCACTAGGATGCACAGTTGCTGCCTGTCCCTGAGGGCCTGAGCATCCTGCAGTGGGATGCACAGTTGCTGCCTGTCCCTGAGGGCCTGAGCATCCTGCACTAGGATGCACAGTTGCTGCCTGTCCCTGAGGGCCTGAGCATCCTGCACTAGGATGCACAGTTGCTGCCTGTCCCTGAGGGCCTGAGCATCCTGCACTAGGATGCACAGTTGCTGCCTGTCCCTGAGGGCCTGAGCATCCTGCACTAGGATGCACAGTTGCTGCCTGTCCCTGAGGGCCTGAGCATCCTGCACTAGGATGCACAGTTGCTGCCTGTCCCTGAGGGCCTGAGCAACCTGCACTAGGATGCATACTAGTAGTTGCTGCCTGTCCCTGAGGGCCTGAGCAACCTGCACTAGGATGCATACTAGTAGTTGCTGCCTGTCCCTGAGGGCCTGAGCATCCTGCACTAGGATGCACAGTTGCTGCCTGTCCCTGAGGGCCTGAGCAACCTGCACTAGGATGCATACTAGTAGTTGCTGCCTGTCCCTGAGGGCCTGAGCAACCTGCACTAGGATGCATACTAGTAGTTGCTGCCTGTCCCTGAGGGCCTGAGCAACCTGCACTAGGATGCATACTAGTAGTTGCTGCCTGTCCCTGAGGGCCTGAGCAACCTGCACTAGGATGCATACTAGTAGTTGCTGCCTGTCCCTGAGGGCCTGAGCATCCTGCACTAGGATGCACAGTTGCTGCCTGTCCCTGAGGGCCTGAGCATCCTGCACTAGGATGCACAGTTGCTGCCTGTCCCTGAGGGCCTGAGCATCCTGCACTAGGATGCATACTAGTAGTTGCTTCCTGTCTCTGAGGGCCTGAGCATCCTGCACTAGGATGCACAGTTGCTGCCTGTCCCTGAGGGCCTGAGCATGCTGCACTAGGATGCACAGTTGCTGCCTGTCCCTGAGGGCCTGAGCATCCCGCACTAGGATGCACAGTTGCTGCCTGTCCCTGAGGGCCTGAGCAACCTGCACTAGGATGCACACTTGCTGCCTGTCCCTGAGGGCCTGAGCATCCTGCACTAGGATGCACAGTTGCTGCCTGTCCCTGAGGGCCTGAGCATCCTGCACTAGGATGCACAGTTGCTGCCTGTCCCTGAGGGCCTGAGCATCCTGCACTAGGATGCACAGTTGCTGCCTGTCCCTGAGGGCCTGAGCAACCTGCACTAGGATGCACAGTTGCTGCCTGTCCCTGAGGGCCTGAGCATCCTGCACTAGTATGCACAGTTGCTGCCTGTCCCTGAGGGCCTGAGCAACCTGCACTAGGTAGGATGCACAGTTGCTGCCTGTCCCTGAGGGCCTGAGCATCCTGCACTAGGATGCACAGTTGCTGCCTGTCCCTGAGGGCCTGAGCATCATGCACTAGGATGCACAGTTGCTGCCTGTCCCTGAGGGCCTGAGCATCCTGCACTAGGATGCACAGTTGCTGCTTGTCCCTGAGGGCCTGAGCAACCTGCACTAGGATGCACAGTTGCTGCCTGTCCCTGAGGGCCTGAGCATCCTGCACTAGGATGCACAGTTGCTGCCTGTCCCTGAGGGCCTGAGCATGCTGCACTAGGATGCACAGTTGCTGCCTGTCCCAGAGGGCCTGAGCATCCTGCACTAGGATGCACAGTTGCTGCTTGTCCCTGAGGGCCTGAGCATCCTGCACTAGGATGCACAGTTGCTGCCTGTCCCTGAGGGCCTGAGCATCCTGCACTAGGATGCACAGTTGCTGCCTGTCCCTGAGGGCCTGAGCAACCTGCACTAGGATGCACAGTTGCTGCCTGTCCCTGAGGGCCTGAGCATCCTGCACTAGTATGCACAGTTGCTGCCTGTCCCTGAGGGCCTGAGCAACCTGCACTAGGATGCACAGTTGCTGCCTGTCCCTGAGGGCCTGAGCATCCTGCACTAGGATGCACAGTTGCTGCCTGTCCCTGAGGGCCTGAGCATCATGCACTAGGATGCACAGTTGCTGCCTGTCCCTGAGGGCCTGAGCATCCTGCACTAGGATGCACAGTTGCTGCTTGTCCCTGAGGGCCTGAGCAACCTGCACTAGGATGCACAGTTGCTGCCTGTCCCTGAGGGCCTGAGCATCCTGCACTAGGATGCACAGTTGCTGCCTGTCCCTGAGGGCCTGAGCATGCTGCACTAGGATGCACAGTTGCTGCCTGTCCCAGAGGGCCTGAGCATCCTGCACTAGGATGCACAGTTGCTGCTTGTCCCTGAGGGCCTGAGCATCCTGCACTAGGATGCACAGTTGCTGCCTGTCCCTGAGGGCCTGAGCAACCTGCACTAGGATGCACAGTTGCTGCCTGTCCCTGAGGGCCTGAGCATCCTGCACTAGGATGCACAGTTGCTGCCTGTCCCTGAGGGCCTGAGCATCCTGCACTAGGATGCACAGTTGCTGCCTGTCCCTGAGGGCCTGAGCATCCTGCACTAGGATGCACAGTTGCTGCCTGTCCCTGAGGGCCTGAGCATCCTGCACTAGGATGCACAGTTGCTGCCTGTCCCTGAGGGCCTGAGCATCCTGCAGTGGGATGCACAGTTGCTGCCTGTCCCTGAGGGCCTGAGCATCCTGCACTAGGATGCACAGTTGCTGCCTGTCCCTGAGGGCCTGAGCATCCTGCACTAGGATGCACAGTTGCTGCCTGTCCCTGAGGGCCTGAGCATCCCGCACTAGGATGCACAGTTGCTGCCTGTCCCTGAGGGCCTGAGCAACCTGCACTAGGATGCACAGTTGCTGCCTGTCCCCGAGGGCCTGAGCATCCTGCACTAGGATGCACAGTTGCTGCCTGTCCCTGAGGGCCTGAGCATCCTGCACTAGGATGCACAGTTGCTGCCTGTCCCTGAGGGCCTGAGCATGCTGCACTAGGATGCACAGTTGCTGCCTGTCCCTGAGGGCCTGAGCATCCTGCACTAGGATGCACAGTTGCTGCCTGTCCCTGAGGGCCTGAGCATCCTGCACTAGGATGCAAAGTTGCTGCCTGTCCCTGAGGCCTGAGCATCATGCACTAGGATGCACAGTTGCTGCCTGTCCCTGAGGGCTGAGCATCCTGCACTAGGATGCACAGTTGCTGCCTGTCCCTGAGGGCCTGAGCATCCTGCACTAGGATGCACAGTTGCTGCCTGTCCCTGAGGGCCTGAGCATCCTGCACTAGGATGCATAGTTGCTGCCTGTCCCTGAGGGCCTGAGCATCCTGCACTAGGATGCACAGTTGCTGCCTGTCCCTGAGGGCCTGAGCATGCTGCACTAGGATGCACAGTTGCTGCCTGTCCCTGAGGGCCTGAGCATCCCGCACTAGGATGCACAGTTGCTGCCTGTCCCTGAGGGCCTGAGCATCCTGCACTAGGATGCACAGTCGCTGCCTGTCCCTGAGGCCTGAGCATCCTGCACTAGGATGCACAGTTGCTGCCTGTCCCTGAGGGCCTGAGCATCCTACACTAGGATGCTCAGTTGCTGCCTGTCCCTGAGGGCCTGAGCAACCTGCACTAGGATGCACAGCTGCTGCCTGTCCCTGAGGGCCTGAGCATCCTACACTAGGATGCACAGTTGCTGCCTGTCCCTGAGGGCCTGAGCATCCTGCACTAGGATGCACAGTTGCTGCCTGTCCCTGAGGGCCTGAGCATCCTGCACTAGGATGCACAGTTGCTGCCTGTCCCTGAGGGCCTGAGCATCCTGCACTAGGATGAACAGTTGCTGCCTGTCCCTGAGGGCCTGAGCATCCTGCACTAGGATGCACAGTTGCTGCCTGTCCCTGAGGGCCTGAGCATCCTGCACTAGGATGCACAGTTGCTGCCTGTCCCTGAGGGCCTGAGCATCCTGCACTAGGATGCATACTAGTAGTTGCTGCCTGTCCCTGAGGGCCTGAGCATCCTGCAGTGGGATGCACAGTTGCTGCCTGTCCCTGAGGGCCTGAGCATCCTGCACTAGGATGCACAGTTGCTGCCTGTCCCTGAGGGCCTGAGCATCCTGCACTAGGATGCACAGTTGCTGCCTGTCCCTGAGGGCCTGAGCATCCCGCACTAGGATGCACAGTTGCTGCCTGTCCCTGAGGGCCTGAGCAACCTGCACTAGGATGCACAGTTGCTGCCTGTCCCTGAGGGCCTGAGCATCCTGCACTAGGATGCACAGTTGTTGCCTGTCCCTGAGGGCCTGAGCATCCTGCACTAGGATGCACAGTTGCTGCCTGTCCCTGAGGGCCTGAGCATCCTGCACTAGGATGCACAGTTGCTGCCTGTCCCTGAGGGCCTGAGCAACCTGCACTAGGATGTATACTAGTAGTTGCTGCCTGTCCCTGAGGGCCTGAGCAACCTGCACTAGGATGCATACTAGTAGTTGCTGCCTGTCCCTGAGGGCCTGAGCATCCTGCACTAGGATGCACAGTTGCTGCCTGTCCCTGAGGGCCTGAGCAACCTGCACTAGGATGCATACTAGTAGTTGCTGCCTGTCCCTGAGGGCCTGAGCAACCTGCACTAGGATGCATACTAGTAGTTGCTGCCTGTCCCTGAGGGCCTGAGCATCCTGCACTAGGATGCACAGTTGCTGCCTGTCCCTGAGGGCCTGAGCATCCTGCACTAGGATGCACAGTTGCTGCCTGTCCCTGAGGGCCTGAGCATCCTGCACTAGGATGCACAGTTGCTGCCTGTCCCTGAGGGCCTGAGCATCCTGCAGTGGGATGCACAGTTGCTGCCTGTCCCTGAGGGCCTGAGCATCCTGCACTAGGATGCACAGTTGCTGCCTGTCCCTGAGGGCCTGAGCATCCTGCACTAGGATGCACAGTTGCTGCCTGTCCCTGAGGGCCTGAGCATCCTGCACTAGGATGCACAGTTGCTGCCTGTCCCTGAGGGCCTGAGCATCCTGCACTAGGATGCACAGTTGCTGCCTGTCCCTGAGGGCCTGAGCATCCTGCACTAGGATGCACAGTTGCTGCCTGTCCCTGAGGGCCTGAGCAACCTGCACTAGGATGCATACTAGTAGTTGCTGCCTGTCCCTGAGGGCCTGAGCAACCTGCACTAGGATGCATACTAGTAGTTGCTGCCTGTCCCTGAGGGCCTGAGCATCCTGCACTAGGATGCACAGTTGCTGCCTGTCCCTGAGGGCCTGAGCAACCTGCACTAGGATGCATACTAGTAGTTGCTGCCTGTCCCTGAGGGCCTGAGCAACCTGCACTAGGATGCATACTAGTAGTTGCTGCCTGTCCCTGAGGGCCTGAGCAACCTGCACTAGGATGCATACTAGTAGTTGCTGCCTGTCCCTGAGGGCCTGAGCAACCTGCACTAGGATGCATACTAGTAGTTGCTGCCTGTCCCTGAGGGCCTGAGCATCCTGCACTAGGATGCACAGTTGCTGCCTGTCCCTGAGGGCCTGAGCATCCTGCACTAGGATGCACAGTTGCTGCCTGTCCCTGAGGGCCTGAGCATCCTGCACTAGGATGCATACTAGTAGTTGCTTCCTGTCTCTGAGGGCCTGAGCATCCTGCACTAGGATGCACAGTTGCTGCCTGTCCCTGAGGGCCTGAGCATGCTGCACTAGGATGCACAGTTGCTGCCTGTCCCTGAGGGCCTGAGCATCCCGCACTAGGATGCACAGTTGCTGCCTGTCCCTGAGGGCCTGAGCAACCTGCACTAGGATGCACACTTGCTGCCTGTCCCTGAGGGCCTAAGCATCCTGCACTAGGATGCACAGTTGCTGCCTGTCCCTGAGGGCCTGAGCATCCTGCACTAGGATGCACAGTTGCTGCCTGTCCCTGAGGGCCTGAGCATCCTGCACTAGGATGCACAGTTGCTGCCTGTCCCTGAGGGCCTGAGCAACCTGCACTAGGATGCACAGTTGCTGCCTGTCCCTGAGGGCCTGAGCATCCTGCACTAGTATGCACAGTTGCTGCCTGTCCCTGAGGGCCTGAGCAACCTGCACTAGGATGCACAGTTGCTGCCTGTCCCTGAGGGCCTGAGCATCCTGCACTAGGATGCACAGTTGCTGCCTGTCCCTGAGGGCCTGAGCATCATGCACTAGGATGCACAGTTGCTGCCTGTCCCTGAGGGCCTGAGCATCCTGCACTAGGATGCACAGTTGCTGCTTGTCCCTGAGGGCCTGAGCAACCTGCACTAGGATGCACAGTTGCTGCCTGTCCCTGAGGGCCTGAGCATCCTGCACTAGGATGCACAGTTGCTGCCTGTCCCTGAGGGCCTGAGCATGCTGCACTAGGATGCACAGTTGCTGCCTGTCCCAGAGGGCCTGAGCATCCTGCACTAGGATGCACAGTTGCTGCTTGTCCCTGAGGGCCTGAGCATCCTGCACTAGGATGCACAGTTGCTGCCTGTCCCTGAGGGCCTGAGCAACCTGCACTAGGATGCACAGTTGCTGCCTGTCCCTGAGGGCCTGAGCATCCTGCACTAGGATGCACAGTTGCTGCTTGTCCCTGAGGGCCTGAGCATCCTGCAGTGGGATGCACAGTTGCTGCCTGTCCCTGAGGGCCTGAGCATCCTGCACTAGGATGCACAGTTGCTGCCTGTCCCTGAGGGCCTGAGCATCCTGCACTAGGATGCAAAGTTGCTGCCTGTCCCTGAGGCCTGAGCATCATGCACTAGGATGCACAGTTGCTGCCTGTCCCTGAGGGCTGAGCATCCTGCACTAGGATGCACAGTTGCTGCCTGTCCCTGAGGGCCTGAGCATCCTGCACTAGGATGCACAGTTGCTGCCTGTCCCTGAGGGCCTGAGCATCCTGCACTAGGATGCATAGTTGCTGCCTGTCCCTGAGGGCCTGAGCATCCTGCACTAGGATGCACAGTTGCTGCCTGTCCCTGAGGGCCTGAGCATGCTGCACTAGGATGCACAGTTGCTGCCTGTCCCTGAGGGCCTGAGCATCCCGCACTAGGATGCACAGTTGCTGCCTGTCCCTGAGGGCCTGAGCATCCTGCACTAGGATGCACAGTCGCTGCCTGTCCCTGAGGCCTGAGCATCCTGCACTAGGATGCACAGTTGCTGCCTGTCCCTGAGGGCCTGAGCATCCTACACTAGGATGCTCAGTTGCTGCCTGTCCCTGAGGGCCTGAGCAACCTGCACTAGGATGCACAGCTGCTGCCTGTCCCTGAGGGCCTGAGCATCCTACACTAGGATGCACAGTTGCTGCCTGTCCCTGAGGGCCTGAGCAACCTGCACTAGGATGCAAAGTTGCTGCCTGTCCCTGAGGGCCTGAGCATCCTGCACTAGGATGCACAGTTGCTGCCTGTCCCTGAGGGCCTGAGCATCCTGCACTAGGATGCACAGTTGCTGCCTGTCCCTGAGGGCCTGAGCATCCTGCACTAGGATGCACAGTTGCTGCCTGTCCCTGAGGGCCTGAGCATCCTGCACTAGGATGCACAGTTGCTGCCTGTCCCTGAGGGCCTGAGCATCCTGCACTAGGATGCACAGTTGCTGCCTGTCCCTGAGGGCCTGAGCATCCTGCACTAGGATGCACAGTTGCTGCCTGTCCCTGAGGGCCTGAGCATCCTGCAGTGGGATGCACAGTTGCTGCCTGTCCCTGAGGGCCTGAGCATCCTGCACTAGGATGCACAGTTGCTGCCTGTCCCTGAGGGCCTGAGCATCCTGCACTAGGATGCACAGTTGCTGCCTGTCCCTGAGGGCCTGAGCATCCCGCACTAGGATGCACAGTTGCTGCCTGTCCCTGAGGGCCTGAGCAACCTGCACTAGGATGCACAGTTGCTGCCTGTCCCTGAGGGCCTGAGCATCCTGCACTAGGATGCACAGTTGCTGCCTGTCCCTGAGGGCCTGAGCATCCTGCACTAGGATGCACAGTTGCTGCCTGTCCCTGAGGGCCTGAGCATCCTGCACTAGGATGCACAGTTGCTGCCTGTCCCTGAGGGCCTGAGCAACCTGCACTAGGATGCATACTAGTAGTTGCTGCCTGTCCCTGAGGGCCTGAGCAACCTGCACTAGGATGCATACTAGTAGTTGCTGCCTGTCCCTGAGGGCCTGAGCATCCTGCACTAGGATGCACAGTTGCTGCCTGTCCCTGAGGGCCTGAGCAACCTGCACTAGGATGCATACTAGTAGTTGCTGCCTGTCCCTGAGGGCCTGAGCAACCTGCACTAGGATGCATACTAGTAGTTGCTGCCTGTCCCTGAGGGCCTGAGCAACCTGCACTAGGATGCATACTAGTAGTTGCTGCCTGTCCCTGAGGGCCTGAGCAACCTGCACTAGGATGCATACTAGTAGTTGCTGCCTGTCCCTGAGGGCCTGAGCATCCTGCACTAGGATGCACAGTTGCTGCCTGTCCCTGAGGGCCTGAGCATCCTGCACTAGGATGCACAGTTGCTGCCTGTCCCTGAGGGCCTGAGCATCCTGCACTAGGATGCATACTAGTAGTTGCTTCCTGTCTCTGAGGGCCTGAGCATCCTGCACTAGGATGCACAGTTGCTGCCTGTCCCTGAGGGCCTGAGCATGCTGCACTAGGATGCACAGTCGCTGCCTGTCCCTGAGGGCCTGAGCATCCCGCACTAGGATGCACAGTTGCTGCCTGTCCCTGAGGGCCTGAGCAACCTGCACTAGGATGCACAGTTGCTGCCTGTCCCTGAGGGCCTGAGCATCCTGCACTAGGATGCACAGTTGCTGCCTGTCCCTGAGGGCCTGAGCATCCTGCACTAGGATGCACAGTTGCTGCCTGTCCCTGAGGGCCTGAGCATCCTGCACTAGGATGCACAGTTGCTGCCTGTCCCTGAGGGCCTGAGCAACCTGCACTAGGATGCACAGTTGCTGCCTGTCCCTGAGGGCCTGAGCATCCTGCACTAGGATGCACAGTTGCTGCCTGTCCCTGAGGGCCTGAGCAACCTGCACTAGGATGCACAGTTGCTGCCTGTCCCTGAGGGCCTGAGCATCCTGCACTAGGATGCACAGTTGCTGCCTGTCCCTGAGGGCCTGAGCATGCTGCACTAGGATGCACAGTTGCTGCCTGTCCCTGAGGGCCTGAGCATCCTGCACTAGGATGCACAGTTGCTGCTTGTCCCTGAGGGCCTGAGCAACCTGCACTAGGATGCACAGTTGCTGCCTGTCCCTGAGGGCCAGAGCATCCTGCACTAGGATGCACAGTTGCTGCCTGTCCCTGAGGGCCTGAGCATGCTGCACTAGGATGCACAGTTGCTGCCTGTCCCTGAGGGCCTGAGCATCCTGCACTAGGATGCACAGTTGCTGCTTGTCCCTGAGGGCCTGAGCATCCTGCACTAGGATGCACAGTTGCTGCCTGTCCCTGAGGGCCTGAGCATCCTGCACTAGGATGCACAGTTGCTGCCTGTCCCTGAGGGCCTGAGCATCCTGCACTAGGATGCACAGTTGCTGCTTGTCCCTGAGGGCCTGAGCATCCTGCAGTGGGATGCACAGTTGCTGCCTGTCCCTGAGGGCCTGAGCATCCTGCACTAGGATGCACAGTTGCTGCCTGTCCCTGAGGGCCTGAGCATCCCGCACTAGGATGCACAGTTGCTGCTTGTCCCTGAGGGCCTGAGCATCCTGCACTAGGATGCACAGTTGCTGCCTGTCCCTGAGGGCCTGAGCATCCTGCACCAGGATGCACAGTTGCTGCCTGTCCCTGAGGGCCTGAGCATCCTGCACTAGGATGCACAGTTGCTGCTTGTCCCTGAGGGCCTGAGCATCCTGCAGTGGGATGCACAGTTGCTGCCTGTCCCTGAGGGCCTGAGCATCCTGCACTAGGATGCACAGTTGCTGCCTGTCCCTGAGGGCCTGAGCATACCGCACTAGGATGCACAGTTGCTGCTTGTCCCTGAGGGCCTGAGCATCCTGCACCAGGATGCACAGTTGCTGCCTGTCCCTGAGGGCCTGAGCATCCCGCACTAGGATGCACAGTTGCTGCTTGTCCTTGAGGGCCTGAGCATCCTGCACTAGGATGCACAGTTGCTGCCTGTCCCGGAGGGCCTGAGCATCCTGCACTGGGATGCACAGTTGCTGCCTGTCCCTGAGGGCCTGAGCATCGTACACTAGGATGCACAGTTGCTGCCTGTCCCTGAGGGCCTGAGCATCATGCACTAGGATGCACAGTTGCTGCGTGCCCCGGAAGGCCTGAGCATCCCGCACTAGGATGCACAGTTGCTGCCTGTCCCTGAGGGCCTGAGCATCCTGCACTAGGATGCACAGTTGCTGCCTGTCCCTGAGGGCCTGAGCAACCTGCACTAGGATGCACAGTTGCTGCCTGTCCCTGAGGGCCTGAGCATCCTGCACTAGGATGCACAGTTGCTGCCTGTCCCTGAGGGCCTGAGCAACCTGCACTAGGATGCACAGTTGCTGCCTGTCCCTGAGGGCCTGAGCATCCTGCACTAGGATGCACAGTTGCTGCCTGTCCCTGAGGGCCTGAGCATGCTGCACTAGGATGCACAGTTGCTGCCTGTCCCTGAGGGCCTGAGCATCCTGCACTAGGATGCACAGTTGCTGCTTGTCCCTGAGGGCCTGAGCAACCTGCACTAGGATGCACAGTTGCTGCCTGTCCCTGAGGGCCTGAGCATCCTGCACTAGGATGCACAGTTGCTGCCTGTCCCTGAGGGCCTGAGCATGCTGCACTAGGATGCACAGTTGCTGCCTGTCCCTGAGGGCCTGAGCATCCTGCACTAGGATGCACAGTTGCTGCTTGTCCCTGAGGGCCTGAGCATGCTGCACTAGGATGCACAGTTGCTGCCTGTCCCTGAGGGCCTGAGCATCCTGCACTAGGATGCACAGTTGCTGCTTGTCCCTGAGGGCCTGAGCAACCTGCACTAGGATGCACAGTTGCTGCCTGTCCCTGAGGGCCTGAGCATCCTGCACTAGGATGCACAGTTGCTGCCTGTCCCTGAGGGCCTGAGCATGCTGCACTAGGATGCACAGTTGCTGCCTGTCCCTGAGGGCCTGAGCATCCTGCACTAGGATGCACAGTTGCTGCTTGTCCCTGAGGGCCTGAGCATCCTGCACTAGGATGCACAGTTGCTGCTTGTCCCTGAGGGCCTGAGCATCCTGCACTAGGATGCACAGTTGCTGCCTGTCCCTGAGGGCCTGAGCATCCTGCACCAGGATGCACAGTTGCTGCCTGTCCCTGAGGGCCTGAGCATCCTGCACTAGGATGCACAGTTGCTGCTTGTCCCTGAGGGCCTGAGCATCCTGCAGTGGGATGCACAGTTGCTGCCTGTCCCTGAGGGCCTGAGCATCCTGCACTAGGATGCACAGTTGCTGCCTGTCCCTGAGGGCCTGAGCATACCGCACTAGGATGCACAGTTGCTGCTTGTCCCTGAGGGCCTGAGCATCCTGCACCAGGATGCACAGTTGCTGCCTGTCCCTGAGGGCCTGAGCATCCCGCACTAGGATGCACAGTTGCTGCTTGTCCCTGAGGGCCTGAGCATCCTGCACTAGGATGCACAGTTGCTGCCTGTCCCGGAGGGCCTGAGCATCCTGCACTGGGATGCACAGTTGCTGCCTGTCCCTGAGGGCCTGAGCATCGTACACTAGGATGCACAGTTGCTGCCTGTCCCTGAGGGCCTGAGCATCATGCACTAGGATGCACAGTTGCTGCGTGCCCCGGAAGGCCTGAGCATCCCGCACTAGGATGCACAGTTGCTGCCTGTCCCTGAGGGCCTGAGCATCCTGCACTAGGATGCACAGTTGCTGCCTGTCCCTGAGGGCCTGAGCATCCTGCACTAGGATGCACAATTGCTGCCTGTCCCTGAGGGCCTGAGCATCCTGCACTAGGATGCACAGTTGCTGCCTGTCCCTGAGGGCCTGAGCATCCTGCAGTGGGATGCACAGTTGCTGCTTGTCCCTGAGGGCCTGAGCATCCTGCACTAGGATGCACAGTTGCTGCCTGTCCCGGAGGGCCTGAGCATCCTGCACTGGGATGCACAGTTGCTGCCTGTCCCTGAGGGCCTGAGCATCGTACACTAGGATGCACAGTTGCTGCCTGTCCCTGAGGGCCTGAGCATCATGCACTAGGATGCACAGTTGCTGCGTGCCCCGGAAGGCCTGAGCAACCTGCACTAGGATGCACAGTTGCTGCCTGTCCCTGAGGGCCTGAGCATCCTGCACTAGGATGCACAGTTGCTGCCTGTCCCTGAGGGCCTGAGCATGCTGCACTAGGATGCACAGTTGCTGCCTGTCCCTGAGGGCCTGAGCATCCTGCACTAGGATGCACAGTTGCTGCTTGTCCCTGAGGGCCTGAGCATCCTGCACTAGGATGCACAGTTGCTGCCTGTCCCTGAGGGCCTGAGCATCCTGCACTAGGATGCACAGTTGCTGCCTGTCCCTGAGGGCCTGAGCATCCTGCACTAGGATGCACAGTTGCTGCTTGTCCCTGAGGGCCTGAGCATCCTGCAGTGGGATGCACAGTTGCTGCCTGTCCCTGAGGGCCTGAGCATCCTGCACTAGGATGCACAGTTGCTGCCTGTCCCTGAGGGCCTGAGCATCCCGCACTAGGATGCACAGTTGCTGCTTGTCCCTGAGGGCCTGAGCATCCTGCACTAGGATGCACAGTTGCTGCCTGTCCCTGAGGGCCTGAGCATCCTGCACCAGGATGCACAGTTGCTGCCTGTCCCTGAGGGCCTGAGCATCCTGCACTAGGATGCACAGTTGCTGCTTGTCCCTGAGGGCCTGAGCATCCTGCAGTGGGATGCACAGTTGCTGCCTGTCCCTGAGGGCCTGAGCATCCTGCACTAGGATGCACAGTTGCTGCCTGTCCCTGAGGGCCTGAGCATACCGCACTAGGATGCACAGTTGCTGCTTGTCCCTGAGGGCCTGAGCATCCTGCACCAGGATGCACAGTTGCTGCCTGTCCCTGAGGGCCTGAGCATCCCGCACTAGGATGCACAGTTGCTGCTTGTCCCTGAGGGCCTGAGCATCCTGCACTAGGATGCACAGTTGCTGCCTGTCCCGGAGGGCCTGAGCATCCTGCACTGGGATGCACAGTTGCTGCCTGTCCCTGAGGGCCTGAGCATCGTACACTAGGATGCACAGTTGCTGCCTGTCCCTGAGGGCCTGAGCATCATGCACTAGGATGCACAGTTGCTGCGTGCCCCGGAAGGCCTGAGCATCCCGCACTAGGATGCACAGTTGCTGCCTGTCCCTGAGGGCCTGAGCATCCTGCAGTGGGATGCACAGTTGCTGCCTGTCCCTGAGGGCCTGAGCATCCTGCACTAGGATGCACAGTTGCTGCCTGTCCCTGAGGGCCTGAGCATCCTGCACTAGGATGCACAGTTGCTGCCTGTCCCTGAGGGCCTGAGCATCCTGCGCTAGGATGCACAGTTGCTGCCTGTCCCTGAGGGCCTGAGCATCATGCACTAGGATGCACAGTTGCTGCTTGTCCCTGAGGGCCTGAGCATCCTGCAGTGGGATGCACAGTTGCTGCCTGTCCCTGAGGGCCTGAGCATCCTGCACTAGGATGCACAGTTGCTGCCTGTCCCTGAGGGCCTGAGCATCATGCACTAGGATGCTCAGTTGCTGCCTGTCCCTGAGGGCCTGAGCATCATGCACTAGGATGCACAGTTGCTGCTTGTCCCTGAGGGCCTGAGCATCCTGCACTAGGATGCACAGTTGCTGCCTGTCCCTGAGGGCCTGAGCATCCTGCACTAGGATGCACAGTTGCTGCCTGTCCCTGAGGGCCTGAGCATCCTGCACTAGGATGCACAGTTGCTGCTTGTCCCTGAGGGCCTGAGCATCCTGCAGTGGGATGCACAGTTGCTGCCTGTCCCTGAGGGCCTGAGCATCCTGCACTAGGATGCACAGTTGCTGCCTGTCCCTGAGGGCCTGAGCATCCCGCACTAGGATGCACAGTTGCTGCTTGTCCCTGAGGGCCTGAGCATCCTGCACTAGGATGCACAGTTGCTGCCTGTCCCTGAGGGCCTGAGCATCCTGCACCAGGATGCACAGTTGCTGCCTGTCCCTGAGGGCCTGAGCATCCTGCACTAGGATGCACAGTTGCTGCTTGTCCCTGAGGGCCTGAGCATCCTGCAGTGGGATGCACAGTTGCTGCCTGTCCCTGAGGGCCTGAGCATCCTGCACCAGGATGCACAGTTGCTGCCTGTCCCTGAGGGCCTGAGCATCCTGCACTAGGATGCACAGTTGCTGCTTGTCCCTGAGGGCCTGAGCATCCTGCAGTGGGATGCACAGTTGCTGCCTGTCCCTGAGGGCCTGAGCATCCTGCACTAGGATGCACAGTTGCTGCCTGTCCCTGAGGGCCTGAGCATACCGCACTAGGATGCACAGTTGCTGCTTGTCCCTGAGGGCCTGAGCATCCTGCACCAGGATGCACAGTTGCTGCCTGTCCCTGAGGGCCTGAGCATCCCGCACTAGGATGCACAGTTGCTGCTTGTCCTTGAGGGCCTGAGCATCCTGCACTAGGATGCACAGTTGCTGCCTGTCCCGGAGGGCCTGAGCATCCTGCACTGGGATGCACAGTTGCTGCCTGTCCCTGAGGGCCTGAGCATCGTACACTAGGATGCACAGTTGCTGCCTGTCCCTGAGGGCCTGAGCATCATGCACTAGGATGCACAGTTGCTGCGTGCCCCGGAAGGCCTGAGCATCCCGCACTAGGATGCACAGTTGCTGCCTGTCCCTGAGGGCCTGAGCATCCTGCACTAGGATGCACAGTTGCTGCCTGTCCCTGAGGGCCTGAGCAACCTGCACTAGGATGCACAGTTGCTGCCTGTCCCTGAGGGCCTGAGCATCCTGCACTAGGATGCACAGTTGCTGCCTGTCCCTGAGGGCCTGAGCAACCTGCACTAGGATGCACAGTTGCTGCCTGTCCCTGAGGGCCTGAGCATCCTGCACTAGGATGCACAGTTGCTGCCTGTCCCTGAGGGCCTGAGCATGCTGCACTAGGATGCACAGTTGCTGCCTGTCCCTGAGGGCCTGAGCATCCTGCACTAGGATGCACAGTTGCTGCTTGTCCCTGAGGGCCTGAGCAACCTGCACTAGGATGCACAGTTGCTGCCTGTCCCTGAGGGCCTGAGCATCCTGCACTAGGATGCACAGTTGCTGCCTGTCCCTGAGGGCCTGAGCATGCTGCACTAGGATGCACAGTTGCTGCCTGTCCCTGAGGGCCTGAGCATCCTGCACTAGGATGCACAGTTGCTGCTTGTCCCTGAGGGCCTGAGCATCCTGCACTAGGATGCACAGTTGCTGCCTGTCCCTGAGGGCCTGAGCATCCTGCACTAGGATGCACAGTTGCTGCCTGTCCCTGAGGGCCTGAGCATCCTGCACTAGGATGCACAGTTGCTGCTTGTCCCTGAGGGCCTGAGCATCCTGCAGTGGGATGCACAGTTGCTGCCTGTCCCTGAGGGCCTGAGCATCCTGCACTAGGATGCACAGTTGCTGCCTGTCCCTGAGGGCCTGAGCATCCCGCACTAGGATGCACAGTTGCTGCTTGTCCCTGAGGGCCTGAGCATCCTGCACTAGGATGCACAGTTGCTGCCTGTCCCTGAGGGCCTGAGCATCCTGCACCAGGATGCACAGTTGCTGCCTGTCCCTGAGGGCCTGAGCATCCTGCACTAGGATGCACAGTTGCTGCTTGTCCCTGAGGGCCTGAGCATCCTGCAGTGGGATGCACAGTTGCTGCCTGTCCCTGAGGGCCTGAGCATCCTGCACTAGGATGCACAGTTGCTGCCTGTCCCTGAGGGCCTGAGCATACCGCACTAGGATGCACAGTTGCTGCTTGTCCCTGAGGGCCTGAGCATCCTGCACCAGGATGCACAGTTGCTGCCTGTCCCTGAGGGCCTGAGCATCCCGCACTAGGATGCACAGTTGCTGCTTGTCCCTGAGGGCCTGAGCATCCTGCACTAGGATGCACAGTTGCTGCCTGTCCCGGAGGGCCTGAGCATCCTGCACTGGGATGCACAGTTGCTGCCTGTCCCTGAGGGCCTGAGCATCGTACACTAGGATGCACAGTTGCTGCCTGTCCCTGAGGGCCTGAGCATCATGCACTAGGATGCACAGTTGCTGCGTGCCCCGGAAGGCCTGAGCATCCCGCACTAGGATGCACAGTTGCTGCCTGTCCCTGAGGGCCTGAGCATCCTGCACTAGGATGCACAGTTGCTGCCTGTCCCTGAGGGCCTGAGCATCCTGCACTAGGATGCACAATTGCTGCCTGTCCCTGAGGGCCTGAGCATCCTGCACTAGGATGCACAGTTGCTGCCTGTCCCTGAGGGCCTGAGCATCCTGCAGTGGGATGCACAGTTGCTGCTTGTCCCTGAGGGCCTGAGCATCCTGCACTAGGATGCACAGTTGCTGCCTGTCCCGGAGGGCCTGAGCATCCTGCACTGGGATGCACAGTTGCTGCCTGTCCCTGAGGGCCTGAGCATCGTACACTAGGATGCACAGTTGCTGCCTGTCCCTGAGGGCCTGAGCATCATGCACTAGGATGCACAGTTGCTGCGTGCCCCGGAAGGCCTGAGCAACCTGCACTAGGATGCACAGTTGCTGCCTGTCCCTGAGGGCCTGAGCATCCTGCACTAGGATGCACAGTTGCTGCCTGTCCCTGAGGGCCTGAGCATGCTGCACTAGGATGCACAGTTGCTGCCTGTCCCTGAGGGCCTGAGCATCCTGCACTAGGATGCACAGTTGCTGCTTGTCCCTGAGGGCCTGAGCATCCTGCACTAGGATGCACAGTTGCTGCCTGTCCCTGAGGGCCTGAGCATCCTGCACTAGGATGCACAGTTGCTGCCTGTCCCTGAGGGCCTGAGCATCCTGCACTAGGATGCACAGTTGCTGCTTGTCCCTGAGGGCCTGAGCATCCTGCAGTGGGATGCACAGTTGCTGCCTGTCCCTGAGGGCCTGAGCATCCTGCACTAGGATGCACAGTTGCTGCCTGTCCCTGAGGGCCTGAGCATCCCGCACTAGGATGCACAGTTGCTGCTTGTCCCTGAGGGCCTGAGCATCCTGCACTAGGATGCACAGTTGCTGCCTGTCCCTGAGGGCCTGAGCATCCTGCACCAGGATGCACAGTTGCTGCCTGTCCCTGAGGGCCTGAGCATCCTGCACTAGGATGCACAGTTGCTGCTTGTCCCTGAGGGCCTGAGCATCCTGCAGTGGGATGCACAGTTGCTGCCTGTCCCTGAGGGCCTGAGCATCCTGCACTAGGATGCACAGTTGCTGCCTGTCCCTGAGGGCCTGAGCATACCGCACTAGGATGCACAGTTGCTGCTTGTCCCTGAGGGCCTGAGCATCCTGCACCAGGATGCACAGTTGCTGCCTGTCCCTGAGGGCCTGAGCATCCCGCACTAGGATGCACAGTTGCTGCTTGTCCCTGAGGGCCTGAGCATCCTGCACTAGGATGCACAGTTGCTGCCTGTCCCGGAGGGCCTGAGCATCCTGCACTGGGATGCACAGTTGCTGCCTGTCCCTGAGGGCCTGAGCATCGTACACTAGGATGCACAGTTGCTGCCTGTCCCTGAGGGCCTGAGCATCATGCACTAGGATGCACAGTTGCTGCGTGCCCCGGAAGGCCTGAGCATCCCGCACTAGGATGCACAGTTGCTGCCTGTCCCTGAGGGCCTGAGCATCCTGCAGTGGGATGCACAGTTGCTGCCTGTCCCTGAGGGCCTGAGCATCCTGCACTAGGATGCACAGTTGCTGCCTGTCCCTGAGGGCCTGAGCATCCTGCACTAGGATGCACAGTTGCTGCCTGTCCCTGAGGGCCTGAGCATCCTGCGCTAGGATGCACAGTTGCTGCCTGTCCCTGAGGGCCTGAGCATCATGCACTAGGATGCACAGTTGCTGCTTGTCCCTGAGGGCCTGAGCATCCTGCAGTGGGATGCACAGTTGCTGCCTGTCCCTGAGGGCCTGAGCATCCTGCACTAGGATGCACAGTTGCTGCCTGTCCCTGAGGGCCTGAGCATCATGCACTAGGATGCTCAGTTGCTGCCTGTCCCTGAGGGCCTGAGCATCATGCACTAGGATGCACAGTTGCTGCTTGTCCCTGAGGGCCTGAGCATCCTGCACTAGGATGCACAGTTGCTGCCTGTCCCTGAGGGCCTGAGCATCCTGCACTAGGATGCACAGTTGCTGCCTGTCCCTGAGGGCCTGAGCATCCTGCACTAGGATGCACAGTTGCTGCTTGTCCCTGAGGGCCTGAGCATCCTGCAGTGGGATGCACAGTTGCTGCCTGTCCCTGAGGGCCTGAGCATCCTGCACTAGGATGCACAGTTGCTGCCTGTCCCTGAGGGCCTGAGCATCCCGCACTAGGATGCACAGTTGCTGCTTGTCCCTGAGGGCCTGAGCATCCTGCACTAGGATGCACAGTTGCTGCCTGTCCCTGAGGGCCTGAGCATCCTGCACCAGGATGCACAGTTGCTGCCTGTCCCTGAGGGCCTGAGCATCCTGCACTAGGATGCACAGTTGCTGCTTGTCCCTGAGGGCCTGAGCATCCTGCAGTGGGATGCACAGTTGCTGCCTGTCCCTGAGGGCCTGAGCATCCTGCACTAGGATGCACAGTTGCTGCCTGTCCCTGAGGGCCTGAGCATACCGCACTAGGATGCACAGTTGCTGCTTGTCCCTGAGGGCCTGAGCATCCTGCACCAGGATGCACAGTTGCTGCCTGTCCCTGAGGGCCTGAGCATCCCGCACTAGGATGCACAGTTGCTGCTTGTCCCTGAGGGCCTGAGCATCCTGCACTAGGATGCACAGTTGCTGCCTGTCCCGGAGGGCCTGAGCATCCTGCACTGGGATGCACAGTTGCTGCCTGTCCCTGAGGGCCTGAGCATCGTACACTAGGATGCACAGTTGCTGCCTGTCCCTGAGGGCCTGAGCATCATGCACTAGGATGCACAGTTGCTGCGTGCCCCGGAAGGCCTGAGCATCCCGCACTAGGATGCACAGTTGCTGCCTGTCCCTGAGGGCCTGAGCATCCTGCACTAGGATGCACAGTTGCTGCCTGTCCCTGAGGGCCTGAGCATCCTGCACTAGGATGCACAATTGCTGCCTGTCCCTGAGGGCCTGAGCATCCTGCACTAGGATGCACAGTTGCTGCCTGTCCCTGAGGGCCTGAGCATCCTGCAGTGGGATGCACAGTTGCTGCTTGTCCCTGAGGGCCTGAGCATCCTGCACTAGGATGCACAGTTGCTGCCTGTCCCTGGGGGCCTGAGCATCCTGCACTAGGATGCACAGTTGCTGCCTGTCCCTGAGGGCCTGAGCATCCTGCAGTGGGATGCACAGTTGCTGCCTGTCCCTGAGGGCCTGAGCATCCTGCACTAGGATGCACAGTTGCTGCCTGTCCCTGAGGGCCTGAGCATCCTGCACTAGGATGCACAGTTGCTGCCTGTCCCTGAGGGCCTGAGCATCCTGCGCTAGGATGCACAGTTGCTGCCTGTCCCTGAGGGCCTGAGCATCATGCACTAGGATGCACAGTTGCTGCTTGTCCCTGAGGGCCTGAGCATCCTGCAGTGGGATGCACAGTTGCTGCCTGTCCCTGAGGGCCTGAGCATCCTGCACTAGGATGCACAGTTGCTGCCTGTCCCTGAGGGCCTGAGCATCATGCACTAGGATGCTCAGTTGCTGCCTGTCCCTGAGGGCCTGAGCATCCTGCACTAGGATGCACAGTTGCTGCCTGTCCCTGAGGGCCTGAGCATCATGCACTAGGATGCACAGTTGCTGCCTGTCCCTGAGGGCCTGAGCATGCTGCACTAGGATGCACAGTTGCTGCCTGTCCCTGAGGGCCTGAGCATCCTGCACTAGGATGCACAATTGCTGCTTGTCCCTGAGGGCCTGAGCAACCTGCACTAGGGTGCACAGTTGCTGCCTGTCCCTGAGGGCCTGAGCATCCTGCACTAGGATGCACAGTTGCTGCCTGTCCCTGAGGGCCTGAGCATGCTGCACTAGGATGCACAGTTGCTGCCTGTCCCTGAGGGCCTGAGCATCCTGCACTAGGATGCACAGTTGCTGCTTGTCCCTGAGGGCCTGAGCATCCTGCACTAGGATGCACAGTTGCTGCCTGTCCCTGAGGGCCTGAGCAACCTGCACTAGGATGCACAGTTGCTGCCTGTCCCTGAGGGCCTGAGCATCCTGCACTAGGATGCACAGTTGCTGCTTGTCCCTGAGGGCCTGAGCATCCTGCAGTGGGATGCACAGTTGCTGCCTGTCCCTGAGGGCCTGAGCATCCTGCACTAGGATGCACAGTTGCTGCCTGTCCCTGAGGGCCTGAGCATCCCGCACTAGGATGCACAGTTGCTGCCTGTCCCTGAGGGCCTGAGCATCCTGCACTAGGATGCACAGTTGCTGCCTGACCCTGAGGGCCTGAGCATCCTGCACCAGGATGCACAGTTGCTGCCTGTCCCTGAGGGCCTGAGCATCCTGCACTAGGATGCACAGTTGCTGCTTGTCCCTGAGGGCCTGAGCATCCTGCAGTGGGATGCACAGTTGCTGCCTGTCCCTGAGGGCCTGAGCATCCTGCACTAGGATGCACAGTTGCTGCCTGTCCCTGAGGGCCTGAGCATCCCGCACTAGGATGCACAGTTGCTGCTTGTCCCTGAGGGCCTGAGCATCCTGCACTGGGATGCACAGTTGCTGCCTGTCCCTGAGGGCCTGAGCATCCCGCACTAGGATGCACAGTTGCTGCTTGTCCCTGAGGGCCTGAGCATCCTGCACTAGGATGCACAGTTGCTGCCTGTCCCGGAGGGCCTGAGCATCCTGCACTGGGATGCACAGTTGCTGCCTGTCCCTGAGGGCCTGAGCATCCTACACTAGGATGCACAGTTGCTGCCTGTCCCTGAGGGCCTGAGCATCATGCACTAGGATGCACAGTTGCTGCGTGCCCCGGAGGGCCTGAGCATCCTGCACTAGGATGCACAGTTGCTGCCTGTCCCTGAGGGCCTGAGCATCCTGCACTAGGATGCACAGTTGCTGCCTGTCCCTGAGGGCCTGAGCATCCTGCACTAGGATGCACAATTGCTGCCTGTCCCTGGGGGCCTGAGCATCCTGCACTAGGATGCACAGTTGCTGCCTGTCCCTGAGGGCCTGAGCATCCTGCAGTGGGATGCACAGTTGCTGCTTGTCCCTGAGGGCCTGAGCATCCTGCACTAGGATGCACAGTTGCTGCCTGTCCCTGGGGGCCTGAGCATCCTGCACTAGGATGCACAGTTGCTGCCTGTCCCTGAGGGCCTGAGCATCCTGCAGTGGGATGCACAGTTGCTGCCTGTCCCTGAGGGCCTGAGCATCCTGCACTAGGATGCACAGTTGCTGCCTGTCCCTGAGGGCCTGAGCATGCTGCACTAGGATGCACAGTTGCTGCCTGTCCCTGAGGGCCTGAGCATCCTGCACTAGGATGCACAGTTGCTGCCTGTCCCTGAGGGCCTGAGCATCATGCACTAGGATGCACAGTTGCTGCTTGTCCCTGAGGGCCTGAGCATCCTGCAGTGGGATGCACAGTTGCTGCCTGTCCCTGAGGGCCTGAGCATCCTGCACTAGGATGCACAGTTGCTGCCTGTCCCTGAGGGCCTGAGCATCCTGCACTAGGATGCACAATTGCTGCCTGTCCCTGAGGGCCTGAGCATCCTGCACTAGGATGCACAGTTGCTGCCTGTCCCTGAGGGCCTGAGCATCCTGCAGTGGGATGCACAGTTGCTGCTTGTCCCTGAGGGCCTGAGCATCCTGCACTAGGATGCACAGTTGCTGCCTGTCCCTGGGGGCCTGAGCATCCTGCACTAGGATGCACAGTTGCTGCCTGTCCCTGAGGGCCTGAGCATCCTGCAGTGGGATGCACAGTTGCTGCCTGTCCCTGAGGGCCTGAGCATCCTGCACTAGGATGCACAGTTGCTGCCTGTCCCTGAGGGCCTGAGCATCCTGCACTAGGATGCACAGTTGCTGCCTGTCCCTGAGGGCCTGAGCATCCTGCGCTAGGATGCACAGTTGCTGCCTGTCCCTGAGGGCCTGAGCATCATGCACTAGGATGCACAGTTGCTGCTTGTCCCTGAGGGCCTGAGCATCCTGCAGTGGGATGCACAGTTGCTGCCTGTCCCTGAGGGCCTGAGCATCCTGCACTAGGATGCACAGTTGCTGCCTGTCCCTGAGGGCCTGAGCATCATGCACTAGGATGCTCAGTTGCTGCCTGTCCCTGAGGGCCTGAGCATCCTGCACTAGGATGCACAGTTGCTGCCTGTCCCTGAGGGCCTGAGCATCATGCACTAGGATGCACAGTTGCTGCCTGTCCCTGAGGGCCTGAGCATGCTGCACTAGGATGCACAGTTGCTGCCTGTCCCTGAGGGCCTGAGCATCCTGCACTAGGATGCACAATTGCTGCTTGTCCCTGAGGGCCTGAGCAACCTGCACTAGGGTGCACAGTTGCTGCCTGTCCCTGAGGGCCTGAGCATCCTGCACTAGGATGCACAGTTGCTGCCTGTCCCTGAGGGCCTGAGCATGCTGCACTAGGATGCACAGTTGCTGCCTGTCCCTGAGGGCCTGAGCATCCTGCACTAGGATGCACAGTTGCTGCTTGTCCCTGAGGGCCTGAGCATCCTGCACTAGGATGCACAGTTGCTGCCTGTCCCTGAGGGCCTGAGCAACCTGCACTAGGATGCACAGTTGCTGCCTGTCCCTGAGGGCCTGAGCATCCTGCACTAGGATGCACAGTTGCTGCTTGTCCCTGAGGGCCTGAGCATCCTGCAGTGGGATGCACAGTTGCTGCCTGTCCCTGAGGGCCTGAGCATCCTGCACTAGGATGCACAGTTGCTGCCTGTCCCTGAGGGCCTGAGCATCCCGCACTAGGATGCACAGTTGCTGCCTGTCCCTGAGGGCCTGAGCATCCTGCACTAGGATGCACAGTTGCTGCCTGACCCTGAGGGCCTGAGCATCCTGCACCAGGATGCACAGTTGCTGCCTGTCCCTGAGGGCCTGAGCATCCTGCACTAGGATGCACAGTTGCTGCTTGTCCCTGAGGGCCTGAGCATCCTGCAGTGGGATGCACAGTTGCTGCCTGTCCCTGAGGGCCTGAGCATCCTGCACTAGGATGCACAGTTGCTGCCTGTCCCTGAGGGCCTGAGCATCCCGCACTAGGATGCACAGTTGCTGCTTGTCCCTGAGGGCCTGAGCATCCTGCACTGGGATGCACAGTTGCTGCCTGTCCCTGAGGGCCTGAGCATCCCGCACTAGGATGCACAGTTGCTGCTTGTCCCTGAGGGCCTGAGCATCCTGCACTAGGATGCACAGTTGCTGCCTGTCCCGGAGGGCCTGAGCATCCTGCACTGGGATGCACAGTTGCTGCCTGTCCCTGAGGGCCTGAGCATCCTACACTAGGATGCACAGTTGCTGCCTGTCCCTGAGGGCCTGAGCATCATGCACTAGGATGCACAGTTGCTGCGTGCCCCGGAGGGCCTGAGCATCCTGCACTAGGATGCACAGTTGCTGCCTGTCCCTGAGGGCCTGAGCATCCTGCACTAGGATGCACAGTTGCTGCCTGTCCCTGAGGGCCTGAGCATCCTGCACTAGGATGCACAATTGCTGCCTGTCCCTGGGGGCCTGAGCATCCTGCACTAGGATGCACAGTTGCTGCCTGTCCCTGAGGGCCTGAGCATCCTGCAGTGGGATGCACAGTTGCTGCTTGTCCCTGAGGGCCTGAGCATCCTGCACTAGGATGCACAGTTGCTGCCTGTCCCTGGGGGCCTGAGCATCCTGCACTAGGATGCACAGTTGCTGCCTGTCCCTGAGGGCCTGAGCATCCTGCAGTGGGATGCACAGTTGCTGCCTGTCCCTGAGGGCCTGAGCATCCTGCACTAGGATGCACAGTTGCTGCCTGTCCCTGAGGGCCTGAGCATGCTGCACTAGGATGCACAGTTGCTGCCTGTCCCTGAGGGCCTGAGCATCCTGCACTAGGATGCACAGTTGCTGCCTGTCCCTGAGGGCCTGAGCATCATGCACTAGGATGCACAGTTGCTGCTTGTCCCTGAGGGCCTGAGCATCCTGCAGTGGGATGCACAGTTGCTGCCTGTCCCTGAGGGCCTGAGCATCCTGCACTAGGATGCACAGTTGCTGCCTGTCCCTGAGGGCCTGAGCATCATGCACTAGGATGCTCAGTTGCTGCCTGTCCCTGAGGGCCTGAGCATCCTGCACTAGGATGCACAGTTGCTGCCTGTCCCTGAGGGCCTGAGCATCATGCACTAGGATGCACAGTTGCTGCCTGTCCCTGAGGGCCTGAGCATCCTGCACTGGGATGCACAGTTGCTGCCTGTCCCTGAGGGCCTGAGCATCCTGCACTAGGATGCACAGTTGCTGCCTGTCCCTGAGGGCCTGAGCATCCTGCGCTAGGATGCACAGTTGCTGCCTGTCCCTAAGGGCCTGAGCATCATGCACTAGGATGCACAGTTGCTGCTTGTCCCTGAGGGCCTGAGCATCCTGCACTAGGATGCACAGTTGCTGCCTGTCCCTGAGGGCCTGAGCATCTTGCACTAGGATGCACAGTTGCTGCCTGTCCCTGAGGGCCTGAGCATGCTGCACTAGGATGCACAGTTGCTTCCTGTCCCTGAGGCCTGAGCATGCTGCACTAGGATGCACAGTTGCTGCCTGTCCCTGAGGGCCTGAGCATCCTGCACTAGGATGCACAGTTGCTGCCTGTCCCTGAGGCCTGACCATCATGCACTAGGATGCACAGTTGCTGCCTGTCCCTGAGGGCCTGAGCATCCTGCACTTGGATGCACAGTTGCTGCGTGCCCCGGAGGGCCTGAGCATCCCGCACTAGGATGCACAGTTGCTGCCTGTCCCTGAGGCCTGAGCATCCTGCACTAGGATGCACAGTTGCTGCCTGTCCCTGAGGCCTGAGCATCCTGCACTAGGATGCACAGTTGCTGCCTGTCCCTGAGGCCTGAGCATCCTGCACTAGGATGCACAGTTGCTGCCTGTCCCTGGGGGCCTGAGCATCTTGCACTAGGATGCACAGTTGCTGCCTGTCCCTGAGGGCCTGAGCATCCTGCACTAGGATGCACAGTTGCTGCATGTCCCTGAGGGCCTGAGCATGCTGCACTAGGATGCACAGTTGCTGCCTGTCCCTGAGGGCCTGAGCAACCTGCACTCGGATGCATAGTTGCTGCCTGTCCCTGAGGGCCTGAGCATCCTCTGGGCTCTGCCTTGGTCCAGAGGTGTGACGTCATGGACCTCGGGGCCCTGTTCAAAAGGCCCACCTTACTAATAGGTTTATGTTGGGGACAGCCTTGCGTACTGTCCTTACGTTGTTATTGAAGGCAAATGTAATGGGGGAGGGCTAATGCCTTCAGTTGTTATAATGGCATGCCCAATACGTCGTTATAGAGTGCTTGCTTTGTCGGCTACGAGGCCACCTTGTGGCTGTCCCATTGGGACCTGTCCTGGCACGTCCAGAGGCCCAGGCGGTGTTCAACTGAACTCCTTTGCACCACGTTTTTACTATGGGGCTTATTTTCTGCACTATGGGGTTCATTCCCACGCCACTCATCTAGGGTTGTGTGTTGATTTCTTGCCCAGGGGGGTTGATGTTTTTCCGCTCGCTGTCCTAGTTTATTAAATGTGTTGTACCTGTTTGCAGGCACATGTCCCCTGCATCAAATGTGATGCTCTGCTGGACTGTAAAATATTCAAAATCAAATCACATGGCATGCCATAGGCGGCCGATCGGTTGCTGAAGTATGGCTGGACGCCTGCTGAGCCTCAATAGTTTAGAACAGTACATAGCTACATACCCGCTGGGCCCTGCTGAACGCTTGGCCGCATGGGGCAGGTAGAGAATGACCAAGCTGAATGGCAGCTACCATGCAAAACAAGTACTCGGCTGCTTGAGTGTTAGGTCGCAACAGCAACCCGGATGTGCAGGGACTTGAGAAAGCAGAGCCGCAGGAGCATCAATGCCATGTGGGACGCTGGAGGGTGCATGGGCCCTCTAATAGCATGCTGTCGCTGGGACACCCGAAGAATAGCAAGTCATTGGCCCCGATTGGGTAGGGTGAAACTGTTGAGCATCTGGTTCGGCTGGCACCCACAGTTAATGGGTGCACTAAGCCCTGCCGGCCGAAGGTGTTGTAGCTAAATCGTAGCTGACACATGCAATGTAAATGTATCCAGTCACTCTCCTCACTACCTATCCCAGTTCCATCAATAATACCGTATCTGTATCGATCATGTATGCTTACTGTAGCTGTACCGTATGATGTGCATTGGCGGTATAGATCTCGAGCTGCTGAGCATGCGTAGCCCAAGGAAATGCCGTATATGCTCGCCCACAGTGGCACCTGATCATGCATGATTCATTTTCCTGGGGAATGCCTGTTAGTTAACACGCAGCTCTTGTTGGTCTATAAAGTTGCATGCCCATTTTTGCCTCAGGTAACTCCGTGAGTGTGTGGTACCGGTATCAACTGATTTCCTGAGTGAAGCCCACGCCAGAAAGACCATCCTTGTCCGACCAAAAACGACATTGTGGATAGGTGGGCCACACAGTCATGGTTTTAGTTACTGCCAGCACTGGGGATGAGGTTCCCTTGACGGGGATGGGCACTTGTTGATCTCCAGATTTTGATATGTTCAATATGACTGATCAGGATTCAAAGGGATCTTAGCAAGTAAGGACTGGATGACCCGATTTGCATGCAAATCACTCCTTTAAAAGCTAGCATCATGTATGCATGCATGCACAAGTCAATCCTCAGGATGCCGATGCCTGTGTGCTGATGTGTACCCAGCAGGCGGCAATGGGACATCGTGATATCTTGCCGCAGTGGAGACACGGGCCGCCATGGGGACGGCCTTGCGAACTGGCTGTACGTAGCGTTGGTGGAGGACGGCTGGCCTGTGTTCTTGGACGAGGAAGTCTCGCCGGTGCGAAATGTCGTGAGACGCTGGCAGTAGTAAGAGATTCCAGTGCATATGCAATTGGCCTCTGCTTAGAGAAGAGCTTTTATTTTTGTGTACGTGTTTGTATAAACTGCTAGTTGCTGTTTCTGGCATGCGTCCTCGATTGCCCAAGTCCTAAGTGACTGCTCCACTTATGCAGGGAGAGGTTGACTGGGTCCAAGTCTCGCAAGGTGCCCTGAAGGATTGCACAATCTTCATCGCTTTCTGCTCCGACCGCTACGGTGCTTCAAGGCACAAGCAGGGAAAGTTCTCCCTGGCTCACATGAGGTGGGTGGGTACCATACTGCTGTACTGCAAGTTTAAAATTCTGCTAAGATGGATTATGCTCTGTGGCGACCCCATTTGATTTGGGTGTACCGGTACTTAACTTCAGTCAGCAGAACTATCCGAAGAGTTATATTATGTTCCGCTTAGGGAGGTGCACTTGTTGGCATCAACCCAATTGCAGCAGGGATGTACATTGGGGAGATGCACTTGCTTGACATATATACTTCTATATTGAGCGGGAAGGCACTTTTTAACGTTTGGCTTTAAGCTGCAATCCTGTGGAATCGGCAATATTTTTGCCATTGGAGCTGATGTGTGCATGCCTTGCACCTGCGTACAAGTGGGTGCATCATAAAGGCTGATACTCCTTAACACTTTGCACCTTTTCCTCGACCTCCTCAGCCTAAGACATGCACCTGCCAATGTACGAAGGGGCCCTCTGAAATCGAAAATATGGTGGCCAAGCTGTTCTCACCCGCGGCGTCAGAGCTAATATGGGCAGCAGCAAGGGCGTTGTTCAGCCTTTCAGTCAATGTGGATAACGTGGTAAAGACCGGTGCTACTACTCCAGGTGCCATCAACCAGCTGGTTGCCTTGTTGCGCTCCACTTCTGTGGGGTTGCAAGAGCTTGCAGCAGGAACGCTCCAGAATCTTGCACGCAATGCAGAGATCAGGGTCAAGATTGTCGCGGCTCCTGATGATGCCATCAGGCAGCTGGTCAGCTTGCTGAGTTCAAGCTCTGTGGCAGTGCAGGAGAAAGCTGTTGGGGCGCTACATAACATTTCATCAGGCAGTATAGAGAACTTGGACAAGATCGCTGCTACTCCAGGTACCATCAACCAGCTGGTTGTCTTGTTGCGCTCCAGTTCTGTGGAAGTTCAAGAGAAAGCAGTGACGGTGGTCTCGAACCTTGCAGCCAGGGAAGAGTCTAACAGGGTCAACATCGCCACGGCTCCTGGCGCTATCACTCAGCTCGTCATCTTATTGCGCTCTGATTCAGCGAAAACACAAAGAGGTGCAGCAGGGGCGTTATATTGTCTTGCAGAGAGTACGGAGGCCAGGGTCAGTATCGTTCGTGCCCCTGGTGCTATCACCCAGCTTGCCGCCTCGCTGAGGTCACAATCAGCGGAAGTGCAGTTTGAGGCAGCCGGCGCGCTGGGGCGCCTTGCACTCGAAATGGAAATTAAGGTCAAGATTGCCGCTGCCCCTGGGGCCATCACCCAGCTGGTGGCCATGCATGCTCAGCTCAAGCTCCGAGAAAGTACAGGAATGTGCCGCACGGTTGCTGTGTACCCTTGCATTCAACGCGGAGAACAAGGTCAAGATTGGCGATGCTCATGGTGCCATCACCCAGCTGGTTGCCTTGCTGAGCTCACGCTCAGTGGAAGTGCTTCGGGCGGCAGCAGGGGCGCTAATGGGCCTTGCGGTAAATGTGAGGAACAAGGTCAAGATTGCTGCTGCCCCTGGTGCCATCACGCAGCTGGTTGGCTTGCTCAGCTCATGCTCATTGGTCGTGCAGGAGAAGGCAGCAGGGGCGCTAGGGAACCTTGCATTCTCAAATATAAAGGCCAAGATTGCCGCTGTTCCAGGTGCCATCACCCAGCTGGTTGTCTTGCTTAGCTCAAGCTCAATAATGCTCGCTCGAACGGGCGTCGAGGGCGTTGTTCAGCCTTGCATTCTGTCCCGAGAACCGGCCCGTGATTCTGATGCTCCCTAGGGCCATCACCCAGCTGGTTGCCTTGCTGAGCTCAATCTCACCAGCAGTACAGGAGAACGCAGCGGGAACACTACTCAATCTTGCAACCAATGTCGAAAGCAGAATCAAGGTTGGCCGTGCTGATGGCGCCATCACCCAATTGGTCGCATTGCTGGGATCAAGCTCGGAGGTGGTGCAAGTCATAGAAATGCTAGAGATAAATGCTGGAGATAAAAGAGTGTGCATCATCTGTCTTGCATCACTTTTCTTGAACAAGTTGGTATAATTATTACAGATTTTGTGTGTGAATGCTATACCCCGAAAATGAATCTGGCTTATGTGGAGGATGTGTTAGCTTTCGCTAAGGATTACGGTAGTCGTTTTCAGAGGCTGGGGCTTCCTTTCTTCTACCTTTCCCCCCGTCAGCCACTTGTGTGTCCCTGAACTTAATTTTCCCCTTTCCTGGTTTTCTTGACCAACTACCCCGAAATATATCGGGGTACATTTGGATATTTGTCTCTATCCAGGGCTTGGATATAGACAGGCTTTGTCGACCCCCTTGGTCAGTGACATTACACCTTGGTGATGGGGCCATAGATGTTTTTATGACGGTTCAGAAATGACGAGATGTATGCACCCATAAGAAGGAAAGTGTCCGTATAATTTGGGTCCAATTAAGGAGTGCAATCCTGCCGGTAACCAAGAGTTACACAGAATAAGGTCGACGACGTCATGCTAATGACACTACATCTCTGGGCCATGCTGAAATGAAGCTCGGCCACATCGGCAAACAAAAAGACAGCTAGGAAAGGCAAGGGAGAAGGCAGAAGAGGAAATAAAGGAAAGCAAGTTTACCCACCAAACAAAAATAACACAAAGGTCGGGCAAACCGCATCCCCTGCCCCTGAAGAGACAAGCCTTCAAAAAACTCATCTAAAAAATAACAATATCCAGGGCCTCCCACCCCTGCCTGCGGGCTCTCCGACGTCCTGTATGGTTGGCAGTAAAAGGAAAGGAAGCATGTTATGTGTCTTCCATTCATCTAATTTGAACGGGGCATGCCCCTAACTCCTGCTAGTAGCAGCAGATTTTGATCACCATAATATTTAGTTCGAGGCCTGTGCGAGCTCTGCTGATATCAACATAGAAAGAAGCATGGTTTCCTCTGTCTTTCATGCATGGCCCCCGCACCCACATGTTGGATCATGACTGCCAGTTCTCGCCTCTAAGGTGGGGCCGCTTCAGCAACGTAGGAGAATGGCATGGCTGCACCATGGCCCAGGATGTGCATAGTACCTGGAATTCAGCATAGTCATTCCCTACCAGCCCCACGTGGCCGAGCGTTCAGCAGGGCCCACCGGGTATGCACTGTTCTAAACTTGACATCACGGAGGGACACCATCGCCCCCTGCCATCGCTAGAGAAAATAGTGGAATGCGAGAAGCCATGCATTTGAAATGTTCCACTATTTAGCATTGTTGGAGCTGGAAATGGCTGGAAAGCAGCACAACACGGGCTAGCTCAAGCTGGCCTGAAATGCAGATCTACACAAAATACGGATCCGAACACTTGCCGTACAAATGAACAGCGATTTGAAACTTTCGATGCCTAACATTTATCTTATCGAAACTTAACTATTACCTGTATCACTGAAAACTAACCCATTTCAAACTTTTGCGCATCTCAGCCGCAATACACAATGTCTAAACGGAGTAGGGACTCATGTGGTCATGCTGCCTCAGTTCCTTACCTCAAGAACCCGCACACCGAGGTCACATACGGTAATTACATGCTCCTGAATTTTCCGCCACTACCCGCGCATCGCCAGCCTTAGTTTGGTTGGCGAAGCTTGTTGGCCCAGGTTCGGGGAATTGAATCGCGTTTCTGCTTTCGTGGCACAGTGAATCCTTTCGAGTTGATGATGGCCGCTGCAAGATCACAGGTGCTCCAAGAGCGAATGTCAGGTGAGGGAAAATTCAGCAGCAGTTGAATTATTTACCCCACTTCTCGGAACAGAACTGAACATTGGATACTGCTAACCTTCTGTGCTTGTACGTGCAGCATCAGCAGGGGCTGGTTGCGGTCCCCAGATACCTCCTCCCCCCACGAACGCCACCATGGCTCCATGCACTCACTGCGGGTAAGGCATTAGTGCAAACCGATGGCGTGGGGCATAAACGCATCCACTCATACCATGCAGTCAGTCAACGCTGGGATACTTTCCGCATGGGGTCAGCTGCAGTGCTCGCATGTGCTGCATAAGTCACTTTACTGGCTGAATCACTGCCACGACCGGCTTGAAAAGCGTCCCTATCCACACCCAGGCGCCAGCAGCAGCTGCTTCAGCTGCAGCAGTGCGAGTCCTGTCAAGACGTCTTCTGCAGGTGAGAAAAGCAACTGCACGGCATGTGCTTTTGAATGAGGGCCTGGACAGCTGGGTAACGTGCGGAAGAGACTGAGCTCCCTCTGGAGAAGTGCGGCATAGCTGCCTGTTCCCCCCCCAAATACATGAATTTGGTTCTGGCGGCAAAGTATTCCTCAATGCATGAGTTTCGAACTGGGCTGCGCCCTAGCTCGCAGCAGTGTTTTGATAGAGCGCCCCAGACCACCGTTTGCCGGGCGTTGTCCACCGGGCCAATGGGGTCTTAACCCTGACCGGCCTGCAACAGTTGGCAATGCAACAGGGCATGCTGCCTCTATCCCCTCGGCAGCCTGTTGGGATCTAGCAAAGACGTAGCTGAAGTGATATAAAGACATCACTTGACATGCAACCAGATGTCCACTTTGCAGACAGCCATGCTGCTCTGGCCCCACGTTGCATGCCCATGCAGCTGCGGGCCGCATGGGTGCACCAGGGGCTATATGACGATCTGCCACAGAGTATCCACTCTCTTATATGACATCAGTAGATACATTTCTTCCTGGGTGAAATTCGTCTGCTGCATGATGGCTGCTGCCCCCACCATCCCTGAACCTGCACCTGTCAGCCGGCAACATTGCTTATTTCATTGTGCAACATACTATATTGGGGGGGTCAGACGGGCAGCCACCACATGGCCGGTTGGGAGCTAACCTTGACCGGCCTACAGCTGGTAGCCTAAGCGTCAGGGCTTGCTGCACTAAGCCACACGAGCTACAGGCACCCTCCAAACGAACAGTCGCTGACAACCTTACTCGGAGGAGAGGTGCTTGACCGACTGGTTTCTTGTTCTGCAGGGGAGCTTGCCTGCCTGCCTTATACTTTTGTGTGTGTGTGCGTCTCGTTGCGCGCAGTGTCTGCTCGACATTAAACTACGACGATCGGGACGTGCGGACGTTCTGCATTGAGTGCAACATGCAGGTGAGGCCAGGCACACGACACACTAGGGGAGGAAAGAGGACAGGGGACAGGGGGGGGTGACCTCCGGTTTTGTGCTCAGGGTTGAGGCGTCCATAATTAAGTAGAGGTGAGATCAGGATGCAACCTCTCTTGGTCTTACGAGTCAATGCTGTGATGGGCCCACCCCTTCCCACACCTCGCCTCAACCCTGGAGAGGAGCTGAGTAGGACAACCTCCGCCTCTGTCAAAGTGTGACTTTTAGGGATAGAAGGGTTACGACGTTCTGCATTGAGTGCAGCAGGCAGGGGTTGACGGGGCTCAAGCTCCATTCTTTTTTCATGGCTTAACTATTTGTCTCATGGTTCAGAGTGTTCAGCTAAGAGCCTCGGCTTTTAGCTGAACACTGTAAACCATAAAGGCCATGTTGAAATTGTTGGGCAGATGTTCAATGTTGAATTCATCTCTTGGGAGCAGTTGTGTGCGATTTGTAGCTGTGTTCAGCTTCGAGATTGTGGCCCTGAGCTGATGTTTGTGTGTGATTTTCAGCTGAGTGGGTTCAGCTTTTTAGGCCCAAACCCTGTGCAGGTGTGTGTGATTTTAACCTGATTTCAGGATTTCGTTTTCTATTCCTGACCCAGAGCACGTGTGGACAATTTAGCTGACGAGAGGGTCATGTTCCCTTTTAGCCCCAAGCATGTGCGATTATGCGTTGGATTTAAAGCTGACGCTCACTTTGAGCTGGGAGATGCCAACCATTAGGGAGAGGAACCTTCTTTCCCTAGACAACGTTCAATATGGAACCTGCGTGGTCCTGGTTTAGGGCTTGATGTGGGACCTTAGTGGTCCAAGGTTGCGTATTTGCATGGAACATTGACGACTTGGAGTGCATCTATGTGTCAAGATGCTTCGAGCACACATTTTGATGGGGATCATCAGGCTTGTTTCTGCATGCTGGACCGATTAGCATTTCCTCCTCTTGTCGTGTACGTTACAGACGCGAAGCTGCAGTGCGCCTGTCGCTGCTGCCGCACCGTCAGCGGCCTCCCCATGCTGGCTGCAGCAAGGCGCTGCCGCTGCTGCCGCAGGGCCTGCCTCGACGGCGGGCCTCTGCCATGCCAGCCCGCTCCCACCGGGGAGCATGGGTCGGATGCCCTCCAGCGCCGCGCACTCGTCTTTCACGGACGGCACCGCGCTGCAGCAGCCGCAGGGCCTGGGCCACATGGCTTCTCCGTTCCTCCTGGCGCGGCAGGGTGGCGCTTTTGCGGGAACGCCACCCTCGCAGATGGGCGGGTTCATGCAGCCGGGCTTCGGTGCAGCGGCAGTGTCACCGATCAGCATGATGTTGGTGTAGGGGTTAGGGGGTAGCGGCCAGGTGGGCCCTTGGATGGTAGCCGAGGTCCTGCCAATACCGTTTTGAGGTGGTTGTTGACGACGGATGTTTACTGAAGGACAGTGGATATATTTGGGGGCTGAAGCGGGGGGCGTGAGAAGAGGAAGAGTGACTACGGTATGGGGGTGCTGTCCATGAGAAGAGTCTATTGTAGCTGGGAGCTTGGAACAGCTCTGTTAGCCTGCTACCCTACGTTGCCGTAGCGTGTGTAAAATTGCATCAGGAGCTTGTTCCTTTGTGTCTTCTTACTCTTTAGCCGGGGCTTCATAGCCAACTGGGTTCTTGTACATATGTTCCGAAAAAACGACGACGGGTTCCTGCTTGACGCCAGCCACCCGGACGCCCCCGGGATTCTCAAGGCCTGAGACGGACCCGTGTGAATTTTCTATGAAGTGACCTTGGATTCTGCATTTCGCCAGCGTGTTAGGTGTCAGATTCCCTGGATTGTTGCTCTCTCAATTCCCAAATCTGCTTCCTCTCAATTGCCTGCTGTTAACATCAGTGTTGCACAGCAATCTTCAACGCATCGCGTTTGCACATCGGTAGTTGGCACCTGCTGATAACGTGTCGATATGAGCGATGTCGAAAGCGATGGCACCCACGTCAAGTCATAAGACCGGCTTGCTCTACAAGATGACGCGCACGTTTGATGACGTCTTCACGCAGCGCGAGATCCATCTGATGCCAGGCGGCAAGTTCTTGACGTTCCAAATTGGGGGGGCAGCAAGAACATGTGGCAACTGGACAGAAAATGTGAGCTACTGCCGCAGCTGGCGACGGAAATCAAGACTATGAAACACAAGACGGAGCGACCTCAGGGCACCTGGGTGGCCACCTCCTTTGTATCGGGCCCTGGGCAAGACTTGGAGCTGGTGAGGACGCGCGCGACTCACAGCAGCATACATGGGCGCACGTCCCTTGCATGCATGAACATACACGGAATAGTATGGAAATACCGGTACATGAGATACGTGGTGGGGTAGGAAGCTAGGGTAGGTGCACCAACTGCTGGCTGAATTGAGCACTGCCTACGCCCCAGCGCCACATCGGTTAGTGCCACATGATCCAGCATGAGCGTTGCAAAGAGGAAGAGAAAAACGCGTCAGGTGGGGGAGCAGGATCAGCCTTTATTGCTGTCGCTTCGGACACGCATGTTTCAACGACATCGCAATCGAAAACGCACAGACGATTGCTCACGCTCACACGAGGGGGGGGTAGACCGAAATGCACGTAGCGCCATGCCATATGGCGTGTTCGTTCCTGTGTCACGGGGTGCAATTGTTTGATTGTGCCCTGGCTGGGGTCGCTATTGGCGTTGATATCGAGGCGAGTGCATCATTTCAGTGCTCCGTCCTCATCTGTGAGAGCTTTTTCGGCAGAGCCCCCCCGGGCGGCCGAAGGTCGCGGGGGCGAAGCACCCAGAGTCACCCCGTATACGTCCGTCCGTCCGTCAGTCAGTCAGTCCGCCCGATGTTTCAGGAATGTCCCGGAAACTATATGCGCTACAGCGCAAATCAACCGGCTTTATTTATTAAGGTTATTCCTGTCAGACGTCAAAGGCCGAGGTGCAGAAATGAGAAACTCAGCTACCAGGGCTGGATCTCACAGCGGATGACGTAATGTGTCGTCACGCTGTCCCCTGGTGTCACGCGACAGGCCGACAGCTGTGGTTTCGCTTCTCTATGCGCAATTCAATACGCATCATTAAAAACCACGCACTTAACCAGCTCTAGAGTTGTGACAAATATTTTGAAATTCTGCAACATGGCGAGGGGGTTTGCATGGGGTCCAGGTGGGAAATTCTGCAACATGGCGAGGGGGTTTGCAAGGCGTCCGCACCTGGCTGCGCCTGCCCTCTGAAAAGTCACATTCCCGACTGCTCTGCCGTTTTTTGTGCTGCGCAGCATCACCTCTGATTCCTTGTCCGCTTGGCCCCCTCTCCCCCTACCTTCTTTCTCCACTCTCTAATCCCCGTGGGGCCACATGCTGAGGGGGGTCGAGATCGAGGGATCCATGCTCGCTCTGGATGGCCTAGTCTAGTTGGCCAACTAACTGAAAGCATATCCAAGCAGCTGCAAGCTGATGAAGAGTGGGATGGCATCGGGAGGGCAAAAAGGATATCCAAAATGAATATACCGGTAGTCCTGATTGTTTACCCCCTAGGGTACCCGAGGAGGGTTTCTCAGAGGCACTCAGGAATTGCACTCAGCCTGTCTGTAGAGTAAGGACAGAAGCATGTGGATTTTCAGGATTTAGGAACGTAGCCAGGGCAGTAGGATTGATGGGGTTGAGGAGGTAACCTGGCAGATTCTTGTTGGCATCAATTGCCTCCTGAAACAGTGCTTTCTCCGGGTGCTTCCCGCACCCTTTGCATGCTGATGATTTACACTTCTGCCTAGATTAGGGTTGAGGGGGTTGGAAGTTTAGGGTTCTGTTAGTTCTGCATACTGTTCTAGACTTCTGACTCGTTTAGGGTTGAGGGGGTAGGGTTCATCATGCTGTTGTAAATTTGTGCCTTGTTTAAAGTTTGGGTTATGCATACTGATCTAGACTTCTGCCTAATTTAGGGCTGCAAGGCAGGGCTCTACAAACCGGCCGGTTCCCGGACAGAATTGGAGAAAAGAAAAAAAAAACGGGGAAAAGCGAGAGGGGGGTTCCGGCGAAGCCGGAAAAAAAGGGGAAAGTATGAATGTTCTCCGGCTTTCGTGATTTGGGGCCGGAGGCCCACAAACTCTTATCCGGCTCTTATTCTCCCCGGCTGTTCCATGTTTATTCCCTTGAACATACTCTCAGCGCGCCATTATGGCTAGTGGTTCTAAAGAGCGGTTGTCTGCTAGCCAACCCTTCAACTTCGGCATGTGGTCGTTACGGTAGACAAAGCGAAGGAGCTAGCCACGTCTCGAAGTCGAGGAGCAACGTCGCGAAGTCGAGGTTGAGATCGACCTCACCGAAACCGCCCCAGCCGAAAAAGACGAAACAGTCCCAGCCGAAACAGCCTCCTCTCTCGTCTCGCTGGCGATCTTCCCTCAGGCAGACGGCACCTTGAAAGCCTACCTGATATACGCCCTCGATTCCCTACCTCTTCCGACAGCTCCAAAAGAGGAGGATAAACTGTAGTTATGTGTGTGTGCAGGTTTGTGTCTAGGAGTGTCTTTTGAGATAAGAGAAGATCGAACAGTTAGTAATGAGCGGGAAGAAAAAATCACACTTTTCACACTATTTCGGAAAACCGGACGGGAAAAAAAGATTACTCCGGCTCGGGAAAAAACCCGGAGAGGGGGGGAAAAGTGCCCGGCTAAACCGGTCAGTTCCCAGACCCCACTGTAGACCCCTGCTGCAAGGTTGAGGGTTCTGCTTGGTTATGAGATGTCATGCCTATGTCAGGGTTAAGGGTTTTGCATGCTGTTATAGACTTCTGCCTAGTTCAGGGTTCAGGGTTCTGCACGCGGATGTAGACTTCTGCCCACATGGCATCTGCTTGCTACCTCTTTTATCCGTACCAGCAGGTTGACCAGGTGACTCCCACTTCACCCCTAAAAACAAGAATGAGGTGAAGCAGCTGACAGAAGGGCAAGAAATAAACAAGTCGGTCTCAAATATCGAATGTTGCCCTCCAGCTGCCAAGACGGGTCACAGACCCTGTCCCTAGGGGAAAAACTGCGCGCTACCGTACTGGGACCGGTACCAATGCCGAAACGTATGCGGCAGTATAAGCCGGGGAATGGGTCTGACCCCCCTAGGTGACAGGCCACTTCCGGTACCGCATCGTTGTCCTTGTTCGAAGGCCAAGCTGCAGATGGCTTCCTCAGGTTATGCTAGACGCACCACATATGTGTTGGTGCATGAAAAACTCCATTCAGATTTCTATCTGGAGGCAAGTGCAAGGCTCGCCCATAATTTTGTTGCCCCCCATTCATAAGTCCCCATGATAAATACCGTTCAAGCAGGTACGAAAAAAACGCATCTCGAATCTCTTAGAAATGCGTTCGTAATGCATTGGCTGTACATGATGACCGTACCGCATGCCCCCCTCGCAGCATATCTTCACCAAACCTCATCGGCCCCCTGCAGTACAAGTTCACAAAATAACGCACCCCCCACCCTCAGTACATACATGTCCACCGTACCGCATCCTCCTTGCAGTACGTGTTCACCATCAACTGGCCCATGAGCTACCTTACCAAGGGCATCCACTCCTTCACATTTGGGTCAAAGTCGCTCGAGGTGATATGCGAGTGGCACAAGGCCATCCGGGATCCGGGATCCATGAGCTGTCAGAGAAGAGGTCGGAGCTCCATAGCGCACCCAGAGCCGCCTCCGAAACCGTGCCGAGCTCCCCAAAATTCACGACCACGTCGTTGACTGAGGTGCGCATGGGTGCATAGGTGCATGTCCGAGTGGGGGATGGGGCACATGGCCATGCGGGAGATGGGGTGCATAGCTGATGAGTGGGGGATGGGGCACATGGCCATGTGGGAGATGGGGTGCATGGCCGAGTGGGGGATGGGGCACATGGCCATGCGGGAGATGGGGTGCATGGCCGGGTGGGGGATGGGGCACATGGCCATGTGGGAGATGGAGTGCATGGCCGAGTCGGGGATGGGGCACATGGCCATGCGTGAGATAGGGTGCATGGCCGAGTGGGGGATGGGGGACATGGCGATGCGGGAGATGGGGTGCATGGCCGAGTGGGGGATGGGGCACATGGCCATGCGGGAGATGGGGTGCATGGCCGAGTGGGGGATGGGGCACATGGCCATGCGGAAGATGGGGTGCATGGCCGAGTGGGGGATGGGGCACATGGCCATGCGGGAGATGGGGTGCATGGCTGAGTGGGGGATGGGGCACATGGCCATGCGGGAGATGGGGCGTAAGGCTGTACCGGGGATGCGACACATGACCAAGTGGGGCATCAGGCGCATGGCCGTAAGAGAGATGGGGAAGGAAGTATGGGGCGCATTGGCATGGGGCTTACATGAAGTAGGCACATGGCGCCTCGCTTGAAGCTGCCATCTATGCTCAGGGCACCGTTTTGCCAACTACCTCCCAAGTACTTATTAACCAATGACACAACTGTGACCGCCACTAGTATGTCTGATTCAATATGTTGAAGGCTGAAAGTCTAAACGCCCTACCCAGCTGGCCCTGCTGGACAAAGCAAACACACCCACTAACCAAACACCGTGCCACACAAATGCGCATAATGACCCCCATGTGGCCAATGCTGCCTTCTTCTCAATGCTGTGAACACCGAGAATCGATCGCTCCCCCTGCAGACTCTGTTGGACAAAACGAACACGCACGCATAGTACATTAGTGAGCCGAATGTGACCACCGCTGCTGTCTTTGAATTGCTGTGAATACCAGCCATTCATTACACCCCCTGTAGACTCTGTTAATGAAGACGAGCGCATTTCAGCCCACTCAGATGACCGACAGTGCAGCCTCAGGTGAGCAGGTTCCAGGACCTAGGTTGAGCAGGTTTCAGGACCTAGGTTGAGCAGGTTTCAGGACCTAGGTTGAGCAGTTTTCAGGGCTTAGGGTGAGCAGGTTTCAGGGCTTAAGGAGCAGGTTTCAGGATCTAGGTTTAGCAGGTTTCAGGGCTTGATGTTAGCTGGTTTCAGGACCTAGGGTGAGCAGGTTTCAGGACCTAGGTTGAACAGGTTTCAGGACCTAGGTTGAGCAGGTTTCAGGGCTTAGGGTGAGCAGGTTTCAGGGCTTAAGGTGAGCAGGTTTCAGGATCTAGGTTTAGCAGAATTAAGGGCTTGATGTTAGCTGGTTTCAGGACCTAGGGTGAGCAGGTTTCAGGACCTAGGTTGAGCAGGTTTCAGGACCTAGGTTGAGCAGGTTTCAGGACCTAGGTTTAGCAGGTTTCAGGGCTTAGAGTGAACAGGTTTCAGGGCTTAGGGTGAGCAGGTTTCAGGACCTAGGTTGAGCAGGTTTCAGGACCTAGGTTGAGCAGAATTAAGGGCTTAGGGTGAGCAGGTTTCAGGTCTTAGAATAAGCAGGTTTCAGGGTTAAGGGTGTTCATATTTTAGGGCTTAGAATAAGCAGGACCTAAGGTGAGCAAACTTCATGTCTTCGAATAAGCAGGTATCAGTGCTAAGGTTACAAAGGCATGCCCTCCACTGGCATTGCACCGCTGCTGAGACATCGCCGCTGCTTCTCAGAATCAGATTTTTATTTAGCCCCTTGAGTGTTTGAAATTGAGGAGGAAGGGGAGACACAGCGGTGCTGCTCCATCAGCGACACTTTTCTTCAACTCGTCACGCAATGTTTCAAAATTTCGAATGCTCTTTTTATCTTATCAAAATAAAAAATGTTGTGTTTTAAATGTATACACCCCACTTGGCCCTCACCCTTAACATGATTCGAATTTTGAACCCTACGCCCACAACCCTCAACCCTGGTAAGGTACAACCTCATCCCACCCAGACCCCGCCCAGCCCTAGTTGTCCATCTCCCGCACACTCCCGCCCTGATCTCCTGACCCCCCACTCCAACCCCCATCCCCGTCCTGATCACCCAGCCCCCCCCCCCCCGCCCACGCCCTGATCGTCCAGCCTTCCCCGAGCCCACCCCACCCTGTCCCAACCCGCCCTGCCCCGCCCCGTCCCACCCAATCCCAATCCCTATCCCAATCCCAATCCACCCTGCTGATGCAGTGACGGAGCCGCAGCCGCCAGCTGGCAAGAATGAAAACTGGGACGTTCTTCCGTCCGTGGGCGAGAAGAAGGCCACCCCCCCGCCTGCGGCTGTCCCACTGTGTGATGCCATCAACGAGCTGCCGGACGAGGACGACGAGGACTCAAGGGACAAAAATGTTGCGGTCAACAGGTGAGCTGGTAGGTTTCAGGGTTATCACCAGTGATGTGCAATGGCTCCGTTATTCAGAGATCGTGCAAGTAATGAAAGTGTCTTACCGTACTGGTTAAAGTGGCTGAATCTGCCTTGAGATTACGATGGCTGAAACTCAGCTACGTAATTCAGCAACCCTTAAGGACCATAAGTGGCACAGCACTGGTTATCACCCTCGTCATCACTGTTCTCAGAAAGCATCGCATAGAAAGAAAGACTGACTACGCCCCGCAAGGTGTGAAGGTTTATGGAACAGTGCAGCATGGGCTGTTGCCGTGTCCGCACCGTTCCCAGAAAGCATTGCACGTTATACAAACTAGAAAGTGGAGAGTGAAAAGTGTGGACTCACTTTCCACTCTTAAGCAACTCAGTTCCTACTTTTCACACTTCACTTTCCCCTCGAATGCACTTTGCTTTCTAGGAACCATGATAAGCATCCAGGGGGTTTGACACTAGGTTTAGGGGTTTAGGGATTGACGCCAGGGTACAAGTGCCGCTATGTCTTTAACTGCCCCCCTCCTTATCCTTCTCCTCGCCACTACCCCTCTTCCTCCCCATTCGGCTCTCTCTCTCTCCCCCGCCCCGCCCCGCCCCGCCCCGCCCTGCCCACCACACTGCTCATCCCCAATTCCAACCCTCCTCCCACTTCTCCTCTCCCACTTCTCCTCTCCCACTCTCCCCCCACCCCCCGCACACCCACCCATTCATGCCATCCCAATCATCAACGGTGCTTAAGGAGCCCCCTCCTCCCCCTGCCCTGCTCCCTGTCCTGCTCCTCTAAGGAGCCCCCTCTTCTCCCCGCCACCCCGCTCCCCAACCCCATCTCCCACTTCCCTGCTCCCTTTCCTGCTCCTCTAAGGAGCCCCCTCCCCTCCCCGCCACCCCGCTCCCCAACCCCATCTCCCCCTGCCCTGCTCCCTTTCCTGCTCCTCTAAGGAGCCCCCTCCCCTCCCCGCCATCCCACTCCCCGACCCCATCTCCCACTTCCCTGCTCCCTGTCCTGCTCCTCTAAGGAGCCCCCGCACCTCCCCACCACCCCGCTCCCCAACCCCATCTCCCGTTTCCCTGCTCCCTGTCCTGCTCCTCTAAGGAGCCCCCGCACCTCCCCGCCACCCCGCTCCCCAACCCCATCTCCCGTTTCCCTGCTCCCTGTCCTGCTCCTCTAAGGAGCCCCCGCACCTCCCCGCCACCCCGCTCCCCAACCCCATGTCCCACTTCCCTGCTCCCTTTCCTGCTCCTCTAAGGAGCCCCCTCCCCTCCCCGCCATCCCACTCCCCGACCCCATCTCCCGCTTCCCAGCTCCCTGTCCTGCTCCTCTAAGGAGCCCCCTCCCCTCCCCGCCATCCCACTCCCCGACCCCATCTCCCACTTCCCTGCTCCCTGTCCTGCTCCTCTAAGGAGCCCCCTCCCCTCCCCGCCACCCCGCTCCCCAACCCCATCTCCCGTTTCCCTGCTCCCTGTCCTGCTCCTCTAAGGAGCCCCCGCCCCTCCCCGCCACCCCCGCTCCCCAACCCCATCTCCCGTTTCCCTGCTCCCTGTCCTGCTCCTCTAAGGAGCCCCCGCACCTCCCCGCCATCCCACTCCCCGACCCCATCTCCCACTTCCCTGCTGCCTGTCCTGCTCCTCTAAAGAGCCCCCGCCCCTCCCCACCATCCCGCTCCCCAACCCCATCTACGCTTCCCGCTCCCTGTCCTGCTCCTCTAAGGAGCCCCCGCACCTCCCCGCCACCCCGCTCCCCAACCCCATCTCCCACTTCCCTGCTCCCTGTCCTGCTCCTCTAAGGAGCCCCCGCACCTCCCCACCACCCCGCTCCCCAACCCCATCTCCCGTTTTCCTGCTCCCTGTCCTGCTCCTCTAAGGAGCCTCCGCCCCTCCCCGCCACCCCGCTCCCCAACCCCATCTCCTGTTTCCCTGCTCCCTGTCCTGCTCCTGTAAGGAGCCCCCGCACCTCCCCGCCACCCCGCTCCCCAACCCCATCTCCCGCTTCCCTGCTCCCTGTCCTGCTCCTCTAAGGAGCCCCGGCCCCTCCCCTCCACCCCGCTCCCCAACCCCATCTCCCGTTTTCCTGCTCCCTGTCCTGCTCCTCTATGGGTGCTCCAACCCGCTCCGCTCCCGCCCCCATCACACATCACACATCACCTGCTTCCACGCCCCCCTCTCATGCCCCTCCATGGAGGCTCCGCTCTCGCCCCCATCCCCCATCTCCTGCCTCCCCGCCCCCTTGCCTCCCCCCCTCAGGAACCGGGTGCTCAAAGAGCGGCGTGCGCGTCTACTGGGCGAGCGCTGGGGCCCGTACAAACAGACCAATGGCGTCTCGGTTTACCATCTCCCTGAGGGGCAGGACGCCGACCAGGCAAAAGTACCGCCGACGGAGTGTGGGGGATATAACCTGTGGGTTGGGGTTCAGGGTTTAGGGGGCAGGGGGCAGGGGGCAGATGCTGGGGTGGGTCGGGGGATGGGGTTCAGGGTTTGATATACTACCTGCTTGAGGGGTGGGACGCCAACCAGGCGCATATAGCTCCAAGGGAGCGTGGGGGATAAGACCTGTGGGTCGGGTTCAGGGTTTAGGGGGCAGGATAAAGAATCTGAAGATGCTGAGGTTAAGGGTTTAAGGGGCACGTGCTGGGGTGTAAGGGGTAGGTTTCATATGTCGGGGCTTGGGGTTTTGGGCCTAGGTTCCCGGTTTAGGGGGTCGGATTCGGGGGGCAAGGCTTTGCGCTTATCAGGGCAGGGGGGTTAGCCACCGGGGATTTATCACCCTGCTTTCCCCCTTACAATCCCCAACACCACTTAAGGGTTTAGGGTTTGGGTACATTTCTGTTCCTGGTGGCCTTTAGGGTTTAGGCTTTCGGGTTAAAAGCCATAAAACCTGCAGCACGCATCTTCTTGTTGCCCAGCACCCTGGTTTGCAATTGTCCCCCTGCACCCCCACCTGCCGCTGAACCCCACCTGCCCCAGCATTAAGTCGAGTGTCAGTTATATCATTGCCTCATCGGCGTAAACAAGGAAGCCCCTTTCCCCTGAAATAACCCCTTTTCGTAGCTCTCCATAATTTTTTCCTCAGTCTTGCCTTCCCCTGCCCCCCCGCCTTCCCCTGATCCCCCGCCTGCCCCTGATCCCCCGCCTGCCCCTGATCTCCCGCCTGTCCCTGAAGCCGCCTGCCCCTGAACCCTGCCCGCTCCTGATTCCGAGCTGCCCCTCAACCCCGCATGCCCCTGAACCCTGAACCCCAGGAGTGGCCTGGGTGGTGAGTTCAAAGTCTCTGCTGCCATTCGCGGCTCCCCCGCTGAGGTGCTGGATGTGCTCATGGCGGGTTCCGCCAACACCACCATCCTTGGACCTGCTTCGGAGGTGGAAGTTCTAGAGGAGAAGCAAGTAGAAGACACGTCTCGCACGGTGAGGGGAAGGGGGCAGATCTAGATCCTAGGGATAGTGGTTCCTGATCCGCTGGATCCGGTTATAAGGATCTATCAACACCACCATCCTCAATCCAGGGTTGAAAATGCAGATAATAGAGGCTGAGCAAATGGGGGCACATGTCGAAAGGTGAGGGAAAGGCGGACTGTGGGATCATCTAGATCAGGGATCTACATCCTGTGGATCCGGTTGTATCGAAGCCAACAACACCATCCTGGGATCAGATCCTGAGGAAGAGGTGCTGGAGATGGAGGGGTGTAGAGTGAGGGTATCTGGATCTAGATCCAGATATTTTGGATCTGGATGGCGAGATCTGTGATAACTACCATCCTAAACCCAGCGCCAGATGTTCCGGAACTGGAGACCGAGCAAGTAGGGGACCTTTCAAGCACGGTGAAGAGAGCGGGGTTGAGCAGGATGATCTAGATCCAGGAATCGGGTCCTGTGGATCTGGTATACAGATCCTATGGATCAGATTCCTATGTTTCCAGATTTCCAGATCAGCCAGTGGAACGCTTTCTGCCCTGCCGGCCCACATTTTACGCACACCCGCCCAAATGTGCTACGCCAAATTGCTTTAGCCATGCAACCACTTAGAAGCCCTTTCTGCTCTGCCCACCCACCCACCCACATGCATGACCCTACCCACCCACATGCATGGCCCCATCCACACACCCACATGCATGGCCCTACCCACCCACATGCATGGCCCCATCCCCCACATGCATGGCCATACCCACCCACATGCATGGCCCCATCCCCCACATGCATGGCCATACCCACCCACATGCATGGCCCTACCCACCCACATGCATGGCCCCACTCATACACCCACATGCATGGCCCTACCCACCCACATGCATGGCCCCATCCATACACCTACATGCATGGCCCTACCCACCCACATGCATGGCCCTACCCACCCACATGCATGGCCCCACCCAAACACCCACATGCCTGGCCCTACCCACCCACATGCATGGCCCCACCCATACACTCACATGCATGGCCCTACCCACCCACATGCATGGCCCCATCCACACACCCACATGCATGGCCCTACCCACCCACATGCCTGGCCCCACCCATACACCCACATGCATGGCCCTACCCACCCACATGCATGGCCCCATCCATACACCCACATGCATGGCCCTACCCATCCACATGCATGGCCCCACCCATACACCCACATGCATGGCCCTACCCATCCACATGCATGGCCCCACCCATACACCCACATGCATGGCCCTACCCACCCACATGCATGGCCCCACCCATACACCCACATGCCTGGCCCTACCCACCCACATGCATGGCCCCACCCATACACCCACATGCCTGGCCCTACCCACCCACATGCATGGCCCCATCCATACACCCACATGCATGGCCCTACCCACCCACATGCATGGCCCCACCCATACACCCACATGCATGGCCCCACCCATACACCTACATGCCTGGCCCTACCCACCCACATGCATGGCCCCACCCATACACCCACATGCATGGCCCCACCCATACACCCACATGCATGGCCCTACCCACCCACATGCATGGCCCCACCCATACACCCACATGCATGGCCCTACCCACCCACATGCATGGCCCCACCCATACACCCACATGCCTGGCCCTACCCACCCACATGCATGGCCCTACCCACCCACATGCATGGCCCCACCCATACACCCACATGCATGGCCCCACCCATACACCCACATGCATGGCCCCATCCATACACCCACATGCATGGCCCCACCCATACACCCACATGCATGGCCCCATCCATACACCCACATGCATGGCCCCATCCATACACCCACAGACATGGCCTTGCTCGCTCACGTTTACCACCCTGCTGACACACATGTTCTGCCCATCCACTCACATGACAGCCCCGCTCACCCACGTGTGCTGCCCCACCCACCCACGTGTACTGCCCGTCCATCCACATGACAACCCCGCTCACTCACGTGAAATGCCCGTCCAACCGCATGACAGCCCCGCTCACCCACACGTGATGCCCTACCCAGCCACGTGTACTGCCCGTCCACCCACATGCACGGCCCCACCCTATGTCACGTACTGCCCCGTACACCCACATGCACTGCCCGTACACTCACACACACTGCCCGCATACCCACATGTACAGCCCGTCCACCCACGTGTACTGCCCCGCCCAGGCGTCCACCCAGGTTCTCCGGCTGGTGCTGGGGGCCACCGGCTGGGCCGGGCGCTTATGCGCTCCGCGCGAGATGGTGGTGGAGCATATGATGAAGACCGAGGAGGATGTGTACATGATGATGTTCGACACCGTCCCGCGACCAGCTGGCGGGAGGGGATGCAGGTAGGTGGGGGGCGGAGGGGGGACGGGGTTTAGGGTTGAGAGACCAGGGGGGCGTGTGTAGGGAGATGTGCAAATGATGATGTTCCACACCGTCCCGCGACCAGCTGGCGGGGAGGGCGATGCAGGTAGGTGGGGGGCGGAGGGGGGTCGGGTTTGAGGGTTGAGAGACCAGGAGCGTTTGTAGGGAGATGTGTCCATGATGATGTTCCACACCGTCCCGCGACCAGCTGGCGGGAGGGGATGCAGGTAGGTGGGGGGCGGAGGGGAGTCGGGTTTGAGGGTTGAGAGACCAGAGGCGTGTGTAGGGAGATGTGTACATGATGATGTTCCACACCGTCCCGCGACAAGCTGGCGGGAGGGGATGCAGGTAGGTGGGAGGCGGAGGGGGGTCAGGGTTTAGGGTTGAGAGACCAGGGGGACATGTGTAGGGAGATGTGCAAATGATGATGTTCCACACCGTCCCGCGACAAGCTAGCGGGGAGGGCGATGCAGGTAGGTGGGGGGCGGAGGGGGGTCGGGTTTGAGGGTTGAGAGACCAGGGGCGTGTGTAGGGAGCTGTGTACATGATGATGTTCCACACCGTCCCGCGACCAGCTGGCAGGAGGGGATGCAGGTAGGTGGGGGGCGGAGGGGGGTCATGTTTGAGGGTTGAGAGACCAGGGGCGTGTGTAGGGAGATGTGCAAATGATGATGTTCCACACCGTCCCGCGACCAGCTGGCGGGGAGGGTGATGCAGGTAGGTGGGGGGCGGAGGGGGGTCGGGTTTGAGGGTTGAGAGACCAGGGGCGTGTGTAGGGAGATGTGTACATGATGATGTTCCACACCGTCCCGCGACCAGCTGGCGGGAGGGGATGCAGGTAGGTGGGGGCGGAGGGGAGTCGGGGTTTAGGATTGAGAGACCAGGGGGACGTGTGTAGGGAGATGTGCACATGATGATGTTCCACACCGTCCCGCGACAAGCTGGCGGGAGGGGATGCAGGTAGGTGGGGGGCGGAGGGGGGTCAGGGTTTAGGGTTGAGAGACCAGGGGGACGTGTGTAGGGAGATGTGCAAATGATGATGTTCCACACCGACCCGCGACCAGCTGGCGGGGAGGGCGATGCAGGTAGGTGGGGGGCGGAGGGGGGTCGGGTTTGAGGGTTGAGAGACCAGGGGCGTGTGTAGGGAGATGTGCACATGATGATGTTCCACACCATCCCGCGACCAGCTGGCGGGGAGGGCGATGCAGGTAGGTGGGGGGCAGAGGGGGGTCGGGTTTGAGGGTTGAGAGACCAGGGGTGTGTGTAGGGAGCTGTGTACATGGTGATGTTCCACACCGTCCCGCGACCAGCTGGCGGGGAGGGCGATGCAGGTAGGTGGGGGGCGGAGGGGGGTCGGGTTTGAGGGTTGAGAGACCAGGGGTGTGTGTAGGGAGCTGTGTACATGGTGATGTTCCACACCGTCCCGCGACCGGCTAGCGGGAGGGAAATGCAGGTAGGTGGGGGGTGGAGGGGTTTAAGCTAACGGGGTTTGTGCTAATGTAGTCAAGGATTTAGATAATGAGGATAGAGAGCGAGGGCCGCATGGGATGGAGAAAAGAACATCCAGAAAAATAGAGAGAGGAAGCGAGAGAAAGGGAGAGAAAGGAAGTGAAATATAGAGGAATTGTAGGAGAGAGAGGATATTTTGGGTGGTCAAAGGGCAAAGGGCAATGCTGAGCATCACTCCCCTTTTGTAGCTTATTGTATCAGGAACGTCCCACTGCCCCACCTTTGGCTGGTCCTGTCTAGTTAAAGGTTAAGCCTTCAGGGTTGAGGGTTGCGCATGTAGGGTGAAGCATTTAGGGTTTGAGGATGAAGCCTTCAGGGTTGAGGGTTGCGCATGAAGGGTGAGGGGGTGCGCATTTAGGGGTTGAGGATTAAGCATGGAGAGTTGAGGGTTAAGCGTTTAGGGTTTAGGGTGCCCATTTTTTTTTTTTTCGGTACGTCCCACTACTCCTTCTTCAGCTTGTCAAGTTTTGCGCGTTCCACTTGAAGCTGCCCTGGTAACGGAGTATCCTCTTGTTTCCAACACTCTCCCACCCACCCACTGACCTCACTGTTTTAAGTCCCACCCCACCCCACCCACGACTGCTTGACCCCCCAAAACCCACCCACCCCACACTGTTTTGAACTTCCACCCCACCCCACCCCACACTGTTGGACCCCCCCCCACACACACATACCCACCCCACACTGTTTGACCCCCCCCCACACACATACCCACCCCACACTGTTTGACCCCCCCCCCCCACACACACACACACATACCCACCCCCACACTGTTTGACCCCCCACACACACACACACATACCCACCCCACACTGTTTGACCCCCCCCCACACACACACACACATACCCACCCCACACTGTTTGACCCCCCCCCCACACACACACATACCCACCCCACACTGTTTGACCCCCCCCCCCCCACACACACACACACACACACACACATACCCACCCCACACTGTTTGACCCCCCCACACACACACACACATACCCACCCCACACTGTTTGACCCCCACACACACACACACACACATACCCACCCCACACTATTTGACCCCCCCCCCCCACACACACACACATACCCACCCCACACTGTTTGACCCCTTCCCACACACACACACACACATACCCACCCCACACTGTTTGACCCCCCCCCCACACACACACATACCCACCCCACACTGTTTGACCCCCCCACCACACACACACACACACATACCCACTCCACACTGTTTGACCCCCCCCCCCCACACACACACACATACCCACCCCACACTGTTTGACCCCCCCCCACACACACACACATACCCACCCCACACTGTTTGACCCCCCCCCCACCACACACACACATACCCACCCCACACTGTTTGACCCCCCCCCCCCCCACACACACACACACATACCCACCCCACACTGTTTGACCCCCCCCCCACACACACACACACATACCCACCCCACACTGTTTGACCCCTCCCCCCCCACACACATACCCACCCCACACTGTTTGACCCCCACCCCACCCACCCCACACTGTTTGACCCCCACCCCACCCACCCCACACTGCTTGACCCCCACCCCACCCACCCCACACTGTTTGACCCCCACCCCACCCAACCCACACTGTTTGACCCCCCCCCCCCCCACACACACACACACACATACCCACCCCACACTGTTTAAACCCCCCCCCACCACACACACACACACACATACCCACCCCTCACTGTTTGACCCCTGCCCACCACACACACATATACCCACCCCTCACTGTTTGACCCCCCCCACACACACACATACCCACCCCACACTGTTTGACCCCCCCCCCCCCCCCCCCCCAAACACACACATACCCACCCCACACTGTTTGACCCCTCCCCACCCACCTCACACTGTTTGACCCCTCCCCACCCACCCCACACTGTTTGACCCCCACCCCACCCACCCCACACTGTTTGACCCCTCCCCACCCACCCCACACTGTTTGACCCCCACCCTACCCACCCCACACTGTTTGACACCCACTCCACCCACCCCACACTGTTTGACCCCCACCCCACCCACCCCACACTGTTTGACCCCTCCCCACCCACCCCACACTGTTTGACCCCCACCCCACCCACCCCACACTGTTTGACCCCTCCCCACCCACCCCACACTGTTTGACCCCCACCCCACCCACCCCACACTGTTTGACCCCTCCCCACCCACCTCACACTGTTTGACCCCTCCCCACCCTCCCCACACTGTTTGACCCCTCCCCACCCACCCCACACTGGTTGACCCCCACCCCACCCACCCCACACTGTTTGACCCCACCCCACCCACCCCACAATGTTTGATTTCTCCCCACCCACCCCACACTGTTTGACCCTCCCCACCCACCCCACACTTTTGACCCCCACCCCACCCACCCCACACTGTTTGACCCCTCCCCACCCCTGCTGCTGCTGCTGTCCACTACAAGGCTGCCGGGCCGCCTCAGATCAAGCACAGCTTGTACCAGAAGCCAGTGGAGGGCATCGTGCGCGGGATTTACACCATCGCCCCGCTGCAGGGTCAAACGCTGCAGTCATCGCGCCGTGCGCTCATCACCTGCATCATTAAGGTGTGTTTGTGGGTGTACCCCAAACCCTTCTGCTGAAACCCTTCGGCCTTAAGCCTAAACCCTCCAGCCTAAGCCCCTAACCCTTCAGCTTAAACCCTAAACCCTTCACCTTAAACCCAACACCCTTCAGCTTGAACCCTTATCCTAGACTGGTCTTCCTGTTTGAATTATGTTTCATTTTATCATCCATGTGATTGCGGGCTTAATCCGTAAACCCTGAGCCCTCATGTGTACACCCAAAACACTAGCCTCGTCACTCTAAAATCACAACCCTAGTCAGTTCACCCCCGAAACCCAAAACCTAGTCCTATCACGCTAAAACCGTAACCCTTGTCCTTCTACCCAAAACCAAACCCTGGTCCTGTCATTCTAATACCCCATATTCTGAGTCCTTTAAACCGTAACCACCAAATCCTCGTCCCTGAACCCTAAACCCTGAGCCCTTTCCCCCCACTAAAACCCCCCCCCCCCCCCCCCCCCCCGTTTGGAAAACATTTCAACTTAGCCCCGCCTGCAGGTCTGCCTCTAAGGCGCGTGTGGTGGCCACATCTGTCCTCGTCCGTTAAGGGTTTAGGGACTTGGCACTAAACCCTTATCCTGACCTGGCCCCACCTGCAGGCCTGCTTCCATGGTGTGTGTGGTGGCGGCAGCTGGTTGCGTCCGTTTACTGACCTGCTGGGATGGTCGGACGACACCCTATAAACACTTGCGCCCAAACCCTAACTCTCACATCCCTGAAACCTGAAACCTGAAACCTGAAACCTGAAACCTGAAACCTGAAACCTGAAACCTGAAACCTGAAACCTGAAACCTGAAACTGAAACTGAAACTGAAACCTGAAACTGAAACCTGGAGAACTGAAACCTGGAACTGAAACCTAAAACCTGAAACTGAATCCTGAAACCTGAAACTGAATCCTGAAACCTGAAACCTGAAACAAAAAAAACCTGAAACCTGAAACCTACTACCTGAAACCTGAAACAGAACCCTGAAACTTAAAACCTGAACCTAAAACCTGAAACCTAATACCTGAAACCTGAAACTGAACCCTGAAACTTAAGACCTGAAACCTGAAACCTGAAACCTGAAACCTAAAACCTAAAAACCTGAAACCTGTAACCTAAAAACCTGAAACCTGAAACCTGAAACCTAAACTGAAACCTGAAACCTGAAACCTTGTTTCCGCAGCTGGGCCTTCAGGACTTGTGCGACAGCTGCAAAGCTGGTTGTGCCCGTTTTCTGACCTGTTGGGATGGATGGACAAACGGCTTCCGTCAAGCGTTCGCTTCACAATCTTGCTTGACCCTTGGACACCTTGTGTATTGGCAGGTGTGGACCAGCAGGGCGTGTGTGGGGACCGCATGGGGTCGTCATCGTTTCGGAATCAGGGACTAAACCCTCAACCCCACCTGGCCCCACCTGCAGAGCGCATGCGAGGACCGCAGCTGGTCGCGTCCTTTTGCAGACCTGCTGGGATGGACAGAAGGAAACCTTCCAGCATTCACCTCCATTCACCTCCTTTCCCTTGACCCCACACCCGGTGTCCACAGGTTTCCACAGGTGGACCTTCAGGGACTAAACCCTCAACCCAACCAACCAACCCACCTGGCCCCACCAGGCTCCAACCAACCTCAACCCTCAACCCACCTGGCCCCACCTGGCTCCAACCAACCTCAACCCAACCCACCTGGCCCCACCTGGCTCCAACCAACCTCAACCCTCAACCCAACCTGGCCCCACCTGGCTCCAACCAACCTCAACCCAACCCACCTGGCCCCACCTGGCTCCAACCAACCTCAACACTCAACCTAATCTAGCCCCACCTGGTTCCAACCAACCTTAAACCTCAACCTAACCTGCCCCCCCCTAGCTCCAACCAACCTCAACACTCAACCCAACCTGGCCCCACCTGGCTCCAACCAACCTCAACCCTCAACCTAACCTGGCCCCACCTGGCTCCAACCAACCTCAACACTCAACCCAACCTGGCCCCACCTGGCTCCAACCAACCTCAACCCTCAACCCAACCTGGCCCCACCTGGCTCCAACCAACCTCAACACTCAACCCAACCTGGCCCCACCTGGCTCCAACCAACCTCAACACTCAACCCAACCTGGCCCCACCTGGCTCCAACCAACCTCAACACTCAACCCAACCTGGCCCCACCTAGCTCCAACCAACCTCAACCCTCAATCCAACCTGGCCCCACCTGGCTCCAACCAACCTCAACACTCAACCCAACCTGGCCCCACCTGGCTCCAACCAACCTCAACCCTCAACCCAACCTGGCCCCACCTGGCTCCAACCAACCTCTACCCTCAACCCAACCTGGCCCCACCTGGCTCCAACCAACCTCAACCCTCAACCCAACCTGGCCCCACCTGGCTCCAACCAACCTCAACACTCAACCCAACCTGGCCCCACCTGGCTCCAACCAACCTCAACCCTCAACCCAACTTGGCCCCACCTGGCTCCAACCAACCTCAACCCTCAACCCAACTTGGCCCCACCTGGCTCCAACCAACCTCAACACTCAACCCAACCTGGCCCCACCTGGCTCCAACCAACCTCAACCCTCAACCCAACCTGGCCCCACCTGGCTTCAACCAACCTCTACCCTCAACCCAACCTGGCCCCGCCTGGCTCCAACCAACCTCAACACTCAATCCAACCTGGCCCCACCTGGCTCCAACCAACCTCAACCCTCAACCCAACCTGGCCCCACCTGGCTCCAACCAACCTTAACCCTCAACCTAACCTGGCCCCACCTGGCTCCAACCAACCTCAACCCTCAACCCAACCTGGCCCCACCTGGCTCCAACCAACCTCAACCCTCAACCCAACCTGGCCCCACCTGGCTCCAACCAACCTTAACCCTCAACCTAACCTGGCCCCACCTGGCTCCAACCAACCTCTACCCTCAACCCAACCTGGCCCCACCTGGCTCCAACCAACCTCAACCCTCAACCCAACCTGGCCCCACATGCAGGTAGACCTGCAGGGCGCGTGCGGCGACCGCAGCTGGGTGTGCCTTTCGCGGACCTGCTGGGATGGACCGACGGATTCCTGAACCGCATCCTCACGACTGTGATCCTGATCCGCGACAAGGTGGAGCACTCGGCCTTTGTGGATGGACGCGCGACCCAGGCCCCCACAGCCGTGAATGACGAGCTAAATAAGGTGGGTCTCCTAGTTAGGGTGTAGGGTGTAGGGACGAGCTGAACGAGGTGGGGGTCTCCCTAGGGAAAAGAGCGGCAGAAGGGAGAGGTGTGGGATAGGTGCGGGAGGCCAAGGGTAAGGGGCTGCGAAGGATGCCTGGGCAGGGCAGGGTCGTCTGGACCCTAGATAGTAAAAACCTGATGCTTGTCTGCTCATTGGGCACGCCAGCGCTCAAGTTAGTGGGTGCCGCCAGGCGTGGCGGTAGGCCCCCATAACCGTGAAGGGGGAGCTTGATGATGTGGTTTCCCGTAGCTTAGGGCTTAGGGTTTGTGGTTCTCCCAAGTTATTTCATCTGGACCCTAGGATGTGAAGCCTAAACCCTCGCCCGCTCTTCGGGCATGCCGGCGCTCAAGTTAGAGGAGGATCTTGTATCCCGGCGTGGCGGCAGGTCCCTACAGACAACGGGTATCCCGGCGTGGCAGCAGGTCCCCACAGAGGACGGGACGGGACAGCCCGACGAGGTCTCCCTAAGGTTTGGGGGCTTGAGCGTGTGCCCTACACAGGGAAACCTTTACCCTGGCCCGCTTGACAGGCATGCCGGCGCTCAAGGTGGTGGGTGGCGACAGGCATGGCAGCTCTCACTGATACGCGTGGTCCAGGTTTCTTCCCCCCTCCGTTCAAAACCCGGAACCCAGGAACCCAGACCATGGAATGCTCCGATCATGCTGGCGCTCGACGTGGTGGGTGGCATAGTTTCCCTCTTCTCCCACCCCTGCTTCCATTCCCACCCCTCCCCTTCCTCCCCTCCCACCCCTTCTTCCCCTTCCTCCCCTCCCTCGCCTCCTTCCCCTCCATCCCCTCCTTCCCCTCCCTTCATCCCTCCCACCCCTTCTTTCACCTCTCCCACGAGTCCTCACCCCTCCCTTAACCCCTCCCATAACCCCTCCCACCTCAGCCACCCCTCCCTTCACCCCAGCCACCCCACCATCCACCCCACCCTTCACCCCTCACACCCCTTCCTCCACCCCTCCCCTCATCCCTCCCCACCCATTACTCAACCCCTCCATTCACCCCTCCCCACCCCTCCATTTACCCCGTCCACCCCTCCCCACCCCTCCATTCACCCCGCCCACCCCTCCCCACCCATGTATTCACCCCTCACTACAACCCTCCCTTCACCCCTCCAACCCCTCCCTTCACCCCTCCATTCACCCCTCCATTCACCCCTCACTACAACCCTCCCTTCACCCCTCCCTAAAACCGCTCCCTTCACCCCTCCCTTCACCCCTCCTTACTCCTCCTTTCATCCCTTCCACCCTCCCCTTCACCACTCCCACCCATAACTTCACCCCTCCCTTCACCCCTCCCTTCACCCCTCCCACCCCTCCATCTATCCCTCCCTTCACCCCTCCCCACCCATCCATTAAACCCTCCCTTCACCACTCCCACCCATAACTTCACCCCTCTCTTCACCCCTCCCTTCACCCCTCCCCCGGCGAGCCTTCTGCTTTCTTTACACAAGGCTCGCTCAACCGGAACACCTCCTCATTCGGCATGCGAGCCCCCTCCCAAAGAATTTTGCAACGCACTCCCAGCAAGATGTTCTCCAGGCTCGGGTCAGTAGTGGAAAGCCCAAACCCTAAACCCTAAACCCTCAACTCTATTACTAGTCAACCCGTGGCCTTGCCTGATCTTCTGATCTTCTGATCCTCTGATCCTCTTGCCCTGATCTTCCCGCCTGCTCCTGACAGCCTCTGTCCCCCTATGTCGGACCTGGAGGTGGATGATGCTGCACATCCTCGAGCCCTGCCGTCTACCCCGGAGGGGGTGAGAGCGGGAGGGCGGGGAGCGGGAGGGCGGCATTAGACGGGGCTGGGAGCGGGAACGGGGAGGGAGGTTGAAGTTGACAGTGGGAGAGGGGGAGGGGTGAGAGCGTGAGGACAGGGAGCAGGAGGGCGGGATTAGACGGGGATGGGGGTGGGGACGGGGAGGGGGTTAAAAGGTGACAGCGGGGGAGGAGGGAGCAGCGGGATGGGGGAGGGGTGAGACCGGCGAGCAGGGGGCAGGGGGAATCGGGGGTTTATATGCCTCAAGCTGCCTTCATAGTTAAGTTACCGTCTTACAGGTACACCCCCTCCCCTATCATGCGTGTACATGGTCAACATCCTTTGATTGTCCCTCGGAGATGTACGAGTTGAACTTCTCTCTCAATGAGTCTCAGGGTTTAGCCCTACTAACAACAGCTGGTACATTCAACCCTCTCCCTTTATCAAGCTGTCACGAGTTCACCACCCTCCCCTTATCAAGTTATCATGCTCTTCCAACCTCATTCAGCCCCGTCCAACCTCGTCCAACCTCCTTCAACCTCGTCCAACCTTATTCAACCCTTCTCCTTACTATGCCTATGCGTGCCATCCCCTCCCCTTCTTTGGCTTTCATGCGTTTTGAAACCCCTGCCCCACTAACCAACATGATTCTTCTTGTTCAAACCCCTCCCCACACGACAGCCTCTCAGCCTGGAAGAGATCAAGCAGCTGTGCACCCTGGAGCCCAGGTTCTGGTCTCAGATCCACTCGGCGGGCAAGGTGGGTAGATCTAGATCCTGGAACTGTGCACCCTAGATCTTGGGACCTGGACTCAGATCTTCTCGGAGACCAAGGTGGGTAGATATAGATCCAGGCGCTGTGTACCTTGGATCTCAGGTTCTGGGCTCAGGTCCACTTGGAGGGCAAGGTAGGAAGATCTAGATCCATGAAACACGCACCCTGGATCTCATGATCTGGAATCAGATTCACTCGGAGTGCAAGGTGGGAAGATCTAAATCCAGGCGGCACACATCCTGAAGCCCAGGTCCTACACTGATATTCACTGGGGGGCCAGGTGGACAGATCTACATCCAGATCTAGATCCAGATCCAGATCCAGAAACGCAGTGACCCATGCCAGAGGGCACACTGGTCAATACTTCGTTAAGTAGTCAATTGTTTCTGCATCAGTGCTTTGGGTTAAAATCAGGTTTTATTTGAACTTCTCCAAGAAATGTTGGAGCTGAATCCTCTCACGTCCCCTCTCCCCTCTCCCCCTCTGCCCGCATGTGCTGCTTTCAGGATTGCCCATTCGTTGTGCGTGGCCCCATCACTTCCCCCTCTACCCCCCCCCGGTATGTGTTCTACCATTTGTCCAGGATTGCCCATTCGTCGTGCGTGGCATCAATTACCTCAAAGACCGCAAGAAGGTGTCGGCCGGTCTGACGGCCTTCACCCTGGCTGCGATGGAGGGTGTTTCCCTCCCAGGACCAATGGAGCACGTGGCACAATACCTGCCCTCTATCAGGTAAGTGTGGTAATAAGGGGGGTGGGGGTGGCCCTCCCTAAGCCAATGGAGCATGTGCCCCCCCCCCCCCTTGCTGCCTCAGTGCACTTCTGATGCTCTCCTCCTGCTCCCTCGGTTCCTGACCCTAACATGTTACCCCCCCCCTCTCCCACTCCCTCTCCCTCTCCCTCTCCCTCTCCCTCTCCCTCTCCCTCTCCCTCTCCCTCTCCCTCTCCCTCTTCCTCTCCCTCTCCCTCTCCCTCTCCCCCCCCTCTCCCTCTCCCTCTCCCTCTCCCTCTCCCTCTCCCTCTCCCTCTCCCTCTCCCTCTCCCTCTCCCTCTCCCTCTCCCTCTCCCTCTCCCTCTCCCTCTCCCTCTCCTCTCCCTCTCCCTCTCCCTCTCCCTCTCCCTCTCCCTCTCCCTCTCCCTCTCCCTCTCCCTCTCCCTCTCCCTCTCCCTCTCCCTCTCCCTCTCCCTCTCCCTCTCCCTCTCCCTCTCCCTCTCCCTCTCCCTCTCCCTCTCCCTCTCCCTCTCCCTCTCCCTCTCCCTCTCCCTCTCCCTCTCCCTCTCCTCTCCCTCTCCCTCTCCCTCTCCCTCTCCCTCTCCCTCTCCCTCTCCCTCTCCCTCTCCCTCTCCCTCTCCCTCTCCCTCTCCCTCTCCCTCTCCCTCTCCCTCTCCCTCTCCCTCTCCCTCTCCCTCTCCCTCTCCCTCTCCCTCTCCCTCTCCCTCTCCCTCTCCCTCTCCCTCTCCCTCTCCCTCTCCCTCTCCCCCTTGCTGCATCAGTGCACATCTGATGCTCTCCTGATGCTTCATTCATGTCTGCTTGCCTTAAAACACTGAACTTCATGCCCCATGTGCTCTCCTGAACCCTCCCTCCTTCTGCTGCCACGTCCCTGACCCGAACCTGATGCCCCACCCCTTCCTCCTCTCCCCTCCTCCTCCCCCCTCTCCTCTCCCCTCTACCTCCCCCTTCCACCTCCCTCTCCTTCCTCCTCTCCCCCCCTCTCCTTCCCCCTTCCCCCTCCCTCTCCCTCCCCCTTCGCCCTCCCTCTCCCTCCCCCTCCCCCCCCCTCTCCCTCCCCCTTCCACCTCACTCCTCCTCCTCCTCTCCCCCCCCCCCCTCTCCCTCACCCTTCCACCTCCCTCACCCTCCTCCTCCCCCCCCCCCCCCCCCTCTTCCTCCTCCTCTCCCTCCCCCTTCCACCTCTCTCTCCCCCCCCCCTCTCCCTCCCCCTCTCCCTCCCTCTTCCCCTCTCCCCCTGCCACCACCCCCCCTTCCACCCCTCCCCCTTCCACCCCTCCCCCTTCCATCTCTCCCCGTTCTACCTCTCCCCCTTCCACCTCTCCCCCTTCCACCTGTCCCCCTTCCACCTCTCCCCCTTCCACCTCTCCCCCTTCCACCTCTCCCCCTTCCACCTCTCCCCCTTCCACCTCTCCCCCTTCCACCTCTCCCCCTTCCACCTCTCACCCTTCCACCTCTCCCCCTTCCACCTCTCACCCTTCCACCTCTCCCCCCTCCACCTCTCCCCCTACCACCTCTCCCCCCTCCAACTCCCCCCTTCCACCCCTCCCCCTTCCACCTCTCCCCCGTTCACCTCTCCCCCTTCCACCTCTCCCCCTTCCACCTCTCCCCCTTCCACCTCTCCCCCTTCCACCTCTCCCCCTTCCACCCCTCCCCCTTCCACCCCTCCCCCTTCCCCCTCCCCCCTTCCCCCTCTCCCCCTTCCACCTCTCTCCCTTCCACCTCTCCCCCTTCCCCCTCTCACCCTTCCACCTCCCCCCCCTTCCACCTCTCCCCCTTCCACCTCTCCCCCTTCCACCTCTCCCCCTTCCACCTCTCCCCCTACCACCCCTCCCCCTGCCACCTCCCCCCCTTCCACCCCTCCCCCTGCCACCCCTCCCCCTTCCATCTCTCCCCGTTCTACCTCTCCCCCTTCCACCTCTCCCCCTTCCACCTGTCCCCCTTCCACCTCTCACCCTTCCACCTCTCCCCCTTCCACCCCTCCCCCCTCCACCTCTCCCCCTTCCACCTCTCCCCCTTACACCTCTCCCCTTCCACCTCTCCCCCTTCCACCTCTCCCCCTTAACCCTCTCCCCCTTCCACCTCTCCCCCTTCCACCTCTCCCCCTTCCACCTCTCCCCCTACCACCTCTCCCCCTTCCAACTCCCCCCCTTCCACCTCTCCCCCTTCCACCTCTCCCCCTTCCACCTCTCCCCCTTCCACCTCTCCCCCTTCCACCTCTCCCCCTTCCACCTCTCCCCCTTTCACCTCTCCCCCTTCCACCCCCCCTCCCTTCCACCTCTCCCCCTTCCACCTCTCCCCCTTCCCCCTCTCCCCCTTCCACCCCCCTCCCTTCCATCTCTCCCCCTTCCACCTCTCCTCCTTCCACCTCTCCCCCTTCCCCCTCTCCCCCTTCCACCCCTCCCCCTTCCACCCCTCCCCCTTCCATCTCTCCCCGTTCTACCTCTCCCCCTTCCACCTCTCCCCCTTCCACCTCTCCCCCTTCTCCCCTCCACCTCTCCCCCTTCCACCTCTCCCCGTTCCCCCTCTCCCCCTTCCCCCTCTCCCCCTTCCCCCTCTCCCCCAACCACCTCTCCCCCTTCCACCTCTCCCACTTCCACCTCTCCCACTTCCACCTCTCCCCCTTCCACCTTCCCCTTCCACCTCTCCCCCTTCCACCTCTCTCCCTTCCACCTCTCCCCCTTCCACCTCTCCCCCTTCCCCCTCTCCCCCTTCCCCCTCTCCCCCTTCCACCTCTCCCCCTTCCACCTTTCCCCCTTCCACCTCTCCCCCTTCCACCTCTCCCCCTTCCACCTCTCCCCCTTAACCCTCTCCCCCTTCCACCCCTCCCCCTTCCACCTCTCCCCCTTCCACCTCTCCCCGTTTCACCTCTTCCTTCTACCTCTCCCCCTTCCACCTCTCCCCCTTCCACCCCTCCCCCTTCCACCTCTCCCCCCTCCACCTCCCCCCCTTCCACCTCTCCCCCTTCCACCTCTCCCCCTTCCACCCCTCCCCCTTCCACCTCTCCGCCTTCCACCTCTCCCCCTTCCACCTCTCACCCTTCCACCCCTCCCCCTTCCACCTCTCACCGTTTCACCTCTCCCCCTTCCACCTCTCCCACTTCCCCCTCTCCCCCTCTCCATCCTACCACCTCCCATCACCTCCCCCCCGTCCAACTCCCAACTCTCCCCCCTCTCCCTCCCTCCCTCCCCCCGCAGGACCAGCCGTGCCCCATTTTCTTTCATTATCAATCTCCTGATCCCCGGGACCCCTATGCTGGCGATCGTTGCATCCTTCATGACTGACCGGCATCCATCAACAATGGGACCGCCACCAGAGGACCCCATGGGGGGCGACCATGAGTGGCTGTCGTTCGACTTTATTTTGCACAAGTGAGTGATGCTGTACCCTTAACCGGAATTACTTTTTGTTGTGTACCGCACACGTGGGTGGTGCTGTACCCAACACCGTAATCACTCTTTGTCTTTGTACTGCACAAGTGGGTGGTGCTGCTACCCAAATCGTAATTACTCTTTGGCTTTGTACCGCACAAGTGGGTGATGCTGTACCCCTAAATCGTAATTACTCTTTGGCTGTGTACCGCACAAGTGGGTGATGCTGTACCCCTAAATCGTAATTACTCTTTGGCTGTGTACCGCACAAGTGGGTGGTGCTGTACCCCTAAACCGTAATTACTCTTTGGCTTTGTACCGCACAAGTGGATAATGCTGTACCTCTAAACCGTAATTACTCTTTGGCTTTGTACCGCACAAGTGGGTGGTGCTGTACCCCTAAACTGTATTTACTATTTGGCTGTGTACCGCACAAGTGGGTGGTGCAGTACCATAGAGAGGTATTAATCTTTGGTTGTGTAACGCAAAAGTGGGTGGTGCTGTACCATAAACCGTAATTACTTGTTGGCCTTGCTCCTAAATCCTTTATCTTCAACACCATTCGGTTGTACAGTAACCTAGTAACAGGATAGTAACAGCACAAAACCTAGTGACAGGATAGTAACAGTACCGTAACCTAGTAACCTAGTGACCTCACTGTATAGCACGGAGCCCGTGTTCCTCATCATCATGATGCCTTGTGCCGTCTTATCCTAAACGAACGAGCGACCAAGGCAACCCCACCTACGTGGATGCCAGGAGGCATCTGCCTCAGCTGACCCGCTCTCAGCAAGACGACGCGTTGCAAACTGATCCCAAACATCGCAAACCTGCCCTTCATCCTCCTTCTCCAGGTTCTGAACTGTCAGTTTTGAAACGCGCAGCACCATCCCCAAGCTGATCCCACATGTTGTTGACCTGCCCTCAATCAACCGGTACTCCATCCTCCTACTTCAGGTTTTTAACCGGCACTGACGCGACGCGCAACACGATGCTGAAGCTCGTTCCGCACATCGCAAACGGCAGCTGGATTGTCAGACAGTCCGTGGGCACCACCCCCGTCATCATTGGCAAGGTGAGCCCGAAACACTCAACCCTAAACCCTTAACCCTAAACCTTACACCCTAAACTAGCTGGATTGTCAAACAGTCCGTGGGCACCACCCCCGTCATCATCGACAAGGTGAGCTCTATAAACCCTCGAGTCCATGACCCTAAACCCTAAACCCTCGATGCCATGACCCTAAACCCTAAACTCTCGAGTCCATGACCCTAAACCCTAAACCGTCGAGTCCATGACCCTAAACCCTTAACCCTAAGCACTCTGAACAGTCTGTGGGCACTACCGTTTCCATCATCGGCAAGGTGAGCTCTTAACCCCAACGACCTTAACCCTGCACCCTGCACTCTGAACAGTCTGTAGGCACTACCGCTTCCCTCATTGACAAGGGTCTGGTACCCCGGCTCGGCACCCCGCTAGGTTAACCACACTACCACCAGAAATCCTCCCCAAAGCAGTAGCGAATGCCTCCACCCAAACCGCCTCCACCCAAACCGGAAAACGGCACCCAACCACTATTGAACTCTGCTTTCTGGGAACCCTGATGACTTGTTTTCCCTAAACCCTAATTCTCTAAACCCCGATTCCCTGAATCCTGATCCCCTTAACCCTAATTCCCTAAACCCTGATTCCCTGAACCTTACTTCCCTGGACTAAAGTTCCAAATCAAACGGTTCTTCCCTCCCGTTGCCCTGCAGGCGCTCAAGACGTCCTACCACGTGACCGAGCGGTACATCGAGATGGATATTGACGTGTCGGCAAACACGGTCGCTGCGTACGCAACGGGCATGTGCCGCGGGGCGGCCTCGAGCCTGGTCGTTGACATGGGTGAGCAGGCTGGAGAGGAGGGAGGGAACGAGGGGGGCAAAGAGAGGAGGGAGGGGAACGAGGGGGGGCAAAGAGAGGAGGGAGGAGATGGAAGGGGGCAAAGAGAGGAGGGAGGAGATGGAAGGGGGCAAAGAGAGGAGGGGGGCAAAGAGAGGAGGGAGGGGAAGGAGGGGGGGCAAAGAGAGGAGGGAGGGGAAGGAGGGGGGCAAACAGAAGAGGGAGGGGGAGGAGGGAGGGGAAGGAGGGGGACAAAGAGAGGAGGGAGAGGAAGGAGGGGGGCAAAGAGAAGAGGGAGGGGGAGGAGGGAGGGGAAGGAGGGGGACAAAGAGAGGAGGGAGTGGAGGGAGGGGGGCAAAGAGAATAGGGAGGGGAAGGAGGGGGGAGAAGAGAAGAGGGAGGGGAAGGAGGGGGGAAAAGAGAAGTGGCAGGGGAAGGAGGGGGGTAAAGAGAGGAGGGAGGGGACAACGGGGGAGAAGAGAGGAGGGAGGGGAAGGAGGGGGGAGGAGAGAGGAATCACTCGAGCCCCTCACCCCGCCCACTCATCACCTCAAACCCGCCTTCCGCCCCTCATCACCTTCCACCCCTCATCACCTGAAACGTTGACGCCGCCCATCATTAGGGTTCATCCTCGAGGGCACCCAGCCGTGGGAACTGCCTGAGTGCCTCATTGGAGCTCTGAGGCTGGATCATCTGGACATCTACCGGGCCAAGCCTATCGGCACACAAGTGATCTCACTGCAGTGATGTAGATGCAAGTATGGACAGGGTGTTGAGGGTGGTGTGGACATCAGCCAGGCTAGTTAGAGCAACATGGACAACGAGATGCCCCCGCAGTGGTGTGCACGGAAGTGTGGACAAGATTTCACTCTTTAGGGTAAGGGTGTGGCATGCAGGATGGTGCGGAGGATGGATCCAAGGAGTATGTATCACTGCTGTGATGTGGACGGAAGTGTGGACAGCGGTTTGGGTGCAAGTGTGGGGCTGGATCCACGCGGGGAGTTATGCCCAGCGAGGCTGCTTCCGTGCTGCATGGCTGCCTGTGTTCCAGCTCGGTCCAGCTCGGTCTTCGTTCCAGCTCGTATCTTTCTGGTCTGGCGGCTGGGATAGATCTGGAGATGCGACATGGATCTCCCTGGAATAGATCTGAAGATCTGAGATCCATTCTGTGATGGATTGCCCTGGAATGGATCTGGAGCTTCATGCGATCCTAGCTGCTTCTGCGGCAGGCGGAGCAATGAGCGCTGCATGCATAGAACAGCGGACTTGGGCATCCAGGAAGTGTGAATAAATGATAAAGGGGTTAGTTTGTGTGCTTCTAGGGTTGGGCGGCCAGCCTCACACCTTGTCAAGTCCAAGCAAGAGAAACGTGTCTGTTGCCTGGTGCAGCCTGGAGCACGCCAGCCGTCTTGGACAGTGTATGGCTTGTGCAGGCCCCTATGTTGTAGCGGGGATGTTGATGCATGTGGCGCTATTAGTGGAAAGTCGGTTAATGACCTTACACCCCTGGGCTCTCCTTAAATAAAGCTCGTCAGTCGGTGAAAAGCGATATGAGAGTGCGCATGCCGTCTTTTTGTAACCATATGTTTGTGTGAAGTGTCTTTTCCTGGTTTCCGGAGGGAGGTCACCTTCTGCATTCAAATTGGCCTTCGTTGTGTCCTGGCTCTGCTAAAATGGTGTACCGGTGCTTCGCCCTGGTTCATGTGCTCAACATTCCGAATTTCTTGGAGTTGGTAAGATCCGAACATGCAGAGGCCCGCACGCCACTGCATTTTTGCAAGTCCATCGAAGGCCATCAACTCCTTGCGGCAGAGCTGGGGAAGCCGGCACTGAGATTGTGATGTCCGAGCTGTCCCTCCTAGTTTGTGCCGGCTGTTTATTCCCCTCCGCTCTTTGGTTCCCCCCGTCTGGTGCCCATTTCAAAACTAGGCTTGAGAGTACTCAATTAGGATACGTCCATTGTAAGCAGAATGCGGCTTAACCTGTGTTTTGCAGTATTAAGGTACATCGGCAGTACAATCCGGCAAAACAGACGTAACAAATGTACCGCATTACATTAGAAAGCAACGTATTATATGAGGGCCGTATTAGATAAGGGTGCACGGTGCGGACCCTTAGTTGTGCCACCTTACTAAGTTAGATATGTCGGTTAGGGCCTGCCAGGCGTGGGCGTGACCGGGGGAGGGCCTTGTCCCGTGTGCATGTGATGTAACTGCAATTGGCGCTCAATCACTCAATGACAATGCATGCACGTGAACACCGCACGTTTTGTCTTTGCCACCAGCTACCATGAGCAGTAGTTCCTAGGCACATGAGCGCCACACGAATTGCCCTTGAAACCAGCAGTCACGAATCATATGAAATTAACATACAGATATAATGTGTCTTCTCATGAATTACACTTCGATGACAGGCTCAGGATCTCATATTTCTCATCCCTAGATCTCGATTTCCAAAAGCCTATAATCTGGGCTACAACACATTTCTGGCATGCTCATCCTAGTATGCCAGAAAAATATCGCAATGCCACAACCAGTCTCACAAGGCTAGCAGCTGGTAGCAGGCAGCAGCGCCGCGCCATATCCGCTGAGCACGAAGCTCAACCTAATCACTAATAATCATCACGTTCCTATACTACAGGCCTGGCCTCCGTATGTTAGTTGGGGTGCGCGTGAAATGCCACATCGCACTGTCTTAGGGACCTACTGCTTAATGCTCAGCATTTCCAGCAACAAACATTGGGATGGGTACCCTACAACCCTACTCGGCATGTGTACAGCACGATGCACGGTGCGAGATAGACATGCCCGAACCGAGACGCTGTACAGGGTAACGGGCTCAAGCCCCCCGCGCGCCATCTCGGCGCCCAATGAACAGCCAAAACCTGAAGCCTGACAAGTGAATGACAAAGACGAGACCAGCACTATGGCAGGTGGGTCGCTTGTACAGGACCGCGTTGGCCCCGTAGTCGGAAATCCCCGGGCGTTTGTTTCCGAGCGTGGCGGCGGAAGCTCCGCCACATCCCGGCATTGGAAGCACAAAATGAAGTCACGAGCGACAGATGCAAGGGTAACTGATCGCGAATCTGAACTGAAGATTGCATATCTAAAGCGAGAGGGAATCATAAACATTTATATCACTAGAGAGCCCGTAATTACTACAGCAATGCCGGCAATCTCAAAGCCACTCCCCGCCCGTGAAACAGTCCCCGGAAGAATGGACCCGACCCCGCTCCCCGAAAAATACAACTCCCCGTCCCCGTCAAGCCTGAAGTGTCGCCCTCCGCGGTGGCAATAAAACCTGGTGCCGTACCGAGGTAGGGGCAGCGGCAAGGGCGGCGGCGGCGCCCGCCGCTGCCGCTGTTGCCTGCCCGGCGCCCGCTTGCTGCCCCACCATACGCCCCATGATGGACAGCGACGGCGCGGAGGGCGCGCGGTGGTGCAGCACCATCTCACCATCTAGCACTAGGAAAGGCATTGCGCCCGGCGCCGGCCGTCCAGAGACACGACGCCCCGCCAGCGCGGCTGGAGGCGACGCTAAGCGCGAGTCATTGTGCACCGTCTGCTGCAGCTGCTGCTGCAGCGAGTGGTGGTAGTGCTGCTGCTGGGTGTCGGTTGGTGCTGTCCGTGCCACCCCTGTCTGCTGCAACGCCAAGGCTGCTGTTCCACTAACTGCAGCCATGCCAGGCCCCTTCTGCTGCAGGGCAGCATCCGGCGCTGGGCCGCCCCCGCCCCCGCCCGTTCCGGGCCATCCGGCTGGCGAGGCCGCCGTCATGGCCGACAGCGGGGACGACGAGCGGGCAGGCGGGCAGGCGGGCAGCGCAGACCTGCGGCTGGCCGGCGACACGAGGCGCTGCAGGGCGCCGGTCGGGCCAAGGCGCGTGGCGGGCGACAGTGCGCGCTCAGACACCGGCCGGCTCGCTCCGCCGCCTCCGCCGCCTCCACCCCCGCCGCCTTCGTGCAGCGAGCCAAAAGAGGACGTGGTGCCCAGACCCGAGACGTTCCGGAATGACCTTCGGGTGCTAGCGCTTGCAGAGCTCGGCCGAACGGGCCGCGCAACCTGCGGTAAGACGAAAAAGGTGATCATGGAATTGTACTGGAACATGGCGCATGGGGCCTCATCGCCCCCCCACCCCCCGATCGCTCAATTTGGGTCCCAAAAGGTAATGGATGGCGCTTAGCACCTCTACCTGCTGTGACCAATACTACTTTTCCCTAGGGTTTAGGATTTAGGGTTGAACTTGAACCCCTTTCTTTTCTCCAAGGGGTCAGAAAGGAGAGGGGGGGGAGGCAAGTAGCATAAGTCGCGAGGGAAAGAAAAAATGCCCAAGGGGGAAACCCTAACCCTGAACCCTAAATCACCAATGAAACAAACAACGACTCGCCTGCGCCATGTTGCCATGGTCAGAGAACGCCGGTGGCCAGTGGTTCTCTTGCCACTGCGCCGCTGCTGCACCGCCGGAGCTCGGGGGCCGCGCCATCGCCGACTGGTACAGCAGCCCCAGCATGGACGCCTCGGCTACAGACCCTGACGCAATGCTCGTCCCCCGCCCAGCTGCTGCTGCTGCTGCTGCTGCGGCGGCGGCCCCGACCCCGGCGCCAATCCCTCCCCGCTGCGCTGAGGTAGAAGATGCAGCTGCACCGGGCACGCCGGCGGGCCCGCCGCCGTGCCCGGCCAGAACGGCGGCTCCAGGACCTGGAGGCCCACCGGCAGCGGCTGACGCTGCTGCTGCTGCTGCTGCGTACTGCTGCTCGCTTGGGGCTGCTGCTGCTACTGCTGGGCTGTATCCCTGCTGCTGCTGCCAGAGGCTTTCTCCTCCAGGCTGCAGCTTACTGCGTAGGCTAGTGAGGCTCCCTGCCGAGGCGGGGCGGCTGTAGCGCCGGCGGGGTCCAGTGAAAGGACCCTGCTGCGACGTCGCCCCCCGGAGTAGGTCCGAAACAGGTGTGTACTGGAAGCGAGCTGCCGCAGCTGCAGCAGAGCTTTGGGGGAATATGACGGAGCGCACGGAGGAACCGCTGCCGCTGCCGCCGCCACCGCCAACGGAGACAGGGTTGGGAGCGCTGCCCACCTGTGCGTGGGTGGGTGGGTTACAAGAGGGTTCAGGGTTCAGGGTTGGGCCTGAATTTATTTTTAGAATTAACGAATCTGAGCCCACCCACGGAGCCGCCGCAATAAAACAACTGGTGAAAGGGGAAATCTGAAACCCTGTATCCCAGGCAACCGGTGAGAAAACACATGCACCGTCATTACTGAAAGTCTTTCGACGCGAAACCCTGCACCGACAAAATCTTGCAGGCACAATCTTGCAGACCCTTCTGCATGTGCCGACCATGCAGAATCTTGCACCGACGAAAAAAGAGGAAATAGAAGAGCGACCAGTACATAGATTACAAGAATCATCCATAGGTAGCTCACCTGCGATGGACTAGAAGTGTGGGCTCCATTAACAGAGACGATGGCTGCTGTTGCTGCTGAGGCTGTGTTGCCTGCGGCGGCTGGAGTGCCTGCTGCGGGAGCGGGCGGGTGAGACGTAACATAGTGTGCCTGGTTAGATCCGGAGACTCCCCACTCCGTGCCGTGCGGAGCCGGGGCAGCCCGGGCAGACTCGCCCCGGGCAGGGCCTCCAGCGCCACCGCAGGCAGAGAGTGGCCGGCAGGCAAGAAATGCCTCAGGCCCCCAAGGGCCCGTGCTGTCGTTTTGTTGTTGTTGTTGCTGCTGTTGCTGCTGCTGTTGTTGTTGCTGCTGTTGTTGCAGGCACTGTTGCAGAAATTGTGTCTGGTGCTGCTGCGTCGAGAAGACAACGCCGCCGCCCGACGGAGCCGACGACGCAGGCGGGCAGCCGCCGCGGCCCGAGGTCGCCAGCCCCGCCGCCGCGGCGCTGCCATGCAGCCCGTACCTGACGCCGACGTGGAGGCCGTCCGCCGGCTCCGAGTACCGCGGACCGCCCGCGCCATGGCTCCCCGATTCCGGGCGGCTGCTCGAAGTGCTCAGTGGGCTGCAGGCCGTGCCGATCGGGGGCGGCAGGGGCAGCCCGCCGGGGCCCTGCTGCCACTCTGCCGTGCCGGCCCACTGCGGCCGCGGCGGCTGCGCACCCTCCATCAGCTGGGACTTGACCCTGCGGCGCTCGGTGGCCAGCTGGGCCAGGCGGTCGCGGTGCGCGCGGGCACGCGCTTTTTCCACCTTGACCGTCTCAGACTCTGACTCCTCCTGTGGGCAACGTAGGGGTAAGGGTCAGACTGAATTACCCTCCGGTAGACCGATAACCCTAATGTCACACTTTCACCCTGTGACCATCACCGGCAGCGTGTTTCACACTTGAAGCCTCATGTTGCCACACTTTGTCAAGGTTCCTGTTTAATGGTTATGGACGCCCATGCTAACTGCAACCCCGCGCCCCCCTGGCACCTTCTTCTTCCGCTCTTCGCTGAGGGTCTCAATCGCCTTCTTTGCCTTGCTGGCGTAGGCGCTGCTGTAGATCTCGGCGGATCCACGGAGGAGCTCCTCGTACAAGGCCTGAGGGGCAGAGAGGGCACGGGGAGTAAGCACGGGCGATGGCTGGGTGACGGCCTTATAACAAGTTTGTTTCAAACCTTTATCCCTGTAACGTCTGACACATCTAACGCTGCTGTATTATCCTTCTCACAAGTATTTCTTCTTCCTACTTTTTCGACGCAAGGCATGCAAGTGAAAAAGAAAAGCCCCCCAAGCCAAGGATATGGCCGGGGGATCAGCAGGGGGGCTGGGTGGATGGATCCAGGGTGATGGCCATGTTGGCAGTTTTTTGAACTTATTTCAGGATCATTAGTTTTCCCCAAATGTGTGAAGTAAAAAAAGCCCAGGTGAAATACGGCCGGGGGATGAGCAGGGGAGCGTGATCAGGGGAGGGGGGCCTGGGTGACGCTTTGGGGGCACGCGGTGGGGATGACTGGGCAGTGCGCGACTCTTCACAAACAGTCGTTTCCTGAAGACAGCGCTGCGAGGAACAACGCCTGGCTACACCTCCTCCAAAAACAACGAGCCCGGGAGGGGACGCGGGGGACGGCGCCGGAGGGGACATGGGCCAAAAAGAAAACCTTGCCCGGCGAACATAACGGCATTCCTTGGCAGACCCCCCGCCCTTCCCTGACACCAGCAACCTCGTGATGCTGTTGCCCATTCCCCGGGGGATCCCACCCTTGCCCTAAGGGTGGGATCGAACCCTTAAGGGGGATTCAACCCTTACCTTCCGGGTTTGATCCCCATCCCCCTCTCTCACCAGCAGGAAACGGAGCTTTGCATCCACTCCTCCACATAGACCGGGCAACTCGTTCATGCCGTGGTCCAATCCCACCCTACTTCCTTTTTTTTGTCGATCAATAAAAATCGCCGAAGAAGAAAATAAAAAGGAAATTAGAAAAAGGCGCTAAAAGTTATGATACAAAAATGTGATGCCCTACAGCAATGCTAAAAAGCCCCCCCAAAATAGCGCAGCATAATTGCGCCTTGGAGAAGTCTTAAAGACTTTTTTTGATAACCCTCCCAACTTCAAGGTTTCATACCCACCACCCCCTCACCTGCAGCTTGGGATCGTCTGACGGGTAAATGCGTGTATAGCCTCCCATGTTACTAGCCTCGTACTTCTCGCGCTTACGCACCACCTCGATCCTGCAGGGTTCAGGGTTAATGTTTGAGGATTTATAAGTTTGACCCCCCACACAGGTTCAGGGTTTAGGGTTCCAGGTTCAGCGGTCCAAACTCCTACACAGGTTCAGGGTTCGGGGTTCCAGGTCCGCCCCCCCCCCCCCCCCCCCACACACCACACCACAGCAGGGCTCAGGGTTCAGAGTTCAAGGTTCAGGGTTCAGAAGTACGAACTGCCCCATACTCCACAGCAGAGTTCAAGGTTTAGGGTTCCAAGATTAACCAGTCCCACTCCACCCCCACACACACTGCTGCTGCCATCCCTTAATCTGAATTAACGACTCGATGCACCTCCGCAGTTACTTCTGCCTTGTGTGCTGATGAACAAAGTACTGCACATTCATTTAATTTTGCACCGTATCGCTCTCTCCTGAATCTTCTGCTCATGCGCAAGACCCAGCGCACTCACTTCTGCGCCTCCATATCCTCCAGCAAGCGCGCCGTGCTTGCCCTGGCAGCAGCTGACCCGCCCGGCGCCGAGCCGCCAGAGGGGGCGAACGAAGACGTTGGACAGCCAGCAGGACCGCCCGCCGAGGTTGGGGCCGCCCCAGCCGCCGCTGGGGCGCCGCCTGCGGCGGCAGCCGCAGCGGCGGCGGCCGCTGCTGCGTCTGCCGTTGCCGCTGTCGTGTCTTCGACTTTCTTCTTGACGGAAGGGTCCATGAGCCGCCCGTTGGCCGCGCGCTTCTCTGCCTTTTTTATTCTGCTGATGATCTTGGGGTCGATGCGAGCAAGCTGGATGGTGTCCTGCGAGAGGTTCAGTGTTTAACATTCAGGGTGCATCGGTCTGTGGTCAATAGCATCCCCTCAAGTTCAGGACTAAACGTAATATTATTTCAAGTGCCTTCAGTCCAAGGCTGGGGGTTCACAACCCTTCACTGACACTAGCTCAGTGCCTCTCCCACACAAAGTCACATTTTCATGGGAGGTCACACAGGCCGGCAAGGCCTGTCCCTCACCCCCTGGCAATAAGCCTCCAACAAGGATCTCTCTATCAACTGAAACCATCTCCTAGTTTGGGGTTAAGGGTACCACCTAAACCCTAATGCCCTCCCACTAAAACCCACTCCATCCACTCAGACTAGCCCTTCCTTGATGGCCATGCCCATGTCTCGGGTCGGGGTTTTAACGGCCAAAATCCCTTTTAACCCTGAACCTTCCCACTGGGACCAGCTCATAGTTTCTGGTTTAAGGGTTAAAACTACAAATCCTCTTACCAAGGCTCCCTCTTCTCCCCTGCATCTACTCATACTTTAGGGTTTAGGATTGCGATTTTAACTACTGCACCCGTACCCTCCCACCTTCGTCTGCTCCTATTTATCGTATTGTTTTATAGGGGTACGCTTTCGACTACGGTACCCAAATCCTTAACCCTCCCACCACCTGTATCAGCTCCTAGTGAATAATTTAGGTTTGTGATTTTGACTACCCAAACCCTCAACAGACCAGGCCCTTGAACCCTGAACCCATTTTAGCCACCCAGGCCCTAAACCCTCGCACCTGTATCAGCTCCTCCTTGATGGCCAGGTCCAGCGGGGAATCGATGTTGAAAGAAGGCGAGTGGTTGACCTCAATCAGCCACGGCCGCAGCTCCGCATCCAGCATCACATCGTAACCAAGGATCTCAAAGCAGCTAAATCCGTCATTGTCAATCGGCATCACGCTGCGAGGAGGTACAGGGTTAAGGGTTCAGCAGGGTGTTTGGGATAGGGTTTAGGTTCAGCAGGGTGTTTGGGATAGGGTTTAAGGTTCAGCAGGGTGTATGGGATAGGGTTTAAGGTTCAGCAGGGTGTTTGGGATAGGGTTTAAGGTTCAGCAGGGTGTTTGGGATAGGGTTTAAGGTTCATCAGGGTGTTTGGGATAGGGTTTAGGTTCAGCAGGGTGTTTGGGATAGGGTTTAAGGTTCAGCAGGGTGTATGGGATAGGGTTTAGGTTCAGCAGGGTGTTTGGGATAGGGTTTAAGGTTCAGCAGGGTGTTTGGGATAGGGTTTAAGGTTCAGCAGGGTGTATGGGATAGGGTTTAGGTTCAGCAGGGTGTTTGGGATAGGGTTTAGGTTCAGCAGGGTGTTTGGGATAGGGTTCAAGGTTCATCAGGGTGGTTGGGATAGGGTTTAGGTTCAGCAGGGTGTTCGGGATAGGGTTCAAGGTTCAGCAGGGTGTTTGGGATAGGGTTTAGGTTCAGCAGGGTGTTTAGGATAGGGTTCAAAGTTCAGCATGGTGTTTGTGATAGGGTTTAAGGTTCAGCAGGGTGTTTGGGATAGGGTTTAGGTACAGCAGGGTGTGGGGGATATGGTCTAGGGTTCAGCAGGGTGTGGGGGATAGGGTTTAGGGTTCAGCAGGGTGTATGGGATAGGGTTTAAGGTTCAGCAGGGTGTTTGGGATAGGGTTTAGGGTTAAGCAGGGTGTGGGGGATAGGGTTTAGGGTAAAACAGGGTGTGGGGGATAGGGTTAAGGGTTATGCAGGGTGTGTGGGATAGGTTTTACGATTAAGCAGGGTGTGGGGGATACGGTTTAGGGTCAAGCAGGGTGCGGGGTATACGGTTTACGGGTCGACCATTATGTGGGGTATAGGGTCCAGGGTGAACCAGGGTGTAGGGCACATAGAATAGTGTTCAGGGTACATCAGGGTCACACACAAAAACGCCAGTTTGAGAGGGTCCATGGCTGGGGACTGCAAGTAAGCAGAAAGGCGGTTTAGCAGGACGCCACCCAGTGTCGTCGCCTGCGATAGTCGTTTTTGTGCAGCGGCTGCACGCTGAAGTGATGGAGCATCAGTCCCAAGTCGAGAGTCAATGCGTCATCGTATTTAAGCTGGGGCGTCAGTCTCAAGTAAAAAGTTATCGCCACATACCTGCTTGACCCACTGACCCCCGCCTCGCCTGTGCTATATTTGTTTTGGGCCAGCGGCTGCACGCTGATAATAGCATCAGTCCTCAGTCGATGATACTCCTAGTTCAGCAGAGGCGTCAGACCAAGATGGAGAGTAATTGCGTTCTAGTTTGACCCCCAGTCCCCGGCCTCACCTACATAGTTTAGGGTTTCGTTTGACCTCCATTCCCCCCCCCTTCACCTGCGGTAGTTGTTTTTTAGCAGCGGCTGCACACTGATTAGGGACTTGATAATGACCTCCGTGATAGAGCCCCACACCTGGTCCCAGTTGTGACCTGAAGCAGGAGGGTTTAGCGTTGAGGGCTTAAGGGTTTAAGGTATTTAATTTAAGAGTTTTAGGGTTCTTAACCCAGTCCCATTAGTGACCTGAAGCAGGAGGGTCAATAGGAGAGGGCGGGGCGGTGAGGGGGCAGGGGCAAGATACAGGGTGCGGGGGCAAGACGGTATTGAGGGGGCGGGGCGAGGCAGAGACAGGATGCAGGGGGGGGGGAGAGTCAACAGGAAGGGTGGGAGGGGGCAGGGGCAGAATGCAGGGGAGGGGGAGGGGGGTTGGTGTGAGGGCTTGGGGCAAGGCGGGAGAGGGCCAGGTCAGCAGGGTCAAAACGCAGGGGGCGGGAGGGTTGGCATGAGAGGGGGTAGCGGTAGTGGGGAAGGATGCAAGTCGGGGGAAAGTCAACATAAGGGGGCGGGAGGGGGCAGGGGCAGAATGCAGGGGGGCGGGGGGAGTGTTGTGAATCGATGCAGGACAGGATCTGTGACATGAGGGAGGGAAGGGGCGTTGGCCGGGGATCGGCAGGGGGGGCGTGATGGATCAAGGGGAGGGCTTGATGGCACAACGTGCCCCATATCTCACCTTCGCAACCTTTAACCCTAAACCCTTGATCCCCCTTGACCCCTTACCCTAAACACAGATCGCAGGGTCACCTTCCTAACCCGTAACCCTGAACCTTATAAAAGCAGATCACCGGGTCACCTTCTAAAGCCTGAACCCTATGAAAGCAGACCGCCGGCTCACCTTCTAAACCCTTAACCCTCAACGTAGACCGTCTGCTCACCTTCTGAGGTCAAGTAGTCCGCTAGCTGCTGCAGCCCTAGCTTACTCGCATCTTCCGCGTCCTCAGCCCCGCCCTTGTTCGCCACAAACGTCTCATTGTGCTTGTTGACCGCGTAGTTGGTGAGGTGCATGTATGAGATGTCCAGGTTGGAGGCCTGAGGGGGGAGGGCGGGAAGACAATACAGATATGCCTGAAGGGAGGGCGAGGGGACAAACAAGGATTGCAAGACATGAGGGGGTGAGGGACAACAAAAAATACTTTGCTGAAGGGTGAAACGGAGACAGCTTGAATTCCAAAACCTGATGGATTTATGCCGACGGGCAGGATTCATTTTACATGCTAGGTTTCAGTCCCAGATCAAGATGGACACAAACATGACACCAGCATCATTATATCAACCATTTCGTGGACAAGCAAGGGAATACCGATGGTCATATGTTTCGTCGACAGCTAACTCAGCATGGATATCAGGCCTGCAACAGTAATAAGACAGGTCCGTGCCATGCACCTGCTTTTAGGTCATGTTATGGACTCATGGTGCATGTTGCTGGTTCCCCCCTGGTCTGCACCGCCTATCCTTTTCGAAAAAGCTGTGGGTGGCTGTGTTGACTTTGCACCAGCAACATGCGCCTCCCGTCTTTAGAGTGACATGCTTCTCAGCGCAGATCCTTGCCACAAAAACAACGAGGCAGGCCCGTACCATGGACATGTGCCTCCCCCCTCACCTTAGGCGTGACATACTTCTCAGTGCAGATCCTCGCTAGCCCCTCCCTGAACACGAACACCCGCAGCGGGTCCACCGACAGCACCTGCAGGGTGAGAGATGGGAGGGGAGGGTGGGCAGATCGGTAGTTGAAAACGAGCAGGTGGGGAGTGGGAGGGGAAGGTGGGCAGGTCGGTAGTTGAAAACGAGCAGGTGGGGAGTGGGAGGGAAGGGTGGGCAGGTCGGTAGTTGAGGACGGGCGGGTGGGGAGTGGGAGGGGAAGGTGGACAGGTCGGTAGTTGAAAACGAGCAGGTGGGGAGTGGGAGGGGAGGGTGGGCAGGTCGGTAGTTGAAAACGAGCAGGTGGGGAGTGGGAGGGGAAGGTGGGCAGGACAATAGTTGAGGACGGGCGGGTGGGGAGTGGGAGGGGAGAGTGGGCAGGTCGGAAGTTGAAAACGAGCAGGTGGGGAGTGGGAGGGGAGGGTGGGCAGGTCGGTAGTTGAGGACGGGCGGGTGGGGAGTGGGATGGGAGGGTGGGCAGGTCGGTAGTTGAAAACGAGCAGGTGGGGAGTGGGAGGGGAGGGTGGGCAGGTCAGTAGTTGAAAACGAGCAGGTGAGGAGTGGGAGGGGAAGGTGGGCAGGTCGGTAGTTGAAAACGAGCAGGTGGGGAGTGGGAGGGGAGGGTGGGCAGGTCGGTAGTTGAGGACGGGCGGGTGGGGAGTGGGAGGGGAGGGTGGGCAGGTCGGTAGTTGAAAACGAGCAGGTGGGGAGTGGGAGGGGAGGGTGGGCAGGTCGGTAGTTGAGGACGGGCGGGTGGGGAGTAGGAGGGGAAGGTGGGCAGGACGATAGTTGAGGACGGGCGGGTGGGGAGTGGGAGGGGAAGGTGGGCAGGACGGTAGTTGAGGATGGGCGGGTGGGGAGTGGGAGGGAGAGGTGGGCAGGTCGGTAGTTGAGGACAGGCGAGTGAGACGTGGGAGGGGAAGGTGGGCAGGTCGGTAGTTGAGGACGGGCGGGTGGGGAGTGGGAGGGGAAGGTGGCCAGGACGGTAGTTGAGGACGAGCGGGTGGGGAGTGGGAGGGGAGAGTGGGCAGGACGATAGTTGAGGACGGGCGGGTGGGGAGTGGGAGGGGAAGGTGGGCAGGTCGGTAGTTGAGGACGGGCGGATGGGGAGTGGGAGGGGAGGGTGGGCAGGTCGGTAGTTGAGGACGGGCGGGTGGGGAGTGGGAGGGGAAGGTGGGCAGGTCGGTAGTTGAGGACGGGCAGGTGGGGAGTGGGAGGGGAAGGTGGGCAGGTCGGTAGTTGAGGACGGGCGGGTGAGAGGTGGGAGGGGAAGGTGGGCAGGTCAGTAGTTGAGGAAGGGCGGGTGGGGAGCGGGAGGGGAAGGTGGGCAGGTCAGTAGTTGAGGAAGGGCGGGTGGGGAGTACGGGCGGCATCAGTTGCCCTCCTGGTGTAGATTCTGCACATGTCAGCTCTCCCCTCTTTCCCTCAGTCCCCCCCTATCCACCTGGCATCAGTTGCCCTTCTGTGCGCCCACCAGGGTGTTAAGTCTGCACATGTCAGCCCTCCCCTCATTTCAGTGCCATGCAGATGAGCGTGCAGATGTCGATGTTGATGCGAACTCTCCAGCCCCCCTCCCCCCTTCCCCGAACATCTGTTGCCTCCCACTGCCCTCACCAGCGTATATATCCGCAAGTCGTACTTGAACCCGTTGATAAGGTGAGGCTTGGGCAGGTAGTGCTGTGCCACAATGTTTGGCGTGTCCATCTCTTTGAGAAGCTTATGCACCATCTCCTCCTTGCCACCCTGCACACACACACACACACACGCAGGGGGCGGGTAATTCGTACAACGCCAGAAAATGTAAGCTTTTGCAACATCTCCTCTTTGCCACCCTGAATAAACACACACACACACATACACAAAGGGGAGGGGTCATACGATGTCAAGGGCCAAGGAGCCCTACTAGCATGACCTTCTAGCTTGACCCAGCTTTGGACATGCAGCAGCCTGCCTGCCCCCTACCTGCATGAGCCGGATGCCCTTCCCCTTGCGACCATAAACCTACTCGCGTACCTGCATGAGCCGGATGCCCTTTCCTTGGCAGATACCCTTCCCCGAGCGGATACTCTTCCCCGGGCGGCCTTAAACCTACTCGCGTACCTGCATGAGCCGGATGCCCTTCCCCTGGCAGCCCGCGTCCGGCTTGAGGATGTAGATCTGCTTCTTTCCCCTGGACTTAACATCATTCAGCAGCTCCTGCCGCACAATGAAACACATGACAGATCAGAAAAGGGGCCATCCGGCCATTGGGTGCAGCGCGCAATGAATCACACCACAAATTAGGTAAGGGGCCAGCGGGTGCAGCGCGCAATGAATCACACCACAGATTAGGTAAGGGGCCAGCGGGTGCAGCGCGCAATGAATCACACCACAGATTAGGTAAGGGGCCAGTGGGTGCAGCGCGCAATGAATCACACCACAGATTAGGTAAGGAGCCAGCGGGTGCAGCGCGCAATGAATCACACCACAGATTAGGTAAGGGGCCAGCGGGTGCAGCGCGCAATGAATCACACCACAGATTAGGTAAGGGGCCAGCGGGTGCAGCGCGCAATGAATCACACCACAGAATAGGTAAGGGGCCAGCGGGTGCAGCGCGCAATGAATCACACCACAGATTAGGTAAGGGGCCAGCGGGTGCAGCGCGCAATAAATCACGCCACAGATTAGGTAAGGGGCCAGCGGGTGCAGCGCGCAATGAATCACACCACAGATTAGGTAAGGGGCCAGCGGGTGCAGCGCGCAATGAATCACACCACAGATTAGGTAAGGGGCCAGCGGGTGCAGCACGCAATGAATCACACCACAGATTAGGTAAGGGGCCAGCGGGTGCAGCGCGCAATGAATCACACCACAGAATAGGTAAGGGGCCAGCGGGTAATGAATCACACCACAGATTAGGGAAGGGGCCAGCGGGTGCAGCGCGCAATGAATCACACCACAGAATAGGTAAGGGGCCAGCGGGTGCAGCGCGCAATGAATCACACCACAGATTAGGTAAGGGGCCAGCGGGTGCAGCGCGCAATGAATCACACCACAGATTAGGTAAGGGGCCAGCGGGTGCAGCGCGCAATGAATCACACCACAGATTAGGTAAGGGGCCAGCGGGTGCAGCGCGCAATGAATCACACCACAGAATAGGTAAGGGGCCAGTGGGTGCAGCGCGCAATGAATCACACCACAGATTAGGTAAGGGGCCAGCGGGTGCAGCGCGCAATGAATCACACCACAGAATAGGTAAGGGGCCAGCGGGTGCAGCGCGCAATGAATCACACCACAGATTCGGTAAGGGGCCAGCGGGTGCAGCGCGCAATGAATCACACCACAGATTAGGTAAGGGGCCAGCGGGTGCAGCGCGCAATGAATCACACCACAGATTAGGTAAGGAGCCAGCGGGTGCAGCGCGCAATGAATCACACCACAGATTAGGTAAGGGGCCAGCGGTTGCAGCGCGCAATGAATCACACCACAGATTAGGTAAGGAGCCAGCGGGTGCAGCGCGCAATGAATCACACCACAGATTAGGTAAGGGGCCAGCGGGTGCAGCGCGCAATGAATCACACCACAGATAAGGTAAGGAGCCAGCGGGTGCAGCGCGCAATAAATCACACCACAGATTAGGTAAGGGGCCAGCGGGTGCAGCGCGCAATGAATCACACCACAGATTAGGTAAGGGGCCAGCGGGTGCAGCGCGCAATGAATCACACCACAGATTAGGTAAGGGGCCAGCGGGTGCAGCGCGCAATGAATCACACCACAGATTAGGTAAGGGGCCAGCGGGTGCAGCGCGCAATGAATCACACCACAGATTAGGTAAGGGGCCAGCGGGTGCAGCGCGCAATGAATCACACCACAGATTAGGTAAGGGGCCAGCGGTTGCAGCGCGCAATGAATCACACCACAGATTAGGTAAGGAGCCAGCGGGTGCAGCGCGCAATGAATCACACCACAGATTAGGTAAGGGGCCAGCGGGTGCAGCGCGCAATGAATCACACCACAGATAAGGTAAGGAGCCAGCGGGTGCAGCGCGCAATAAATCACACCACAGATTAGGTAAGGGGCCAGCGGGTGCAGCGCGCAATGAATCACACCACAGATTAGGTAAGGGGCCAGCGGGTGCAGCGCGCAATGAATCACACCACAGATTAGGTAAGGGGCCAGCGGGTGCAGCGCGCAATGAATCACACCACAGATTAGGTAAGGGGCCAGCGGGTGCAGCGCGCAATGAATCACACCACAGATTAGGTAAGGAGCCAGCGGGTGCAGCGCGCAATGAATCACACCACAGATTAGGTAAGGGGCCAGCGGGTGCAGCGCGCAATGTATCACACCACAGATTAGGTAAGGGGCCAGCGGGTGCAGCGCGCAATGAATCACACCACAGATTAGGTAAGGGGCCAGCGGGTGCAGCGCGCAATGAATCACACCACGGATTAGGTAAGGGGCCAGCGGGTGCAGCGCGCAATGAATCACACCACAGATTAGGTAAGGGCCAGCGGGTGCAGCGCGCAATGAATCACACCACAGATTAGGTAAGGGCCAGCGGGTGCAGCGCGCAATGAATAGGTAAGGGGCCGGCGGGTGCAGCGCGCAATGAATAGGTAAGGAGCCAGCAGGTGCAGCGCGCAATGAATAGGTAAGGGGCCAGCGGGTGCAGCGCGCAATGAATAGGTAAGGGGCCAGCGGGTGCAGCGCGCAATGAATAGGTAAGGGGCCAGCGGGTGCAGCGCGCAATGAATAGGTAAGGGGCCAGCGGGTGCAGCGCGCAATGAATAGGTAAGGGGCCAGCGGGTGCAGCGCGCAATGAATAGGTAAGGGGCCAGCGGGTGCAGCGCGCAATGAATAGGTAAGGGGCCAGCGGGTGCAGCGCGCAATGAATAGGTAAGGGGCCAGCGGGTGCAGCGCGCAATGAATAGGTAAGGGGCCAGCAGGTGTGGCTTTTAATTTACAGAGCTGTCTGGTGGTTATGATGTCAGCTTAACATCATTTGCAGCAGCCAGAAGCCATCTGGCACTGTTGGCTGGCAGTTACAGCAGATCTAGATGCCTAGCTGTCTTTTGCTTCAGTCAGGTACAGCCTGCCATGGGCCACTGTTGGTTGCAGCCTGCCATTTGCTGTAGTTAGTTGCAGTCTGCAGTTTGCTGCAGTCAGCCTTTTGCTGTAGTTAGTTGCATTCTGCAGTTTGCTGCAGTCAGCCATTTGCTGCAGTCAGGTGCAGCCAGCCTGCCCTGGGCCGCAGCTAGTTGCAACAGGTAACACACAGTGAAAGCATCCTCTGCAGATCTACACCTTTATCTGCCAGGATCTCCCAGGGCTAGATCTAGAATCTAGATGTGTAGCTTTCATTTGCTGCAGATCACTGCAGATCACTAGATCAGTACTGGGTGAAAAGCACAGAGGGCCACATGAGCCCCCTGAGTCCCTGACCATGCAAGTGCTCAGGGATAACGGCTGAAGATTTAGGGTTAAGGGTGTGGATTTAGGGTTTAAAGTGTAGATTTTAGATTCAGGGTGAAATGCCCTGATAGACTCAGGGATCAGGATAACCGGCTGAAGGTTTAGGGTGGAGATGTTAGGGATTAGGGTGGAGATTTAGGGTTCAGGTTGAAAAGCACCCATTGTGCCATATGCCCTCCTGGGGAACACAGGTTCAGGTCTCAGGGTTAAGGGGGGCCATTCTAGAACGAAGTGTTTTGGGGTGAAGATTTGGGGTGAAGGGTGAAGGGCTTAGGGTGAAAGGTTAAGGCTGAGGGGTCAAGGGCATTGGAATGTGTGTGGTAAGGGTCCCCCCCACCTGCAGGTTTGTTGGGACAAAATATTTAGGGTGAAGGGTTTCGGGTGGAGGGTGAAGGGTGAAGGGTTTTCAGTGGAGGGTTCAGGGTGAAGGTCTTCATATTCAGTTGAAGGGGATAAGGCATTTCAATGTACGCGGCTAGCCGGGCTAGGGTCCCGCCCCACCTGCAGGTCAGTCGGCAGCGTGAACGTCTTGGGGAAGAAGTCGTAGTGGTCCGGGAACATCTTCTGGATCTTCTGCAGGTTGCGCGCCATAGAGCGCTTCCGACAAAGCTCAAGCATGCCGTTGAAATGGTTGATTTTCTGTTTGAGATCGGGGGGCAAGAGCGCAGGGAAGGTTGGTTGGTTTTCCGAACGCACGGGGGACACAAGTGCAGGGGAGGTGGGTTGATCTTCTGAAGGAGCGGGGGACAAGATTGCAGGGGGACGTCGGATGATTTTACGATAGTGCAGGGGACGTCGGTTGGTTTTGTGAGAGAGAGAGAAACACAAGTGCGGGGGATGCTGGTTGAATTGGTGGGACTAGGGATGTTGGTTAGTATGATCCAGGACATGGTACCCAGTTGGCAGCACAGCTGGGGCATGCCGTTCAATTTGGGGGTTTTCTGAGAGGGCGAGAGACACGCACGCAGCAGGGGGCGGGGCGGGGGATGGCGAGCAGGGACGTGTGCCGTCATCAACACCGGAGCACCGGCACTAGAAACAGCCCCTGCTCCGAAACCCCCTCTCATCCCCCACTGCCCCTCAGACCATACAACCCTAGCTAGGGGGGGGTGAGGGCGTCCCTGTTCCGAAACCCCCTCTCATCCCCCACTGCCCCTCAGACCATACAACCCTAGCTAGGGGGGGGTGAGGGCGTCCCTGTTCCGAAACCCCCTCTCATCCCCCACTGCCCCTCAGACCATACAACCCTAGCTAGGGGGGGGTGAGGGCATCCCTGTTCCGAGACCCCCTCTCATCCCCCACTGCCCCTCAGACCATACAACCCTAGCTAGGAGGGGGTGAGGGCATCCCTGTTCCGAAACCCCCTCTCATCCCCCACTGCCCCTCAGACCATACAACCCTAGCTAGGGGGGGTGAGGGCATCCCTGCTCAAAAACCACATCTCACCCCCCTTGCCCCCAAGACCCTGTCTGATGTACTGTCACTGTACTGCCACTGATGTACTGCCACAAAGGGCATGACTGCCTCCACCCCTTCACCCCCGTCTCACCCATGCAGTGCCCACCCAGATATTTCACACCTCAACCTCCGGATCCAGAACTCTACCCACTAAGCTCAATACCCCCCCCCTCACACACACACAACCCTCCACCCCGCCGCACCCCCCACCCTGCCGCGACAGTCTGACCGTGCACCGCACCCCCCTTTCACTGAACTCAACAGCTACCGCACCCTGCACCACCGACCTCACTGCATCCCCCCCCCCCCCGCTGCAACACTTCGACCCTGCACCGCACTGACCCCCCCCCTAACTGGGCTGCTCCCCTAGTCTCCCATCCCGCCGCGGCACCAGCCTCATCCCCCTCCCACAGCCCCCACTAGTTCTGCCGAGGCCCAAACTGGACTTTTTTTGCATGCTGGTTTTGATTTATTACAACGGGGGGCCGACCGCTGAGCAGCCATTGTCCCTACTGTTAGATCTGGAGAGTCAGATCCCAGACAGACAAACCAAAAAAATAGAGCTGGTTCAGCTCAGGGTAAGTCAATCTCAGAGAGACCGAAATCATACCGGACTCTTATCGAGATAGATGATGCGCTCGGGTTCAGGAACATCTTCCTCTTCCCAATGTGCATGCTGTGTTCAGGGATAATTAAGGATGAGGTTTCATGGTGACCTGAATGATGCTGAAGTAGCTGATGCATTGCAGGGGTCCGGGGTTCAGGTCCGTGCTCAAAAACATTACTCCGGCTACGAGTCCACGTTTGGCAGGCCACCCTGCGGCCGCTGAAGGCCTGGTTGGGACCCAACCTGGACCGGACTAAGAGTGGTGGCCAAGGCAGCATGGCAGACCACAACTGGGGCTGCCAGCCAGATGCCCGAGTGTAGCTGACATGTAGATGAGTCACGGGAAAAATACACATTGGGCCACATACCTGAATATTTTGGAGCCGGATGATACACTCAACGCTGACCGACGCTGACTGAGGTGTCAATCCAATAGATCTCCCACTTCTTACCCCTACTCCAACCTGCCCCCTCCCTTCCCATACCACTGACCCTCTGTTACTTGCATCTAATTGAAACGGATAATGCGCTCAATGCTGACCGAGGTGTCGATCCAGTAGATCTCCCACTCCTTGCCCCCACCCTCGCCCGCCCCCTCCCTTCCCATACCACTGACCCTCTTTTACTTGCATCTAATTGAAACGGATGATGCGCTCAATGCTGACCGAGGTGTCGATCCAGTAGATCTCCCACTCCTTGCCCCCACCCTCGCCCGCCCCCTCCCTACACACGCCCCTGGCTCTCTCTACCTGAATCTTATTGAGGCGTATGATGCGCTCAATGCTGACCGAGGTGTCGATCCAGTAGATCTCCCACTCCTTGCCCCCACCCTCGCCCGCCCCCTCCCTACACACACCCCTGGCTCTCTTTACCTGAATCTTATTGAGGCGTATGATGCGCTCAATGCTGACCGAGGTGTCGATCCAGTAGATCTCCCACTCCTAGCCCCCACCCTCGCCCGCCCCCTCCCTACACACACCCCTGGCTCTCTCTACCTGAATCTTATTGAGGCGTATGATGCGCTCAATGCTGACCGAGGTGTCGATCCAGTAGATCTCCCACTCCTAGCCCCCACCCTCGCCCGCCCCCTCCCTACACACACCCCTGGCTCTCTCTACCTGAATCTTATTGAGGCGTATGATGCGCTCAATGCTGACCGAGGTGTCGATCCAGTAGATCTCCCACTCCTAGCCCCCACCCTCGCCCGCCCACTCCCTACACACACCCCTGGCTCTCTCTACCTGAATCTTATTGAGGCGTATGATGCGCTCAATGCTGACCGAGGTGTCGATCCAGTAGATCTCCCACTCCTAGCCCCCACCCTCGCCCGCCCCCTCCCTACACACACCCCTGGCTCTCTCTACCTGAATCTTATTGAGGCGTATGATGCGCTCAATGCTGACCGAGGTGTCGATCCAGTAGATCTCCCACTCCTAGCCCCCACCCTCGCCCGCCCCCTCCCTACACACACCCCTGGCCCTCTAACCTGAATCTTATTGAGGCGTATGATGCGCTCAATGCTGACCGAGGTGTCGATCCAGTAGATCTCCCACTCCTAGCCCCCACCCTCGCCCGCCCACTCCCTACACACACCCCTGGCTCTCTCTACCTGAATCTTATTGAGGCGTATGATGCGCTCAATGCTGACTGAGGTGTCAGTCCTGTACATCTCCCACTCCTTGCCCCCACCCTCGCCCGCCCCCTCCCTACACACGCCCCTGGCTCTCTCTACCTGAATCTTATTGAGGCGTATGATGCGCTCAATGCTGACTGAGGTGTCGGTCCAGTAGATCTCCCACTCTTCATCATCGCCAACCTCCTTCCAGCCCAGCTTACGCTGCACGATCCGCACTGCGGAGGAAAGGGAGCAAAGGATAAGCGGTGCGGATCGAAAAGGCTGGATTCACTGTTGTATTTCGATCGAAATTTGTCACAGTCGGACTTTGTCACAAAAGGCTCGATTCAAATTCAAATTTTAGCAAGGCGACTCGTGACCCGTGGCTACACTGGCTGCGCGCCGCCTACTTCTCGAAGGACCCCTCCAAGATCCGAGTCTTTTCTGCGCCTAGTCTAATGCCCCTTCGGTCCTCACTGACCTGGATGTAGTGGCCCCCCTTCCTTTGGGTCGCCCCAACTATCGTACTACGTTTCCCACAGGTCCATGCTCTATCTCATGGCCCCTATGAACAAAACCTCTCTTCCCGCCTAGCCAGTCCATCAAAGGCTATCGGGTGCAAACCAGTGGGTAGATCCTGCAACCTCCTTCTTATCCCCCCTCATAACATAAAACTCTTCGGCCTTTCCGTTTTGTTAAAGGCTGTGGGTGCTGAACGGTAGGTACAAACTGCAGCAACTGTGCATGGCTCCATCATCTGCCTCGTCACCACTGCTACTATGCTGTGCCCATGGCACGGCTACCTTGCCTTGCTCATTTGCCTCTTCTCGCAGGTGTAGTGGCGGTCCCGTCTTGCAGTTACTAGTAGTTTGCAAGATGCAATTGCAAATAGCGTTGCTTGTTGGCCGTTTGCATAGTCTTATTGCAGTTTGCAAGGCTTGCTTCCCAATCCGTGGCTCAATTTTAATTTTACATGTTTATTTAATACTGTGCATGATGGCTCGATTATACGTTGCATGGCTCAATTGCACTTCGCATGGTGAATTGTACTCAGCATGGTTAAATTACAAGTTGCGTGGCTAGATTTCACTTTCAATGCATGATAGCAGTTAGCATGGTCCTTCAATCACTTGAGTCATCCCTTGGTGCGGGATTCAGGATAGAATGTGTTGCCAGATTTTGGCATAGTGCACATCAGTTGGGTGGGTTTGAGGGGGAGGTCAGGGGCGTGTTTTAAAGGACCAGATTTGAGAGGCAAGGTCTAAAGGGACAATCTTGAACATCTTACTACGGACCTTGCCAGTGCAGGCGGCACCAAGCATATCCCATGCATGGAAGGAGCTAGTCGGGGTTGGCATGCATGAGCGATGAGGGGCACGTACCGAGGGGGAGAAGCACCCGACACGTCGCATGTGAGAGCGGGAGTAATCCAGCACAACACATGCGGGAACAGATCTGGTCATAAGGCTCTACTGGGAGGCTCTTTTTAAGTCAGCTGATACGAGGCATGGTGGCGGTGACGCAGGTGCTGCCCCCCTCCCTCTCTTCCATGTTCCCCTGCGCTGGTTCCAGACTCTGCTGCCGCTGTTTGTTTTGCTGCTCCTCCTGTAGCATTTGCTTGCTCAAAAAATGCGTCGTCGTCGTCGTCGCCTCAGTTATGTCCGGGTGGGCTGTGGCGATATGTTGCAACCCAACACTACCCAAAGTACTAACTCAGGCGCACACGCCCACTGGGATACTCACATATTTCATACTTGCAATTGGACAAGTTAATGCGGATGGTCGCGGGTGCCTTCTTCTTTTTCTTCCGCTTCTTGGCCCTGCATGTGTGTGTGCGATGAAATCAGACCTGCACATCGGGAGCGCAGCGGGTGCGCCTGCACGAAGGCCGCTGCGCGCTCAGAAATGCAATCGATTAATGTGGTGAAAGGCCTTACATGTCAGCTGCCTGCGCGTCCACATCGTTGGCCTCATCCTTGGAAACAGACCTATCGATGGGCCGGTAAGCCTGCAAGTCCTCCTCCTCCTGCTCACCCAGCAGCTCCTCGTATTCGGATATTGCCCCAAAGCCGAGGTCGTCCATTCTAATGATTTATCGAGGCCTACCACAAGCAGGATTTCAGAGCGTTTGCCATGTCCACGTCATACGCCAAGTCAACCCATATTTATAACGCTTCGTTGCATGAAGGGATGACAATTTCCGGGCTGGCTGAGCCAATGGCGCATGACGTAACACAATGCCAATTGGGCTTGCCTTCTTGACCTACCTGTGACTCGTAAATACACAGCTGTGCTACATTCAGGCAGAAAACGCTACATCGGTAGTTATCCAGATAAACATAATATTATTAAGTACCTGATGGCTCGTGGACGTTCAGGTGGGTTTCACGACGTACCGGTAATGTGCACCCATCTTCACGGTACCTTCCATTTTCCATGTTTGCGTCCCAGGCCTCTGTTTTTACATCCCTGTGAATATGTCTTTAACTGCACTGCTTTGGTTTACTTAATTGTCGCACATTTTGCCAGGCTTCTCTCCCCGGGGTCGACTTTGACATGACACGCTCAATTTCTTCGCAGCCCCTGCACCCGCCCGCTCGGCCTCTGCAGCGGCGGCAAGACCTAGACCTGCGGCATCTCCATCCCACTCCACCTCTGCCAAGCCTTCAACCCCCCAGGCACCGCAGTCCTCTTCCTGGTTCGGTTCAAAGCCTGCCGCTGCACCACCTGCCCATAAAGGTAAGCTCTGCACACGATACGTGTGTGCCCTCGCGGTTTTTCTGCCATGATGCACTTCCTCCGGCGGAGAAGCCGAGAAGGGTACGGGGAAGATTCTGGAGGACCTCGGGGGCGCCGTTGACGTAAACAGCTCGGCAATATTTTCGCAAGCGTGGAAACTGCGATAAATAGTGTCAAGGACGGCAACATAGTACCCTATGACCCATAACGCTATATCCCCCCCCCTGCCGTCCACTTGCCCATCATTCCTTCACCCCGAACTCCCCGGTCAGTCTATCCGACTATCCCTCCCACCCTCCATGCTGGCCTATGGGCTTTGGCTCATCTGTTGCTGCTATTTCATTGAGAGGGATTCCACACCCAATAGTGTTGGCAATAAAAGTGTTATGCTCCTCGTCTGCCGCTGACCTGCTGCTGGCCTGCTGCCAGTCATTCGTAAGCCTGTTACTGGCCTGTTGCTGACCAGCATCTGCTATCCGTTGATCTGCTGCTGCGGAGCAGCAGGAGCAGCTATACCTGAACAACTGACCTACTGCTGCGTCTGCAGCTCTGTTGCTATTCTGATGCAGCATCTGTTACGTAGCTACTGACCTGCTGCTGGTCTGCGCATCTGCTGCTGACCTGCTGCTCCTATGCACCTTTTTTGCAGCAACAGCTGTTGCCTACCTGCTGCTGCCTTTGCTCATCTTCTGCTGACCTGCTGCCTCCATGCTGCCTCTCTGCTGCTGCAGCTTCTGCCAACCTGCTGCAGCATCTTTGAACTTGTTCTGCTCATGTGCTGCTGACCTGCTGCTCCTATGCTGCTGCTCTGCTGCTGTAGCTGCGGCCCACCCGCCAGCCGTGTCATCTGGAAACTCCGGTGGCGGCATGATGGGCGGTCTCATGGGATCCGTTGTCCAAGGTCAGTAGCCAACACCTAGGCAGGCTTTGGGGGGAAGGTGCTCGCGGTATAGGAGGTGCTGGCCGCGGCAGCATGATGGGCGGTCTTATGGGATCGGTTGTCCAAGGTCAGTAGCCAACACCTAGTGGGAGGTGTTGGCGGTGACGGTGGTGCTAGCCGCGGCGGCATGATGGGCGGTCTTATGGGTTCGTTTGTGCAACGTAAGCAGCCACCACCTAGACAGGGTTTGGGGGGAGGTGGTGGTGGTGATGGTGGCTTGATGGGCGGTCTTATGGCATCAATTGTTCAAGGTAAGCAGCCACCACCTAGACAGGACTTGGGGGGAGAGTTGTTGGCGGTGGTGATGGTGGCATGATACCTTAGGACCTTAAGGGATCCATTGTCGAAGGTGAGTAGCCAGCACCTAGACAGGACTTGGGGGGAGAGGTGTTGGCGGTGGTGGTGGTGGTGGCATGACGGGCAGTCTTATGGGTTCTGTCGTGCAAGGTGAGCAGCTACCAATGAGACATGTGTTTGGAGGAGGCGTATGTGGTGGTGATGGTGGCATGATGTGCGGTCTTATGGGATCCATTGTTCAAAGTGAGCAGCCACCACCCACACAGGCTTTGGGGGGGGAGGTATTTGCGGTGGTGATGGTGGCATGACGGGCGACATCATGGGAGGACTAACTAACAGCTTAAAAGTATTTTGGGTGGGTTGGGCTACGTCGATGCTGTACTGGCATGCCGACATGATGTGGGTGTGCCTGTGGGGGCATGCCCGCCAGCTCACTCTCCAGCTGGATGGTCTGGGGCGCTGGACTTGCGAGCCTGATTTCATGAGGGGCTTGATTTCTCGGTTTTGCACCCTCAATTGAGCCTCCGTTCCCTCCCCCCTCGTGTTTTTACATGGCATCCACATCATCATTCCCAATTTTGTTTGCACTGAAACTCGCCATGGTAGTATTAGTGGCACGGTTAGCTTGGACCTGTGAGCCCTAAACCCTGAGTCAGCGCCGCCTATTTGTTCACAGGCGCTGCACTTGGAACGGGAAGTGCTTTTGCACACCGCGCAGTGGACTCCGTCATGGGCCCGCGTGAGATGAGCATGGCGCACCAGAACCCAGAGCAGCAGCAGCAAGCACCGATGGTGAGACAGAGAGAGCGGGTCAGGAGGGCCTTGGGTTCTGGAGGGCCTTGGGGTCGGGAGGGCCTTGGGGTCAGGACTCAGGAGGGCCTTGGGGTCAGGAGGGCCTTGGGGTCGGGAGGGCCTTGGGGTCAGGAGGGCCTTGGGGTCGGGAGGGCCTTGGGGTCAGGAGGGCCTTGGGGTCAGGAGGGCCTTGGGGTCAGGAGGGCCTTGGGTCAGGAGGGCCTTGGGGTCAGGAGGGCCTTGGGGTCAGGAGGGCCTTGGGTCAGGAGGGCCTTGGGGTCAGGAGGGCCTTGGGGTCAGGAGGGCCTTGGGGTCAGGAGGGCCTTGGGGTCGGGAGGGCCTTGGGGTCAGGAGGGCCTTGGGGTCAGGAGGGCCTTGGGGTTGGGAGGGCCTTGGGGTCTTTTTTTTCCCCTAGGGTGGGAAGAGGGGAATCAATCAGTATATCTTTAGAATTCTCTGCTGGGTTCCAAGGCATGAGGCTTAGGAACATCTCCTGACTTACGCTCCCAGGCAGTTTCCCTTTCGCACTGAATCCTTTGTTGTGCACGAGCTATTTTGGGACGCATCTGAAGCTTTCCTTTTTGTCAGTTGCTCAAGGCAAGATTTGCAGGGCATAAGCGCTCCGTTTTATGGGACTTACGTTGGTCTTGCAGATTTTTTTCGCATTCTCTGTCTTTCCTTTTTTAAGATGGACTCCTGCGTTTTTATATCTTTTGCCCGGTTTGGATTGGTAATTTCTCAGGATTTTTCCCCAACAACCTTACCTTCAATTACTTGGCTGAGATTCGGGCATCAGGGACAATGCCAAGCAACGAATGTGCCTGGTGGGCTGCAAACCGAGCCCAGCAAATCAGCCGCGGTCGCTGCGCTGGGCACGGGTGGTAGTAGCTCAATGTCCTTGTCCAGCCTGCATGGAAATGGAACAGGGGGAAGAGGCAGGGTGGGCTTTGGAAAGATGGGGGGCAACATTGCTGCCCAGACTGCAGTGGATGCTGGGTGTGAAGAAGGGGTGAGCTGCTATTTTGACACCAATATTTTGGGTCCTGCTAACGAAAAGACAAAGTGATGCCCTGGCATGCTATCATACAGCGCCAGCAAGGTCGTAATGCCCCCACGTCGAAAAATGTGTCCTGATCACACCAGAACCTGCACCCATGAGGGCACAATTGTGCCATCCAATACAGCGAACACATGACAACTATAGCTTCCTTCAGGGATATATCCTATTGACGAATGTGTCGATTTCCATTTCCGCCGCGCTTCATGCTTCAGCGCTTAGTTTGTTAGGGCCAAGTCTTCGGGGCTTTCGGTCTCTGCTTCGACGCGTCATATCGGAGTGGCGGATGTTTTTGTGCGCCTGACTTTCCTCCAGTGGGATGCTCTCTATCCAAGTTTTTTCAGCATTGGAGCAACCATGATTTCAGTTCCGTTTGTTCTCTTCAGAGACGAACTTGGACCTGGTCTGAAACAGCTCACTTTGGCACGGTTTGTCTGTCTGGGATATGACTCTCCAGATCTAGCACTAGGGAGAAAGGCTGCACAGCGCTCGGCCCCAAGGACACAGGATACGGTAATACGATACAATACAAGACTTTGGCCCGATACAGGATTCATTGCGATTCAATATGATCCCCCAAAAACTCTCACAATTGAGGGGAAGGTGTCATGGCCCATACTGGCATGGCTGCATGCCAGCCCCCATGCAACCTTGCATGGCCCCCTAGTAGCCCAATTAGGGGCACAATTTATGCAGCGCAAATGCGTGCATCCCTGCGAGATCCCTGCTGTATTGTTTGGTGCAGGTGACAGCCCAGCCTGCAGGTAGCTCTGCCTTGTCTGCTCTCCGATATAGTTCCCAAATGATTTAGCTTGCTTCCTATATAAATACCTGACGACCCTTGCTGTATTCTTTGGTGCAGGTGGCAACCCAGCCTGCGGGCAGCTCCGCCTCGGCCTCCCTGGAGGGCCCTTGCGGTGAGCGCATCCGTGAGTTCTCCGACTGCATGTCGCGGGCCAACGGCGACATGGCGGCGTGCAGCTTCTACTTTGACTCTATGCAGGCGTGCCGGAGGGAGAGCAGGATGGATTAGGCCTCCAGAGGGATATGCAGGCGTGATGGAGAAGGGTCGAGGCTGAGGAGATGGGCGGCTTTGGAACAACTGAGCAGATGGAAAAGGAACAGGGATTTGCGCCTGACAGAGAACAGGTTGGACTAGGCTTCCAGAGGGATACGGGACACGTGCCGGAGAGGGTTCCAGGCTGATAGGAGGTTGGCGGCTCTGGAATATCCCTGAGCGGATGTAAAAGAAAGAAGGGATTCGCATCAGGCGCTGAAGAAGTGGTGCCGGTAGAGAGAGGGACGCTTGCTGAAGAAGGGTCCAGGCTGAGAGGAGATTGGCGGCTCTAGAATCCCTGAGCGGATGGGAAATGAAGAGGGATGTGCGCCAGATGGAGAGCAGGGTAATGCTGACCTTCGTTTTACCGACCCAGAGAAGAATGCAGGCTGAGCGGATTTCTGGCTGAGCGTATTTCAGGCTAGGGAATCCCTGGGCATACGGGAATAAAGAGTGACAACTGTGTGATGAGTCTGAGAAGGAGGTTCATTTACAAGGAGTCTGCAGTGGTGCTGCTGGAGCGCCGAGCACTAGATGTTACCCGTGGTATGATCGCAGCGCCCTTTTGAACAAGCCCTACCACGCATGGGAACAGCAAGCTCACTCGGCTGTTGCAGGCGGAGTAGGATGGAAGTTTCACAGGTGGCAGGGTCTGCCATGCCGCTGGGGGGCATCCGGCGCTAGAATCTTCCATTGGCACCGCCGAATCTTGGGGGGCAACGAGGACATGCATGCGGGTCTTGCTCTCACTTGATGGTGCCTCGTATACGACTGGCTAAGTAGGGAAGCGAGGAGGAATCAGGGTTGCCAATGCGGCCTTTCCACCTGCCTAACGACACATTTTAACATATGCATTTATATCTTGAGCCAGCAGGCAAGGGGCGACCGCTTCTAAATCACTTAAAGGCGGCTCCACAGTCCCCACCCGTCCCTACACCTCGCTACACCTACATCCATTGGGGGATGGGGGAGATGTTGCATGCTGTTTGAGGCCCCTTGGTTGCTGCCTAGATGATGTGGATGAGTCAATGACATCTCTGGACCCTGCTCAAAAACCCTACATGGTGTGGATGAGTCAATGACATTACGCCTCTGGGCCCTGCTCAAAAAGGCTCGGCCGCGAGGGTGCCCAATTGTCCCGCTGGAAGAAAAGAAACTGTAGGATGAGAACCGTTGACTTCTTGAGCAGTGACAGTGTTGCCCTGGGCACTAGAGTGCACTGCATGGTTCTGTGGTCAGCGGCCTGTTTTCGTTTGTTTCTTTATAATCTGTGCGTTATTTACTGCCCGTTGTCGAAACCGTAGGTATGCATATAATGTGTTCCATGCCTTGCCTGTTTTCAATCATTGTATCTATACGGTTGTTTCTGCTTGTTAGTGTTGATGAAGGCCGGGCCGGTCAGGCTGCCAGGGTACTAAAGGGTACTGCCCTTAACGCTGACTACCAAATGACAGTATTAAATCATAGATGTAAGCTGGTGTCTTGATAGAGCGCTAAAATTATTTTTATTGGGTTCAATGACATTATGCCGTTACACACCGCTAGGTCGTGCTGAAAAGTCTCGACGACGTGGGCGCCCACCTGTTTGGTCAGGAGGAAAAGAAACTTACGCCTAGAGAAAAAAGGAAAGGAACAGACAGAAAACGGATAAGGAAAAGACCCGCCCAAGAGAGAGGGAGGACTGTTTTGAAGAGTCAATGACGTTACACCTCTGGGCCCTGCTCAAAAAAGCCCGGCAGAGTTTCGAAGAGTGTGATGCCGTTTTCAGTTGTTCTTGAATCCAGGACTTGAAGGGCTTCTACTCGTCTTCAGGTGGATCATGCAGACCTAGAAAAAAAAGAAATATTTCACATCCAACAAGAAGGGCAACGGTATGGAGAAGAGAGATGTACTGCAAGATCAAGGGTAAAAACCCTGATAACACGAATACTAGCCAAGCGCCTTCTGCAGTTCATGTTGGGGGCACTCCAGTGCACATGTAGGGTTTCTGATTCAGCTGTTATATTTTGAATAATGTGACACTTTGCCAGCCCAGACCCTCATAGCCATTCTGTTAGAGCATGCATATGCCATTCGGTGTTTGCCAATGCATAGTTTGGACTGTGATGAAGTGTAGATCACATTGGGCTCTTATAAAATAGGAGAGCCAAAGCCATACGGGCTTCTACCTATGAGCCATGAGTTGTGCCCATTTCTGAGTCCCATCAAATCAGATTTGCTTTCGCCCGGTTATGGATTGGTGACATTGGTCGAATGTTGGGATGTGGCATTTTGTCAAACCTTCCGTTCCTCATAGTGAGAGGCTGTCAATGACCTTACACCTCTGGGCCCTGCTAAAAAAAGGCTCGGCCGCGTGGGCGCCTAGTTAAAGAGTTGGGAGGAAAGATGGAAGGAAACACAGAAGGGGACAGGACAAAGAAAGGAGGGAAAAGGTGGAAAAAAAGTGAAGGGCTAAAACAAAAGGCTGAAAAAACAAAATACAAAAGAAGTTCCAACCCTGAAAAATGTCTACGCCTCAACAAGAGGAGGTGAGAGGCTGTGCTGAAGTTACAGGCTTGGATGTAGGACGGATGACCTTCACAAGATTTTCTGCCCGTTTTACAGACCTTCGCCTTAAATTATAACTTAATTTCCAAAATGTCATAACGGATCATGAGGATGGGGTCATTAATCGGTATGTGAACGGAGTGTGGCACAAGCTTTGGGGGGTTACTAGATGACAATATGGGTTGCGCATTGGTTGTGCACTCGCAAATTGCGTGGACAATGCAGCAGCCAATTGGCATGCCCATTATTGCATTGGACGAAGCAATGAAAACCTGATTGGTACATGTCAGGAGCTTCTTCGGAACTTGCTAGAACGGTCAAAGGCTCTGATTTGCCATACAACACCTGGCCAGTCTGAGATGGCATCCGTGCAGAAGCGATCGTCCTGGCCATCACTCGGTAGAGCCGATGGGGGGAGAGTAGGTGGTCAGCTTTTCCACATTATCAAGGGAGGCTCGACCCTAATCTGTATTCTCTTTGGGGTGACACTGACACAAACTTATCGTGTGATAAAAATCCTGTCATTCCCTTTTTTCGTGCCTTCCAGCTACTGCGATGAAGGCTGCAATTCCATCCTGGCTGCAGTGCTCAGTTAAAGGCAAATCTCTGAAAGAAGGAGGTATGATGAAACAGGGAAACTCGGGACGTGGGCCCAGGGTCCAGCTAATTGATATTCAAACAGTCCCTCTGATGCATTGACCTGCAGTGCTGCATGACAACACCTCAAACGGGATTCATTCATTTGATTATCTGTGTCCCCCAAGAAGCCAATATTAGAATTTACCCAAGCTTGTTCCCGATGCATGTGTACTTTAGATCAGGTAGGGTCCGGTTCAATACCGGTACTCAATGCGGTACCTGTTCTCACCTGTGGGGGTGGAACTCAGGTGTTGGACTTGGTCTGCTTTGCCTTCCCGGCCTCTCCTGTTGTTCCTTTCCCCCTCTCTTTCTTTTAGTTCCTCCTTAACTCCCTTTCGTTGGGCGCCCACGCGGCCGAGCTTTGAGCGGACCCAGAGGTGTAACGTTATTTACCTGTGGGCGTGACCTGTTCTGGCATGTGGGTCAGTTCATACCATGACTTGACCTCACTGGCTCACTGACTCATCTGGGGGTAGACGCCTTGACAGGCAGGCGCGTTATTCGACGCTTATGCAGCTACGAGCCCTATAGCCACGGCAGCGTTCCGAATGTGTGACACATGCCCCATAAATCTCGATGAGCTGCTGGTTACGTGATGAGTGTGCCGTGGGCGCAACTGCTGCCAGCATTATGCGCAGTCACGCTACTAGTGTTAGGCGCGTTTCGACATGTGCAGGACCTCTGTATACATCTATAGAGGTGTTGTTGTCCGGTGCTCCTGATCACGTTGCTCCTCCTCAGATCTCGGGCGTTCTCCCTCGCCCTCGTGCTTCCCTCGCTTGTCCCCGGGCTTGTCCCTCGTGGCAAAAATGCCACTATGGCATGTCCCAAGACCTGTAACAATAAAGCTGTAGTCTACGACTGATGAACATCAGGGGATGAACATCATTCATCTTTCCTTCCGCATCTGAGGTTCTAAACTCGGCGGGAAACCTCTTGACACAGTCACCTTGGCAAGCCCCCATCGCCACCGATTCGGCAAGATACAACTCCCCGCCCATGCCTCCCACGAACAGTTTGTCCCCTGGTTTGTACATAGCTATGCTCGTAGGACACTTTTGAACTAGACTCAAATTATTAGCGCAAGCGTCATGGCTAAAGCCGATAGCAAGAACATGGTGAAAGTGATCGAGGTGGGGTTGCGTTTGGCTTTTGGCTTTCAAAAAAAGTCTCGAACGCTTTGCTGATAATGTTCATGGCTCCGCAATCGCCTGCACAGAGTTCCAGTTAGGCCCTGATCTGACGTGCCACGTCTCGGTCCTCGACCCTTTGATTCCACCCCTTCCCCGCACAGGAGATCAGGGCAGTCACGCAAGCATCCGAGGAAGACATCAAGGCCATGCTTCAGCACCACAACGGAGACGTGAATGTCGCAACCATGGCGCTGCTGGAGAACCCGTTCGAGAAGGTAGACTCTAAAAAAAAGGGCAAGGCCGTCGCGACCCATGCGCGCCAGGAACACGGCGGGTATCGGGACCGGCCTGCTGGCTCGCGACGAGATGGCCCATATCCCTCCGGGGGAGATGGCCCCCGGCGAGATGGTCCCTATCCCTCTGGGGGTGGCCGAGGCCGTGGCAGTGGAGGAGCAGGGGGCTCAGGCCCAGCTGGGGGCCGGGGCTCGTCCGGGTACTCCTCAGGAAGGGGTCACGGCAGGGGAGGAGAGGGTGCAACCAAGCCAGACAATGGCTACACGGCGGATCCCCCGCTGTATGCGGCAGTAGCAGCCCCTGCTGAAGCTGCTGTCTACGATAGCTTCGATACCGGCCCGTCGCTAACGGGAGGAAGCACATGGGCAGCAGAGCCGGTTCCCGTGGCGAGCAAGCCTGGCGTATGGGGTGCTGGCAAGCAGACCATGGCCGAGATGATTAAGCAGGCCGCGCTGAAGTCTAAGCAGGCCGCAACGCCCGCCTTGGCGCCCGCGCCCGAGCCAACGCCAGCGTACCCGCCTGTCCCAGATGAAATGGAACACCTGGCGCCCCAGGAGGAGGAGCAGTATGGCGCTCAGGAGGAGTACGGCGCGCAAGAGGAGTACGGCGGGCAGGAGGAATACGGCGCACAGGAGTACGGTGCACAAGAGGAATACAGCGGGCAGGTGGGCGAATACGAGGACCTCAACAGTGGCGAGCAGGTGCCCGAGCCGGCCACGGCAGCGCCTGCCCCGTACGCACCGCCCGGCTGGAGCAATGCCGACGCAGCTAAGAACCTGCTCAACTCCCTGACGAAGGGTCCAGCGGCGGTGGCGGCGGCAGCGGCTGCCCAGATGCAGATGCAGCAGGAGCAGACCTCGACCTTCGCCGCCGTCGACGCTGCTGATGCTGATGCCTCAGTGCCCACGTTGGAACAGGCGTTTTTTGCTGCGGAGAACACAGTGGCGCCCGCGCCCGCGCAGTACGGCGGCTACGGGGCAGCCCCGCCGCAGCCAACAGCTAACGTCAGGACGGCTGCAGATGTGGAGGCTGTGCAGCTCTCGTTTGGCAACTTCGGTATGAGTGACTTTGGAGGCAATTTTGTGCCTGCATCCTACTTGCCCCAGCCTGCGGACAACCCGGCGATGCTCATGCACAAGCAGCAGCAACAGCAATTGCAGCAGCAGCAGCAGCAGGCAGCCGAGGAGGCTGCTGCCTCGCAGCCCTCTTCTGCTCATCAGCAGCATCAGCAGCAGCAAGATGCTTATAAGGCTGCAGCCGCTAGCTACAACAACTATCAGACTGCTTACACGCAGGAAAGGGCCGCGCCGGCCGCCAGCGCCGCAACCTCGCAACCACCTGTGGAGCAGCCAGGCCGGCAGCAGCACCAGGCAGCACCCTCGTCTGCCATCCCCAGCGCCTACACGGGCTTTGGCCAGGCCGGCAACGGCGGATTCGGAGGCGGTTTCGGAGGCGGAGGGTTCCCCGGCACACCCCAGGAGTCGATCTCGTATGACGCTGCACAGCACGCGTTTGAGAACTACAGCCAGCCGCCGCCGGACGCGATGAAGCAGTACAACAGCAACACCCAGCCGCCGCCAGACGCGATGAAGCAGTACAACAACAACCCGGCGCCGGGCATGGCAGCCTACACGATGCAGCAGCAGCAGCAGCAGGTGCGAGCTCATGCTTAGACTCGAGGCCATGCCGCTTAATTTCAGGTCTCACTTTGGCTACAAGCCGACAGTGTTTATTTTGTGAGTCTCAGCTTCATGTCAGCTACACTCCAGCCTCTGGCCGGCGGCCCCATTTGTTGCCAGCCATGCTGCTTTGGCCACCAGTGGTAGGCCGGTCTAGGTAAGGTCCCAATGGAGGCTTCAGTGGCCGCGGGACGACCTGCCCAAGGTGGAATGGTAGCTGGAACAAGAAACACTAAGTTGGCCATATCATAGCCTGCGGCGAGGCTGGGGGGGGGGAGGGGGCTGGTACAGTAAGCAGTGATGCCTTGGACCCTGAGCCGCAGGCCAAGCTTTTATTAGCCCAGACCACAAGCCCTAGAGCCATGGGATTGGTCAAGGTTTGGTCCCCATTTTCCAGCCGTGGCGTCCCAGTCATCTACCAACGGCCGTTGTCTAAATCCTTCATCTGTACCCTTAAGCGTGCTAAAATAAATGCGTCTTTGGATATGTGTTGCCTGTACTCCCTCTTTCAGATGAAAAGCGCCTTTTGGTCTAATCTGGATCTGCGTCTGCTTCGGTTGACCTTTGAGTCCTTCGCTTATCATGGGGTTGAGATTGAAAGGTCTGGGGCATGCACGGGAACAAAAGACATTAGTGATTATTTAAGGCATGGTATACCACAAATCGTGGTAAAACGGGGGGTAATCGACCCTGGCCATCGTGATAAAACCTAAGTTTTTTAATTTTGCAATCGTGCCTGGTCACTTAGTCAACAGCCCTTAAGATAACCATTCCGGCGTGTTAATGCATTTATACGCGTGTTCATGCATCAACTAGGATTGTACAAGCCACCAGGCTGATCGAGCTGGGGAAATGTAAGATGTGCAAGCTTGCTGCAAAAGCAACAAGAGCATGTGCAATTGTTTGATTGTTTTTTTGTGCTGTCTTTTCCCTCCCCACCCACACGCACAGATGCAGCAGTACTCACAACAGCAGCAGGCAGGCGGTCAGCAGGCAGCCCCTGGGTACAACAAGGCGATGTACGGACAGCAGTATGGGCAGCAGGGCCTGCCGGCCATGCAGCAGCATCAGCCGGTGTCCCAACCTCCGCCCCAGCAGCAGCAGGGGCAGCATCAACAGGGGCACGAGTCGCCGCAGAGCGGCGGCGGCAGCGCTACCGGGGCTGCAGCCCCCGCCTCCGTCACCGCGGCGGCGGCTGCCGCCGCCGCGGCGGCAGCAGCGATGCCTCTTGCCCAGATGCAGTTCCCTGGTGCCCATTCGATCTCGGGCATGCAGCAGGGTGGAACGGGGCAGCAGTACAATTCCTCCCTGCAGTACAACCCGTACGGTCAACAGCAGTACAACCCCGCCACCGCTCCGTACAACATGAACAATATGGGTTATGGTGGCTACAACATGGGCTACTCAGGCTATGGACAGGTGCGAGAGGGAAGGGGAAGCCGGGGATCAGGGGATGTGCTGTGGCTTTGGCTTGGGGGAATGGGCAGTGCCCAGCAACAGTTTGGCACGCTGCAGCAACGGCTTGGCGTGAGGCAGCAACACTGTTGTCCTGTTGCAGCAACAGCTTGGCCTGTGCTGAGGGATTTTGCGAGAATAAGGGTTGGCGGAAGGATGGGCAGGGTGCCGGCGCATGTCAGACACAGAGGCTTGGAAACAGTCATTCCCAGCATGGGCATAGATGTGGAACCCTTGCTTAAACCCGCGCCTGCATTCAATAGCCTCTTTTGAAACAGTCGGGCAGTGCAAGACCAGCAGGAAGGACAAGGGCAGTTGAAGTATCGTTCACGTCCTTCCACCTCTGACGCACAAGAACAGGGAGGGGGGGGGGGGATGTCTTGGGGCATCTGAGAAAGGTATAGAGTGGAGCATGCACTAGCAGCAGGAACAATGTATTCCTCGCCGGCGCTGAGGCACCGAGTCAATTCAGGGGGGCAAAATACGGTTTGCAGTGTTATCAATGTCCTGTGTTCAGGAACTAAGCCTGGATTCAGGTAATCCACCCTCATAGCATGCGCATTGGTCAGTCATTCTTTTTTCGTCACTCAGCTACATGTCAGCTACACTCCGGCCGCTGGCCGGAAGCCCCTTGTGACCAGCCTTGTTGCTTTGGCTACTTTTCTTTGGCCACTACTCGTAGGCCCGTCCAGGTTTGGTCAGATGTGGGGGGGCCTTTCAAAGTTGGCCTCGTATCTGGAAAAAGAAGCACTGGCCGAGAGAGAGAGGCGCTGCCATCCTCCATGCAACCATCCCACTCAATGTGGGAGCGTGGGTATTGAGGTTTACATCCCTCTACCGTGCTCATTTTGAATGATGCAGCCAGGCGAAAAAAGCGGGCCTGCTTCTTTTGCGTGGCTGCGAGTCCCTTTTCCTGACACACACACTAACACGACGCTTCGAGGTGTGCATCCTTTTGGGTGTTTCCCCCCGCAAGCAATGCGGGTCGTGGGCTGCATTGATTACGGGCTGAAAATCCCTTGCCTACAAATCACACCGTTCAAAAGATTATCAGCACGCACACATGCCTCTCAAGGCAATTACTGGCACAGTTTTGAATTTTGAATTTTGATTCCCCCCCAGGGTGCGGGCTACCCCCAAGGAGCCTCAGGCTACACGCCCAACTCTGGAGCAGCTTCCTACAACGCGCTGCCACACCAGCAGCAGCAACAGCAGCAGCAGGGCCCCCGGTCGCAGTACTCACAGTACGGCAACAACCCCGCCCAGGCGCAGCAGCCGCACCAGGCGCAGGCTGCGGGTGTGCCGGGTGCTTACGGTAACACAGTCTACGGCCTGGCAGCAGGAGGTGAGTGCGAGGTGGTGCTGCATGACAGGGGGGGGGGGGGTGAGTTTTTTTGTGGTGGGGGTGAGGGACTGTGGTGGAGGTGGGGGAGAGAGATCAAGTGTGGCGGGGGGAAAGGGGTGAGGGAGTTTGGTAGCTGCAGGGGGAGGGTGTGGTCACGGCATTGGGGAGGTCGTGGTGGCAGCGTGGGTGGGGGGGGGGTATGTGGAGCCAGACGCCGTACACTTACTCATGCTAGGAACGTTGGATGTGGAGCCATGGAGGAACAGGTGTCTGAGGGGGCTAGATTGTCAGACATGGTCATTGGCGATGGCTAAATAAATATCATGTGCTTTAACCCCAAGTTTTGAACCCTTAATCTGCCATCTTGCCCTCTCCCCCTTCCTTAACTGCTATGGAAGCCGGGGGAGTGGGCAGGATGGCAGATGGTGCTGAGCCCATGGCGACCCACTGCTGGGGAAGCACAGAACGGCCATAAACTTCGGCATTTAAGGCCGTTACCCTGGACCCTAAACCTTAGTTCACATGGCAACAACCCTGATTAGTAAACCAGAACTGTCAAGACGGCAAACCGAAACATTTATTGAGGGCATCCAAGGCCGCAACCCTAAACCCTAAACACTTAGACAGGGAACCCAAGGCGGTGACCCTAAACCAGGGCATCCATGGTCGCAACCCTAAACCCTTAATCAGGGCCCCCAAGGCAGTAAACCCTTAAGGGCATTTACGAGAGCAACCCTATACCCTTCGCCAGGGCACCCAACCCTAAACCAGGGCATCCAAGGTTGTGTGCACACTTAGCCGTGAACGACCGTTGCACAACGCGCCTGGCCTGAACTTGTAACCCTGAACCCTGAGCTAGCGCTTCTTAACATGTCTGGCCTGAACCCTAAACTAGCGCTGCAATATGCGTCAGGCCTTAACCTAATATAGCCCTGCATGAGTGGGAGGCAAGGCCTCAAGTCGTGCACTACCATCAATGCTGTGCAGTTGTGCTGTAATTCACAAATGGTGTCAGCAATTACGGCCCCTCGCGGGTATAAAGCGGGTTAAGTTGCCTTGAAATTATGGTGACTGGAATTCAGCTGCGCGATTCAGCTACCGGAAGGAGTCGAAGGATAGTTATTCGCATATCACTGACTTGTAACTATCATGCACCCACATCTCAGGTGTTGCTTTGGTTCTTCTGATTTTCCTACTTTCTGGCTTGTTTTCTCAGGTTATGAGGACATGACATCTGCAGCAGCAGGTGCTGGTGGGACCGCGGTCGGCGGGTACAGCGGGATGGGCGCCAAGGGAGGGGACAAGAGTGAGGCGGCCATGTACGGCGCAGCGCAGGTGAGTGGGGGGAGGGGGGCATAAACAGTGGGTAGGGGTGGAGGGGGCATGGGCTGTGACATGGATGAGGTGGTCATGGTGGGTGGCATGTTCAGCGCAGCGCTAGGGGCATGCATAACGGCTGGGACATGGGCGACGTGGTCATGGTAGGGGGCATGTGCGGCGCATTGCAGGAGTGGGTGGGGTGGATGGGGCATGGACAAGGGCTGGGACATGGGGAGGTGGTCATGGTAGGGGGCATGTGCGGCGCATTGCAGGAGTGGGTGGGGGGGAGGGGGCATGGACAAGGGTTGGGACATGGGGAGGTGGTCATGGTAGGGGGCATGTGCGGCGCATTGCAGGAGTGGGTGGGGTGGAGGGGGCATGGACAAGGGCTGGGACATGGGGAGGTGGTCATGGTAGGGGGCATGTGCGGCGCATTGCAGGAGTGGGTGGGGGGGAGGGGGCATGGACAAGGGTTGGGACATGGGGAGATGGTCATGGTAGGGGGCATGTGCGGCGCAGCGCAGGAGTGGGTGGGGGGGAGGGGGCATGGACAAGGGTTGGGACATGGGCGAGGTGGTCATGGTAGGGGGCATGTGCATCGCAGCGCAGGAGTGGGTGGGGGGGAGGCGCGAGAACGGCTTGGGCTGGGATAAGGGTGGGAGCAGGGGATGGGAAACAGGTGATGTGGCCACGGCAGAGGGGCATGTACGGGACAGCGCAGGTTTGTGGGAGAAGGAGAGATGAGGGAGTATAGACAAGGGCTGGGACATGAGGGGCCTGGCCATAGTAGGGGGCATGTGCGGCGTAGCGTAGGTGTGGGATAGGAGGAGGGGGGAGGGGTCATGGACAAGAGCTGGAACATGAAGGTCGCGGCCATGGCAGGGAACATGTACGGTGCAGAGTAGGTGTGTCGGGGGGAAGGCGGGTGAGGGGGCATGGACAAGGGCTGGGACATTTAGAGTGGGGGCCATGGCAGGGAGCATAGACAGGCAGGTGTGTGAGGGAAGAGGATGCGTCAGGGCTGCTGGGATATTCAGGCGACAGGCAGGTAGTCAGGGTCAAGGAAGGGCAAAGAGGGCCCGCTTAAGTAGGCCGCGTAGCCAAGAAATAAACACTGGCTATTGAGACACATTTTGTGGGTGTTGCGGGGCCCGCATGGCCTCAACATCCAGTGCTGTTAAGACCCGTGTCGAGGAGCTTTGCCGAGAGGCAATGTCGAGAAGGATTACTCCCTGCTGTCTGCGCAGGCTGGAGGCTACCAAGCCCCCCACATGCGCAACAACAACAACAACAACAACGCCTATTGCGGCGGCAGTTACGGCGGTAACCCGGGTTACCAACAGGGTGGTTACAATCAGCCTGGGCCCAAGGTGCGGTCCAGAGGGTTGCGCCCAGGGCCTTGACGCATTTCCCAGGGTTGAGAGTTTTCCCGAGCTGCTTCGTAGTATAGGGTCCGGCAGCCTTGGCATGGGCACTTTGTTTGTTTTAGGTTGCTTCAGATGTGCGCGCCTGAGCTATCTACCAAAGGTGATATGTTGCGCTCTAGAACGAGCCCTACTGCCAGACGCGGCCCAGGTGTGGCTCTAGGGATTGTGATGTCACTATGTCAGTGACGACTGAGCGTGGAAGGCGTCCCTTGACCATGGTCAGGCTTGGGGATGAAAAGAGTGGACGCGCTGATCTGTCTGATCTGACTGCTTGCTGTGTCGGGGTTGAGCATGCTCTCCGCCTGCGCTACGACCCAGGCAGGTAGTAGGGTGCGATTGTTATGCGTTTGGTTTGGTCGAGCAAGGTCCTCGCACACTCTGTGTGGGGTTGAGTTCGGTGTTTGATTGAGGGCGAGGGGCACAGGCCTTTCATTGTGTCGCGCCAGTCTATGTCGCATGGCATGTTGTGCCAGCTGCCCCTAGCCGCCGACGTGATGGTGACACAGCATGTTGTTCCATGAGCGTTACGTTTTTCGTGCCTCAGCTGCATGGCAGCCACATTCCGGCCGCTGGTTGGAGGCCCAGGTGTGGCCAGCCATGCTACTTTGGCCACCACTCATGGGCCGGTCCAGGTTTGGCCCCAAATGGGCCCTTTGGGCCCGCTGCTCCTAGCCACTGAGGAGTTAATTCATAATGTCGTACAAGAATTTGCAAATGATATTATTTCCAAACTTTCACAAACTTTAAAACATGTAAATATACTACAGTGCGGTTGACACAGCATATTGTGCCATCCTACGTCACACAGCATGCCGTCTGTGGTACGTGGATAGTTTGGACAAATATTCCCCGTGTGACATGCATGATCTGACCTGAGCCCCCGCCTGTAACGTAGGGTGGAAGTTACAACAGCGGAGGTTACAACGCCCGCCAGCAGCCCAGCCAGCAGTACGGCCAGCAGCAGCAGTACCAGGGTGGCCACTGATCAGCCTGCTATGCTTTGATCGCCTTTTTATGATGATCCCGGCCCAAAGCGGAGGTGGTCGCTGGATGGATCCGTTCAACGAGATCTGCGGATTTATGTCCATGACCGAATCCATGTACCAGTGTCTAGCCGCGGAAATCGGAAGTCCGCTGACCAGCGGCAGGAGATGCCTCTGTTTGCCCTCTCTCGCTCCAATTGTGACCGCTGCCTAGTGTTAGTTTAAATAGCGATGCGTCCAAAGAATGCACTGCTGTCTTGTGTGTGCATGATTGATCGGACCCACACAATTTTTGCTAGAAGCTAGGTCCGGCACACTGCCAGCTGGCTGTCTGGCTGACTGCTCTTGAACACACTTTTCGCCGTGGCATCATGTTTCTCAGACCCCATCCTTTGAAGTTTCTCTCGCTGACCTTGGGGTTACGGATGGGGTGCCAATAGAGACGTTGTAGGGGTTTTCACATCAGTGCCTTGTTGATTTGCATGTCATGGTATTTCAGTTCCATAGGTTTCTCTGGGTTTTCCCACTTACATCCAGCTCGTTGCTACGTTACATGGTCGGGAAAATCGGTTGAACAAATTTCGACCCCAAGTGACGCTTAGAGGTGTAAGGCCCAAACTGTACCTTACCATACACCTCATATGTTTCAGGGCTGGAGGGATCTATCTAAACATGAAGGAAGGCCGAGAGGCGCATGGCAGCATGGGGACATCGCACGCACTGCGATGCACCATGCATAGCATGGACATGAGTAGGGAGTTCGTCTATCATGTCAGCAGGAATAGACATTCGTCATGTTACGGGCTTCTGAGCAGAACAGGTGAGAGACGAGAGAAGCCAAGTCCGGCGGGAACTGCAGATGGCCAGGGCCCTTGGTTGATCAGCTGCATACACCATGCTGGGTGTAGTCCTTACCACCTGCTCACTGCGGCCCAAACTGTGCATAGTAGTTGGAATTAATTTTGGTCATTCCCTACCAGCCACACTCTGCCGAGCGATCAGCATGGCCCAGCAGGAATGCACCGTTCTTAACCTGCTCACCTCCATCGGTGCATTTTTGTGTTTGTGTTGGCTGCTGGGCAGCCCTGCAATGTGCGCCACTTTTTCATGCAATCTCGCTGGGTGCCTGACAGGCCGATGCGTCAAGAGATATCTGGATGCGGCATAAATGTGCTGGCATGCGGCATCATCAGGAGCGGTTGGTGCATCACGCATTTGTCCCTTCGTACGGCAAGGCTTGACCGCCCGCCACTTCACACAGATATCAATGGCGGTTCTCTCCATTCCCTCAAAATCAATATTCCAACACCCCCTGCACCAATCGCTCGGCATAACACCAATACCTCGAGATGGCATCAAGCACTGTCATCCGGACATTCGAGCGCTACCAGAATGACCGCATCGCGTTCGTGAACGCCGTAGCCGAGATGACAAAGAGCCCTGAGGTGCGATATGTGGGGCAGCCACATGTGCTGACTTTTTTTCTCACTCTGCTCTGCTCTACTGCTGTTGATGTGGTCGGATTCTTCAGGCCATCACACCCTTTGACATAATGGCATCCAGACCCGCTGACGCCCGCCACTGATGTGCCTCACGTGCAGAACGTCGATGCGCTGCTAGAGGCAGGTTCGATGGCGCTGCTGAGACCGATGCTGCTCGACCTGATTCCAAGGTAGGCCTCGTGTCGTGGTTTTGATGCCAGTCCGAATTGGCGTAGCGTTGTTAGGTTCCCTTTGGCCGGGCATGGAGCCGGAAGGCGTGTGTGCGTACTAGAAGTTCGTCAGCAGGATGGGAACCAACGAGCAGTCTAAATAATGCGCACGCTTGCTACATGATTGACGGTGCACTTTGCAGCGTGGCGACTAGGACATACCGACCGCATACAGACGTGGTTGGGCGGGTCGCGCAGCCAACCCAGCCCTGATCTCTGCAGACAAATCAGCTCCGCAGGCTAGCCATGCATGCAAGCATGACAGGGTACAGCCATTCATGCCATCTAGATGGCGGAGGCACAACCCCTCGTCATTTCGATAGCGATGCTGCAATAACGACGCCTGAAGGAGTCAGTGCTGACCTGCACTGACTCTTGCAGGCGTCACCCCTGTATCTGCCCATCTCTTTTGTGCCTGATCTTAACACCTGTCATTCCGTCACATTTGCGCCGTGCTTGCGCCACTGCCAATTTTAAACTGATCGATGCTGACTTCTATATGTTTGCTTTCATTCCATTTGCTTCGGCTTGGCGAGAACACCCTCTCCTCCACAACTTGCTAGGTCGCGTAGCTCAAATAGCGACCCACCTTTTGACAACAGATCGTGACTAACAAGATCCCTCGCTTCTTGCCCTGCCTGATCGTAGCGTCCAACAATCCGCAGCCCTGGCACTGGGCCGTCTAGCAGGCTACAGCGCTGAACTGGCCGAGGCAGTGGTTCAAAACCAGATCTTGCCGCTGCTGGTGCGTGTTAACGCCTTTCAATGCATCACGTTGAATTGATGTCAGTCCGAATCCTGGCAGGAAGCACAGTATGCATGAGCGATGCTAGGGTACCGGAAGTCCTCAGAAACCACGATTTTTAGCGTATTATTGCTTGCTAGGGAGCTAGCTAGTGCTCGAGGTGCGAATGATGATGAGCAATTGCGTTGCGCCGGGCCTTGTGTGCAAGGAGTGCCAGGAACAGTTTAAACTCGCCTGAGACTTTGTCAGTGCAAGATCAGGGTGTGACCAGGGAATGGGCAGAGTGTGATGCAGTATAGGAGCGCTGCAGAGCGCCCTCTTGAGATGACTCAAATCAGTCCAATATCTGCGATGCTCATGGCAGGGCAGTGGTGCAGCAGGAGGCTGTCATGTTAGCGTCCAGGGCATCAGGGACAGGTCACCAAAGTTGGCCATCCCTGTTTCGGGGGTCTTGCACAGGTGTTGGGTGGAAAATTGCGTCAGACATTCGCTGCGCATCAGTCATGCAGTGCACGCAACCCTGGTGGCCCCTTTCCACCCTTGCCACTGCTACATGCGACGCAGCCCCCTGGCTGACCCCAATCCCTGTCCCCTGCTCTGCCCGCCAGGTCTTCTCGCTCAACTCCCAGGACCCCTTTTACAAGCAGGCCGCCGCGTTCTGTCTCCGCTCAGTCGCCAAGCACTCTCCCGAGCTCGCCCAGGCCGCCGTGGACAGCGGCTGCCTCGCCGCGCTGGTCGCCTGCGTCGAGGACTTCGACCCCGCCGTCAAGGAGGCTGCAGCGTGGACGCTCGGTTACATCGCCGGGCACAGCTGTGAGCTGGCGCATCAGGTGCTGGATGCTGGCGCGGTGCCGCATTTGGTGCTGTGTGTGCAGGAGCCGGAAGCCAGCCTCAAGCGCATCGCCGCCTCGGCGCTCAGCGACGTTGCAAAGCACTCGCCCGCGCTCGCGCAGGCCGTCGTGGACGCCGGCGCGGTGGCGGTGCTGGTTGAGCTGGTCACCAGCCCCGACCCGAAGCTTAAGCGCCAAGTCTGCTGCTCGCTCAGCCAGATCGCAAAGCACAGCATGGACCTGGCCGAGGCTGTCGTCGCAGTTGACGTCTTTTCCAAGGTCTACACATGCCTCAAGTTCCCCGACGAGGGCGTCAAGGTGAGAGAGAGGACGAGACAAGTCTGTAGCAGGGGCAGAGCGGCAGGGGTGCAGGTGCACAAAAGCACTGCAGCACTGGGGGAATCACAGTTATGTAGGCATGATGAATTGTGGAGCTCATCTCTCTCTCACCCTCTCTCTACCCCTCACTCTACCCCTCCCCTCCCCCGTCCCCCCTTTTTGAATGTGTCTTCCTGACCACCTCCACCCCGCTCCCCCGCAGAAGCTCGCCGCCACGCTTATTCGCGAGATCGTCAAGCACTCTGCGGAGCTGGCGCAGCTGGTGGTCGGCAACGGTGGCGTCGCATCGCTAGTAGAGTACATCTCGGAGAGCAGCGGTAGCGCGCGCCTGCCCGCCATCATGGCCATCGGCTACATCGCGGCGTTCAACGAGCCGCTGGCGCTGGCGGTCATCGGCGAGATGGCGCTGCCGCCGCTGGCGCAGGTGAGGGGGTATGAGCTTGTGCTGGCCAGACGTGGAGGGGCTTTCTTAGGTTTTGGAAGATTTTGAACCCTGTCAACCCTCAAACGGAACAAGAAACCTGGTCAACTCATCACTTCATCAGGAACAAAAAAATCTCTGCCTGTGCCCTTAACCGTCAACCCTAAACCCTACGGTCACCACCAGGCTGGTACTAGAGCCTGCTGCTGGCAGCCACTGCCCTGAGACAGTTTGAGTTGGGGGGGATCTAATGACGTTTTGGGGGGGAAATCTGTTGGAGCGGCGGGCTGCCCGAAGGAATTAGCCTTTTTGCCCTTCCTCCAACAGTGATGGTGAACAGCTTCGGCCTTACTTTACCCCCCTTTTATAAACCCCTATTTAGCCCTTCAACCTAACCTCCCTGCCCCACCTATTCAACCTCTGGCCACCCCTATTATCCCTCTATTCCACCCAAACCCTGACCTCCCTGGACCGTGTCTAGGTGTAGCCACACGCCTGCCAGCAAAATGCCCACCTCCACCGCGAATTAGCCCAAAGAGACGAGGCATGCCCCAATGCCACAGCTACTAACTGGGCTTTGTGTATTGGTTGCGCGCAGGCTATGAAGGATGAGAATGAAGACTACCTGAGGAGCGCCACTGCTTGGACCCTGGGGCAGATTGGCAGGCACTCACCCGAACACGCTAAGGTGTGTGCTGGGACCCTAAACCCTACCCTTTAACCTTACCCCTAAACCATTAACAAGGGCATGCCCGGACGGGCCACGTGTTTGTTGCTCTGCTGCTGCATCTAAGCGTGAACCTTCCTGCGGTATGATTGCTGCATGATTAAAACAATTAGTGGACAGAGGGAATGAAGTGGTCTGCCATTATGTCACCCACAACCACTAGCCCTTCACCACCAGATCCTAGATCAAAAGCACACCCACAACCATTAGACTCTTCACCACTAAACCCTAGATCCTACACCAAAAGCACGCCCGCAACCACTTCACCCCTGATCCTAGATGCAAGGCACGCAGCCCACGATCGGCCCTCCCCCCTTCCTCGCTCGTGCACTCAACTTACCCTTCCTACCCGCAGGCGCTCGCCGACACCGGCATTCTCGCCACGCTCGTGAACCTGGAGAGCGATGCCGCTTCTTCCGATGACCTGAAGACCAAATGCCGCCGTGCGCTCAAGAGCGTGCTGAGCAAGCTTACGCACCTACCGACCATCGACGCCCTTGTGCAGCGCCCGCTGCCCGAGGCCGTCATGCGCATGGTCCTGGAGCAGGCCGGCAAGGTGCTGGCGAACGACCCGAGCGGGCGTGCGCAGTTTTTGCACTCTGGCGGGCTGGCCGCCGTTCAGCAGCTAGGAGTCGAGCCCGGCAGCAAGCTGCTCGAGGCCGTCGAGGCCATCAATGGCTGCTACCCTGAGGAGATTGTCAAGTACTACAGCCCGTCGTACTCTAAGACGCTGATGAACAGGATGGACGCGGGGTCGGTCGCGCAGCAGGCGGTATTCTGAGCGGAACGGTGGCTCAGACCCCCTGGCCTCATTTGCGTCGCAAAGATGTGTCGCAAAGCCTCTTCATTGGCGTATTTGTTTGGAAGGATCAGCCACATTGCCGGCCCCCCCCTCCTAGATTAGGAGTGTCGTCCTACCAAATTTATTACATCCTTTTAGGCATTTTGGAACAGGCAGTAGCGCCCCCACCACACACACCCTGGGATCAGGACTGTGTCCATCTTTCATTTATATTTTCCAGCTGCCTTGATCTGAGTCTGTCTTTCCCCGGCAACCTTCAGACCCCAGCGTGGCGCAGTAGTGCCCCCCCTGAAGTCATGTCCCCAGGTCCAGAGCCACTTCTCTCAGAAAGATGCTGGCCAGCACGGGTGCCGTGCACGCAAACCGCCTTTGAGAGAGTTTATTAGGGCGGTTTAGCATTATTACTTATGGCCCACCCGTCGCGTTTGCGGCAATGAGCGGTGCGATCTTGTTGGCCGGAAGTAGTTGCAGCAGTAGGCAAGTACTGTGTGACGTTACATCTCTGGGCCCTGCTCAAAAGGTTATGGCGTGCAGCAGTAGACCGTCTCTGTGTGATTCAGGGCAGAATGGCGTTGGAGGGAGTGTCGGATGCCATTCTGCCCTGGAGTCTAGCTCCCGTGAACAGCGTTAGGGTTCAGGATGTTTTTACTGGTGTCCATCTCTATTGTCTCTCTTTTCTCTTGCCCCTCTAACTGCCAGCTTAGCTCCCAGGGGAGATTGCCCAACTGATGAACCTAGCCTGGCAGGGCATGCTAACTACTTATTGCTCAGCATTCTTGATCCGTTTGTCATATCTCTTAATTATTGACCGTCCATCCTACTCTTGAGGCTCGAGTTTAACTTGTGCTTGCTATTGCAACCTGAGGGCTACATCAGTCAGAGCATGCGTGGGCGCCTTTCCAGCTGTCGATCGGCTCTATATCCCTTGTCATACGTTGAAAAAATTGGCGGGGTTGAGATGTATTTTAAGGGTTCCTTTTGTCCCTCTCTTGTCATTGGCAGTGAATAACTGTGTTTAGGGTTTAGGCTGAGTAGACCATTGTGTATGCGTGAGAAATCCCCTGTTGATTGCTTGGTGCCCCGTTGAAAAGATGTAACAAAGAGCTATGAGCAGTGACCATTATTGGGTTGTGATCACGCCAACAACTATTTCGGCACTGCACCTCGATTTCTAGTTTGCACCGACAGCTGGTGATCAGCGTTACCGAGAGCTTATGCTTGCTGCCTCTGAAGTACGCATTATTCTCTGACACGTCCCGGCCTACAGGGCTGGACTGGACGACACATCACAGATGGTAAATAAGCAGTGGCAGTGGCGACCGGGTAGTCACTTACATAAAAGTAGGCAATAACTCAAGAAGGTAGCCGATCAAGCCAGGAGTCAATGATGTTACACCTCCAGGCAGGAAGATGGCCACCCAGTCAGGGATTTGACAAAGGAGGGACAGAGGACTAAAGGTCAGGCAGACAACAAGAGTGAAGGGTTTGTGGGAGGCCTCATTCATGGACTGCAATACTACTTCGGTCGCTGGCCGCATGTCAATTCAATCCTCAGCCAGTTTTTGCGGCCAAGGGGCGGCACACTTGAGGTGGCCTCAAAGCCGAGGGACGAAAAATATATGAAGGAATCATTTGGGGTACTGGTGGTTACCTTGAGATTAAAGTCAGCTGGCATCAGCCGCTAGGCCGCCTCCGCATGCACTCATGAGTGAACGCTGTACATGAGGTGCAGCCGCATCTTAGTTCCTTGGCAGACCAGTCAGACAGCGACCCTCTCTTGGCAAAGACCAAACCTCATTACAAATCTATCATTGGCTCATCTTGCACTCAACACTGTCATCCACACTTAAGCACTGGTTTGACTTGACAGGGTCATTGTGAAACGAGGTAATGACATCACATTGACACGAGTAACCCTGCCACTGACAAGTCGAACCAGTGCTAAGTTAGCACGTACCAGATCGCCATGGGCAGGCCGTTTGCTAGCCTCCACTGGGCTGTTAGGGGCCAAACCTTGACCGGCCTACGTTTGGTGGCCCAAGTAGCGTAATTATCTGCACTCTCCTGGCCTGTGGCCTGGGTCAATGACGTTACACCCATAGGCCCTGCTCAAAAACGGCTCGGCCGCGTGGGCGCCTAAGTTAAGGGTTGGGAGGACAGAAGGAAACAAAACACCAGGGGACAGGGAGGGAATGAGGAGAAAAGGGAAATTAAGGGAAGGGACAGACAAAAGTCTGGAAAAGAGAAAAAAAGGGAGTGCCAGCCTCTGAAATACGTCTACGTCTCAACGATATCTACCACGTCTTCCACAAAAGCCAAGGCATCCCACCTAAGCCTGCCCCGGTACTGTGGCCTAGGTGTCACTCCTACTTTTAGAAAACAATACAGGAAAGCCTTTTCCTTCGGACTTTCGTATAACAAGTGTTGATGACGTGCGCTACAAATAACTGAGCCTGCATGAGTACCCAGGCTTACAGACTACTGTATGCTGCATATTCTGCTGCGCATAAAGTTTCAGTGCAGGGCCGCAATGGGAACTCTTTCCTCTCCTTGGCGCGCATGCTAAGCTCCATTGTTTGCTGCTCTCATAGCCCCTGTCCATACACCTTCGGATGCTGCTGCTGATGCGGTTGCTGCTGCTGCTCCTATCGCTTCAGTTGCTGCTGCTGTTGCTGTTGTTGGTGCTCTTGCTGCTGTTGCTGCTATTGCTGCTTTTCCTGCTGTTGCTTTAATTGCTGCTGTTGCTGCTATTGCTGCTCTTGCTGCTCTTGCTGCTCTTGCTGCTCTTGCTGCTATTGCTGCTGTTGCTGCTGTTGCTGCTATTGCTGCTATTGCTGCTATTGCTGCTGATGCTGCTATTGCTGCTTTTGCTGCTGTTGCTGCTGTTGCTGCTATTGCTGCTATTCCTGCCGTTGCTGCTATTGCTGCTGTTGCTGCTATTGCTGCTGTTGCTTCTGTTGCTTCTGTTGCTGCTATTGATGCTATTGCTGCTGTTGCTGCTATTGCTGCCGTTGCTGTTATTGCTGCTGTTGCTGCAGTTGTTGCTGTTGCTGTTGTTGCCGCTATTGCTGCTGTTGCTGCTGCTTCAGTTGCTGCTGTTGCTGCTATTGCTGCTGTTGCTTCTGTTGCTTCTGTTGCTGCTATTGATGCTATTGCTGCTGTTGCTGCTATTGCTGCCGTTGCTGTTATTGCTGCTGTTGCTGCAGTTGCTTCAGTTGCTGCTGTTGCTGCTATTGCTGCTGTTGCTGCTGCTTCAGTTGCTGCTGTTGCTGCTATTGCCGCCGTTGCTGTTATTGCTGCTGTGGCTGCAGTTGCTGCTGTTGCTGCTGTTGCTGCTATTGCTGCTGTTGCTGCTGCTTCAGTTGCTGCTGTTGCTGCTTTTGCTGCTGTTGCTGCTGTTGCTGCTATTGCTGCTATTGCTGTTGTTGCTGCTATTGCTGTTGCTGCTGTTGCTGCTGTTGCTGCTGTTGCTGCTGTTGCTGCTGCTTCAGTTGCTGCTGTTGCTGCTATTGCTGCTATTGCTGCCGTTGCTGCTATTGCTGCTGTTGCTCCTATTGCTTCAGTTGCTGCTGTTGCTGCTGTTGCTGCTGTTGCTGCTGTTGCTGCTTTTGCTGCTGTTGCTGCTATTGCTGCTATTGCTGTTGTTGCTGCTATTGCTGCTGCTGCTGCTGCTCCTGTTGCTGCTGCTGCTGCTACTGCTCCTGTTTCTGCTATTGCTGCTGCTGCTGCTGTTGCTGCTGTTGCTGCTGTTGCACCCGTTGCTGCTGACATTCCCGGTTCCTTCACAGGTAGGGCTCAAGCATGCTGTTTGTTACAGCGGATATGACGCAACCACCCTGTCGCGGTGAATTGGTGACCCGTGCGAACGAGTGACCAAAGCAAAAGAAAGCAAGACAAACATTCGTTTCAGTCAAACGCACGGTGCAGTCATATGGTGTGACAACCCAACACCCTTCTCGGAAGTTGGACGCCCAAATGGCAAAGCCCTTTCGAGCAGGGTCCAGAGGTGTAACTTCAGTTACCCTTCGTTGAGAGTTCACTAGGCGAGGGCAGGCAATTTAGAACAATGCATACCCGCTGGGCCCTTAGGAACACTCGGCCGCGTGGGGCTGGTAGAGAATGGCTAATTGACTAAAAGCTCAATTCCAGCTACCATGCCATCCGCAATCCTCATATGTGAAAGGGGCAGGAACATGAAAAGCGGCAATCTTGACAGGGGGATACCGGTAGAGAGGGTAGTGAAGCGTTCCCAAAGCTACTAGGTCTGATATGGAATACTGATGTACATGTGATGTACCGCATCCTAAGGAGGCACAGCCAGTATAGAGCGAGGCGGTGTTCTTTACAACATAAATAAATACATTACTAAACCTGCAACAGGTGCGCAGGTCGCTACAGGCAGGCCGTGCGGATCAGAGGTACTGTACCAGACCACCCGTGTCACGCAGAGAAAGATGAGGAGATCTAGTTGACCCTGTCAACCATGGTTGTGTTGATGGCCAGGACTCTATACCCCAGCTCTGGCCTCTCTTTATAGCAGGTGTGCTTGATGGTGGAAGAAGCAGGTCAGCCCCAGCAGGCTTAACCGAATCCGTCGGTTGGAGGAGGCCAGGCTGGCAGGACCCCTGTTGGGTCCTGCCAGCCTGGCTACCTCTGCAGACCCTGTTGGGGTCTGCTGAGCCGATCGCAAACAGAGATCGTATATCACGACATACGTCAATCTGAGCGAGCCTCGTGCCCGGAGACAGGTCCAGATGTTACTGCGTCTGATAGCATGGGCGGCTCTGGCGCTTGCTTGCTGCGAGGCATCGGTACGGCAGTTTGAGCAGCGACAAGGGCATAGTTTGGCAGATACGACATGGGGCACGGGCGGGGCAGAGCGGGGGAGATTAAAAACGATGGCGACGATGCCACCTGCATGTCTCTGAACGCGCCCGATTCATGCCCGCGCAGGCGCGTTCGGAGGAGATATTCACAGAGGAGCTCCTGGTGGACAGGCTGGGCGCTCAGGATTTCATGGTGCGGACACATTCATGCGCATGGAGCGGGCCATAAATGCTTCCTCCATGCATGTTGACATGCATGGAGTCACATGCATACATGCATGGGCCATTGGTGGGCTTGCATGACAACTTCTGAATGATAACTTCTGAATGACAACTTCAGGGTGCCTGTTCTTGCCCGGTTAAGGCTCAAGCATGTGCATGCAGGAAGAGTTGCCCTTCATGCGTGCATACATGCATTGGATGCTGCGGGGCTCGAGATGGAATGAAAAGAAAATCTGAATGAGAAGGTCACCATGCCTATTATTTAAAAGTGCTGGCGCATGAATGTGCATGGATCGGGCTTGAATAGCTACCCTCCATGCGTGCATGCATGCATACATTGCATGTTGCGGAGCTTGAGAAGGCACAACAAATCTTCTAAATTAGAAGGTCTGCCTGACTTTTATTTTATGGTGCATGTGCATGCATGTGCATGGATTGGGCTAAATGAGCTGCCCTCCATGCTTGCATGCATGCATTGGACGCTGCGGGGCTTGAGATAGCACGACAAAGCTTCTAAATGAGAAGGTCATCACGCCTATTATTTTACGGTGCAGGTGCAGCCGCTTGCTTGTGCATGGAGCGGGCCAGGAGTGCTGCCCTCCATGCGTGCGTGCATGCATGCATACATTGGCTCCTGTGGGCTTGAGGAAGTCAGCCTTTCTATAATTTTCTGGTGCAGCCGCTTGCTTGTGCATAAAGCGGGGCGAGGAGTGCTGCCCTGCATGCGTGCATGTGACGCTGCTGTGCTTGACATCATAGGTATACCGTAGATTTGCTTTGCCTTCCCTCATAATTAGCCTCATGTTTTGGGTTTTGAGGGATCCACGCAATTACTAGTAATCCATTGTCAATGCCAGATTTCAGGCAGAAATAAGAGGTTTGGTCAAAAGTTCGCCCTGAGGACAGCATTGATAGGAATATTTTTTTCATTTCCGAGGGAAGGCAAATCAAATCTACGGTAACAGCTGAATGAGAGGGCGGGGTGAGGTGATGAGAGGGTCTGGTTGCTCAGTGGCAGATGGGTGAGAATGCAAACACACTGAACCTACACCGGTATAATGAAAGGTAACTTTTAACCGTGGACCTGCACATGACCAGTAGCATTTGTTGGATGAGAATCCAAACTGGTGTGGGCAAGGAATGCGTATGTACTTGGGTGCGTCCATGGGGTCCCGACGGGTTTCACATCCCACGTGTGAAAAATGAGTGAGAGACATGGTGAAGGATGAGCGATTTGGGGAGGTGGCAGCTGGAGTCACCTTATCTCTCATGCTCCGGCCCACGCCAAGCGGTCCGTCGGATATTGCCTCCTGACTCATAACTGCCTCCGTACTCCTTTCAGTGATCCTACACCCTCCCGTCTCCATTCTCTCCCCCCCTCCCCCTCCTTTCGATGATCCTCCACCCTTCCTTCTCCATCATCTCCCCCTCCCTCCCCCTCCATTCCGCTGACCCCAGGTCCACTTCCATTTCAAGCAGAGCACTACAGCTGATGGCCATGCGGAGCTCTTCCCCCCCGCCGTAATGCACCTGGCCGCCGCAGTGCCCTTCACGGAGATGGAGCTCCACATGACAAGTGGCAGATGGGTGAGGATCCAGATCGGATCCAGATCCAGATCGGAACCTGTACCGGTATCATGAAAGCTGGCTTTTCAACCTGGAGGTACACATCACTAGCTGCAGAAGGGTGTGAATCCAAACACTTGCCAATAATCCGAGTTCTAAATGTTGTAAAATCTCACAATACCAACCTTTAAAGCCTGAAGCTGCCCATTTGACCATTGGCAGATGGATGAAAATCCAAACACTGACCGATACTCCATGTCATCAAACCCAACTTTGAACCCTGAAGCTGCCCATATCACCATTGGCAGGTGGATGAGAATCCAAACACTATCCCATCATCTATATTATAAAACCCAACTTTGAAGCCTGAAGCTGCCCACATGATCATCGGCAGATTTCTCATTCTCTTGCCGCTGCCTTCTCCACTAAAACCGGGAATTTGGAAACCCTCCGCAGCACTACGACCGATGGGGCGTACCGCTCGTGCCTGTCAAGCCTCCTGGAGCGGTGAGTCGCTGTCGCAGCGCATACGCAGGGTGGGGCAAAGAAATACTGTTCCTGGTGCTGGTGCTGGTGCTGGTGCTGGTGCTGGTGCTGGTGCTGGTGCTGGTGCTGGTGCTGGTGCTGGTGCTGGTGCTGGTGCTGGTGCTGTTGCTGTTGCTGTTGCTGGTGCTGCTGTTACCTTATTAGGGTGGGGCACAAACACACTGTTCCTGTTGCTGTCGCGGTTTCAATTCCGGACCTACGAGTTGCTGTCGAAGCACATACGAGGATGGGGCACAGATGCACTGCTACCCCTGCTGTTGCTGTTGCTGTTGCCTTGGCTTGATGGGGCACAGATGCACTGCTACTCCTGCTGTTGCTGTTGCCTTCGCTTGATGGGGCACAGATGCACTGTTCCTGTTGCTGTTGCTGCTGCGATTTCGTTTCGGTTCCGGAGTGGCACGTTTTGTTGCTGCAGCGCCTGCACAAGGTGAGTCACACATGCCCTGTTTGCGTAGGCCCCCTATGAGCCCCTACATGCCCCTGGCTTGCCTGATTGTGTGAACTGAGTGTCAGGCTCCGGAGCGACAAAAAGCTTTTTCAGTGCCTGCCGGGACTTACGATGAGTGATGCATGCACTGCTTTCATATGCCGCACCCGTTAAGGATCCTGTAGCGCTCCAGTCAACTCCCGTGTGCAAGGCAAATATTGTATGCCCCTGGCCTGCCTGACTGTGTGAAATGTGTGCCACAAATTCACACATCTGAATATGTGAGCGTCATCTCCCACCTCCCTTAGCTGCCCTAAAGCTAACAGACAGCACGGCTGAACAAAGAGGTACGTGTGCCCCCCCCCCTCCCTCTCTCCCTTCCTCCCTCCCTCCCTCCCCTCCCACCTTCTTCTCCGCTCCCTCCCTCCCTCCCTCCCTCCCTTCCTCCCACCTTCTTCTCCGCTCCCAGGAGCTGAGTGCTGCCTTCACTCTGGCAGGGTCCAGCAATGCCTCGGCCACCGCCAGCTGGTCGGCGCTCACACACGCTCTGTCGGGCCTATTCTGCGCCTCCTTGCACTTGATGGCCAACCCCGGCACCGCAACAGGTGCGCGGCCATCCGCGCCGCCCCATGCTCGGCAGCGGGCACAGCCCTCCCATCCTCAACAAGCTGGGGCGGACGTTCGCGCCGGCCCGGCGTCAAGTGCGAAGGCCAGGGAGAGGGAGGGGCTGTGTGCCGATGGATCCGGATCTGGATCCAATATAAGATCTGGATGTGGATCTGGATCTGCACCTAGGTTGCTTGCTTGGCTGCCTAAGGTCAGTTCAAGCATCTGCTTTGATTGAAAAGATCGTGCCATGTGATGCTGCTTAGTATCCTTCATCTTGCTTAGTATCCTTCATCTTGCTTAGTATCCTTCATCTTGCTTAGTATCCTTCATCTTGCTTAGTATCCTTCATCTTGCTTAGTATCCTTCATCTTGCTTAGTATCCTTCATCTTGCTTAGTATCCTTCATCTTGCTTATCTTGGAATATCTGAAAGCAGTCGGTGCATGAATAGTGTAAGCAAGTGTTGCGTAACAATGAGCACGTGTTGCGCACCTACAAGCATGTGTTGCGTAGCAAAAAGCAGATGTTGCGTGCCAATGAGCAGGTGTTGCGTACTAATTAGTAGAGGTGGCACACCAATAAACAGGTGTTGCGTACCAGCAATGAGCAGGTGTTGCGTATCAACAACAAGCAGTGGTTGCGTACCGATGAGTTAGTGTTGCGCTCTGCGAGGCCTCCCTGCGCCCTCTACTGCCTTACACAGCCGGCAGCAGCGACTTAGCCAAACTGCATAAACCCGAAGCCCAGTTGCCTCTGCCCTTGCCATATCCCCCTTATTCGTGCAAGGACCTCCTAAACCCTCAAACCCTATACCCTCAACCCTCAACCCCCAACCCTCAACCCTTAACCCCCCACCCTGCCCCCCCTCGTCTGTCAGGAAGCTGTTTGTGCGGAGAATCTGACCCCTTGGTTGAAGCTGCTGCCGTGCCGCGACCGGGCCGGCCTGGCGGAGCTGCTGGGGGACAGAGGCAGCCTGTACAGAGCACGTGAGAGTTTGGTCCAGCACAGTCGCAACAACTCCTCTAGCCTGTTGCACACGCCTTGCCTTGTCACATCGATGTACCTACCTTGCCTGTTGCACACGCCTTGCCTGGTGTGGAGCTGCTGGGGGACAGAGGCAGCCTGTACAGAGCACATGAGAGTGTGGTCCAGCGCAGTCGCAACAACTCCTCTTGCCTGTTGCACACGCCTTGCCTTGTCACATCGATGTACCTACCTTGCCTGTTGCACTTGCATTGCCTGTTGTGGAGCTGCTGGGGGACAGAGGCAGCCTGTACAGAGCACGTGAGAGGCTGAGAGCTAACCAGCAGTACAGATCTCTATGGGCTCGCCTTACCTCCTGTCCCTGTTGCACCTCCTGTCCCTGTTGCACCTCCTGTTCCTGTTGCACCTCCTGTCCCAGTTGTAACTCCTGTCCCTGTTGCACCTCCTGTCCCTGTTGCACCATCGCAACACCCTTCCATGTTGCATCGTTGCGACACTTTATCTCGCCTGATGCACTACTACAAAACATCATCTGGCTTGTAGCACCGTCGCAACACCCTTTCCTGTTGCACCGTCGCAATACCCTTTCCTGTTGCACCGTGGCAACACCCTTCCCTGTTGCACCGTGGCAACACCCTTCCCTGTTGCACTGCCACAACACCCTTTCCTGTTGCACGGATGCAACACCCTTTCCTGTTGCACGGATGCAACACCCTTTCCTGCTGCATCGTTGCAACATGTAATCTTGCCTGATGCACTGCTGCAACACATCATCTTCCCTGTTGCACCGCCACAATACCCTTTCCAGTTGCATTGTTGCAACATGCAATCTCGCCTGTTGCACTACTGAAACACATTATGTCGCTGTTGCACCGACGCAACAACCTTTCCTGTTGCATCGTTGCAACACATAATCTCGCCTCATGCACAGGGTACCACTCCATGGGCGTGGCCATCAGCTCCAGACGGGACCCCGGGACCTCCCAGCGCTTGCTGCAAATCACACAGACGCTCACCCTGGTCATGACTGCAGCAGATATCAATCAGTCAGGTGAGCAGACTGCTTGTTCAAGCGTTGGTTAGGCTGCTGCAAGTGTCAGTGGGCTATCTCAAAATCAGATCATGCAATGCTTACCATGGTCATGACTGCAGCAGATATCGATCAGTCAGGTGAGCTGGCCGGTTGTTCAAACGTTGGGTTAGGCTGCTGCAAGCGTCAGTTGAGCTATTTTGCAAGCAGATTACGCAGACGCCCACCCTTGTCATGACTGCAGTGGATATCGTTAAGTCAGGTAAGCACTTGTGTTGGGGCTCAGCTATAAGTTCAAACATTGATTCTAGACGGCTTGGTCAAACGTCGGTTAGAGGCTGCTGGAAGCGTCAGTTGGGCTGTTCCTAAAGGAGATCAGGCAGGCTTTTTCCTTGGTCATGGCTGCGTCCCGGTACCCGCGTCCTCAATTTTGAATAGTGTGTGAAGAACTGAGCGCCCACCAGGCCTGGAACGACGTGCGTACAGCCCTTGGATTTTATATGTTAAGATCCTGCAATTAGACCTTGAGCTAAGCCAGCTCCTCTCATCAGCGTCTTTGCTTTTTCCTTGCACATCTTCATCCATATTAAAGCCATTCCTCACTTCAGTAGATTTTACTTTGTTCTCTCTGCCTGTCCCTTCTTGAACAAGACCCCTTGGGAGGATGCGTAGAGAGAATGCAACTTATAAATAAGGGCACAAACAATCGAAGGGCCCTTGCGGCCATCCGCGTCCCCCCAGTGCAGCCAAGAGCTTGATATGGGGTCCGATCTAAAATTCAGATTCAAAATTTAAAAGAGGCATCCCTCCTCTCCCATCCCTCTTACCACCCTTGCAGCTCAGGCCGTCGCCGGAGGCGGACCATCTCAACCATCCAGCGCTGAGCCGTCCAGCCCCACCCTAGCCAGTCTCCTCGGCGCCAATGTATCTAGAAGCTGCCCTGCAGCTGCCCTCAGCAGGCTGTACATCGTCGGCGGATCTAAACGGCCCGGATCTAGGGTAGACGCGACAGCTGCCGACGGCTACCTCCAGTCTTCACCGGATCTAGATATTGGAGTTGGATCCAGATCCGGATGTAGATCTGTTTTGGATGCCAGGCGCCTAGGGATGGCTGTACACGACGCCATGCGGATGGATCCAGCGGTGCTGAGCACGCTGGGCATGCCCCCGGCAGGCCCTGGGGCACCGATGGGCCTGCCGCAGTGCAGGTGAGGAGAGGGCATGTGGTCTTGCATGCTGGCTGGCTAGGGGTGCTGAGCACGCTGGGCATGCCCCTGGCCGGCCCTGGGGCACCGACGGGCCTGCCACAGTGCAGGTGAGGAGAGGGCATGCATTGCCACATCATTCCTCGTCCTCTTTGGTTCAATGCTGGCGCAATATATTTACTCTATCACCTAAGACCTCCTGCGCACAATATTCCGATTGATTGCGCATTGCCAATTGTGCCTCCTTTCTTTAGTTCAATGCCGGTGTAGAATATCCACCCCTGTATTCGGGAGTGTGATATTCCACATAATAGATCCTCGCACGTGCGCAGCGGACCAGACAACCCACGCACAGCACGAAGGGGGAACAGTACTGGTGGCGGTACAGACAGCAATGCACACAGCACGGAGCATTACAGGTCAGGCGCACCTTGTCCCGCTTGGGGTGTGTCGCGGTACCTGACAGGATCGGGGACGTTTAAGGGCAGCATGGTTCTGGAGCTGCGTCGCAGCAGTGCGGCATCCGGATCTGCTGGATCTATTGGATCTAGGGGACTTGGCGGATCTAGCAGATCCAATGGAGGCACCCCCGTTGTTTCTGGTGTAAGCTCTGAGGCTGCGGGAGAGGCGGAGCGGGAGCGGGAGGCCAGCGCGGTTGAGCAGGCAGGTGTTCACAGGAGCTGGGGGGAGGGGGGGGCAGGGAGAGGCAGGGAGAGGGAAGGGAGAGGGAGGGAAAAGGGTGCGGGGGGCAGGAGGGTGGCGCAGATGAGCAGGCAGGTGGTCACAGAGGTTGGGGGGAGGGGGGGGCAGGGAGAGGCAGGGAGAGGGAGGGGAGAGGGAGGGAAAAGAGAGCGGGGGGCAGGAGGGTGGCGCAGATGAGCAGGCAGGTGGTCACAGAGGTTGGGGGGGGGGGGGGGGGCGTGGGGAGGGGGGAGCGGGGGAGGGGGGAGCGGGGGAGGGGGGAGCGGGGGAGGGGGGAAAGGGGGAGGGGGGAAAGGGGGAGGGGGGAGCGGGGGAGGGGGGAGCGGGGGAGGGGGGAGCGGGGGGAGGGGGGAGCGGCGAGCGGGGGAGCGGGGAGGGGGGTGGGGGGAGCGGGGGAGGAGGGAGCGGGGGAGGGGGGAGCGGGGGAGGGGGGAGCGGGGAGGAGGGAGCAGGGGAGCGGGGGAGGGGGGAGCGGGGGAGCGAGGGAGCGGGGGAGCGGCGAGCGGGGGAGCGGGGAGCGGGGGAGCGGGGAGCGGGGGAGCGGGGAGCGGGGGAGCGGGGGAGGGGGGGAGCGGGGGAGCGGGGGAGGGGGGAGCGGGGGAGCGGGGGAGGGGGGAGCGGGGGAGCGGGGGAGGGGGGAGCGGGGGAGCAGGGGAGGGGGGAGCGGGGGAGCGGGGGAGGGGGGAGCGGGGGAGGGGGGAGCGGGGAGGAGGGAGCAGGGGAGCGGGAGAGGGAGCGGGGGAGCGGCGAGCGGTGGAGCGGGGAGCGGGGGAGCGGGGGAGGGGGGAGCGGGGGAGGGGGGAGCGGGGGAGCGGGGGAGGGGGGAGCGGGGGAGCGGGGGAGCGGGGGAGCGGGGGAGCAGGGGAGGGGGGAGCGGGGGGGGGGGGGGGCGTGGGGAGGGGGGAGCGGGGAGGAGGGAGCAGGGGAGCGGGGGAGGGGGGAGCGGGGGAGCGAGGGAGCGGGGGGAGCGGCGAGCGGGGGAGCGGGGAGCGGGGGAGGGGGGAGCGGGGGAGGGGGGAGCGGGGGAGCGGGGGAGGGGGGAGCGGGGGAGCGGGGGAGGGGGGGAGCGGGGGAGCGGCGGAGCGGGGGAGCGGGGGAGGGGGGAGCGGGGGAGGGGGGAGCGGGGAGGAGGGAGCAGGGGAGGGGGGAGGGGGGAGCGGGGGAGCGAGGGAGCAGGGGAGCGGCGAGCGGGGGAGCGGGGAGCGGGGGAGCGGGGGAGGGGAGAGTGGGGGAGGGGGGAGCGGGGGAGCGGGGGAGGGGGGAGCGGGGGAGCGGGGGAGGGGGGAGCGAGGGAGCGGGGGAGCAGGGGAGGGGGGAGCGGGGGAGAGGGAGCGGGGAGCGGGGGGGGGGGGAGCGGGGGAGCGGGGGAGGGGGGAGCGGGGGAGCGGGGTAGGGGGGAGCGGCGGAGGGGGAGCGGGGGAGCGGGGGAGGGGGGAGCGGGGGAGCGGGGGAGCGAGGGAGCGGGGGAGGGGGGAGCGGGGGAGCGGGGGAGGGGGGAGCGTGGGAAGGGGGAGCGGGGGAGGGGGGAGCGGAGGAGCAGGGGAGCGGGGGAGGGGGGAGCGGGGGAGCGGCGAGCGGGGGAGCGGGGGAGCGGCGAGCGGGGGAGCGGGGAGCGGGGGAGCGGCGAGCGGGGGAGCGGGGAGCGGGGGAGCGGGGGAGGGGGGAGCGGGGTAGGGGGGAGCGGGGGAGCGGGGGAGGGGGGAGCGGGGGAGCAGGGGAGGGGGGAGCGGGGGAGCGGGGGAGCAGGGGAGGGGGGAGCGGGGGAGAGGGAGCGGGGAGCGGGGGAGGGGGGAGCGGGGGAGCGGGGTAGGGGGGAGCGGCGGAGGGGGGAGCGGTGGAGGGGGGAGCGGGGGAGCGGGGGAGGGGGGAGCGGGGGAGCGGGGGAGCGAGGGAGCGGGGGAGGGGGGAGCGGGGGAGCGGGGGAGGGGGGAGCGGGGGAAGGGGGAGCGGGGGAGGGGGGAGCGGAGGAGCAGGGGAGCGGGGGAGGGGGGAGCGGGGGAGCGGCGAGCGGGGGAGCGGGGAGCGGGGGGAGCGGCGAGCGGGGGAGCGGGGAGCGGGGGAGCGGGGGAGGGGGGAGCGGGGGAGGGGGGAGCGGGGGAGCGGGGCAGGGGGGAGCGGGGGAGCGGGGGAGGGGGGAGCGGGGGAGCGGGGGAGCAGGGGAGGGGGGAGCGGGGGAGAGGGAGCGGGGAGCGGGGGAGGGGGGAGCGGGGGAGCGGGGTAGGGGGGAGCGGCGGAGGGGGGAGCGGCGGAGGGGGGAGGGGGGAGCGGGGGAGGGGGGAGCGGGGGAGCGGGGGAGCGAGGGAGCGGGGGAGGGGGGAGCGGGGGAGCGGGGGAGGGGGGAGCGGGGGAAGGGGGAGCGGGGGAGGGGGGAGCGGAGGAGCAGGGGATGGGGGAGCGGAGGAGCGGGGGAGCGGGGGAGGGGGGAGCGGGTGAGGGGGGAGCAGGGAGTCGGAGAAGGAATACGGGGGTTAAAGCAGGGATAGGACATTGCGAAGGTGCTGGGAGCGGGGAGAGAGCGGCAGGTGGAGGAGAGCGGCAGGTGGAGGAGAGGTTGGGGCAGGGGAGAGGGGCCAGGTGGGGAGGGGTATGGAAAGAGGGGAGGGTTAACGTCGTGGTGGGCACGGAGCAGGGGCCAAAGTCGGTTGTGGGTGAGGCGGGGAGAGGGGGAGGGGCGTTGCTGGGGGAGCAGCGGGCGAGGGTACGGGGCGGTTAGCGTGTAGCGCGCTATAACGAGAATTTCAGTTGCCTATTACGCATCTGGGTTTAGGTTTAGGGTTGATTTGTGATCCATGTGTGGAGGCCGCCTGAATTCGTGTGAAATCTGGGGCTGTGGAAGGCAGTTTTGTATTCCAGCTGTGATTGAGGTACAATTCAGCTACATATCAGCTGCACTTGAGCTACGTTTGAGCTACGTCCCGCCTGCGGTCGGGTGGGAGGGCCCAGTACAGCATGCCTTGACGCCTAGGCCGTGGGCGGTCGGCTCATTGTGGTTTCATTAAAGTCCGTCGCGTGACGATACCGGGCAAGGCTCCAGGACAGCGAAGGGGTACACGATTGCGCAATGAAAGCAATATTGGCTGGAGGCCTGATGTGGCGGCCCTCACTGACAAACCCCGGCCGTGACGACAATATGTCCCTGACCCCTCAACCTTGATTCTCCAACCTGTGAATTTCGAGCCTTGTGCACCCTGGATCCTTCACCCTGGATCCTTAACCCTGGATCCTAAACCCTGGATCCTTAACCCTGGATCATAAACCCTGGATCATAAACCCTGGATCCTTAACCCTGGATCCTAAACCCTGGATCCTTAACCCTGGATCATAAACCCTGGCTCATAAACCCTGGATCCTAAACCCTGGGTCATTAAACCTGGATCCTAAACCCTGGATCCTAAACCCTGGATCATTAACCCTGGATCCTAAACCCTGGATCATAAACCCTGGATCCTAAACCCTGGATCCTAAACCCTGGATCCTAAACCCTGGACCTAAACCCTGGATACTTAACGCTGGATCCTTAACCCTGGATCATAAAGCCTGGATCATAAACCCTGAATCCTAAACCCTAGATCCTTAACCCTGGATCCTAAACCCTGTGCCCTGAGCCATGCAAATTCTGAACCCTGTTGTGAATTACGAACCTTTGTTCTGAGCCCTGTTGTGGATCCTTAACCCTGTGCCCTAAGCCATGCGAATTCTGAACCCTGTGAACCCTGCGTCCTGGACCAGGATGCTGAGGAGGTCGTATGTGTCTTCCAGCTGGTGCCCTGGTACGTCCGGCTGTGGATGCATTCCTTGCAGCTCAAGTTGGACGGAAAGGTAGGCGGTGGGGAGTGCAGCGCACTGCTTGTTTCAGGGAGCGTTTCAGCTACAATTCAGCTATATTGGTCAGCTACATTTCAGCTATAATTCAGCTTCAATTTAGCTACAATTCGGCTGTATTGCGGCCTATGGCGGGAGGGTCCCTGATGCTTGAAAGGAATCAGCATTGCTGCTTGGGGTGCCGGCAGAGGGTCAGTCGAGGCTTCTTTAGCCCCGTCAGCCCAGTGGCGGCCGCCCAGCGGCCTGCCAAAGGTGGCCTGATGCGCACTTAGAAGTTCATGGCAGAAGTGCAGTGTGTCGGAGAAAATGAGACACAGGGAGGGGGTAGGAAAGGGGAAGGAGGCTGGCTGCAGTGCAGTGGAGAAATGTGACACGGGAAAGTGACACGGGAAGGAAGGGGAGAGGAAGCTGGGGGAAAGGAGGATGGGAGAGTGGAAGATAAGTGTGACTGCAGTCGGGACGTTCAATTGGGGGACGTGAGTGCGGGAGCTGCAATTCGGCTACATCTCTCGAGAGATGTAGCCGAATTGCAGCTGAACTGAGGTGAAGATATCGCGGGCTGACCGTTTGGCCAACCACTGAAACTACCAGCCATCAGGCTTACGAATAGCGCGTGCAACGCTCGACCCCTACTCCCCCCTGCCATGCGCTCGTGCCGCAGGCGGCGGATCTGAGGCGGTACGTCGAGATCCGGCAGATCCGTCCGGCTGTCGACCGGCAGGCCCCCCTGGCTCTGGATCTGTGCGTGACGCTGCCGGGGTCAGTGGCCTCGGCCCAGCTGGAGATGGATTTCACCAAGGCGTTTCTGAGGCAAGGACTTTGGGACCCTAGATCTAGATCCTAGATCCAAGGGTTGTGATAATCAGGGCTATAACCTGAACTGTTAACCTTATCGGTGCAGAATTCACCAAAAGGTCCCGAAGGCTACGACTTGGGGTCCCTTAATCTAGTTTCAAGGGTTAACATGGGCTATGACCTCAACTCACAAACTTTGATTAAGTGGATTCACCAAAAGGTTCCGAAGGCTACGACTTGGGGTCCCTTAATCTAGTTTCAAGGGTTAACATGGGCTATAACCTCAACTCACAAACTTTGATTAAGTGGATTCACCAAAAGGTTCCGAAGGCTACGACTTGGGGACCCTAAATCTAGTTTCAAGGGTTAACATGGGTCATCACCTCAAACCCTTAACCCTTAAGCCTGGTAATGATATACCTCGGCCCCATTATTTCTTTCTGGCCACAGACCCGTGTAAACCCTAAAACCTACAACCTTGGATTGTGTGGATTCACCAAAGCAGCGGTCGAGGCAAAGCATCAGAGAGACCCTCAAACTACATATAAGGTTGCGAAGTTAACCTTGAGTCCAGGGGGGAAATGGCAGTTGCGGCAGCTACCGCAAACTATTCATACGGCCTTTGGATGGAGCCCGATATGGTATGATAAAATGTTGTGGTATCACTGACCTTGACCCTAAACCCTTAACCCTAAACAAGGGGCCTGTCACTAGGGGGGTCGGACTAGTCCCCCAAACAGGTGCTTTCAGTGCCCGGTTGGCGCCTTTGCACAACAAAGAATCGACCAGGAAAAAAAGCGATGCTCCATTGTGTATTCAATGGCTCAAGTCCAGGACGCCAGCCAATTCTTTCGTGTGCTAAGGCGCCAACCATGGGGTCGCATTATAAGCCGGGGGGGTGTCAGGGGACTAGTTCGATCCCCCTAGTGACAGACCCCTTCCCTTAACCCTCAACCTGAAGTAAAAGGATTTTCTGGTGCAAGGGCTTTATTTTGGGGAAAGGATTAACCGTAAAATAGGGGGATTTCATTCAGGCAAGAACTCTGGGACTCTTAAGCCCGAGCCCTAAACCCATAACTCAGAGACCCGAAGTATATATTTCGGGTTTTAGGGGTAAGCTGAAACCTGGAACGAGCCGAAAGGCATGGGGGGCAGATGAAAGTGGTGGGACACCGTCTCCAGCTATGCTGCGCTTGATGAGAGCTGTCCAATATTGGTGTGAACATTTTACTTGGCCCAGGATGTCCGGTAAGGGTAGCGATAGTGTGGGAGGGAGGGGGGGGGGGTCAAAGTTAGAGGGGGGGGGATCTCCAGAATACTGACATTTCCCAGAAAAAATCACGTAATTGTTTGTAGGCGTCAAATGAAGATGTCAGCTGCGCCGTATTTTGCATGTGCCAAATGGCATCATCAATTGTCTGTGCACCAGCAATTGACCCTGGGTGGCAAGCTGAATGGTATCTGGGGGTGGGGGTTCGTATCCGCAAGCACAAAGCATGGCGGTGAATTCACCCATGGCGCCACGCATGCATTTTCTATTTAGCACTGGTGTGCAATTTATGACGACAAGAATCCATGTGAGCTTTGTCGGAAAGTCGTCAACCTTGGGAGGCACCCACTGTGTTTCTTTTTCGTGACTCAGCTACATTTCGGCTACAAGTCAGCTACATGTCAGCTACATTCCGACCTCTGGCACGAGGCCCTGTTTGTGAGCAGCCATGCTGCATTGGCCACCAGCTGCCGGCTGGTCCAGGTTTGCTCCTATCAGGCCCCCAGCGGCAGCAGGGCGGCCTGCTGAAAGTGGACCCGTAGCTGACAAAAGAAACACCGGACACAATGTAAGCGGTGTACGGCATTTAAAATCCTGTATTCTTCAAGCCACGCTCTGGCGTTTTCTTTGTTTCAAGCAACTGGCTGAGACAATGCTGGCTGAGCGACAAAAAACAATCTCATATGCCTCCCCTCATTCACCTATTTTGCTACTCCTGCCACATCTGCTGTCGCCGCTAAACACTTTGTGATGGAGTGCCCAAGGCGAAGCGCGCTGCTGACTCTCTCGCTGCATTATCTGATGCCTGTATCACGAGTCCACGAGAAATGCCTCGTTGAGCTGGCAGGGCTTCCCTAGACCCCCTCACAAAACCTGCTGTTATGTTTATGAGGGAGACGTACAGTCTCTACTAGGCTGCGGAAGCGGGGAGGGGAGTCAGCCAAAACGGCAGACCCCCTCCCTTGCTGATGTAAACAAGCCCACCTGGACACGTGTCCCCTCCCACACACACATGTCCACCTGGACACCTGCCCCCCCCCCCCCCTACACACACGCGCCAGCGTGGACACATGTTCCCTCCCCCCCACACACACGCAGGGTCTCGGAGCAGACGCCAGATGCCAACCGTGGTCTGGATATTCCCTCTGCCATCATGAGCTACAATGAGCCAAGGTCGCACTCCGCAGCAGCAGCAATAGCAGCAATAGCAGGACACGGTACCAAAGTAGGAAGAGATGGGGGAGGAGGAGGAGGAGGAGGAGGAGGCAGCGGCGCAGACACAGCAGGAGGAAGCCGTGATATAGGAGGAGAGCGGCCGGAGGAACTCTGGGGAATGACTTGGCTGGCTTGGGGCGTTGCAGTGGCAGCTGCAGATGGGCAGGGGGGAGCAGCAGGTAGAAGTGGGGAGCGTGGTGGGGACGGCTGCGGGGGCGCAGGTGTGAGGGGCGGAGAGGGGGTGCTGGGGACCGGCACAGGGAGCGGTACAGGTGTGGGCGGCGGAGGAGGAGGACGAGGCGTAGGATCTTGCGGCGGTGCGGGTTTTGTTGGAGGTGGCGACGGTGATGATGCGGGAAGCAGCGGAAGGAGAGATGGAGATGGTGGTGGAAACGGCGGTGCTGGTGCCGGCGGCGGCGTCGGTGGCAGCGGCGGAACGGTTCCAAGTGCGGCCCTGCAGACGCCGCTGCTGCGCCTTTTGTCGGTCTCGGAGCATCAACAGGTGGGTGTGGTCGGTGCCGGGCGCACTCTTATTGTAGGAGCTTGAGTCAAAGTGTGCTTTGTTTGAACCCAACTTCCATTTGAACTCCTCTTCTAACTTCCTTTTGAACTCCTCTTCTAACTTGCGTATGGCAGTCTCGCCTTGAATGCACTTGATCTACATAACAGAACGACAGGTGTCTGGCATATGGGTACTTTAACATGGGATTTCACGCTGCCCAATTATTATTTTAAATTAATGCTAATTAATGCACTCAGAGGCAGTTGTCTGAGTCAAAATATCGAAATTGAGACCGGTAAGATTTATTCACACTTTCCCTTTTGGTGGCATGCCCAGGTGTACAGCGAGGGCCTGCTGATCCAGATGGCGACGCCGGACATCAGCATGCCGTACAACGTCATCTGCCTCTCCAGCACGGTGCTGGCCGTCTACTTTGGGGCCATGCTGAACGCGATCTTGAAGGTTTGTTTGCCGTGCTGGCTGCCTACCTTGGGGCGATGCTGAATGTGATCTTTAACACTGTTTACAAGAGATCGGATCTCAGCATTTAGGGATTGGGAGTACCAGTGAGTGGTGTCGCGCTGAATGGGTTGGTGAGAGGGTTCAGGGTTTAGGCGGGTTTGTGAACAGGTTTCGGGTTACGGCGGGATTGTGAGAGGTTTTAGGGTCTAGGGTTGGCCCCATAGCTGCTGTCCTTACCCCTTAACCCTAAACCCATAACCCTAAAAACCAAGCTGCTTCTGCCCCTCCATGCAGGTGCCAGGTGGCGATGATGAAAAGGCGGGGTCGACTACAGGTGGGTGGGTTCCGGACAGGGTCATACAATGGGTATGGGATCTCAAAGGGTTAGTCGGACTCTATTGTGACCTCTCCGGGGGGTGGGGTCGAGCCAGAGACAAGTTACATTTACCCCCAGCTTCAAGGGGGGGGTCTCAGCTGCTGTGGGATGATTCAGCAGCAGGTGGGTGGGATGCTGGGCTCGGTTATGGAGGTTTGGGGATGAGCAGAAAAGTGGGAAAGCCTAGCAGCTGGGCAGAGGGGTTGGGCCCGGTTTCTAGACTTTCAAGCAGCGGTCCCTATCAAGGACAACAGTGCTTTGATGACGCTGATATGATCTTGATCAAGCGTCAAATCTTCAAATGTGACTCCGGCCCTTAAAAACTATCATGCAAATCCTAAACCTTTCCTGCAAATGCCTATAATTAGTAGGAAGTGACCACCGGACCCGGTGGCCTTATATCAGGCAGTGCCGTCACTTCTATATGCTCATGTTATATTCATGTCATCATATTGCCCTCTTTCGATTTCCGCCCTTCCGATGCTTAACATCGGCATGCACTGATGATGTGTGGTGGGTGCAATATAACTCTTCTCCCTATCCTGTCCCTATGTCCGCAGGTGCACAAAGGAAGCTCAAGCTGCGGCTGGCCGCAGCGTTGGTGATCGCGGGTGGGGCGGCGGTGGCGGCGGCCTTGATGCTCCTGGACGACGGTGCTGGCCGCATCACTGCTTTTGCCAGCAGCCTGATGGGCGGCTCGTGAGGCCTCAAGGCACTCATCTCTTTCCCTTGGCCTCTTTCTTTGTTACTAGCTGAGGAGCATGTAGCCCGTGCATGGCTCTCCTTCGCTATTCAAGACAGCACCCGGGTACCTGTCAACCTAGTAAATGACACCTGTGGGCCCTGCTTAAAAAGGCTAGGCCACGTGTGCATTGGCTTGTGAGGCCCAAGGCACCCTTTTTTCTCTCATGGCCTGTCTCCCTTTCAGTCTCTCGCCTGTCTCTGTTAGTAGCTAAGGAGCATGTAGCTCCGACCCGGACTTCGCTTTTTAAGACTGCCCTCGGGGAACTGCCAACCTACGCGTCCTTCACTTGTCAGGCACCTGCCTCCCTGCCTTCCGGTTGATTGACGTTACACCTCTGAGGGCCCTGGTCAAAAAAGCTAGTCAGTGTCTAAAATCCAGATACCTCCCTGTACATAGCAACATGGACGGTACCTACCTACCTCTTACAATCATGGCTGGGCGCTTGATTGAACCAGAGGGGTAAAAACGTTGGGGCACAGTGGGCCACCCTGACTTTTAGTTCCGCACAGTTGTACTCCCAACCCGCAAAGGCAACGAGACACAGGCTGCATTTGTTTTCTCAACGGGCTACAACACACCTGTACTCTAATGGTACGATAAGCAAGTCGCCAAATTGGTACCAGTGCTTCTCTTACCCTGAGAAGCTGTCTGGCAGGTAGCAGTTTGTGCATCATACACATGTGTTAGATGATATGCGTAACCACGGTTACGTCATGGACACGTGTGTTTGAAGGTTTATTGTTTGAAGTGTCAGATCGAGAAGGGCTACGTAGCATGTTCCACACTAGTGAGTTCACACCTGATAAATGCAGGCAGGTACTTCAACAGCTTTACCTGGCGTCTCAACTGACAGGCTGTGAAGCATAGGCAATGCCCAAAGTAAAACACCTCAAAAAGGCCCAAATGCGTAGGCCAGGAAACAACAGGGTGCTGCTGCCAGTGTTTAGATCTCACCACAGCCATACAAATCTGATTATGTTTCGAAATCCAGCAAGCATCGCATTTGACAAGGTTACTTTTTTGGCCTAAGATGATGGGCAAGGGTGGGGCTAAGGAACCTGTGAGCGCTCTACATGCAATCAGGGATTCTTTTTCAGTTACAAGTCAGCATCAAGAGGGGTCGTCCCTACCCTACCATGCACCCATACAGTAGCAGGTGCACGCTGTGCTGGCTGCAGCAATGTGTAAAAGTGTGGTTATGTCGGTCATAACATGACAGCATGTCGTTAAGAAGACACAGCCCAGGCATTTCCTCCTGCAGGCGCGCCCAGGACCTGCTCCACAAACAAAAAAAAGAAAACAAAATGTCGCCACTAAGCCCCGTCCCAATCCAGCACTTGAGACACTGTCCTTGGCCCTTCCACGTATTTCGCTGAGATCATCGAATTCGAAGTGTGCACAACGCTTCCTAAGGACAGAGAGGTCCTACCCCAATCCTTTATTAACCCAGACCCACCCAACACATGAAATAAACGAATAAAAATCCTACTATTCCATCACACGTCTCCCCCACCTCCTCCTCCTCCCCAACCTCGTCCTCCACTGAAGGCCTTGCCCAAGGCCAGCCTCAACAGAGCCGCTGCGACTCAGGCTGCCACTGAAGAAGGTGTACACTTCGGGCTGCCGTGCATAAACCTCCGCATACATTGGGGCTGCCCCACTAACCGCAGAACATCTGCATCTTTGGCTGTCATGCTATGCCCTCTGCATGCTTCTGGGCCAACATGCTATGCTCTCTGCATCTTTGGCTGCACGTCGGAGACAACTCACGTCTCCGGCTACCATGCTGTGCCCTATGCGTCCTTCTGGGACATCTTGGGCTGCACCTCGGAGACGACTTGCATCTTTGGCTGCTATGCTATGCCCTCCGCACCCTTCTGGGCCACCGTGCTAGAACCGCTGCATCTTGGGCTGCACGTCGGAGACGACTCGCGTGGGGATGAGTCGGTAGAAGAAGATGAACATCTCCAAGTATGTGTAGAACCACCACAGCACGATGAAGGTGGCCAGAAACTGGATCCAACCGAACTTGAGCATCTCGATGACTTGCGGTCTGCAAATGTTGAGGGTTTCAGGGTTCAGGTTGCAGGCCAACTCTGAACAGTACCTCGGTGGCTTACTGCCTACTCAGGTATAGGATTTCAGGGTTCAGGTTGCAGGCCAACCCTTCGATAATCTTGATGACTTTCGGTCTGATCAGTCTGAAAGTTATACCCCCCCCCACCGGCTGAGCACATAGCGGAGCGGCTTCACTTTCAGCGTTATTTTATCTGGCAGAGTTCTCTGTGCGGTGTTTGACCTGCTCACTGCATGACTCGGAGCTGTCCTCACCCCAACTGAGCCCAACACGTACCCCGAGGGTTTTATACTTTTATCCTTTAACCCCAAACCGCGCCCAATCCGAATCCAACTTTTGCTCAAGGACCTGGGCCACGCCCGAGACCGTACAAATGCAATACATATTAAGGGCTGGACTCTTCTCTTCAATATTTACGTTAACAGATTCGGGACTAACTTATCTTGGAGCCGGCGGTGTGGAAAAGTGTGGATGGAGAAAAAGTGAGACCTTGAATCCGAGGCCGCCATGCCTCATGGGCGGCTATCACAAAATCGATTCATTCAGTATACCACAAGCAATACCTTGCATAAATGTTTATTTAAGTTCACTTTTTATGTGCACTGCACTGCCCAGGTCGAGCTCGGGGACCAGGGCAGTACAATGAACGGTACGGTCTTGTGCACAGCCCAGAGACCATACCTCCCCATGGTATATGGTTATGCTCCAAAGCCATTGGCTCCTAAACCCCTTTCAGCACCACTGCAGTATGTATGCCTCCCCAGTTCACCGCCAGGCAGCCGCCAAAAGGTTTAGGGTTCAACTGAACGAGGTTCAAAAACCCAACCTGAACTTGACACCAACCGGGGAGTACTCAAACGCTTTAGGATTAAAAAGGCATCTTTAACCCGAAACCCTGTAGCCAGCCCTCTCGGTGTTGACGTGGCTGAAACTCTGCTCGCGTGTGTTGGAAGCAAGGTGGGCATGCAAGTGCACTAAAAATAACACGGGCGAATCCTAGCTTAGACCCTAAGAACCAAGCCCTAAAACCCTTACCTGCTTAGCACATGCAAATGCCCTAAAAATGACGCGGGCAAGCAAGTGCACTGAGAGCATCACGTGCGGGCGGGCGGGCGCACCTGTACCAAACGAGCTGGTTGGGGGGTATCCGGATGACCATGTGGAGCTGGAACGTGTTCCCAGAGGCAGCCTTTCAAGGGGGACAAGGGTTCAGGGTACAGCAGATTTAAGTTTTGAATTACGAAACATACTTCCTGGTGCAGGATGCAAAGGGGGGGAAGGGTCAAACCGTTTTTTCATACCAGTAACTAGATCTCCCATTTTTGCCTATTTTTATTTCCTGGTTATTTTTCACTGTGTCGTGCTATTCGCACAACCCGGCCCTCTTGAAAACGGCTCTGCTGGGTTGACTCCCAGGACTCAGCCACACTTTTGCTAAATTTCGCGAATGAATTCCGGTACATAATACAAAGCAGAAGTTACAAGGTCAGTAGAGACCCCTAGGTGCCCCTGCACCCTAACCCTAAACCCTACATGGCAGTAGAGACCCCTAGGTGCCGTGGTCACGCTCAGTCCTGAATCCCCAGCAGGCACGCGCATCAGACCAGGCCTCTTACCAGGCCAGGCCTCTCACTGGCCAGGCCTCTTACCACACTGGCCAGGCCTCCACACTGGCCAGACCTCTCACTGGCCAGGCCTCTTACCACGCTGGCCAGGCCTCCACACTGGCCAGGCCTCTCACCAAACTGGCCAGGCCTCTCACTGGCCAGGCCTCCACACTGGCCAGGCCTCCACACTGGCCAGGCCTCCACACTGGCCAGGCCTCAAACCAAACTGGCCAGGCCTCTCACTGGCCAGGCCTCCACACTGGCCAGGCCTCTCACTGGCCAGGTCTCCACACTGGCCAGGCCTCCACACTGGCCAGGCCTCTCACCAAACTGGCCAGGCCTCTCACTGGCCAGGCCTCCACACTGGCCAGGCCTCTCACCACACTGGCCAGGCCTCCACACTGGCCAGGCCTCTCACTGGCCAGGCCTCCACACTGGCCAGGCCTCTCACCACACTGGCCAGGCCTCCACACTGGCCAGGCCTCTCACTGGCCAGGCCTCCACACTGGCCAGGCCTCTCACCACACTGTCCAGGCCTCCACACTGGCCAGGCCTCTCACTGGCCAGGCCTCCACGCTGGCCAGGCCTCTCACTGGCCAGGCCTCTTACCACACTGGCCAGGCCTCCACACTGGCCAGGCCTCTCACCACACTGGCCAGGCCACTCACCACACTGGCCAGGCCTCCACACTGGCCAGGCCTCTCACCACACTGGCCAGGCCTCCACACTGGCCAGGCCTCTCACTGGCCAGGCCTCCACACTGGCCAGGCCTCTCACTGGCCAGGCCTCCACACTGGCCAGGCCTCTTACTGGCCAGGCCTCTCACCACACTGGTCAAGCCTCTTACCTTCCACACTGGATAGACATTTGAGTACATCGTCGTGTAGTTGCGCTGTCGGTACCCCGAAATGATGGATTCAAACATGAGCTGCGTTGAGGCCTGCATCCAGGAGCAGGCCCAACGGCAGGGCAGAGACATGGGGCCGTCAGAGGCAGAGCTTAATCTTTAAGGGGTTCCAACCAGTGCTGTGCCGATTACGGTCCTCACGGTGGCTGAGTTGCGTAGCTGAGTTTCAGCCACCGTAATTTCAAGGCAAATTCAGCTACATATGCCAGTAAGGGACCGTAATAACTCAGCACCGGTTATATGATTTATGATTTACGGCGCAATTGCACAGCACCGGTTCCACACTAGCTATTGGAGAGTTGCATTCACAGTTCCAGGTTCCACATGTCAAGCCTTCAAGAGATGCATCCAAGGGTTCAGGCTTGAAATGTCAGGGGTTGAAGGCTTACTTCCAATGGTTTAGGGTTGAGGATTGAACAAAAAGCATTCAAGGGTTGTCGAAGATCGTGAAGAGGAGGTGGGGGGGGGGCATGCGTTAATAAGACAGAGCCACAGACCGGTTAGCCTGCAACCTGGACCCTAAAACCCTACACCTGAGCAGGCGGCAAGCCACCGAGGTAATCTGGGTTGTATCTCCATGCAGCTCAGCCAAACAAGTCAACATAAATTGGTTCCCGAGACCCAGTTCTATGCTGTTCTATGGCTTGTTTGTCCACTCGGAAGATCTGTGCGTACGCCCAGAACACCCTCCAAAGAAAGCAGTGCCCCTTCAGAGGGAAACAAGGGCTGCTTCCCTCGAGTACAGCGCAAGAGAGAGAAGACATCACGGTTTTTCTCAAATGCTGTTTCGGACATACTCCAAGATCTACTTACTCATTTGAATAACGCAGCTCGTGGATGACGCGTCCGCCTTGGAAGACTCTAGCGCACGACCTACGCCCTAAGCATGGGCCTGCCACACTGAGGTGTACCGCCTGTTGTACCGCACCTGTACCGCCTGCTGAGTGCTGGGTATCTGAGAGGTGAGGATGGGATAGTTGTACGCGTCGTTGTACTTCCGATCTGTGATGGGAGACCGCTGGTTCAGCACCAGCTGCAGAACAGAAACAAAACGAGAGAGATCATGCAGGTGCAAAACAGAAATAAAACAAGAGAGGTCGAGCAGGTGCAAACCAGCAGAGCGCAACAATAGAGGTGTAGAAGGTGCACAAGGAGAATAATAAGAGGTTGGGACGGTGAACAACAACGACACATAAATGACAAGTTCAAGAAAATCTCGTTTTTTAGCAAAAACAATCAGAGATCGAGCAGATACCGTACACAACCAACAGGAAAAAGTCAGGAAATGCTCAACAGGAGATGAATAGTTGTGGTAAGAGGTCGGGCAGGAATATAACCACATCAAGGAAAATAAGAGATTGAGGCCAGCGCCTCGCATGCCTTCCAGACGGCTGCGCTCCAGGTCCACACCCTCACGGTACCAAGTGTGGATCGTAATAGCAGCCTTTATTGAAGGGCACAGTAAGCCCTATTCATCTAATCATCTGATGGTGTTTAAGACGCAAACTGGCCTGCAGCTTGCAGGTCTTGGTGCAGCAAGTTGACCTGTTGCAAGGCCGACCAGCCGTCAGTTCAGTTTTTGACCCCATCGGCCCCACGGTGGCCGCCCAGTGGCCTGTCAGAGGCTGTCCGGTGCGCACTTGACCCTAAACACTTACACATGCCTGGATGTACATAAAGGGTTCAGGGTTTTAAAACCCCGAATCTCTTAACCTGGTAGCCCACAGCTACTGCAACACCCACGCCAAACAACAGCAACAGCTGGGTACTCACGTCTCCATCCGTGTACAGCACGCCGCCGGGCGTCGCTGAGCTGGCGGATATGTAGGCCAGTCCGTACATCTGCAGGCGCACGTTGCTCTGCGGGCACACCATGTGCAAGACAGGGTGACATAGCCAGAAATACTGACCAAGCAGGCAGGGTTAAAATAAAAAACCTAAAACCTGAGCTGGCGGATATGCAGGCCATGCCGTACATCTGCAAGCGCACGTTGCTCTGCGGGCACTCAGGGCGCATGGTAGGGTTGGGTTGCCAGACATGGCTGACTTTAGAGGCAGGGTTGAATAGCCAGGCCTGGCTGACGAAACAGGTAGCTTTATGATAACGAGGGACACGTGCCTGTTTGTAGCACTCTGTGCTCTCAGCTGCACACAGCATGGCTTGTCGGGCAGGTTTGCAACGGGGAGGGTGGGGGGGGACTCCATCTAGATGCTGTTCCGTCTGGAATGCCTTGCTCTTGCTCAGTATCACTGGAATAAATCCTTTACGCTGCCCCTTGCTTAGTGTCTGACTCAGAAACCCCAAACCCTGTCCATGCTCAGTATCAGTCTAGGATCGTGGCCCCAAGCCCTGCTCAGTATCAGTGAAGTAAATCCTTTACTCTGCCCCTTGCTTAGTGTCTGACTCATAAACCCCAAACCCTTTCCATCAGTCTAGGATCGTGGCCCTAAACCCCGCTCAGCATCAGTATCTTCCACTGGGATGCCTTACATGCGCTGCATGGGAGAGTGTGTAGGCAAAACATCTTTCAGCTCGGGGGGCACATTGGGTTTGCAGCACGCATGCCGCATGCGTAGATTAGTATCATTCATTCACACAAACCTACAGGTTTAAGATAAACCAGGCAGCAGTACCTGTACTGTAGTCTGCAAGGCCATTAAATTGCAGGGTCAGGCGCCCAGGCCAGCCTTCAAATTCATGCTTGAGTCACAATCGCTATTATCTGAGGGTGCATTTCGGCCACGATCCAGCTACAATCGAGTTTCATCACGGCCTACAGCCGGGCAGCCTGACAAAGGAATCTCTGATGCTCAGGCCGCCAGCCGGTCAAAAAAATTTCCCCATCGGCCTAGTGGTGGCTGCCCAGCGGCCTACCAAAGGTGATCTGGTGCGCCCTAAAATAAATAGAAAGGTACTCGCCCAGTACAGCTAATCGCTACCAGAACTCCTGAAATACACTGTCTGGCCTACACCCTAGCATTTACCTGAAACCCTAGCCTATTTCCCGCTTTTTTGGGGGGGGTATTCAGGGTTTCCACCTGTCCGCGTGAGGCCCTTGCTCTGCCCTGCAGCCACATCAAAATATCGGAAGCCGGATATCATAGCCAAGCTGTTGCTAAAATCTCCAAGCACCCATTGCCCCCTTCCTCCAGCTGCATTCATACGTGCATCACAGCCTCCCTCCCCCAGCAACAGGCATGGCTTTCCTCCTTCCCACTAGGCTTTCCCCATGATACGTTTAGGGTTTAGGGCTTTCCCCATGATACGTTTAGGGTTTAGGGCTTTCCCCCTGCTACATTAGGGTTTAGGGCTTTCCCCCTGATACGTTTAGGGTTTAGGGCTTTCCCCATGATACGTTTAGGGTTTAGGGCTTTCCCCCTGATACGTTAGGGTTTAGGGCTTTCCCCCTGATACGTTTAGGGTTTAGGGCTTTCCCCCTGATACGTTTAGGGTTTAGGGCTTTCCCCCTGCTACATTAGGGTTTAGGGCTTTCCCCCTGATACGTTTAGGGTTTAGGGCTTTCCCCCTGTTACGTTTAGGGTTTAGGGCTTTCCCCCTGATACGTTTAGGGTTTAGGGCTTCCCCCTGCTACGTTAGGGTTTAGGGCTTTCCCCCTGATACGTTTAGGGTTTAGGGCTTTCCCCCTGATATGTTTAGAGTTTAGGGCTTTCCCCCCGATACTTTTAGGGTTTAGGGCTTTCCCCCTGATACGTTTAGGGTTTAGGGCTTCCCCCCTGCTACGTTAGGGTTTAGGGCTTTCCCCCTGATACGTTTAGGGTTTAGGGCTTTCCCCCTGATATGTTTAGAGTTTAGGGCTTTCCCCCTGAAACGTTTAGGGTTTAGGGCTTTCCCCCTGATACGTTTAGGTTAAGGGTAAACCCTAAAACACTCCCCAGCAACAGACATGACCTCCCTCCCTCCCGCTAGGCTTTCCCCCTGATGCGTTTAGGCTTCAGGGTCAACCCTAAAAGCCTCCCTAGCAATAGACATGACCTCCTTACCTCCCGCTAAGCCTCCCCCCCCCAAATTCAAATATAATGCAGCATGTCCCTTCAAGATTGAGCCCTTGCCAGCGGCCTGCGGTTATTCGAGCAATGTGCAACTGGGCCAGACTCTTTGCTTTTCAGGACGTCCACACCCTAGCCCAGCCCCCTGTCCTGCAGACACACGCGGCAAGCAACCGGTCGGTCCACACTTCTCTTCCCCTTCTCCACCCACACCTCTTTCCAGGAAGCTGCAATGATACTGTACCTGTTCCCCCACCCACCCACTCAATGAGGAGCTGTACTAAACTGTACTAACGCCTCAACCCACCCATGCCTATCACCGAGAAGCTTTACCGGAACTGCGCCCCCGCCCACCCACGCCTCTGAGCAAGAAGCTGTACTGAAACTGCACCTGTTCTCCACCCATACACGCCTCTTACCGGGAAGCTGTGTTGAAACTATACCAGCATCTCCATCCACTACGCCTCAGACTGAGAAGATGTACTGAAGCTGTACCTGCGCTCCCACCCACTCACGCCTAAGACCGAGAAGCTATACCGAAACTGTACTTGTGCCTCCACCCACCCATGCCACTCACCGAGAAGCTGTATGTAAACTGTACTAGCGCCTTGACCCCATACACCGGAGCATTGCTTTGCACAGTCGCAACAAAGGTGATAGAGTCGGGCCTGCCGTCAAAGTTGTGATCCTCAGCAGCAACCTGCAGGAGGGTTTCGGTTTAGGGTATAGACAATTAGACATGGCATTCCTTTGCACCGTTGCCACAAAGGTAAGAGTCGGGCTTGCCATCAAATTTGTGGTCCTTGACAGCTAACTGCTCGAGTGTTAAGGATTAGGGTATAGACATGGTTGAAATATGCAGTAGGATTCAAGATCAGGGCATGTATCTGAAAGAAACCTGCAGGAGGGTTTAGGACTGGGGTCAGGGTTTCGGATTTTGGGTTAACCTGGCAGCCACCTGCTAAAGGTTCTAGGATTTTTAACCTGACAGCATCCTCTTAAGTCCTCACACTGCCTGGATTCAATGTATTTGGCACCCGCAGCTGACGAGATCGCTCTTCAGAGCTTCAACCCTTAACCACGACCCTTAACCCAAAGCTGCCATCCCTGGCAGCCGCAGCGGACATTATGGTGGTTTTCTGCTTTCTCTTAGAAGTCGCCTGGGCAGGCAGAGATGCTTTGTGGACCTCCCGCCACGCGCTTGCATGCTGCGACCGCTGGAGGCAGCCACAGTCAGGACCAGAGATACTGCTCGAACCGCTGCTGCTGTGGCCTAATCAGCTTTGAGGGCTACAGACCAGATTGAGTCGTCGCACTTCCTCCCTTTTCCCCCTTTTCCCGCCATCTTCCATGTGAACTGGTGTAAATGCGCTGTTGTTCGCACAGCAGACCTCACCTGTATGCTAGCAGGGACATAGTAACTCGAAAACTGGGCGTTGATTGTGCTGCTTGTGGACCAAATCATCTCCTGTCCGGCACTGCTCCCCTGCGAGCATCCACAAAGAGAGTTGTGCCTGAGCGGCCATGCATGGGCAGACGAGCCACGTGCATGAACTTGTGCCTGCGCATGCTCTAAGCATGCGCTGTCAGCCACGCAGCCTGTAATAGCATGCCTCAGAGGAGGAGGCGCATTCCCTGGTCGGCTGGTGTTTTTGCAACTGTGTGTGTAGGCTAATGTGCACAGGCTGGGACCTTCCAAACTGCGCCGCTGTGGCTGCCAGCCGGAAGGCTCCACTCAGGACAGACATGTCGGTCGAATGTGACACCATGCTCAAGCTTTCTACTGAACCCTGGTGACATAACACACTGACCTCCACTAGGAGCAAAGCATCCTGTGAATACTGTACTGTTGGCTGGTCCAGCGTCGGCTTTATTTTCACCCAGAAGCCTCCCGTTGCGAATGCTATGACCAGTGAGCAGGCGATGGCTATGAGGAGGATGGCTATGCGCGTGATGACTGCCCAGGACACCAGCCCCGAGAAGTGTCTCCTGCACAGCGGCTCTGTGTACACCTCCACCATATCCGATTCTAAAATTACAAGTAACAGGGAATAGAACACAAAGCTGGAACGCTACCGCTGTCGCTCTGCTGGGTTGCTGAATTCGAAATTGTCGAAACGTTTTCGGAGCCAATTGTACTGCTTCGCAGGCCAGGGGCGATTTTGTTCGTATCGAGGCCATAGCATCATTCACTCCCAGGCTAGCACGTGTCTTATCGATCAAACTAGGAAGACATGACGATTCCCTGACCTGGTTAAGCCTCAAAGACGAGCCTTATACACAAGGGTGGCTGTAGGGCTGCGCCCAGGGTTGTGGATACCCATCTTCTTCTCCACCTCAATCTACAGGCGTAGCAGCCTAAGAGTTTAGATCGTGGCTGTACAAAAAGCCATGGAGCAGGCGGAGGCATCCCAACAGGCTGCTGCCCCAGAATCCAGGCGCCATGTCGAGGCCAAGGAGGCGACGATAGCTGAACGTTCCCAGCCGTCACAACGTGTCACAGTTGCAGCGCCAGCGAACACTGAAACGCCAAAGGTAAACATCACCAAGCCACCTGCGATGTCAATGGGTGTCTGCGTTTACACCCGACCATGGAGGGGCATGCTGTCAGGGGGGGTCGGCCTCACTGGCTGTGAAAACAAAACACCCCTAGTACATGCACCACGCTAGGTCGCATCCCGACCATAATCGGCTTTCTGAATCAGTCACGCATGTCACCGGTGCTTGTCGAACAGGAGCCTGTTGCTGTTGCGCCCCCTCAGCCGGCCCCCGCAAAGAAGCTATCCGGCTGGTCCGCGCTCCTCAAGGGCGGCGATGGCAAGGCCATCCCCGGTAGCAGCAGCACCGACCCAATCGCTGCTGCTGCTGCTAATCCCATCAAACATGTGACAGTAGGCAGCGCCGCAGCAGCCGCTCCGCCTGCCAGCGGTGCAACCAAGCGACTCGCCATCTCGGGTGTGGATGCCTCGTCACACGTCACCCCCATGACACATCCTACCCCTAGCGGCAGTATCGCCGCTGCTGCAGCGCCTGCTGCCATCGCCACTACTCCTAGCACGACAAGTATTGTGCCAGTCACCGAATCTGGATCCAACGTCTCTGTGGCCGAGCCCCAGCCCTCGGGAGCCGATGCTAGACATGAGCAGCCACATGCCGAGGTGAGCACGGGCCGATCCTGTTTGTCCCATGTGAGTGCAACCATTTCAACGATGGTTCATTTTGCGCATTTGTTGAATTGCTACGCCCTCTGCACGCACGCATGCGCAATGGCGCACCGTTTGACCCATGCGATTTGATACTGTATGACGGGGATGGGCTGGGCTGGGCGAGGTCGCGAAAGCGGGCCGACCGCGGTCAACTGCAATTACACGCTCTTGCTCACAGATACCTACTACGCTGTGATTCGCAGGCGGTGGTCAAAGCAGCGAAGCCCGCATGGAAGAAGGCGAGTTATGTGGGCTACTAGAGGGGAGGATGGGTGGAGCATAATCCTAGAATGGAATCAGCATCGCGGGTTTCGCTTCCGGTGCTCAGTTTTCTTGTCGAGAGGGAGGCATGTGTGCTATCAGGAAATCGATTTGCCTGCTCGTGCTCGTGGAGCGAGTCGGGAACGCTCTCTCACCTGCATTACCCTACCGGTACGGGCCGTCATAAATATCATGGCCAGCACTGGTCAACGATATGAAGTTGAAGCCCTAAGGACTCGCTGAGTTGCTCGTGTTCGTCTCCCCGCTACGCAGCCCGTGACAGCGGCCGAGGCAACAGCGCCCCTGCAACCAGACTGGCCTACTCTAGTCGACGCCAAGGCGCCGAAGAAGAAATCGGAGCGGGTCGATGGTGCATCTCCGCCTGGAATGCGGGTAAGAGGCGATTTTTGATGTTTGTCTGACTGCCATGCAGTCGCCCCTCCGGCTTGGTCCTGGCTGCACTGACCGGGGGAACAAGTGCATGTGGAATCTAGAAGCTCATTGTGATGCAAGCTGCTTGACATCAGCATTACTGATGGCAAGCAGCTTGCATCAAATTCAAAATAGTCGGGGGTCGGCAGTTGGACCGATGGTGTAGGAAAGAAGCAGGCACGTGAGATCTGCTCTGGCTCTGGAGCTGGCAGGCGACGCTTAGATGGAATCCAATAGAGTTTAAAGTAGCATGCAAGGGATGGGACAGGATAAGCAGTTGTACGTCCATGTCAGCAGAGCACCCCGGCTGTTTTGCTTGCTTCTCATGTTCCAAGGTTTGCGAGGTCAGTCTCATACTAAAAGAGCAGAAGATTTGGGGCTTGAAATCCAGATTCAACCCTCTTTCTAATCAATGCTTAACCAGAAATATTCATTCTACCCCTTCGCTGCCCTCAGGATTTATCGCCAAACGATGGTGCCGCAGCTGCGAAAAAGTCCAAGGGCACGAAGCTCCCCGTCTCTGCTCTGGGCGAAAATTTAGGAGGCGGCAAGGAGGGCAGCTCTGGACGGCAAGACGGCAGGGGTGGCGGCAGCAACGGCCGGGGCCCCGGGTTCAGCAGTGGCCGCGGAGGAGGAGGGGGAGGGGGAGGTGGTGGCCCTGCGATGCGTGGCAGCGCGTCGTCGGCGAACCCACATCGCGCCGGCCGGTATTCTGACAATCCGGAGGGGCATTGGAGCCGGAAAGACGGCGGCCCGCTGCCCTCAAGCAGTGGCGGCGGCGGGGGTGCTCCGGATGAGGGCGGCCGCAGCCGCGGTGGGCGGGGTGGGCGTGGCCCCGGCGGGCGAGGCGTGAACGGCGGCGGGGCTGCGTACGGTAACGGGCGCGGGCCAGCACCGCCCGGCCCGGGCCCAATGATGACGCCGTTCATTTCTGCCGATGGGCGGGGCGCAGGTTGGTCGGTTTCGGAGATAGTTTGGGAGGGGCGGGTTCAAACTGCAGGCAGCTATGGAATTTGAAGGGAGCCCTATCCGCCGCGCAGCCTAGGAAAAGTCCTGGTTCCAAAATCATGTATTCCCAGAAATTGTTCCTCGAAATGTGTGCCCGTCTCGGCGGAAAAAAGGCCTTAGTGTGAGCCATGTGCCCTGGCTGCAAAGGCACCCACTGGCATGGCCCCTGGCCGTGCTAGCTGTTCGCCGCCAGTGAGGAGAGGACAGGATCAGGGGGTCCACCTGCACTCGGCTCATGCGGAGAGCCCAGTGTGCAGCGGACGGATCGCGACAGACAGACGCCCCTCCAACATCGCCCAGTGTGCAGCAGACGGATGACGACAGAAAGACGCCCCTCTAACGCGGCCCACGTTCAGGCTGAATCAGTCGCAGGGATCCTTCGGGGATTTAAATTCTACTACCACGTGACGCTAAAAGAAGCCCCATCGAAGCTTCCACATTTGCCCAGTCCTTTCAAACTTCCGAACGTCCTTTTTGTGTGGTTGTGTGCAGGCTCCTCGGCCAACTCCGCGGCAATGTACTACAATGCGAATGCGTACAACGTGTTCTACCCACCCACGGCGTACGGCTTCCCAGCAGCTGCATCAGGCGTCGCGGGGTCTGTGGCGTCCGCCAAGGACCAGATTATGGAGTCTGTTAGGAAACAGGTGGACTACTACTTTAGCGTGGACAACCTGTGCAAGGACATCTTTATCCGGTCAAAGGTGAGTTTGTGCAGCGGGGCGAGGGCAGGGGACAGGAAGTGGTTCAGGGGCGGCAGGGAGCGTTGACAACAAGTGCAAGGACCAGATTATGGAGTCTGTTAGAAAGCAGGTGGACTACTACTTTAGCGTGGACAACTTGTGCAAGGACATCTTAATCCGGTCAAAGGTGAGTTTGTGCAGCGGGGTAGGGGCAGCGGGGTAGTGGGCAGCAGGGCGGGTGGGGACAGTGGGGTGGGGGGTGGGGAGGAGACAGGGCCAGGGACAGGGGAGTGGGGGGTGGGGAGGAGACAGTGGGCAGGGACTGCAAGGCAAGGGGGTGGAACCTGCGGGGTAAGTGGCGGAAACTGTGGAGCCAGGGGTGGGGACAGTGGGGCGGGGGGCAAAGAGGTTGGGCCGGAGTGGGGGCAGCAGCAGCAGGGAGTTGGGCGGGGACAGTGGGGCGGGGGGCAAAGAGGTTGGGCCGGAGTGGGGGCAGCAGCAGCAGGGCGTTGGGCGGGGACAGTGGGGCGGGGGGCAAAGAGGTTGGGCCGGAGTGGGGGCAGCAGCAGCAGGGCGTTGGGTGGGGACAGTGGGGCGGGGGGCAAAGAGGTTGGGCCGGAGTGGGGGCAGCAGCAGCAGGGCGTTGGGTGGGGACAGTGGGGCGGGGGGCAAAGAGGTTGGGCCGGAGTGGGGGCAGCAGCAGCAGGGCGTTGGGCGGGGACAGTGGGGCGGGGGGCAAAGAGGTTGGGCCGGAGTGGGGGCAGCAGCAGCAGGGCGTTGGGTGGGGACAGCCGAGCCAGTTATTTTGGGAGGCCATAAATGAGACCCTCAATAATTAATTATTAAGAGTCAAAAAAAAGCCTAACTGAAAAATGGCTATGAGCTTTTTACCAGTGGAGCTGGCTGATCAAATCTCACTTGACTGATGGTGGCGGCTGTTCCTGAGCAGCATGTTTACTGAGGCCAAGTTTCCGTTTGCCGAAGCCATCCAGATCTGGGAGGATGCAGCCACAACACGAAACCCTTTCGTCACCCACTTTCTCACCCAATCCATCAGTCTCCCACTCAACCCTTTAGTCGCCTCCCCGTACCTGTCTCCGAACATAGATTGACGTGCAGGGCTGGCTCCCCCCTGGCCATCATGGCCAGGCATATTGTCCGCAATCCTCTTCAGCACTCACTCAATTCATTACCCAGTCCACCTGTTAATCCATTCATCTCTCCCTTGCAGCATCCCTATCCCTCAATCTCTCGCTCACTCAATTACCCAACCCATGTGTTTCCCACTAAAATGTGTTTTCATCTCCTTCCTGAGGGCAGATGGACGAGCAGGGCTGGATCCCCATGGCCATCATCGCCACCTCCAACTGCAGCCCCCCTCAGAGCTATCTTGCACTAAATCTTTTCATCACCCACTGAATCACCCAATCCATCAGTCACTTCAGTAGCCTCCCTGCCTGTCTCTAAACGCAGATGGACGAGCAGGGCTGGATCCCCCTGGCTATCATCGCCAACTTCAACCGCGTCCGCATGTTGACCCCCAACATGATGCTGATCGTTGAGTCTCTGCGGGATTCGACGCTGGTGGAGGTTGCGCCGGACTGTGCGTACGTGCGGGCCAAGGAGACCTGGGAGACCTGGATCCTGCCGCCCCAGCAGGTACTGGTTTGCGAAGGGTTGATTGATGGTCAAGTGTCTGTCCTCGACCTCTTAAAATGTGAAGTCGCTTCCCAAAAGCCGTTGCCAGGCCGCGCACCCCACACATAGGGATCGGGCCCACCCGCCTTTAAGTCCTTGACACACAACCTCACCCCCTGACACGCACGGAGGGATCTAGCGCCCTGATGCAACTGACGACCTGTACATTCTCTTGATTTTAGCGCACAGCACTGGACCAGCTATGGTGAGGTGCCCGGCAGCCACCACTGGGCCCCAAGCCTTGTTCAAACCCTTAAACCACAACCTCCCCCCCCCTCCCCCCCCCTCACAGAGGGACCTAGCCCACCAGCCTGTGCCTCCGAAACCGCCGGGGGATCTTACAGAACCTAAACCTCCGGGTAGCGTTGGTGGCGCCAGCAGCGTGGGCTTGGGCGTGGGCGGGACGCTCATGTCCGGGCCAGTTGCTGCTGCCGCGGGTCCGTCCCCCTCATCTCTCCCGATGCCGGACTGCGCTCTGGGCGCCATGGGCAAAAGCGCCTCCAAGGCGGCCCTCGGGGACGAGGAGGAGGACCTGTTTGAGATGGATGAAGACCAAGAGGTGAGAGGCTGGGGGGAAAGGGAGGGACTGTGGGAGGAAGGAATGTGAAGGGATGTTGACAAGGATCTGTTTCAGATGGATGAAGACCAAGGCGTGACAGGCTGAAAAGGGGAGGGGAGTGCGGGTGATGAGGTCGGAAGAAGGAAGACGTGAGAGGGAGGGTGGGAAGTGAGGGGACGTGAGGGGAGGAGGAGGAGGAGGAGGAGGATCTGTTTCAGATGGATGAAGACCAAGACGTGAGAGGCTGAAACAAGGAGGGGGGGTGGGGGGGATGAGGTCACAAGAAATAAGACGTGAGAGGTTTACATGGGGGGGGGGGAGTGCGGGTGATGAGGTCACAGAAAGTAAGACGTGAGAGGCTGAAACGAGGGGGGGGGAGTGTGACTGATGAGGTCATAAGAAGTAAGACATGAGAGGCTGGGGGGAGAGGGAGGGACTGAAAGAGGATGGTAAGTGAGGGGTGAGGGTACGAGAGGAAAGGGGGAGGAGGATCTGTTTGAAATGGATGAAGACCAAGGCGTCAGGGGCTTTGATGGGGGTAGGGTCTGTGGGGCTGGGGGGAGGAGGAGCTGGTTGAGATCGATGAGAGCCACGATAAGAGAGGCTTGGATGGGGGGGGGGGGGGGGGGGAGGTGAGGAGGAAGTGGACCTGTCTGAGATGGAAGGCTGGTGGAGGAGGTTGGTCTCGGGGACAAGTAGGAGGAATATCTATGTAATTTAGGACTAGTCCGCAAGAGGCTGGGGGGTTAGGGGAGGGAATGGCCTGAACAGCATGTAGATTTGTTGGCAGGAGTGCCGCATGTGCAGCAAATAATCTGTACCTGCGCATTTTTTGAAGACGGGCATTGTGGCCCCTATGTGGCCCTACACTTTCTAACACCTACAAGTGTGGCCCTACCTCCTCTCACACCTGCAAGTGTGGCCCTATTCTCTCTCACATCGCAAGTGTGGCCCTACCCCCTCTCACACCTGCAAGTGTGGCCCTACCCTCTCTCACACCTGCAAGTGTGGCCCTACCCCCTCTCACACCTGCAAGTGTGGCCCTATTCTCTCTCACACCTGCAAGTGTGGCCCTACCCCCTCTCACACCTGCAAGTGTGGCCCTACCCCCTCTAACACCTGCAAGTGTGGCCCTACCCTCTCTCACACCTGCAAGTGTGGCCCTACCCTCTCTCACACCTGCAAGTGTGGCCCTACCCTCTCTAACACCTGCAAGTGTGGCCCTACCCCCTCTCACACCTGCAAGTGTGGCCCTACCCCCTCTCACACCTGCAAGTGTGGCCCTACCCTCTCTCACACCTGCAAGTGTGGCCCTACCCTCTCTAACACCTGCAAGTGTGGCCCTACCCCCTCTCACACCTGCAAGTGTGGCCCTACCCCCTCTAACACCTGCAAGTGTGGCCCTATTCTCTCTCACACCTGCAAGTGTGGCCCTACCCTCTCTCACACCTGCAAGTGTGGCCCTACCCCCTCTCACACCTGCAAGTGTGGCCCTACCCTCTCTCACACCTGCAAGTGTGGCCCTACCCCCTCTCACACCTGCAAGTGTGGCCCTACCCCCTCTAACACATGCAAGTGTGGCCCTACCCTCTCTCACACCTGCAAGTGTGGCCCTACCCTCTCTCACACCTGCAAGTGTGGCCCTACCCTCTCTAACACCTGCAAGTGTGGCCCTACCCCCTCTCACACCTGCAAGTGTGGCCCTACCCTCTCTCACACCTGCAAGTGTGGCCCTACCCTCTCTCACACCTGCAAGTGTGGCCCTACCCTCTCTAACACCTGCAAGTGTGGCCCTACCCCCTCTCACACCTGCAAGTGTGGCCTTACCCCCTCTCACACCTGCAAGTGTGGCCCTACCCTCTCTCACACCTGCAAGTGTGGCCCTACCCTCTCTAACACCTGCAAGTGTGGCCCTACCCTCTCTCACACCTGCAAGTGTGGCCCTACCCCCTCTCACACCTGCAAGTGTGGCCCTACCCTCTCTAACACCTGCAAGTGTGGCCCTACCCCCTCTCACACCTGCAAGTGTGGCCCTACCCTCTCTAACACCTGCAAGTGTGGCCCTACCCTCTCTAACACCTGCAAGTGTGGCCCTACCCTCTCTCACACCTGCAAGTGTGGCCCTACCCTCTCTAACACTTGCAAGTGTGGCCCTACCCCCTCTAACACCTGCAAGTGTGGCCCTACCCTCTCTCACACCTGCAAGTGTGGCCCTACCCCTCTCTAACACCTGCAAGTGTGGCCCTACCCCCTCTCACACCTGCAAGTGTGGCCCTACCCTCTCTAACACCTGCAAGTGTGGCCCTACCCTCTCTAACACCTGCAAGTGTGGCCCTACCCTCTCTCACACCTGCAAGTGTGGCCCTACCCTCTCTAACACCTGCAAGTGTGGCCCTACCCCCTCTCGCACCTGCAAGTGTGGCCATACCCTCTCTAACACCTGCAAGTGTGGCCCTACCCCCTCTAACACCTGCAAGTGTGGCCCTACCCTCTCTCACACCTGCAAGTGTGGCCCTACCCCCTCTAACACCTGCAAGTGTGGCCCTACCCTCTCTCACACCTGCAAGTGTGGCCCTACCCTCTCTCACACCTGCAAGTGTGGCCCTACCCTCTCTAACACCTGCAAGTGTGGCCCTACCCCCTCTCACACCTGCAAGTGTGGCCCTACCCTCTCTAACACCTGCAAGTGTGGCCCTACCCTCTCTCACACCTGCAAGTGTGGCCCTACCCCCTCTCACACCTGCAAGTGTGGCCCTACCCTCTCTAACACCTGCAAGTGTGGCCCTACCCCCTCTCGCACCTGCAAGTGTGGCCCTACCCTCTCTCACACCTGCAAGTGTGGCCCTACCCTCTCTCACACCTGCAAGTGTGGCCCTACCCCCTCTCACACCTGCAAGTGTGGCCCTATTCCTCTCTCACACCTGCAAGTGTGGCCCTACCCCTCTCACACCTGCAAGTGTGGCCCTACCCCCTCTAACACCTGCAAGTGTGGCCCTACCCTCTCTCACACCTGCAAGTGTGGCCCTACCCTCTCTCACACCTGCAAGTGTGGCCCTACCCTCTCTAACACCTGCAAGTGTGGCCCTACCCCCTCTCACACCTGCAAGTGTGGCCCTACCCCCTCTCACACTGCAAGTGTGGCCCTACCCTCTCTCACACCTGCAAGTGTGGCCCATACCCTCTCTAACACCTGCAAGTGTGGCCCTACCCCCTCTCACACCTGCAAGTGTGGCCCTACCCCCTCTAACACATGCAAGTGTGGCCCTATTCTCTCTCACACCTGCAAGTGTGGCCCTACCCTCTCTCACACCTGCAAGTGTGGCCCTACCCCCTCTCACACCTGCAAGTGTGGCCCTACCCTCTCTCACACCTGCAAGTGTGGCCCTACCCCCTCTCACACCTGCAAGTGTGGCCCTACCCCCTCTAACACATGCAAGTGTGGCCCTACCCTCTCTCACACCTGCAAGTGTGGCCCCTACCCTCTCTCACACCTGCAAGTGTGGCCCTACCCTCTCTAACACCTGCAAGTGTGGCCCTACCCCCTCTAACACCTGCAAGTGTGGCCCTACCCTCTCTCACACCTGCAAATGTGGCCCTACCCTCTCTCACACCTGCAAGTGTGGCCCTACCCTCTCTAACACCTGCAAGTGTGGCCCTACCCCCTCTCACACCTGCAAGTGTGGCCCTACCCCTCTCTAACACCTGCAAGTGTGGCCCTACCCTCTCTCACACCTGCAAGTGTGGCCCTACCCCCTCTCACACCTGCAAGTGTGGCCCTACCCTCTCTAACACCTGCAAGTGTGGCCCTACCCCTCTCTCACACCTGCAAGTGTGGCCCTACCCTCTCTAACACCTGCAAGTGTGGCCCTACCCCCTCTAACACCTGCAAGTGTGGCCCTACCCTCTCTCACACCTGCAAGTGTGGCCCTACCCCCTCTCACACCTGCAAGTGTGGCCCTACCCTCTCTCACACCTGCAAGTGTGGCCCTACCCTCTCTCACACCTGCAAGTGTGGCCCTACCCTCTCTAACACCTGCAAGTGTGGCCCTACCCCCTCTCACACCTGCAAGTGTGGCCCTACCCTCTCTCACACCTGCAAGTGTGGCCCTACCCTCTCTCACACCTGCAAGTGTGGCCCTACCCCCTCTCACACCTGCAAGTGTGGCCCTACCCTCTCTAACACCTGCAAGTGTGGCCCTACCCCCTCTCACACCTGCAAGTGTGGCCCTACCCTCTCTCACACCTGCAAGTGTGGCCCTACCCCTCTCTAACACCTGCAAGTGTGGCCCTACCCTCTCTCACACCTGCAAGTGTGGCCCTACCCTCTCTCACACCTGCAAGTGTGGCCCTACCCCCTCTCACACCTGCAAGTGTGGCCCTACCCTCTCTCACACCTGCAAGTGTGGCCCTACCCTCTCTCACACCTGCAAGTGTGGCCCTACCCTCTCTCACACCTGCAAGTGTGGCCCTACCCCTCTCTAACACCTGCAAGTGTGGCCCTACCCTCTCTAACACCTGCAAGTGTGGCCCTACCCTCTCTAACACCTGCAAGTGTGGCCCTACCCTCTCTCACACCTGCAAGTGTGGCCCTACCCTCTCTCACACCTGCAAGTGTGGCCCTACCCCCTCTCACACCTGCAAGTGTGGCCCTACCCTCTCTCACACCTGCAAGTGTGGCCCTACCCCCTCTAACACCTGCAAGTGTGGCCCTACCCTCTCACACCTGCAAGTGTGGCCCTACCCCCTCTAACACCTGCAAGTGTGGCCCTACCCTCTCTCACACCTGCAAGTGTGGCCCTACCCTCTCTAACACCTGCAAGTGTGGCCCTACCCTCTCTCACACCTGCAAGTGTGGCCCTACCCTCTCTCACACCTGCAAGTGTGGCCCTACCCTCTCTCACACCTGCAAGTGTGGCCCTACCCTCTCTAACACCTGCAAGTGTGGCCCTACCCCCTCTCACACCTGCAAGTGTGGCCCTACCCCTCTCTAACACCTGCAAGTGTGGCCCTACCCCCTCTAACACCTGCAAGTGTGGCCCTACCCTCTCTCACACCTGCAAGTGTGGCCCTACCCTCTCTAACACCTGCAAGTGTGGCCCTACCCTCTCTCACACCTGCAAGTGTGGCCCTACCCTCTCTAACACCTGCAAGTGTGGCCCTACCCCCTCTCACACCTGCAAGTGTGGCCCTACCCTCTCTCACACCTGCAAGTGTGGCCCTACCCTCTCTAACACCTGCAAGTGTGGCCCTACCCCCTCTCACACCTGCAAGTGTGGCCCTACCCTCTCTAACACCTGCAAGTGTGGCCCTACCCCCTCTAACACCTGCAAGTGTGGCCCTACCCTCTCTCACACCTGCAAGTGTGGCCCTACCCTCCTCTCACACCTGCAAGTGTGGCCCTACCCTCTCTCACACCTGCAAGTGTGGCCCTACCCTCCTCTAACACCTGCAAGTGTGGCCCTACCCTCTCTAACACCTGCAAGTGTGGCCCTACCCTCTCTAACACCTGCAAGTGTGGCCCTACCCTCTCTCACACCTGCAAGTGTGGCCCTACCCTCTCTCACACCTGCAAGTGTGGCCCTACCCCCTCTCACACCTGCAAGTGTGGCCCTACCCTCTCTCACACCTGCAAGTGTGGCCCTACCCCTCTAACACCTGCAAGTGTGGCCCTACCCTCTCTCACACCTGCAAGTGTGGCCCTACCCCCTCTAACACCTGCAAGTGTGGCCCTACCCTCTCTCACACCTGCAAGTGTGGCCCTACCCTCTCTAACACCTGCAAGTGTGGCCCTACCCTCTCTCACACCTGCAAGTGTGGCCCTACCCTCTCTCACACCTGCAAGTGTGGCCCTACCCTCTCTCACACCTGCAAGTGTGGCCCTACCCTCTCCTAACACCTGCAAGTGTGGCCCTACCCCCTCTCACACCTGCAAGTGTGGCCCTACCCTCTCTAACACCTGCAAGTGTGGCCCTACCCCCTCTAACACCTGCAAGTGTGGCCCTACCCTCTCTCACACCTGCAAGTGTGGCCCTACCCTCTCTAACACCTGCAAGTGTGGCCCTACCCTCTCTCACACCTGCAAGTGTGGCCCTACCCTCTCTAACACCTGCAAGTGTGGCCCTACCCCCTCTCACACCTGCAAGTGTGGCCCTACCCTCTCTCACACCTGCAAGTGTGGCCCTACCCTCTCTAACACCTGCAAGTGTGGCCCTACCCCCTCTCACACCTGCAAGTGTGGCCCTACCCTCTCTAACACCTGCAAGTGTGGCCCTACCCCCTCTAACACCTGCAAGTGTGGCCCTACCCTCTCTCACACCCTGCAAGTGTGGCCCTACCCTCTCTCACACCTGCAAGTGTGGCCCTACCCTCTCTCACACCTGCAAGTGTGGCCCTACCCTCTCTAACACCTGCAAGTGTGGCCCTACCCTCTCTAACACCTGCAAGTGTGGCCCCTACCCTCTCTAACACCTGCAAGTGTGGCCCTACCCTCTCTCACACCTGCAAGTGTGGCCCTACCCTCTCTCACACCTGCAAGTGTGGCCCTACCCCCTCTCACACCTGCAAGTGTGGCCCTACCCTCTCTCACACCTGCAAGTGTGGCCCCTACCCCCTCTAACCACCTGCAAGTGTGGCCCTACCCTCTCTCACACCTGCAAGTGTGGCCCTACCCCCTCTAACACCTGCAAGTGTGGCCCTACCCCTCTCTCACACCTGCAAGTGTGGCCCTACCCTCTCTAACACCTGCAAGTGTGGCCCTACCCTCTCTCACACCTGCAAGTGTGGCCCTACCCTCTCTCACACCTGCAAGTGTGGCCCTACCCTCTCTCACACCTGCAAGTGTGGCCCTACCCTCTCTAACACCTGCAAGTGTGGCCCTACCCCCTCTCACACCTGCAAGTGTGGCCCTACCCTCTCTAACACCTGCAAGTGTGGCCCTACCCCCTCTAACACCTGCAAGTGTGGCCCTACCCTCTCTCACACCTGCAAGTGTGGCCCTACCCTCTCTAACACCTGCAAGTGTGGCCCTACCCTCTCTCACACCTGCAAGTGTGGCCCTACCCTCTCTAACACCTGCAAGTGTGGCCCTACCCCCTCTCACACCTGCAAGTGTGGCCCTACCCTCTCTCACACCTGCAAGTGTGGCCCTACCCTCTCTCACACCTGCAAGTGTGGCCCTACCCCCTCTCACACCTGCAAGTGTGGCCCTACCCTCTCTAACACCTGCAAGTGTGGCCCTACCCCCTCTAACACCTGCAAGTGTGGCCCTACCCCCTCTCACACCTGCAAATGTGGCCCTACCCCCTCTAACACCTGCAAGTGTGGCCCTACCCTCTCTAACACCTGCAAGTGTGGCCCTACCCTCTCTAACACCTGCAAGTGTGGCCCTACCCCCTCTCACACCTGCAAGTGTGGCCTTACCCCCTCTCACACCTGCAAGTGTGGCCCTACCCTCTCTCACACCTGCAAGTGTGGCCCTACCCTCTCTAACACCTGCAAGTGTGGCCCTACCCTCTCTCACACCTGCAAGTGTGGCCCTACCCCCTCTCACACCTGCAAGTGTGGCCCTACCCTCTCTAACACCTGCAAGTGTGGCCCTACCCCCTCTCACACCTGCAAGTGTGGCCCTACCCTCTCTAACACCTGCAAGTGTGGCCCTACCCTCTCTAACACCTGCAAGTGTGGCCCTACCCTCTCTCACACCTGCAAGTGTGGCCCTACCCTCTCTAACACTTGCAAGTGTGGCCCTACCCCCTCTAACACCTGCAAGTGTGGCCCTACCCTCTCTCACACCTGCAAGTGTGGCCCTACCCTCTCTAACACCTGCAAGTGTGGCCCTACCCCCTCTCACACCTGCAAGTGTGGCCCTACCCTCTCTAACACCTGCAAGTGTGGCCCTACCCTCTCTAACACCTGCAAGTGTGGCCCTACCCTCTCTCACACCTGCAAGTGTGGCCCTACCCTCTCTAACACCTGCAAGTGTGGCCCTACCCTCTCTCACACCTGCAAGTGTGGCCATACCCTCTCTAACACCTGCAAGTGTGGCCCTACCCCCTCTAACACCTGCAAGTGTGGCCCTACCCTCTCTCACACCTGCAAGTGTGGCCCTACCCCCTCTAACACCTGCAAGTGTGGCCCTACCCTCTCTCACACCTGCAAGTGTGGCCCTACCCTCTCTCACACCTGCAAGTGTGGCCCTACCCTCTCTAACACCTGCAAGTGTGGCCCTACCCCCTCTCACACCTGCAAGTGTGGCCCTACCCTCTCTAACACCTGCAAGTGTGGCCCTACCCTCTCTCACACCTGCAAGTGTGGCCCTACCCTCTCTCACACCTGCAAGTGTGGCCCTACCCTCTCTCACACCTGCAAGTGTGGCCCTACCCTCTCTCACACCTGCAAGTGTGGCCCTACCCTCTCTCACACCTGCAAGTGTGGCCCTACCCTCTCTAACACCTGCAAGTGTGGCCCTACCCTCTCTAACACCTGCAAGTGTGGCCCTACCCTCTCTCACACCTGCAAGTGTGGCCCTACCCTCTCTCACACCTGCAAGTGTGGCCCTACCCCCTCTCACACCTGCAAGTGTGGCCCTACCCTCTCTCACACCTGCAAGTGTGGCCCTACCCCCTCTAACACCTGCAAGTGTGGCCCTACCCTCTCTCACACCTGCAAGTGTGGCCCTACCCCCTCTAACACCTGCAAGTGTGGCCCTACCCTCTCTCACACCTGCAAGTGTGGCCCTACCCTCTCTAACACCTGCAAGTGTGGCCCTACCCTCTCTCACACCTGCAAGTGTGGCCCTACCCTCTCTCACACCTGCAAGTGTGGCCCTACCCTCTCTCACACCTGCAAGTGTGGCCCTACCCTCTCTAACACCTGCAAGTGTGGCCCTACCCCCTCTCACACCTGCAAGTGTGGCCCTACCCTCTCTAACACCTGCAAGTGTGGCCCTACCCCCTCTAACACCTGCAAGTGTGGCCCTACCCTCTCTCACACCTGCAAGTGTGGCCCTACCCTCTCTAACACCTGCAAGTGTGGCCCTACCCTCTCTCACACCTGCAAGTGTGGCCCTACCCTCTCTAACACCTGCAAGTGTGGCCCTACCCCCTCTCACACCTGCAAGTGTGGCCCTACCCTCTCTCACACCTGCAAGTGTGGCCCTACCCTCTCTAACACCTGCAAGTGTGGCCCTACCCCCTCTCACACCTGCAAGTGTGGCCCTACCCTCTCTAACACCTGCAAGTGTGGCCCTACCCCCTCTAACACCTGCAAGTGTGGCCCTACCCTCTCTCACACCTGCAAGTGTGGCCCTACCCTCTCTCACACCTGCAAGTGTGGCCCTACCCTCTCTCACACCTGCAAGTGTGGCCCTACCCTCTCTAACACCTGCAAGTGTGGCCCTACCCTCTCTAACACCTGCAAGTGTGGCCCTACCCTCTCTAACACCTGCAAGTGTGGCCCTACCCTCTCTCACACCTGCAAGTGTGGCCCTACCCTCTCTCACACCTGCAAGTGTGGCCCTACCCCCTCTCACACCTGCAAGTGTGGCCCTACCCTCTCTCACACCTGCAAGTGTGGCCCTACCCCCTCTAACACCTGCAAGTGTGGCCCTACCCTCTCTCACACCTGCAAGTGTGGCCCTACCCCCTCTAACACCTGCAAGTGTGGCCCTACCCTCTCTCACACCTGCAAGTGTGGCCCTACCCTCTCTAACACCTGCAAGTGTGGCCCTACCCTCTCTCACACCTGCAAGTGTGGCCCTACCCTCTCTCACACCTGCAAGTGTGGCCCTACCCTCTCTCACACCTGCAAGTGTGGCCCTACCCTCTCTAACACCTGCAAGTGTGGCCCTACCCCCTCTCACACCTGCAAGTGTGGCCCTACCCTCTCTAACACCTGCAAGTGTGGCCCTACCCCCTCTAACACCTGCAAGTGTGGCCCTACCCTCTCTCACACCTGCAAGTGTGGCCCTACCCTCTCTAACACCTGCAAGTGTGGCCCTACCCTCTCTCACACCTGCAAGTGTGGCCCTACCCTCTCTAACACCTGCAAGTGTGGCCCTACCCCCTCTCACACCTGCAAGTGTGGCCCTACCCTCTCTCACACCTGCAAGTGTGGCCCTACCCTCTCTAACACCTGCAAGTGTGGCCCTACCCCCTCTCACACCTGCAAGTGTGGCCCTACCCTCTCTAACACCTGCAAGTGTGGCCCTACCCCCTCTAACACCTGCAAGTGTGGCCCTACCCCCTCTCACACCTGCAAATGTGGCCCTACCCCCTCTAACACCTGCAAGTGTGGCCCTACCCTCTCTAACACCTGCAAGTGTGGCCCTACCCTCTCTAACACCTGCAAGTGTGGCCCTACCCCCTCTCACACCTGCAAGTGTGGACGCCTGCGCAGGTTGCTGACATGGCGGGTGTGGCGGAGGACCAGGAGAATGAGATGGAGATGGACATCGACAAGCTGATAGTGGTGACGCAGGTATGCGATACAAACTGGAGGGTCAGCAGCGTCCTGATTTTTTTGGTGGGCGGTACAGGATGAGGAGAGGAGGGGTGGTTTGGGAGGGTGGGGGTCTGTGGGGAGATGGCGTAGCGGAGCACATACAGGCATCAACCCTTCCACCCCTGGAGATGAAAGGGGTGGAAGGGTTGATGCAAGTAATTTGATGCCTGTGCATGTAACTGCACGCAAGGGTTTATGCATGTAACTCATGCAAGGGTTTATGCATGTAATTGCACGCAAGGGTTTATGCATGTAACTCATGCAAGGGTTTATGCATGTAATTGCACGCAAGGGTTTATGCATGTAACTCATGCAAGGGTTTATGCATGTAATTGCACGCAAGAGTTTATGCATGTAATTGCACGCAAGAGTTTATGCATGTAATTGCACGCAAGAGTTTATGCATGTAATTGCACGCAAGAGTTTATGCATGTAATTGCACGCAAGAGTTTATGCATGTAATTGCACGCAAGGGTTATGCATGTAATTGCACGCAAGAGTTTATGCATGTAATTGCACGCAAGAGTTGATGCATGTAATTGCACGCAAGAGTTTATGCATGTAATTGCACGCAAGAGTTTATGCATGTAACTGCACGCAAGGGTTTATGCATGTAATTGCACGCAAGGGTTTATGCATGTAATTGCACGCAAGGGTTTATGCATGTAATTGCACGCAAGGGTTTATGCATGTAATTGCACGCAAGGGTTTATGCATGTAATTGCACGCAAGGGTTTATGCATGTAATTGCACGCAAGAGTTTATGCATGTAATTGCACGCAAGAGTTTATGCATGTAATTGCACGCAAGAGTTTATGCATGTAATTGCACGCAAGAGTTTATGCATGTAATTGCACGCAAGAGTTTATGCATGTAATTGCACGCAAGGGTTATGCATGTAATTGCACGCAAGGGTTTATGCATGTAATTGCACGCAAGAGTTTATGCATGTAATTGCACGCAAGGGTTTATGCATGTAATTGCACGCAAGAGTTTATGCATGTAATTGCACGCAAGGGTTTATGCATGTAATTGCACGCAAGGGTTTATGCATGTAATTGCACGCAAGGGTTTATGCATGTAACTCATGCAAGAGTTTATGCATGTAATTGCACGCAAGGGTTTATGCATGTAATTGCACGCAAGGGTTTATGCATGTAACTCATGCAAGAGTTTATGCATGTAATTGCACGCAAGGGTTTATGCATGTAACTCATGCAAGGGTTTATGCATGTAACTCATGCAAGAGTTTATGCATGTAATTGCACGCAAGAGTTTATGCATGTAATTGCACGCAAGGGTTTATGCATGTAATTGCACGCAAGGGTTTATGCATGTAATTGCACGCAAGGGTTTATGCATGTAATTGCACGCAAGAGTTTATGCATGTAATTGCACGCAAGGGTTTATGCATGTAATTGCACGCAAGGGTTTATGCATGTAATTGCACGCAAGGGTTTATGCATGTAACTCATGCAAGAGTTTATGCATGTAATTGCACGCAAGGGTTTATGCATGTAATTGCACGCAAGGGTTTATGCATGTAACTCATGCAAGAGTTTATGCATGTAATTGCACGCAAGGGTTTATGCATGTAACTCATGCAAGGGTTTATGCATGTAATTGCACGCAAGAGTTCATGCATGTAATTGCACGCAAGAGTTTATGCATGTAATTGCACGCAAGAGTTTATGCATGTAATTGCACGCAAGGGTTTATGCATGTAATTGCACGCAAGGGTTTATGCATGTAACTCATGCAAGAGTTTATGCATGTAATTGCACGCAAGGGTTTATGCATGTAATTGCACGCAAGGGTTTATGCATGTAATTGCACGCAAGGGTTTATGCATGTAATTGCACGCAAGGGTTTATGCATGTAATTGCACGCAAGGGTTATGCATGTAATTGCACGCAAGAGTTTATGCATGTAATTGCACGCAAGGGTTTATGCATGTAACTCATGCAAGAGTTTATGCATGTAATTGCACGCAAGGGTTTATGCATGTAATTGCACGCAAGGGTTTATGCATGTAATTGCACGCAAGGGTTTATGCATGTAATTGCACGCAAGAGTTTATGCATGTAATTGCACGCAAGGGTTTATGCATGTAATTGCACGCAAGAGTTTATGCATGTAATTGCACGCAAGGGTTTATGCATGTAATTGCACGCAAGGGTTTATGCATGTAATTGCACGCAAGGGTTTATGCATGTAACTCATGCAAGAGTTTATGCATGTAATTGCACGCAAGGGTTTATGCATGTAACTCATGCAAGAGTTTATGCATGTAATTGCACGCAAGGGTTTATGCATGTAACTCATGCAAGGGTTTATGCATGTAACTCATGCAAGAGTTTATGCATGTAATTGCACGCAAGAGTTTATGCATGTAATTGCACGCAAGGGTTTATGCATGTAATTGCACGCAAGGGTTTATGCATGTAATTGCACGCAAGGGTTTATGCATGTAATTGCACGCAAGAGTTTATGCATGTAATTGCACGCAAGGGTTTATGCATGTAATTGCACGCAAGGGTTTATGCATGTAATTGCACGCAAGGGTTTATGCATGTAACTCATGCAAGAGTTTATGCATGTAATTGCACGCAAGGGTTTATGCATGTAATTGCACGCAAGGGTTTATGCATGTAACTCATGCAAGAGTTTATGCATGTAATTGCACGCAAGGGTTTATGCATGTAACTCATGCAAGGGTTTATGCATGTAATTGCACGCAAGAGTTCATGCATGTAATTGCACGCAAGAGTTTATGCATGTAATTGCACGCAAGAGTTTATGCATGTAATTGCACGCAAGGGTTTATGCATGTAATTGCACGCAAGGGTTTATGCATGTAACTCATGCAAGAGTTTATGCATGTAATTGCACGCAAGGGTTTATGCATGTAATTGCACGCAAGGGTTTATGCATGTAATTGCACGCAAGGGTTTATGCATGTAATTGCACGCAAGGGTTTATGCATGTAATTGCACGCAAGGGTTATGCATGTAATTGCACGCAAGAGTTTATGCATGTAATTGCACGCAAGGGTTTATGCATGTAACTCATGCAAGAGTTTATGCATGTAATTGCACGCAAGGGTTTATGCATGTAATTGCACGCAAGGGTTTATGCATGTAATTGCACGCAAGGGTTTATGCATGTAATTGCACGCAAGGGTTTATGCATGTAACTCATGCAAGAGTTTATGCATGTAATTGCACGCAAGGGTTTATGCATGTAATTGCACGCAAGGGTTTATGCATGTAATTGCACGCAAGAGTTTATGCATGTAATTGCACGCAAGAGTTTATGCATGTAATTGCACGCAAGGGTTTATGCATGTAATTGCACGCAAGGGTTTATGCATGTAATTGCACGCAAGGGTTTATGCATGTAATTGCACGCAAGGGTTTATGCATGTAATTGCACGCAAGGGTTTATGCATGTAATTGCACGCAAGAGTTTATGCATGTAATTGCACGCAAGGGTTTATGCATGTAATTGCACGCAAGGGTTTATGCATGTAATTGCACGCAAGGGTTTATGCATGTAATTGCACGCAAGGGTTTATGCATGTAATTGCACGCAAGGGTTTATGCATGTAATTGCACGCAAGGGTTTATGCATGTAACTCATGCAAGAGTTTATGCATGTAATTGCACGCAAGGGTTTATGCATGTAATTGCACGCAAGGGTTTATGCATGTAATTGCACGCAAGGGTTTATGCATGTAATTGCACGCAAGGGTTTATGCATGTAATTGCACGCAAGGGTTTATGCATGTAATTGCACGCAAGAGTTTATGCATGTAATTGCACGCAAGGGTTTATGCATGTAATTGCACGCAAGGGTTTATGCATGTAATTGCACGCAAGGGTTTATGCATGTAATTGCACGCAAGGGTTTATGCATGTAATTGCACGCAAGGGTTTATGCATGTAATTGCACGCAAGGGTTTATGCATGTAATTGCACGCAAGGGTTTATGCATGTAATTGCACGCAAGGGTTTATGCATGTAACTCATGCAAGAGTTTATGCATGTAACTCATGCAAGAGTTTATGCATGTAATTGCACGCAAGGGTTTATGCATGTAATTGCACGCAAGGGTTTATGCATGTAATTGCACGCAAGGGTTTATGCATGTAATTGCACGCAAGGGTTTATGCATGTAACTCATGCAAGGGTTTATGCATGTAATTGCACGCAAGAGTTTATGCATGTAATTGCACGCAAGGGTTTATGCATGTAATTGCACGCAAGGGTTTATGCATGTAATTGCACGCAAGAGTTTATGCATGTAATTGCACGCAAGGGTTTATGCATGTAATTGCACGCAAGGGTTTATGCATGTAATTGCACGCAAGGGTTTATGCATGTAATTGCACGCAAGGGTTTATGCATGTAACTCATGCAAGAGTTTATGCATGTAACTCATGCAAGAGTTTATGCATGTAATTGCACGCAAGGGTTTATGCATGTAATTGCACGCAAGGGTTTATGCATGTAACTAGTAACCCTGACATTGCTGATCCCATGCCAAGGGTGGCATGTTACCTTCCATGATGAGCTCCATGAGAAGAGTATTTCATGTACCGGTATATAATTGACGTGTTTCATCGCGTGGTTGTAGCAACTCGTCTCCTATATACCGGTATAGCCTTGTGTTTGTGACATGTCGTGTCATGTGATGTCATGTGGCCCTGTATGGATAGCATTTTATGGCAGGGTGAAGGGTGAAGGGCAGGACAGGGCACAGCCAGTCAGTTTATGGCTGACTGGCTGTACCCTATCCTGCCCTTCACCCTGAACCCTGTCCTGCCCTTCACCCTAAACCATGTACGCTGTCCTGCCCTTCACCCTGAGCCCTGTCCTGCCCTTCACCCTGAACCCTGTCCTGCCCTTCACCCTAAACCATGTACGCTGTCCTGCCCTTCACCCTGAGCCCTGTCCTGCCCTTCACCCTGAACCCTGTCCTGCCCTTCACCCTAAACCATGTACGCTGTCCTGCCCTTCACCCTGAGCCCTGTACCTTGTCCTGCCCTTCACCCTCAACCCTGAACCCCTTTCGCTGACCACCCACAGTCTGGCAAGAAGCGCGGTGGCCGCATGGACAATAACATGGCCAAGGACATTGCGGACGGCCTGGCCGCTTACGAGCAAGAGCTCATGCAGGTGGGAACTTAGGGGGCAGAAAAAACAAGGTTTGGAGTGTGGGACGAGGGGGGGGGGGTATGGGACTGGGAGCAGAGACTGGGAGCAGGAACTGGGAGCAGAGACTGGAAGCAGGAACTGGGAGCGGTGCGGGTTGCGGAGCCTTTACTGGGAGCAGATAGAAGACAGGGAGCTGGTATGGGTTGGGGCCCTTGGGGGTGCAGGGATTGGGAGCTGGGATGGGACATACTGTGGGACCAGGGGGGGAAGCAGGGACTGGGAGCGTCGCAGGTTGCCGAGGCTGTACAGGGAGGGGACAGGAGTTAGAGAACTGGTCCGGGTTTTGGGGGGCAGGGATTGGGAGCTGGGATTGGAAAAAGTGTAGGGAGATAAGAAAGGCTGGGAGCAAGTTCTGGAAGAGGGGAGGCAATGGGGATAGGGGATGGGGCAGGGTAAGGGAGGAGGGGGGGGGCACGAGCAAGGGCAGGGAGGTGGGGGGGCACGAGCAAGGGCAGGGAGGGGGGACAGATAGTAGGTAGAGAAGAGGGTACAAGGGGGGGGGGGGCACAACGTGCGGGAAGGGGAGGGAGGAGCAGGGAGGGGGACCTAGGAGCAGGATGAAAAGTGGGGATGGAGAATGAGGACGAGGAATGCTGGAGGCCGGAGGGGGCTGTGTAAACGTGTGGTGATGATAGGGAGCAAAGAAAGAGAGAAATATTACGCACTCCGCCGAAGCATAAGGCGTCAGGACTGCTCGAACCACAGCAGTTCTATCCAGAAGTAGGATAAATATATGATAGAGAGCAGGGGATACAGGGCTATGCGGTCCTAGTTTGCGACTTCAGTCTGTGGGTGCGATCCTAGCTTGTATCGTCATTCTGTGGGTGCAGTTCTTGTCTTGCGTCTCCAGTCAGGGGTGCGCAGTTCAGAGGCTTCCTCCATCTAGTGCTGTCTGTGTGCCTGTGAGTCGACCCGGCATGTTGATCCTGCCGCCATCGCCACGTAAGCACTTGTCTTGGCTTATGTCCCCTCGTCTAGCCCTGACCCCCCCTCCCCGGCCCGTTGCGCGCAGCTCAAGGGTGGCCGCCACAGCCGGCCACCTCGCGCGCCCTCGGGCGGTGCCTCCAAGGGCATGTCCAATTTCTACGGCTCCTCCAACCCGATGAACATCCGCAGCCACGTGCAGCCGGGCAACAAGAGGCCGCAGGGCGGGAACCTGGTAGGGGAGTCGCCGCCTTCAAACGCGTTTGGCTGGCTGATGGGCGCGTCGCCAGATACGGCGGGCGGCCTGCTCGGCACCTCACCGTCCGGCTCCTCGTTCAGGAGGTGAGAGAGTGAGAGACAGAGATTGGAAGTGTGTGAGGTGGAGTAGAAGAGTGTGGTGGTGCCTTGGTGCTCTGCTGTTACATCCCGTCGTTGGGAAGGCCTGGAAGTGATACCTGTACCCTCGCCCCAATCCCTGAACCCTGCACCCCTAAAGCCGCATGCCTTGCTGCTGGATGCAACGTATTGCGCCATCATCCCTGAAACTGAACCCTACCCCCCTTGTAGCCGAAGGCTGGACTGCTAGCTGTGCAGTACCTTGCCCTCGGTCACCATCCCTAAATCCTGAAGCCTACCCCGCCCCCCCTTGCAGCCAAATGCTGGGCTGCTCACTGCGCGTTGCCCCCCCCTTCATGAGCTCCTCGGGCATCATCCCTGAATCCTGAACCCTACCCCCCTTGCAGCCGGATGCTGGGCTGCTCGCCGCGCGGCGCCTCACCCATCATGAGCTCCTCCGTCACCATCCCCAAGTTCCAGCACCCCAGCCACGCCATGCTGGAGGACAATGGATTCAAACAGATGAAGTACGTCAAGTGGTTCAAGCGCTGTATCGAGGACCGGCAGAAACAGGGTGAGGGGGATGTGAGAGGCTCTGTGTTCCTTAACTTTTTTGTAAACCTGCTGTAGGCAACGATAACAGGGTGAGGGGGTTGAGGGGTATGGTTAAGCAGGGCTACTGGTTCTTCATTGTATAACTCAGGCAGAAACAGGGTGAGGGGGGGTGAGGGGCAGGGTTTAGCAGGGCTACAAGTACTACAATGGGGTGAAGCAGGGTGAGGGGGGGTGAGGGGCAGGGTTTAGCAGGGCTACAAGTACTACAATGGGGTGAAGCAGGATGAGAGTTGTGTGTGTGGGGGGGGGGGGGGGGGAACTTAAAAGCGCCACGGTCCAACGATGCTTCCATGTATCACCATGTAAGCCCAAACCCTTCTGTAGGCCATGGCTTCTCTTAACCCTGAGCCCTTATGTAGGTCATGGCTTCTCCTAACCCTGACGCCCTCTGTAGAGTATGGCATGTCTTAACCCTGAACCCCTATGTAGATAATGGATTGTTGGAACCATAAACCCCTATGTAGGTTATGGATTGTCTGAACCCTGAACCCCTCTGTAGGACATGGTTTATCCGAAGAGATGAACACACTGTTCCGCTTCTGGTGCTACTTCATGCGAGACCACTTCAACGAGAGGATGCACAAAGAGTTTGTCAGGTTTGCGTGGGAGGACGCAGACCACAACTACAACTACGGCCTGGAGTGCCTCTTCAGGTCGGTGCGGCCAGCGGTCAGAAGGGGGGAGATGGGAGGGGGGGGGGCGGTGTGATGTGTGGGCTGCAGAGGGGGGGAGGGGAGGGGGGGGGACGGTGCAGCAAGCAGGCTGAAGGGGGGGAGGGGAGGGGGGGGGGACGGTGCAGCGAGCAGGCTGAAGGGGGGGAGGGGAGGGGGGGGGACAGTGCGGTCTATGTGCGGGCTGAAGGGGGGAGGGGAGGGGGGACGGTGTGATGGGTGGGCTGAAGGGGAGGACGGGGGCTTTGATTAAATATCGATGTTGGTTCAAGAGAGGGGGGTAGTTCAGGGAAGAGGGGAGTGCAGGGACGGCAGGGTATTGTGTGTTGAGAATATATTCTGGTTGTTGCAATGGATGGATTGAGATGAGGGAGGGAGGGTGCTGGACACAAAATGGGGTGTGAATCTGTCTGTTGGAAGAGGTGGGTGTCAGTTGAGCTGCCGGGATTTCTGTGTCCAGTTTCCCTGAACCTGGCTGTCCCCCTTTGCCCCACAGATATTACAGCTATGGTCTCGAATCGAAATACAAGCAGGAGATGTACGTCGAGTTTGAGCTCATGACACTGAGGGTGAGCTCTAGGGTTAGGGTTTTGGATTTATTCAACCCTTAACCAGTCGAGTTTGAGTTCATGACACTGAGGGTGAGCTCTAGGGTCAAGGGTTCAGTTTTAGGGTGTATTTAGCCCTTAACCCTAGACTAGTTGAATCTGAGCTTATGACACTTAGGGTGATCTCCAGGGTTAGGGTTCAGGATTTGTTGGACCCTAAACTAGTCGGGTTTGAGTTAATGACTCTGTGGGCGAGCTCTAGGGTCAAGGTTAAGGGTTTGGGGTGTATTTAGCCCTTATCCCTAGACTAGTCGAGTTTGAGCTGGTGACTCTGAGGGTGATCTCAACACCAAATTATTTTGAATGCCACTTCAACTATCTGGGTTGAGCTCGTGACTTCGACGAGGGTGAGCTCTATACCAAGGTCTGTTGAATGCCAGGTGAAATATCTAGGAGGAAGGAGTTTGGGTTCATCGACCCCGAGGGTGAGCTCTATTCCCTGCCACTCCCTTTTGAATGCCAGTAGAAATATCTGGGAGGAAGGAGTTGATGTGGGAAGGAGGGATAGACTAAAGGGGAGCATGACAAGCAGGATGAGCTCCTTGTGTAGTATGTCTCGGGTGTGAGTTACGTTATCTGAATTAGAAGAGGAATTATGAGTTGGAACAGAGTTGACAGATGTTCTGCCCGCGAGCCCTTTTAGCCCTGTGCCCACTTCACACAACCTGGTGCGTGTGCACACACAGGAGTATGAGCGAGGCAGCCTGTATGGCCTTGAAAGACCTAAACCCTGATCCCTTAACCCTACAGAACTATGAGCGAGGCAGCCTGTATGGCCTTGAAAGACCTAAACCCTGATCCCTTAACCCTACAGGACTATGAGCGAGGCAGCCTGTATGGCCTTGAAAGACCTAAACCCTGATCCCTTAACCCTACAGGACTATGAGCGAGGCAGCCTGTATGGCCTTGAAAGACCTAAACCCTGATCCCTTAACCCTACAGGACTATGAGCGAGGCAGCCTGTATGGCCTTGAGAAGTTCTGGGCATATCACCACTACGGAGGCCTGCCCAAGGACTGCAAAGTGGAGATCCACCCCAAGGTGAGGATGAAACGGGGGGGGGGGGGGGGGGGGGTTCAATATCTTCCTGAGGTTGTGGAAAAGGGAACGTGAGGATGGAGTGGGAAGGGGGGGCATGAGGTGGATGGGGGGGGGGGGAGAAGCCTTGGATCCTCCTGAGGTTGTGGAACAGGGAATGTGAGGATGTGGATGAGGTGATAAGGTGAAGCCCCCCTTTGAAGTAAGGAGAGGGGCCTTGAGAGGGGTGAGAAGGCTTCTGATATGGATTCCCTGAGAAGCCAGACAAGCTTGGGTTACAAGACGCTACGAAGCGTCAGGGTTAAGTCGCTGGGCTGCCCCGTGAAAACATGCCTGGGAAACCTGAGACGAAACAACGAAACAGCTACCTTCAAATAAAAACGGACGTACGTGGATGCGCTTTGTGGACCGTGCATCCCGCCCCTGCGTGTGCCCTCGCTCGCCCTGCCCGCCCCAGCATCTCCACACAAGCCCTCTTAACAAGCGACACGCCTCGCCGCTCTGCCCCCCGCTGCCTCCCACCCCTCTCGCAGCTGAAGAGCCTCCTTGAAAACGAGTTCAAGACGCTGGATGCTTTCAAACGGGAGAAGTCCAAGAGGCAGGCAGAGGCAAGGGCTGCCGCCCCGCTGCCCCCTAAGACACCCATGCTTCCGCCACAAGCCAAGGGCGCCGCGGCAGCAGCGCCGGTGGCCGCACCACCACCACCGGCGGCAGCGGCTGTACCGTCGGCGGCAGCAGCACCACCGGCGGTCGCAGCAGCAGCGCCAGCAGCACCAGCGGTCACAGCAGCTGCCACAGTGGCTGCTGCTGCTGCTCCTCCTCCTCCAGCGGTAGTCAAGTCTTGAGAGGCTCCGCTGTTGTGCCTCTCCCTAGAGGATGTAGTGGGTCAGGCTGCAGCGGCTGGGGGGGGTGGAGGGGTGTCCGCTGGTGGGTTCGGGGCCGGCGGCCAGAGCCGAGACATGCTGTTCTTTCGTGGGGCAGCGTATGGCCCTGCTGCGAGGCAGATGGCCCCACTCAGCTGGTCCCGCTGCTAGAAACGCCGTTGTAAACATCAGGACAGATTGCTCGCGCACTGAATATAATCAGCATGACAGGAAACGGTGGCGGTGGCCAGTGCCACGCCTAGGTTTGTCCCCGCAGGGCATAGGGTTGGGGGTTCAGAGCTATTCCGAGAAAGTGTAAAACGCAGTCTTGGGGGACAAGTGGGCACTAGGGGGGACATCTGCCCTGTCGGTCGCCTGTGGCTTTGGGCATTATTGGGTCACTGGACTAGTATCTGCTATGCCGATTGTGCGCCTCTGAAGGGTATACTGTTTCAGTTCATCTGAAGGATACACTGTTTCGAGTGTCACCGGGTTTTCTCAAGATGGGGGATGGGCCTCTCAGACTCTAATGTTTGTGATGTGTGTGTGAAAAATCACGTGATCAGGAGCAAGTCTGAATAGCACGTCGTCGTCGCCAGCTAGTGTTGGTGGGGTCAGCGGGGGGGGCAGGAGCGTGTCTCAACTTTATTAGGTCAGGCTTCTGGAGCAAGTTTGACGCGGTGGGCGGGCTATTGGGCATGCACTTTAGCGGTCTTGAAATTTGTCACGTTACGCTGCTTTATGTGTCTTTTGTCATTTTGAGTGTGAAATAATTTGACGGTTTGTGGCTCAACAGCGGGGGTTGGGGCAGAGTTACGTACATCGGCGGATCTCATTATCATGTAATGCAGCTGTAGTCGTCGCCACTTTCTGCGCTTCATTCTCTGCTTCGTAGGCTTCCTGAAGTGTCTGACATCTGCTGAAATACAGACCGGGGAGTGGATCGTATTGTGGTGGTCAATGGTTGTTACACCTACCGTGATCTGGACATGCTGCGCTACTGGTATACAAGCCACCTAAAAGTGTGAGACTCTTGATGGACTCAGCACACGCTTGCTCGATGGTCCATATCGATGACCCCTGCTCAATCCAGCCCGCCTCTTGATGGATGGTGATGATTGGCTGACTCTCTCTTGAGGGACCATGAGGCTGTTCGTAAATAGTTCGGGAAGCCAGCGGGTCGTGCAACAGGCCAAATCATCAGGAGAAACGGATTGCTTTTCCACATAAATTCTAAGAGCAGAAATATGACGAACCATGGAACGCTGGCAATTTTATCCAGCGCGTCGCAGCTGATGGCGTGGCATGGGAGTTGGAAATAACAGTGTTGTGCCCGTGCATTTTCCTCCTGGCGCCCACAGACCTGAAAATACATTTGAAATTCCCCAGGGCGGCCTTACCTGCTAATGATGGATATCGTTTTTATTTCCCCCCTTTGTCCTCCTCTCTTCCTTTAAGTTTCATATCTTTCTCCTGACCAAACGTTTGTGCACCCCTCTGCAGCCGAGCCTTCTTGAGCAGAGCCCACAGGTCAACGACCTTACACAGCTGGGCCCTGCAAATCAATAAAGCTCGGCCACGTCGGCTAAAAAAGAGTCGGCCAGGAAACTCAAGAGAGAAGGCAAGAGATAAAAAAGAGGGGTGTCCACCCTCCAAACAGCAAAACTGAGACAACAAGTAGGGCCCACATGTGTCATGCCTTTGACACCTGCAATCCTCGTGATGCGCAATGAATTTTCATGGGGGACGGTACGTCCTGAATTCGTCCATGGTAGTTGTGCCCCACGGTGGCTTGCCGTAGCCTATGCACCCTCCTGGTTCCTGATCGTGTGCAATGAACTGAATCCTGAATGCTATAGCACTTTTTCGGCTGGCTGAATTTCCCCTCCTCACTCTTCCCCGATCTTGAGAGACACTATCTTACTGATTCAAGATCTTGCAGAAAGGCAGATCTGGAGTAACCGATGGGATCGCCTGTGCTGATGTTTCCACAAGGTTGCACCGGTATCTATTCGCTGTCCAAGGGGAAGGAGGGCGCATCCATGAACGCGCGCTCACCAAACGCATACGAAAACAAGCATCAGTGACAATTCAAGGACAGTAGGACTTTGAAAATATATATGATGCATGACACATTGACATGGCTCATCAGCACAATCCATGAATCACCAAGGCTGGGGAGGCCGTGGTACATTGAATAACCGCCAACATTGAATATCTGCCCCAAAATTTAAAGAGGTTAGATACTTGTATATGGCCGTGGTCATGAACGCCGCCCTCAAACCTGGTGAAAAGTCCATGAAACAGCCAGCAACCCGAACCGAAGATTTCATGTCTTTACGTTATCTAAATGTATCATCACCAAGGGCCAGACATGCTCAGGTTCCCCCGCAGGCCCACCGTGCTTAACCCTAAAATCCCCTGAGTCTCTAGAGATTCACAGCCAAAATTAAAAGCCAAGAATGTTCTCACAAGCGTTCATTGGGATGAGACCGCCCTCCTCTCTCTCACTGTCACTCTCTCTCTCCTCTTGAAAAAGCGCGCCGGAGTCCTTAAAATCCCTGCAGAAAGCAGAAGACCATGGTTTTGAGATCCCTGCAGAAGACCATGGTTTTGAGATCAAACACTTTTTTTGTGAAATCATTTTGAAACCATTTTGAAAAGGTCCAGACAGCCCGATCCACCCCCATACTTCCACCCGCCCTCAACCACCAAACCCTCCACTCCCAACCGAGACGCTCCCATTTGCATCCTCAACCACGCCCTGCGCCTATCCAGCCATGTTCTGTTTGCCATGAACAACCTGGGCATTAAACGCCAACGCTTCCGGGCATCCCAAGCCAGAGCTTATCAAAACGTGTGCGAAACAACCGTCCACTTCCATTGGGCGGCCAAGTCCGGGCAGATGGGGACCCCACGCCATGACCGGCATTCAGCCGCTTGTCCAGAAAGTGCCTGCTGCACCAGGCTACCTAAGCCACTGGCTGTGATGTAGCGCTGCATAGTAGCTGAAGAACCTGAAAAAACAGAGTCACTTGCCTGCCTTTCTGGCGACCGATGCCCTCAACCACTATATTATGGAGAAGAGCATGTACGGCTCCTGCTGAAAGAGGTACAGTTCCAACTGAACCCTTTCATCAACACCCTTATAAAGAGAAAGAGGGGCAGAGAGAGGCCCCGTAGCCCACTAAGAAGACTCACCGAAAGTTTCCGCTGTGGATTGTCCAGTCCTCCTCGCTGCCCTCACTTCGCCGCCGTCTCGCGCAGTAACCGGAATATCTCTCCTTCCACGGTAGCGCCCAGGTAGGTCTGATGGGGGACGAGAGGTGCCAGGTGAGTGGGTGGGTTGGGTGGGTTGGGTGGAGAGCAGGGGGAGCATTTTCAGTGCGCAGCGAACCCTGCCATTTCGTAGGTCTGATGGGGGAGGAGAGGTGCCAGGTGAGTGGGTGGGTTGGGTGGGTTGGGTGGGGAGCAGGGGGGGCATTTTCAGTGCGCAGCGAACCCTGCCATTTCGTAGGTCTGATGGGGGAGGAGAGGTGCCAGGTGAGTGGGTGGGTTGGGTGGGTTGGGTGGGGAGAAGGGGAGTCCTTTTCAGTGCGCAGCGAACCCTGCCATTTCGTAGGTCTGATGGAGGAGGAGAGGTGCCAGGTGGGTGGGTGGGTTGGGTGGGGAGCAGGGGGGTCCTTTTCAGTGTGCTGCGGGCCCCGCCATTTGTGGGACCTGCTTGGTAGCCACCACCGGACCAATTGGGACTAAGCCGCCATGGGCAGATTTCCTCCGCCGCTTTGCCCAAGCCGGCTTGTGGGATTGAGGGACCAATTTAAAAGACTTCATCGATCGCTGTCAAGCCCGTCGGTTTCCCATCTACTGCCCGCCAAGGCAACAGGAAGCTTGTGGAGCTGGGCCAACTGGCCGTTCAGAGCGCAGGCTATTCAGAGCGCAGCAGGGCGCCATTGGAAGGAACTGCTAGGTGCTGCGTCCACAAGGCCCATTGGGACCAAATTGCGATCGGCTAACAGCCAGGGCCCATGCAACAGGGGATCTTGTGGAACTGGGGTCAATTGGCCGCAGGCCTTTTTGCAAGACGAGCACCAGCAGTGTAGATATGCCGGTTGCACAGTGTGGACATGCACAGAGCCACATCAACCCCAACTGTGACATGCCTGCCATCCCCCCAAACAACGCACAAGCTTTTCAAACCCCCTACATCCTGCTACGCAGCGCAACCACCTGAACCCAAACCCTGAACCCTCAAAACCCTGACAGGAACCCCCGGAGCCGTCCCAACGCTCTCCATTGCCGACAGAGATCGGAGATTATACCAATTGCCAGTCCTGCTGTCCACATATCCAACAAGCTGTTTTTTTGTGATTTGCCACTCTTGGCCTGTCATGCACTGCACCCCCTGCCTCTAACCTGGCCCTCACAGCCCATGCATCTCTCCCTCCCCCCTCCCACCCCCTCCCCCCTCACAGCCCCTCACAGCCCATGCACCTCTCCCTCCCTCCCCCCTGCCCCTGCTCCCACCACTGCCGGGCCCTTATACACCTGCATGCACAACTGGTGCGAAGCTGCACACACTGGGCACCTTCCTGATCCTTCATACCCACCTTTCCCCTTCCCCCCTCCCCTCCCCTTCCTCTCTTCTCCACTCTTATCTTCTCCACTCTTATCTTCTCCACTCTTATCTTCTCCATTCTAATCTTCTCCACTCTAATCTTCTCCATTCTAATCTTGTCCACTCTTATCTTCTCCACTCTTATCTTCTCCACTCTAATCTTCTCCATTTTAATCTTCTCCACTCTTATCTTCTCCACTCTTATCTTCTCCACTCTAATCTTCTCCGCTCTAATCTTCTCCGCTCTAATCTTCTCCACTCTTATCTTCTCCACTCTTATCTTCTCCACTCTTATCTTCTCCACTCTTATCTTCTCCGCTCTAATCTTCTCCGCTCTAATCTTCTCCACTCTAATCTTCTCCACTCTGATCATCTCCACTCTGTAGTTTTCTCCACTCTAATTTTCTCCACTATAATCTTTTCCACTCTAATATTTTCCACTTTTATCTTCTCCACTCCAATATTTTCCACTCTTATCGCCTCCACTCTATCCTGCCCCCCCCCCCCCCCCCCCTCGGCCCCCGCACCCCTGCCTACATGATGCAGCAGCTTCACCGGCTGTCCATTCTTGTTGACCAGGAACTTGTAAAAGTTCCAACCCAGGTCCTGACCGAGACCGCCGCCGCCGCCGCCACCACCTTCCGCAGCCGGCAGCTCGCGGCGCAGGAAGCTATACACCGGGTGCATGTGCGGGCCGTTGACCTCAACCTGGTGAGGGTCCGAGGTTCAGGGTTCAGGGCTCGGGGTTCAGGGTTCGGGGTTCAGGGTTTAGGGTTCGGGGTTGAGAGTTTCCGGGTCCATGTGCGTACTGTTGACCTCCGCTTGGGGGTATCCGTGCAGGCCAGGTTTAGGGTCGATGCAGTTTGGGGTTCAGGCGATTTAAGTGTGCAAAACAGCGTCTCTTGCACGACATCTCTCACACAAACAGCTTTGTAAACACGAGGCAGCATCTCAGTAGCTTGTTCCCGGGGAGAGCATTGGCGAACGGTTGCCTGGATCCACCTAAACCCTGAACCTTAAACCAGGCGGACCGTTGCCTGAATCCATTGTTTGGCTTGAATCGTTGCCAGACCGATCGCCAATCGGGCAGGCAAAGGGACGTCTTGTGCCCAAATGGCCAGTAATCCCAAGGGCACCCAAACATCTCAAGCCCATATTCACAAAAAAGACACACGGGAGGTCCTGCCAGGTGACCCTTCCATATTCATGCTCTCTCTAGTCACCAGTTTTCTCCCCAACAAGCGTTTCTTTGATCATGAATTCAGGCCAGGGAATCATCTCTCAAGGGGGCATTGAAATCAGTGTCAATGTGCCAATTACGTTCCTTACGGTGGCTGAATTACGTGGCTGAGTTTCAGTCACCGTAATTTCAAGTCAAATTCAGCTACTGTTCCTGCAAAGGGACCGTCATTAACAACACGATTTCTGAATTACTGCGCAATGGCACAGCACTGATTGAAATGGTGAGTGATCCGCTGGAAGCAGGAAGCACACCTATGAGGCCTGGTGGGTTTTAGGGTTAAAGGTTAAAACCCTTTTTAAAGCCTGAACCCTAAACACACATATGAGGCCTGATGGTGTAACAGGCCGCGGGAGATATCTGATGCTGGAACATCTGACGCTGAAAATGCGGATGATGGAGGGGACTCCCCCGCCCGCATCCGCCTAGCCACTCCCACTGGCTGGGGGGATGTGGGCGGGACTTCCCTCTAACGGGGGCACCATCACGCACCTTACTGAACATGGGGAAAGTGACATGGTATTTGGTGTCACAGAAGTCCTTGATTTCCGCCTCTGATTTTGACTCCTGCTGACCAACTGCGCCACGGAGCAACGGGGACAGAGGAGGGCTCAGTGGACAGTGAGGGGGCCAAGAACGGGGACAGAAGAGGGCCCAGGGGACAAGAGGAGGGCTCAGTGGACAGTGAGGGGGCCAAGAACGGGGACTTAAGGCCAACAGAGGGGACAGAGAGGGGGCCAAGAAGGGGGAGAGGTGCAAGGGCGCATCAGAGATGGCGGGGCTGTCAATCTAAAGGTTTTAGGTTCCAGCCTTTCAAACTAGGACGTACAGCAGGAACAGTACATACTGCAGTCGATTTCAATAAAGGGGATACGGTGGGGGGAAATAAGAAAGACAGCCGGTTATAATATTATGGGATACAGGAGGGATGAAAGGGACGACAGCAGAATGCAAATTGGGGGATCCTGCAGGAGATGGGACCACCAGATTTCGAATTGTGGCATTCGGTCTCTCAAGGACAACAACAACAGTTTCATCTCATCCACTGGAAAACAAACTCTATTACATAGCTTCATAGCAGTGGCTCCAACGCTCGACTGATCGGGATTACAAATGTTGTCATGTTTAAAATAAACCGACAGGCAGACTTCAAACGAGAAAAAATTCAACTCAACCACAGATCTTCTTTTGCACAAAAGAAACAGACAAGCAAACTTCAAACGAGAAGGAAAACCAACTCAACCGCATACCTTCTCTAACATTTCACTGTGAAGAGGCAGTTCCCCTCATCTGGATTTGGTTTGTGTGCCTCCAAATCCTAATATGTAAACCAATATCATGCATTATTGTTAACGCACTGCTCCCTCCCCTAAACCTCCACCCCCCTAAAACCCCCTGAACCCTCACATTGGTTGCAGGGGAAGCCCAGGATCTCCAGCCCATGCTCCTTGTACTTGAGGTAGGTCTTCTGCAGCCCTGAGAGGAGGGCACCAGGGCGGGGTGGGGGCATGAGTGTGAGTATCGGGGAGGGCGTTGGGCAGGGCATTGGACAGGGCATCAGTGAGGTAGGTCCTCTGCAGCCCTGAGAGGAGAGCAGCAGGGCAGGGTGGGGGCATGAGTCAGGGTATCCGGGGGGGGGGGGGGGCATCAGTGAGGGCATTGGGCAGGGGAAGCCCAGGATCTCCAGCCCATGCTCCTTGTACTTGAGGTAGGTCTTCTGCAGCCCTGAGGGGAGGGCAACAGGGCGGGGTGGTGGCATGAGTCAGGGTAACAGGAAGGGCATTGGGCAGGGACTCAGCGCTGGGAGGAGGGCAGCAGGGCGGGCTGGGGTATGAGTGTGGGTATCAGGGGAAGAGAGTATCAGGGAGGGCTTTGGGCAGGGCATCAGCCCTGCGAGGAAGACAAAAGGACAGGATGGGGGCATGAGAGCGAGTATTAGGGGGGGAAGGTATCAGGGAGGGCTTAGGGCAGGAAATCAGCGCTCAAAGGAGAGCAGCAGGGAGCGATGGTGTATGAGTGCGAGTATCAGGACGAGATGGCATCAGTGAGGGAGGGTATCAGGCGGAGCATTGGGCAGGGAATGAGCGCTGAAAGGAGAACAGCAAGGAGGGGTGGGGGCATGAGTGCAAGTACCCGGCCACCCACCCACCCACCCACCCACTTAGGTAATTCTCATTGGTGTATCCGCAAGCTGAGGCAACGTTGACAACCAGGATCCAAACAACCAACCAACCAACCAACTAACTACCCACCTAGGTAATTCTCATTGGTGTATCCGCAAGCTGAGGCAACGTTGACAACCAGGATCCAACCAACCAACCAACCAACCAACTAACTACCCACCTAGGTAATTCTCATTGGTGTATCCGCAAGCTGAGGCAACGTTGACAACCAGGATCCAACCAACCAACCAACCAACCAACTAACTACCCACCTAGGTAATTCTCATTGGTGTATCCGCAAGCTGAGGCAACGTTGACAACCAGGATCCAACCAACCAACCAACCAACCAACTAACTACCCACCTAGGTAATTCTCATTGGTGTATCCACAAGCTGAGGCAACGTTGACAACCAGGATCCAACCAACCAACCAACCAACCGACCAACCAACCAACCACCCACCCACCCACCCACCTACGTAATTCTCATTGGTGTATCCACAAGCTGAGGCAACGTTGACAACCAGGATCCAACCAACCAACCAACCAACCACCCACCTAGGTAATTCTCATTGGTGTATCCACAAGCTGAGGCAACGTTGACAACCAGGATCCAACCAACCAACCAACCACCCACCCACCTAGGTAATTCTCATTGGTGTATCCACAAGCTGAGGCAACGTTGACAACTAGGACCACCTTTCCGGCATACTTGGAAAGCTGGACCACGTTCCCGTCTATGTCTGTCGCGTTCTGCAAAGAGCGGCGGCAAGCATGAAGTTTTTTTTAAATTTGTTTACAGTCCAGCAGAGCATCACATTTGATGCATGGGACATGTGCCCGTAAACCGGTACAGGCACTTGATACGCATGCATTTGGCTAGGATGTAAGTACGGGGAAGATGGAGCAGCGCTGGTGTGGGGGGAGGTGTGTGTGCATGCAGCAGCTGGCCCATCTTTGAAAGCTGGATCTCCAGCCCCCTTCCATGCCCGTCGCGTTCTGCAAAGATCAGCGTTTAGCATGCATGGGTAGGGAGGGCTGCATGGGTAGTGGGATGAGAGGGGGAGAGGGTGGGCTGCATGGGTAGTGGGATGAGAGGGGGAGAGGGTGGGCTGCATGGGTAGTGGGATCTCATCCTCTCCCCCTCTCATCTTACTACCCATGCAGCCCACCCTCTCCCCCTCTCATCCCACTACCCATGCAGCCCACCCTCTCGGATGAGAGGGGGAGAGGGTTCAGCACCGAATGGGGAGCTGTGTGTGCGTGAGTGCAGCTACCGAACCATCTTTGAAAGCTGCATCTTGTGCTCGTTTCTGTCCACTGTGTTCTGCAGAGAGCAGCCTCAACCATGCACTTATGCAGGGGTTGGGTGGGACGTATGGATAGGATGGTGGAAGGAGGGGGGGGGCAGCACCAGTGTTTCTTTTTTGGCTACAAATCCTCCTGAAGCAGGCCGCCCTGCCGCCGCTAGAGGCCCAATCGGAACAAACCTGGGCCGGCCTACAGCTGGTGGCTAAAGCAGCATGGCTGGCCACAAACGGGGCCGTCGGCCAGAGGCCAGAGTGTAGCTGACATGTAGCTGGGTCACGAAAAAAGAAACACTGGGCAGCACTGGTAAGGAAGGATGTGTGTCGTAGCAACGCCAATCCAGTCAGGGACTAAGGCCACAAACAAGGTCTCAATCAAGGTTTCAATCAAGGTCTCAAACGCCATGCAAAGGTACACGCTGGGTGCACCATGTGCCATGCCATGCCATGCCATATCGCCTGCTCCATGGTATGCCATATTGCCATACCACCCTCTCTGAGCCGAGCCATGATACCTCCCTTCATGCCATGCTATTCCCCTTGCTCCAAGTCGAGCCAAGCCACCTGCTCCATGTCATGCTATGCCATGCCACCTGCTCCATGCCATACCATGCCACCCGCTCCATGCTATGCCATGCCACCTGCTCCATGCCATGCCATGCCATGCCACCCGATCTAGGCTATGCCATGCCATGCCACATGCATTAGGCCATGCCATGCCACATGCATTAGGCCATGCCATGCCACCCGCTCCATGCTATGCCATGCCACCTGCTCCATGCCATGCCATGCCATGCCACCCGATCTAGGCTATGCCATGCCACCCGCTCCATGCTATGCCATGCCACCTGCTCCATGCCATGCCATGCCATGCCACCCGATCTAGGCTATGCCATGCCACCCGCTCCATGCTATGCCATGCCACCTGCTCCATGCCATGCCATGCCATGCCACCCGATCTAGGCTATGCCATGCCACCCGCTCCATGCTATGCCATGCCACCTGCTCCATGCCATGCCATCCCATGCCACCCGATCTAGGCTATGCCATGCCATGCCACATGCATTAGGCCATGCCATGCCACATGCATTAGGCCATGCCATGCCATGCCGCCTGCTACCACAAGTCATGTGCTATACATCACGACTACGTAGTATCGGCATGCCGTGTGCTGCATGCCATGCAAACCCTCCACCTCCATGCACGTATGCACCGCATGCCACATAGACCCTCCCCCCTCTCCATGCACTCACACAACGCATATCATGCATACAAACCCTCCTTTCTCCATGCACTCATGCCATATAGACCCCCCCCCGCTCCATGCACTCACGCGACGCCAACTATGCATACAAATCCCCCCTTCTCCATGCAATCATGTACCACATGCCATGCAGACCATCCCCCCTGCTCCATGCAATCATGCACCACTTGCCTTGCAGACCACGACCCCCCTACCGCTGCTAGTCACTCACCAGTGCAAACAGCCCCTGTGCAGGTGCCCCTCCCGCCTGCTGCAGCTCCGGCAGCCGCTCGCGATCCTTTAAGGCTTTGTCCCCGTCAGCCCCTCCAGCATGCTGATCCGGGACCCGCTCACGACCCTTTGAGGCATCGCCCCCGTTGCCATCCTTGTTGCCATGCGAGTGGATCACGGGGGCTACCACCGGCGCCTTGGCGGCATTCGCGACATCAGCGCCCGCGTGCTCTTCCGCGCCGATCACGGGAACCTCAGGTGTGGGCCCCTTTACACTATCCGCAGAGTGCTCCTCTGCTCCGATGACGGGAACCTCGGGTGTGGGCTCCTGCACATTGTTATTTGCGTGCTCTTCGGCCCCGATGATGGGGACCTGCCCTAGTGAGGAGCCTAGGCCGTCATCCCCTGATCTGACAGAGCCATGCTCAGTATCCTCCTCCTCAGCCTTCTGGCCTTGGTCCGACTCCGGGGAGGCTTTGGGAGCGTGTTGGATTGGCTCGTGGCCAAGAGTGACCTGCATGTGATCCGGGACTGGGTCCCGTTTACGCCCATCAGTGGCGGGGTACTGGCGCCCGCCGCTGTGCCGCTGCTCCATTCGTCTCATGGCAACCCGCTCCTCGTCGAATGGCTGCCTCCTCTCGCCGTTGGCAGCCTGAAGGGGCCGAGACAAGCGCAGGGTCACATGCGTGGCCTCATTCCATCCCCAGTGAGGTGGATCTCTTGGCCGCACTTCTCCCCTTCGAGGGGAAGTTTGCATGGCCACATCCCCCCTGGTCGCATGGCCGTATTCCCCCATTCGGGGATTTTTTGTTTGCTGCATGGCCTCATCCCCACTAATGGGGGCAGGTTGGTAGGCTGCATTAACCCTCGGGGGGCAGACTGCATGGCCTCGTCCCCCCCTTTCAGAGGCTGCTAGCATGGCTACAGTCATCCATTAGGGCTTTCGATTGCATGCATCGATGGCATTCCCTCCCCGAAGAGGTAGCCCACCTTGAGGTGTTCCATGTCTCGGTATTTAAGCGAGGCTTCCTTCTGCTCCTTCGCCTCGACCTCGGCCGTCTGGCGCCGTTTCGATGCGGCGTGCTGCGGTCCGAAAAATGTGTACAGCAAGAGGAGCACGATGGTCAGCAAGATCGTGCCGTTGCGCAACAGCGATAAGACTTGGGACTTGCGCCGCCTGTTATTGCTGTGTGCCAAGGGCCCGCGCCCGTGAGTCGGGAGTAGGGGGGGGGGCATCGGAGATGTAGGCACCCGCGTGAGGGATAGGAGAAGAAATAGTTAGATCGTGTATCGATCAAGGAGCCTAGCAGGACTCGGCTGATGGGTCGCTGCGCTGGGGCCATAACCGACCGTTTGTCGAAATCCTGCATTGGTGGAAGTTCGAATAAAAATGTGCACCAATCAGATCTAAGAATTATCAGCCTGTCTGTTTCAAACAAAAAAGCTCTACCAGCTCCCATTACCGGCTAATTATTGCAATACTCGGACGGTTAGGAGAAGATTCTCCACCTCAATCCCAAGAGCAAGGGCGAAAAGAAAATACGGTAGGTCATTGCGCTGGCTTGCGGGGGTACTGGTAGGAGGCAAGAGGAAAAGCGAGGGGTAAATGCACAGGAAAGAGTGCCAAACTGGAAAACTGACTATGTGGGTGAAATTCATTGCTTGCTATGTCTTCTTACGTGAACGCGTCTGGTGGCAAAGGGCAATCTATCCCATGTCCTCCTTGGGACTACTGGTAGAGTGGTTTCAGTCTCCTGGTGGCTGCTTAGGCCAGGGTGTTTTCGTGACTTGTTTTATTTTTGTTAGGACCATTACTCGTGCTCTCATTTCGTTTCGTTTTGTCAGCATTTTCAGGGCTTATAAAAAGCAAGTGCCTTAAAGATTGATTGCTTTCAAGGGGAAATTAACGTACCGGTAGTTGTAGTAATACTCTCCCATTTTACAAAAAGCCGTGCGCAGGCGCAACGGGGGGGGTCAACAAACTGTCGTTAGTACCATCTAACGGTACCATACGGGGGAAATTTGATCCCTGCAACAGTCTCAGGCTGCCTAACCCTGGACATCAATCGACTATTGGTACGCTGAGCCCTACCTGCTCCGTGGTCTAACACACACCACGAACACTGCCTCACTGCAACAGTGGTGGCTGATGCTGACTGTTGTTTCAGTGACTGATTCACTTATTTTGGAAAAGAAACGGACAGATACGAGGCTATCGAAATTGAGTACTTTAAATTTAGGGGGCTTCCAAGGGTTCATGAATTCAAAAATGAGTTGGTCTGCATTTCAATATTTCAATATTTTAGCCCTAATGAATGCCTTCAATGCTGGGATATGAGTGAGACTATGGGACCTAATTTCAAACGGGAAGGGCAACATTATCCAGGGTACCTTGTCTACCAAGGGTTTTGTCTTGGACTTGGAGGTGCTGCATGTCGTACCGGGTAAAAACCTGGTGGATACATTTGTAACACTCCAGCTTCTAAACCCAGGTGACTAGAGAGCAAGCTGGAGGCTGCAGTACTTGTCAGTCAGTGTGCGTTTTGAATTAGAGGGCTGGCTGGCAGCAGGGTTGGCAGCCTGGCAGTTGGCACCTTTAGGCGGGATCAATACATGTTTAGCCGGATGGATCGACCAAGGTAGCAAGATACGGCACGATCTGGCCATATCATGCAGCCGGATTGTGCTATCAAGGTAGCAGGATACGGCACGATGCAGCAAAAGGTTTAGCCGGATTGAGCCACCCCGCTTGGTAGAAATTCTGTTGTAGAGAGCAGTGCCAGAGATCATAGTGCCAGGTGCAGTGATGGCCACCACCATGATTCCCCTGCTTATCATAGCCTCCACCTCTGCCAAAAGGGAGGGAGCGCTGAAGGAGGGGCTTAACCGAATGGGACAAAAATTGAGCCCGAGAGGGATCCCCTTGCCTACCGGGAAGACATGGGGGGGGGGGGGGCATTTTAAGGCTGAAGGGCCCTCATCTGGGTTTGGAATGCCTGACCCCTGCATGCAGTAGACCATGGCAGCGGACCATGGCAGCATGATTGGCACTTTATGGCACTATTCAATACCCAGGTGCTCCTCAGGAATGGCACGCAAAATAAGCTTGCTCATCCTCCCCTGAGGGGAAGAAGTCTGATAAGTCTGGTCCCCAGACGCAGGCTAGCACACGAGTGAGCCGTGTGCAAAGGACAGCAGCCGGTAGTCCATGTTCAGGATTGCGATGTGGCGGCAGTCGCCCGTAACAGAAGCATGGCCTGCCTTGACATGGGGCTGATGAGTGACGACTCCGGATAGCAGACCCTCAGAAAGGGGCCTGTCACTAGGGGGGTCGGACTAGTCCCCGACACCCTCCAGCTTATAATGCGACCCCATGATTGGCGCCTTAGCACACGAAAGAATTGACTGGCGTCCAAGAGTGAAGCCATTGAATACACAATGGAGCATCGTATTTTTTCCTGGTCGATTATTCGTTGTGCAAAGGCGCCAACCGGGCACTGGAAGCCACTGTTTGGGGGACTAGTCCGACCCCCTAGTGACAGGCCCCTTCCCTCAGTCATGGCTCTTAGACAACCCATGGCTGTGGATACTTTCGCAAGCAGAGGGTACAACACTGACCCGCCCCGACGCCAGTGCTCAGGGGGCAAGCCATCAGGGCACGGCGGTGAAATTTTAGAATAAAATCCCCAGGAATTTCGTTTTTAGCTGTGCCAGGCTGGGTCAGGTGGGCAGCATCCTCGACCTCGTTGGCTGCGACTGTCTCAGATTCTGCCGCCGCACCTAGGTCCACTGAGGCAGGGGTGGCATGCTTGCTGACAGCTGAAAAGACAGCCTCCATGGCTGTCAGGACTGGGGCAGGGTGGATGGAGAAAGCTGCAAATGCATCTGCCATCAAGCGGGCCATCTGGCGGCCATCTGTTACGAGCCCTCCACAGGAGCACCGTAAGGCTGCCACTTGGCGGGCGGCTCTCGGCAGGTAGATAAGGTTGGTGAGGACGGGAGAGGGGCGCTCACCGGCACGGGTCCAAGCAAAGCGCCGATGAAGGTCCATCTGTCCAGATGCAGCCGCCGAGGCGCTAACGAAGCGCCAGCAAGCCTCCAAGACTGCCCCAATCGCCTCCGCCGGTGGGGCGGCAGCCCTATCGACGTTGTTGGTAGCCTTTGCCAGGGCACATCGTGCCGCCTGCTCCCTCAGCGAGCAAGCCCCCAGTGGATGGGCAGACACATTGAGGGGGCGGGTGAAGCGATCAGGATCACGCTTGTGTGCGGGCCAGCACGCCAGAAGGCGTTGAGCATCCTCCGGATATTTTCAGCCTAGGTGTGTAGCCAGACGAGCCACTCCCGCTGCAGCCCTTCGTCTTTCCAGACGTCCAACCGAGTGCAATGCAAACCACACCCCTGATCCATAGGAGGTGACATGCCACACGGCGGAAGACGCAGGGTGCTAGCTGTGGAGATAGGTAAAAATGGTCGAGGCGTGAAGCTGTGGGCTCATCTACGCCAGCAGGGCTGTGGTACGTGGAGCAACGCCGCCGTGGGTACAGAATCTATTCTACAGACGGCGGTAAGCATCAACCATGATCGTGGCAGGGGAGGCCATACACTGGGCTGGGCCCTCACTCTGGTGATTTCTTTCTCCTTTGTGTTCTTCTCCTTCTTTCCCTCTTACCTCACGTTCCTTTTCTTTTCTCCCAACGGGACAGTTGGGTGTCCACGCGGCCGAGCCTTTTCAAGCAGAGCCCAGAGGTGTAATGTCATTGACTCTGGTGATGGGTGGTGCTTGCCGCCAACTGAAAGCGGTCACGCCGCTAGTCTGGAGCGAATTTTCAGTCACCAGCCAATCGTCCAAGTCGTCGGCGGCCGTGCTGATATCACCGACGAGGTCCAGAGGCTGTGGCCTACGGATGAGGATTGAGGATGGCAACACAGACAGAGCGGGAGGTAGACGGCATTGCATCCCCAATGGATGTTGTAGCTAGGATGGCCGTGCCGGGCTGCTGCTGAATCTAGGGCCTGCCGTGCATTACACCGCCGGCTGAAATCGTCTGCTGCAATATAAACTGTTTTAGCGCAGATGATGTCCAGCCGGAGCGAGGACCACGATATGCTGAATGTCTGGTGAACCTTGGTGAGAGAGCTGATGATGCCCCCTCCTGCAATGCCATGCACAGAATGCGTTGCCATGCAGAGGCCAGGGGCAAGGCATCCTCTGGCAAAGCGTGGGCCATAAGCATCCGCATCCATCAAGGATGCGGTGCCTACCGGGCTGCTGCTGCTGCTGCTGCTGCTTTTTCGGCTTCTGCGGCTGTGGCTGCAACAGCTGCTGCTCCTGCTGCTTTTGCATTTGCGGCCGCGGCTGTCTACCGGGTCGGGTAATATCCTTTTTTTGGAGCCCATGTTAATGGCGGTACATTTATGATTCCTCTCTGGGAGACACGGTCCATTGGTTCAACACTGGTGGCATCCATACCCAATGGTAGAGTGATCGAACCCACCGAATTGTCCTCTCTCTCCCCCTGTCTAGGGCACCTGATTCCAAGTTCCTGCCACGTCGCAAGGGATGATATGATGTGACATTGTGAGTATGGCTACATCTTGGATCAGGTTGCTGGGCTTCATGTTCGTGCCCCCCTCACATAGGAGGGTGGCATAGCTGCACCATGGTCCTAGTTGTGCATGGTAGCTGGAATTGAGCTTGCTCATCCCCTACCAGCCCCACGCGGCCGAGCGTTCAGCAGGGCCCAGCGGGTATGCACAATCCTAAACCTCTGAGGCCCACTGAAAAGGCTTGGCCATGTGGGCGTCCAACTATCCGATTTGAAAACTCGAGAGCACGTTTGATTACTCAAGCCAATGCGTGATAAATTGAACGGTGATTTAGTTCCCAGGCTCTTAACCGAAACCGAATGTGAAGCTTTTTACCCCATCCTCCAAAGTTGTAGAGCTCAGAAAATCTGGCCTTACTTTTAATTTTGGCCCAGGGGTGGTGTTGATATGCGATGGCGAAGCGTGTGTGCGGGGGAAGTTGGGGGTCTCCTAAACATGACAAATCTTAAAAAAAATACCACAGCTATGTTGTCGATGTCAGACTGATAAGAGCGTCACCCCTGCATTCCCCTCGTCAAATGCTGTATATTTACACCATCATATTTGGCATGCACTAACACCATGCCCCCCTGGCAAGCCATGTTGACATGGAGGGCTGATCCACAAACACAATTCCTCATGTTATTCACGTAACTTAGCCCATTCCTGAACAAAAAACAGTGAATCTGGCGCCCAGGCCACTTTGCGATGACGCTCCCCAGCAGCTTGAGGATCTTCAGCCGGAGTAGGGACCATCAGTAGCTGAGGAAGCACTGACAGTGTGCAAGGTGCAGGGCTGTGTGAAGAGGGTTAAGCTATCAGCAAGGCGGTTGCACGTCGAATGGCATATCTTGCATGCGGCTTGAAGCGTGGTAGGTCTGAGGCTTACGAATTTTGTGGCATTTTGTGTGGAGGTAACGCATCAGGCCAGAGGAAACCTAATCAGGTCATAGGCTCTAACAGCAGCACGCTGGCATGCAAGTCAAGAACGTTACACCTCTGGGCCCGCTCAAAGCTCGGCCGCGTGGGCGCCCAACTGTTCAGATGGGAGAAAAGAAGAAATTGAAAGGAAGAGGGGGGGAAAGGAACGAAAGGAGAGGCCGGGAAGGCAAAGAAGACGCTGGCATGCAAGTCCCTCTCTGCCCTCAGCTGTACTACAAGATGTCAGACGCGGCTGTTGGGAAAAGTGTTGTCAAAAACTCCATGCATCAGCGGGCCCATACCTAGATACATTTGCAAGAGCGTTGAGAGTACCATCAGCCCTCATGTCTGGAGCTATTTCCTCCTACCCTACACCACATGCAGTCAGCTTAACCTGGTAAGCAGCTAACAGCGGCAGATGCGGCGAGACATGCCATCAACGCAGAACAGTTTGAGGGCGCATGGGGTAAGGATAATTGGATACCATGAGAATCGAACTGATCAGCTGATGGGGAAAGCCCTAGGTACCTGGTGATTCTGCTGTTTGACTGAGGAATTAACGTTTTGACTGGGTTATATAGACGCGGCGGTGGGCTGCTCGACATCTGGTGTTCGATGAACATGCTTTGAGGATGGACTTTAGTACCACTTTCTCGACACAAGCCACCACTTTTGCCATGTGCAGTACGCCTGGCCTGAGCAGGTCATATTTGCAGGCCTCCCCCCTAAAATTCTTCTGACTCCCCCTTTGACAAAATTTCCCGCCCCGGAACCGCTGGTTGCCCCCTCCCCCCCCCTGTAGAGCAGTATTATGACATGACCAGTATTACCGTATGTTGATATGTATGGGGACGCTGGGCAGCTTGAGACTGTTGCAGGCCCCTGGTTGCAGTGTTGAATGCGGTATTAGACTCCAGACGGGAATTTGTACCAACCGACGGCATGTCGAGCCAACCACGATGTATGATTTAAGCAAGGCGGTAATTTATGTCCATTTGTGTCCCAACGAATTTCTTGCTGTCCTGCCAGTTTGCGGAGAGAGGGAAAGGGGGTAAGAAAACGCCGAGTCATAACTTCATTTGGAAGCACGCTTGGAAGCCTGGCCCAGTGGTGTAACGTCATTGACGCTTGGAAGCCTCTGGATTCTTTTTGATTTCTTCCACACTAGGTTGAACGCACCGTACACAATGTGAAATAAATAGTCCTGGCGGCTTCTGACGTAAAGTTTCGTTTTCAATCCACCCTGTATCTCTCCAAATCTAATATTTAAGAAATGACCACCAAACGTGAGCCTGCACACATGTACTCTCATGTCCCACATCACAGGCCTCTGTTGGTGTCCCGACGTCTGGCTTCTGTCTTGCCTTCCCTGCCTCATGATCTTGTTCAGACTTGACGCCCGCTGTCTTGATTGGATTGCCTAGACCAGCGACTAATATACTCTGCTTCTCCTTTCGCATGACGTGATATTGCTTCTCCTTGTTGGCTCTCGAATCTTCTCTTCCGATGGACAGTTTACGTCGGCAACCTGGTGCGTTTTGGACCATGAATACTGCTCCCTGCAAATTTGCAACCTCAATAAACTCTGACCCCATCCTCTGCCCGCTTTTCTTCCGCCGATTATAGAGCTGGGACACCTCTCGCGAGGTGAGTTTGCAGAGGTTGATTCATGCTTAACCCCGACACATCTGCTCTTGTCGATGGATCACTGACCTCGCCGTGTCCTCTCTGTGTTTACAGAATCTGTCCGAGCTTTTCAGCAAGTAAGCGAATACTGGTATGTTTTTGTCCGAATCTTGCACTAACATTTGACACTTCACAGATACGGAAGCGTTGAGGATTCTTTCATCCCCACTGACCGCGAGACTGGTAAGACTTCTAACGGTCCTTCACGGGACACAGATTTGAATGAGACGTCAGTACTGACCGTCCTCTTTCGTCTCCAGGCCGCCCCCGTGGCTTTGGATTCGTGACACTGGAATCAAATGGCGCTACCCAGGCCATGAACGAGCTGAACAACACAGGCAAGCCCAGGCACTTATGTACTGTAGACTTCGGCAGTCAGGCCATGGAGCATCGGCATCTGGACAATTGCCCATGGCCCTGTCATTTAGTCTTCATGCTACCACTATGTGTTTGTGTTAAACTACCATAAAATACCTGGGTTACATGTCTCTGACCCTTCCCGATTTTTTCCCCTCTCAGACTTCATGGGCAGGACGATTCGCGTCAACGAGGCAGCCCCTCCTGGTGAGCGCTCAGCAGGTGGTGGCTTCGGTGGTGGCCGAGGCGGTGGTGGTGGTGGCTACTCCCCCGCTGGCGGTGGTGGTGGCTACGGCGGTGGTGGCCGAGGCGGCGGCCGAGGTGGTGGCTATGGTGGGGGTGCCCCCGGTGGTGGCCAGCAGGCGTACGGTGGTGGTGGCTATGGTGGCCAGCAAGCAGGATATGGAGGTGGCGGCTACGGCGGCCAGCAGCAGCAGGGTGGTGGTGGTGGTGGCTACGGTGGTGGTGCCGGCGGTGGCTATTAAGCGGCCACTCCCTGGTCCTGGATAAAGACTCATGGTTCAAGTTTGTCATAGCTCCTGGCGCGTTAATCCGCGCCAAGGGCTTGGTTTTCTGAGGCTGGTTTGGTGCCCCATGGGTTGAATCAGAACGATAGGCATGCGTCCTGATACGTACTAGCCTTCAAGCGTTTAGGATTCACTCTTCAACTGGTGTCTGTGGTTGTATTAAGCCCCCCTGGTTCTATTTGTCTAATTCTCTGATCTGCCTTGAACCATTCTTATCCGCGAGCTATGCGTTGAACTTTGCCCGTCCGCGCATTGACTGGTATAGGATACTTCGTATAAAGGCCCCTGGATGTAGGTGGTGCGTGTTCTTCCAAGAATTTTGCCCCTCATCGGTGGACCCTACTATATAAAATCTTTTTTCGGCATGTAAATATTACATGGCACCTGCTTTGTTCTGAAGGCTATGGTTGTTGGAATCGGATGGATTGTGGTATGAGAAGGGATGTCGTTTTATCATTTCATGCCTTCGCTTGACCTCGAGTGTATGACTGTTTGCGTGGATGGTGATGGTTATGTCTGCATTGACTAGTCTTTTCAATAAGACTCAACTCCTCGGACCGCTGATATGTTGCCCTGATCTTTTGGTCTATCTGTCTTATGTCCCTTGGTTTGTTTTGGTTATGTCCGCCCTATTCGGATTATCCTACTTTCTCCTGGTTCTCATTGATGAAATATGCCTGTAACATGACTGTTGATCGATCTGCACTGTTCCTTGCATCGTAGAGAAATTTACGGATTGATGATGTGATACAGCGCAGAACCATTGCAACGCTTAGATTTGTCCTCGTTGGCCTGCAGTCAGTTGTGAAATCATCATGTACACCGGCACTGCACAGGCCCATAAACCACAGCTACTTCATAGCCCTACCTCACCTCATTCACACAGCTATCACTTCCCGTAGTAAATGGGCTTTTTCTCCCTAGCATTGTTCCTTTTTTGTGGGAAGTGAAAGAAAGTGACGTCCCTGGGAATATCAGACACGTTGTTACGAAAGAATCACATGTGCAGGTAAGCAGATACGTGGCACATAAGCAGGATACAAACTTCACCCACGCAGGCACTGTCAGAGAACTGAAAACAAAGTAATCCTTCACTACTTCATTATAGAGCCTCGCATCAACGGGGAAGAACCTAGCAGCAGTCAGCACTTCTACTATATGTAGCTTTCTACCTAGCACCTGAAGAGCAGCCGGCTATGGACAAGAAAGACGACCCCCTTGACCCCGGTAATGACCACACCATTTCCATCACCAGTGTGGTAAACCGGATGTATGCTGGCTTGCGTCCAGCCGTGCTTGCTCGTAGGCTATGTCAACGGGTGCCAACACCTCTGTGACGAGTAGGCGCTGTAGGGCAGCTGCTGCCTCACGCAAGGTGAGGGTGGCTGCCCCCCGCTCCAGCTCCTCTAATGCACCCAGCAGATCAGAGCACCAGGTGCGGCCACCATTGCCCTGGCTGATTGTAAGCTGCATATCTGCTGCCATGGCTTGAGCCATGAGAGGGCTGTATTGCTGTGCCTCCAGTGCCACCGCTGCATTGTAGAAGCGGAGGATATGGGCCCACCAGTCTCGTTGCAGTGGCTGGAGCTGTAGCTCTCTCACGACTCCCGGTACCGGTATAGAGCAAAGCAAGCTGCCCGAGAAATGAAGTGATGAGGCTGTCAAACAAATGGACAAAATATAGCAGTCATCTCCGGCCCACATCACCCCAAGCAGCAAGGCTACCAGCTCATCTGCTCTCTTGACAACAATGAAGGGGTGGGATGGGGCCACCCAGGGGGCACAACGGCCAAAGTTTGTCACAGTAACTAACTACATGTAGTACTGTTAACGTCATTGACATGTAGTACTTGGCACCTTTTGGTTTCTTCTCTTCTCCCTTCTGAACAGTTGGGCGCCCACGCGGCCGAGCTTTGAGCGGGCCCAGAGATGTAACGTTTTTGACTTAGCTAAAAGAGCATGCAGCATGCAGCTCGCTGTTAGGCAGGGCACTGGAGGGAGCAATTGGTGCAGGGAATTGCCAGGTGCCTTGGAGGAGCTGGAGCTGGGATCAGCCGTCCCCAAACTGCGTCAGACAGCGACTGACATGCAGCCGCTCCCTGTCACAGAGGTGCTAGCATTAGTTGATGCAGCATACGATCGGGCGCAGCTGGATGCAGCTGGCAGAGGGGACTCCAGAGATCCTGCCACTGAACACAGGTATGCGGCCGTGTCACGACGTATGACTACACCGTGCGTTTGACCGCGCCAACTGTTTTTCGGTTGGAAGTCAGCAGTTAGTAACTGCAGTTTGTGTGAACTTGAATACGTATGAGAGCCGACCAAGGCAAATCTCAGTTCTGATCCGATACTTTTTCTTTCTTACAGCAGTTCACAGCCGAGACACTCGTCCCTGAAAATATTGCTTTTGCAAGTTAATTGTCATTTCCAGTAGCAAAGTCTTTTGAGCCAACAAGCTGACCAGAGTGTCAGAAGTAGTTCCACAGCATATCGCCCTGAATCGAAGCTTGCCAGAGTGTCAGCAGAACTTCATCAGCTATATCGTTTTCTTGCCCTTAACAAAGGCATATCTACAGACAAGGTGTCTGTATTTTACCACCAACCACCATCCCAAATCGTCCATGCAGCCTTCCTTTGGGCTACAAGTCGACCAACTGAGTAATCAGAGCAGTCTTCCCTCCAAAGCAGTCACTCAGCAGTGACTCACCACCAGAAGATCTTCGACCACAAGATCTTCGTCCAGGATCGTCCCAGTAGTCACGTGTACCTCTGGAAGTCGAGGCCTAGTGAAAGCTGTCAACAGTATCGAGAAAGTCCAGGTGACTAGATGAGTAGTGTAAAAAAAAGAAAAGAAAAGAGAACGCCGATGCGGCGTGGATTTTGGGAAGTACAGGTTGACGAGACGCCCAAGCCCCGGTCTGTATACCCTTAAAGGGAGAAAGGGGCTATGGCGGGTCAGTGAGAACAGGGGGAGATGCTGGACGGCAGTCGGGTGGACTGTTTTCAAGGTAACGGCGAAGTCGATGAATGGAATAGGCAGATTGGACAGTGTGAACTGCTAGTTGTTTGAGCAGTGGGGGGACGTTCTAGAACTATCACCTGTTATCGAGCTGATATCACTGAGTTACAGCAGTGAGTCGCGAAGCTCCCAACTATAAGCTCTGTGAGAGTTTATTAGTCTTTTGTTAAGAAAGAAAAAGTGCGACTATTTGCACCTCCAGTCGACTGTAGCGGAAATCGGTCGTCAAAACCGATAAACATTGTGTCAGAATCCTGATCTGAAGGAGTACTGCAAGATAATTCCCGACCGACAGCGGTCGGTCGATCGACTGTCAGCGGTATGTCCGAAGTAAAAGGGGAAAGTAGTCACCCCGAGAGGCGGAGTAGGACGAGCAAGCTTGGTGACAAAATGGCTGCTCTGATCAAAAACGCTACACCAGCAGAGGCAAAATGTCTCCAGTCATTTGAAGCCGCTCATGCGGCAGTCGGGAATCAGCTTGCAGTGTTGGAAAGGCTCCCATGGGGCATTGACATGGAAGAGAGGGAGCATGCATTAGAGGTTGAGCTGGCCGTACTAATGGAAGCTCGGCATGAAGCAGTCCGGAAGGGGTTAGCAATTTCCCCCGAGACAAGGCAAAAGACGATGAGGGGTATGGAAACTGAGAAAGAAGAAATGGCCACGGTGGTCAACCCAATGGGAGGGTGACGGGGGTAGGTAATGGGATAGGTCAATGGGAGGGTGATGGGGGTAGGTTATGGGATAGGTCAATGGGAGGGTGACGGGGGTAAGTTATGGGATAGGTCAATGGGAGGGTGATGGGGGTAGATAGGTTATGGGATAGGTCAATGGGAGGGTGACGGGGGTAGGTTATGGAAAAGCAAATAGGAGAGTGACGGGGGTAGGTTATGGGATAGGTCAATAGGAGAGTGATGGGGGTAGGTTATGAGATAGGTCAATGGGAGGGTGACGGGGGTAGGTTATGGATCATCCACGCCTCAGTCGCTTCAGGCATGGACGGCTGGATCTGAGCACCCCAACTACGTACAAGTCCCACCCGCCGCATCTGTCTACCCTCCTTCGGGACGCTACGATGAGCAAGTGCCAAGGATGCCTGGTATGACGCCTGTGTCAGAGAACCAGGCTGAAGGTGATGGGCAGGGGGGCAGTGTAGTTGAGGGAATCACTGCCGGAGAGCCCAAGACGCAAGGTAACCATTCTGAAGGACCAGCTGCGTCGCAGCCGGTGTACTACACTGCGGCGGGCAATGAGAGTGATCATCCTATGCAAGCCCATGCAAGGTTGCATGAAGGTGAGCAACTCATGCAGAGTATTGCAAGCAAGCCCTCAGCATCCATGTTGCATCAGGAGACCGAGGACGGGCATGTAGAGGACCACACCATGCTTCCCGTCTCTTGCGCATGTGAGTCGCTCAGGCCATCTAGTCCGGTGTCTGAAATCAGCCATGCGGCCAGTCAGTCCCTGAGCACCCCTCGAGGTAAAGAGTCATTGTTGTCGACCTTGGGCCAGTTTCTGGGGACGGTGCCTAAAACTCCCATGGGATCTCGGCTGTCAATGTCACCACAGCCCCTAGAGTATGCCTCACCCAATGCATGCTCCCCGGAGGCAGTGTCCATGAGGGAATACACCCTCGACCCAAGGTGCGAGGGTCCAGAGATTGATTCCGGAGCTGGTACGGCACGTTCCTCTGCCTCCATCCCCGACGAAGAGTCTCCTAACGTCTGGTCATTTCTGACAAAGAAGGTGAAGGGAATGTTTGGGGTGGGCATGGGCAACACCACATGTGATTGGGGAGTGGGAGATTCGGCAGATGTGGGCTGACACAGGCCAGGCCGCTAGTGAGCGTGGCCAGACCCTCCCATACTCTGCCCTACCCATGCTGACTGACCGCTGTGAGCAGTTTTCAGTTCCAGCCTACGGCGGGCGCACCCTTTGCGCAGGCTAGGGGCTGCACCAGCGAAGGGAGTGTGCTTACGTGCGCACGAACTTAAGGCTGCGGCTCGGCGTTGTCAACACGGCCGACACTAAAGGTCAGCGCAGCGGTCAGCAGCGTGACAGACGGTGCTGCCTGCGATAATGGGCTAGGGGAGACGGCGAGCATGTGGAGGACGCTTTGCATGCATGCTTTCAATGCCCCAGCGTGCAGGATGAACTTAGGGAGCGGGGAATGGGCAGGTCCTCCGAACGGTGCTAGAAACTTCTCCGAGTTGTACCAGGGCAAGCTTGGGTGGGATGCCCTGGCTTTTGTGGTAGATATCGTTGAGGCGTAGACATTCTCAGAGGCTGGAACTTCCTTTGCCTTTTATTTCCAGCCTTTTGTCTGTGTATTCACTCTTTTTGTCTGCCCCTTTTCAGGCGCCCATGCGACCAAGACTTTTTGAGCAGGGCCCAAAGGTGTAACGTCATTGACTTAGCTAAGAGAGGGAATCCGGTCCAGTTATACAACATTGGTGGCTTCCATGACACAGGGTTGAGACATTAAATCTGTCAGACTGTCTCCTCTTTTCTTCTGCCTAGGAAACCAGGTTCCTGTCGCGTTACAATATCACATAGGATGTGGGCATGACTGCACATTGGATCGGTTTGCTGGCTTAAAAGCTCCTGTCCCCACATGGTAGGGTGGCTACACCATGATCCTGGCTGTGCATGTTCGCTGGAGTTGAGCTTGTCCATCCCTTTCTAGCGTGTGTTAAGCGCGGACTAGCGGGCGTGCAGTTATAACCATCCCAAACATACATTTGCGTAGTTCTTTAGAGTAGTGACACTGCATCTTGCTGTCATTTAGATGGTAAACAAGAAGCCAAATAAGAAAAACAACCATTTCGAAATGTCGATGCCAAGGAATAACTGCTACATCATTCAGTTTTGCAGGGCATTCTGGAAAAGTTCAGCTTTCCAGATGTTTTTAATTTCAACCTCATTTTCGTCTTTGTATTGTCAGGAAAAGAGACCGTGTCTGAGACTCTTGAGTGTGCAGCCTGGTAATTGTACGAGAAACCATCTGGCACAGCACATGAGCCATCACTGCCCCAACTACGGATACAAATTGCTGTGTTTTGAAACCCGAAGATCTTCAACCAATTCAGAAGAAAAAACGGCAATCAATGGTGACGGTCATGCCATAGGCTGAAAACGCAGCCATCGCTGTACAGATACAGAAGACCACATACAATTGATATCATGATAACATGACGAGGCTGTCCCATATATGTGACGGTTGAACTATAAGAGCCCATAATGCTCGTACCGGTAGTGTGAACGTTAATGCAGGCATTGTCTACACGTACCCTAGGCACAGTTAGCCCAACCATGCGGCTTGCGCCATGCGCATGGTGCACTGGAACTAAGATTGCAGCATAGGGATGGGATGCATGACAGTCATCGCAGCTGTCCAGGCAAGGCCATCTTGCCCAGGCTTGCGAAGCTGGGGTTCAGGTAGTCCTTGGCAAGGTCGTCAAAGTGATCATCAAAGTCGACGAGCTTGCGATGTGACTGCTGCTCAAACATGGAGAAGAAGGTCTCTCGCAGGGATGCCACACTGCTGGCTCCACCAGTGATGGAAAGCTGGCCTGGTTGCTCACGCTTCCAACTGCTGCCTTTGCCTTCCCGCCAGAATAACAGGAAAGGGAGCTGCGTTGAGGATGAGGATGCGGCCTCGTCCTTTCCTTGCTCCAAGTAGGACGCCAGCATTTTGTTGTCCAGCAGCAGAATGACAGACCCCGGGCACTTGTCAGATATCTTCTCTCCCATTCGCTTGGCTAAGGGTGTCAGTTCACCGGGTTGGAACTTGGCGTCCGAATGATAGTACCCGACGACTTGAGGAGCACCAGCTCGCTCCGTGTAAGCATCGATCTATAAAAAACCCCAAAGTGTTTTCAATAACATTGCCTGCGCGCTGACAACGACAATTGGTTTCGCTTACAACAACATTATGTGCTGACCTACCTGAGTTAATGCCATCTCTGTGGGAGCTGCCAGCTGAAGAGAATTGTGAAACAAAGGTATGACGTCTGATATGCTCACGCCAGAGCTGCTAAAGGAGCCAAGCAAGATCCCGTTCACGCTGAGGTGAGGATGTTTGGCAGCATGGAGCAGAATCTTCACTAGTGGCAGACTTTCGGCCGAAGCTTGCACCATCGTTGTAGCAGTGGATCGCTTCACTTCTCCTCCGTCGCTTGTTCCAAAGATGGGAGCTTCGCAACCCGAGAGTAAGACAGGTGGGAGGGAGGAAGCGAGCCTAAAGGATAGCTTATATTATTGTCAGATTGACGCTATATCTATGAGGAAGATGCAGGAACGAACATGCAGAACTCCCCCTGATGCAGAATCGCTTACCCGGCAGATCGGGTTTATTGGGGTTCAGCAGCAGCAGTAGGTCACCCTGTAAGTCACCATGAGCAAGACATGCTGACATGCAGCAGGGCCAGACGCATGATCGAATTAGGGGGCGGACAGTGTCTCTTCCGTCAACCTCAGCCAACGCTGCTGGGCGATGGCAATGCCCTCATCCTGGCAGTTCCGGTACCAAGAGGGGATTCAAATCAGGGGGAACCTGGTTCAAGCAATCAAATTACCTCCTGGCTGAATTGCAGTGCACATCCGTCTAGAAGTCACTGCCAGATGGAGGCAGGGGTCCTCTGTGATTGGCTCCTTTTATGCACTGTTTCTTTTACTTAGGGTGCTAAACTCGGTGCTAAAGCAACTTATAAACTACATGTCAGCAACATGCCCTTCCTTGAAAGGACCTAATGCAGCAGACCCTGCTGCTGAGCCCATCAGAAGTTGGCCAGTCAAGGCTTTGTCACCATTGGTGGCTGACCATCGAAATGCTGAATATGGCCCGGAACGCACTGTATACCCAGGACCTCATGACTGTCAATGACGTTACACCTCTGGGCCCTGCTCAAAAAGGCTTGGCCGTGTGGGCGCTAGACTGTGGATCAGTGCTGCTGCCAAAACAGGCGCAGTGTCTTTGAAGCAGCACTTTGCGCTTCATGGATTTCAAATCTTACATGTTTCCAGTCCTTCACCGCACATGTTTACACGCACACAGGAACGGGAAGGTGGGGCAAGATTACTTGACTACTTGCACTGCCATAACACCATGGTGGCTACCATTAAAAGTAAAAGAAAGTCCGAAAATCTTGGGGAATTCTTCACAAACACACACAGCAAATATAGGCCTTTATGTGATTACACAGTTGGGCGCCCATGGGGCCGAGCCTTTTTGAGCAGGGCCCAGAGGTGTAACGTCATCGACATTTAGTTAACAATTTTTACAACTGGGTTTAGAGGACCAATGGACATTGTAAGGGAAAGCTCTGGAGAGGCTGCTGTAAGTAAAGAGCACTTCTATCTTAGGTTGCTCCCTCCGCCTTCAGTTCGGCGACATCGTGGGGGCCTGGTGCAGTAAGCCCTGCTGCTTGAGCCCCCGGCCGAACGCCGATTCAGGGCACAGTGGTGGCCGCCTGGCAGTCCAAGGTGGCCTGCAGTGCTCTAATATCAAAGCGTCTTCTTTCTTCAGTATTCTTTAAGGATTTGACATAGCCAAGTGGCCCCCCCCACCTGCGCCCAAGTGGGCTCCCCACGGCCCAAGATCTGGAACCTAACTCCCCCTCGTTCTTCCAGCCCCAGGCCCTGGGTGCCCGAATCATGGCTGTATCAGCGGTCCAAGTACTTGACCTGGGGAGCAAGGAGGACGGCAAGGGCCCCGATTACAACCTGCAGTATTGATGACGAAAAGATACCTAGGAGGAATGTGGCACATGTAAACAAGATACTGGAGATATGATTGGCCTTTCCCCATAATTGACATTGTTTGGGGGCAAGGCAATCAGTAAAATATACCACTTGTACTCGTCGATGCCAGCTGTGGGTTAGAAATCGAGAGTTTTGGGCAAAATTTGCCTTGAGGGCAGTGTTTTGCTAACCATAATTAATCCGTGCCCGAAGGAGGGCAATGCAGATCTACGGAACGCATGTATTGATATATTGGCTAGGCTCGACCTAGGCAGCACGGGGAAGTCAGCAGAAGCAGCCAGTAATCTCTGTTGCGAGAGCGTCAATATATGCTCAGTATGCAGGGATTGGCAGATGATCAGCGGCCCTAGTACCGGTACTCTACCTAGGCAGCAGGGAGGCAGCAAGGAGCAGCGATTCCTATCTTTCGCGACTGCAGTACCGTAAAACCAATTTAACTCCGCGCACCCCCAAAAAAAAGAATTTAATTTTCGGCCGCGCACCCCAAAAAGAATTTAAAAAACGGTCGCGCAGCGACGAAATTTTAATATAATTTAACGCCGCGCAGCACGAAATTTAATTAAACATCGCGCATCACTGGAAATAATTAAATTTTTTGTCCGCGCAGCACTTTCAGCCAGTACAGTCAAACTCAGTTACAACTTCGTTTGATGCTAGCAGGACCCGCATACCGTAGTCGTCATCCCCCTCCTCCGCCGATTCCTGGCCTCAGGAAACGTGTGGCTATTGGGGCCCGGGGGGCTCAGTGGTACTACGTAACTTAGCAGTCCACACTGAGGTCTGCAGTTCGAATCCTGTCAATGTTCAGCACTATGAGTACCGGAAGTGCTCATCTGAGTCATCAGTAGTGTTACCATGCAGGGCAATTTGGGCACACTTGACAAGGATGCCTGATCGGATGTCGAATCAAACAGTCGCGCGCTAGCGCGCAAAAATTTGTAAAAAATGCTGTTTTTAATTCATACCGCGCACCCCCAAAATAATTGTTTGGGCACCTTACTGACGCTCCGCGCAGCGGCAATTTTTGAATTAATATTAGCGCGCAGCCATGTCCGCGCACCCCAATAATTATTTTATTACTAGCGGAGCTAAAGTGGTTCTACGGTACTTCTTTTTTCAGATAAATGTTCAACTTCGGCAGGCCGCCCAGCGGCCACCAAAGGCCCAATTAGGACCATACCTGGACCAGCCTGCAACTAATGACCAAGGCAGCAAGACTGGTCACCAACAGAGCCTCCGGCCAGAGGCCGGAGTGTAGCTGACATGCAGCTGAGTCACGCAAAGATAAACACGGGTAGCGAGCACGTCATAATGTGCTCGGGGCTCAGCACCATGCTCACTGCAGCTGCTGGCAAGGTTACAGGTCAGCACCATGCTCATTGCAAACACTGGCTATGGATTTGCCTGAGGGTAAAAGAAACAGTGAAAATCTGCGAGCATGGGGAAATATCCGAACTCCCTAAACCCTAAACAAACCGCGGTAAAAACATGTGCCAAAGTGTCCACACTTTGTACACACCCACCATCTGTATCTCCTTGTGCGCAAGTCCACACTTTTCATGGACCCAACATCTGTACCTCCTTGTGAGTGATCCGCGTTTTTCATGCACCCACCATCTGTACCTCCTTGTGCGTGATTCCGTGCTTTTCATGCACCCACCATCTGTATCTCCTTGTGAGTGATCCGCGTTTTTCATGGACCCACCATCTGTACCTCCTTGTGCGTGATTCCGTGCTTTACATGCACCCACCATCTGTATCTCCTTGTGCGTGATTCCGCGTTTTTCATGGACCCACCATCTGTACCTCCTTGTGCGTGATTCCGTGCTTTTCATGGACCCACCATCTGTACCTCCTTGTGCGTGATTCCGTGCTTTTCATGGACCCAACATCTGTACCTCCTTGTGCGTGATCCGCGTTTTTCATGGACCCACCATCTGTACCTCCTTGTGAGTGATCCGCGTTTTTCATGGACCCACCATCTGTATCTCCTTGTGAGTGATCCGCGTTTTTCATGGACCCACCATCTGTATCTCCTTGTGAGTGATCCGCGTTTTTCATGGACCCACCATCTGTATCTCCTTGTGCGTGATTCCGTGCTTTACATGCACCCACCATCTGTACCTCCTTGTGCGTGATTCCGCGTTTTTCATGGACCCACCATCTGTACCTCCTTGTGCATGATTCCGTGCTTTTCATGCACCCACCATCTGTACCTCCTTGTGCGTGATTCCGTGCTTTTCATGCACCCACCATCTGTACCTCCTTGTGCATGATTCCGTGCTTTTCATGGACCCACCATCTGTATCTCCTTGTGCGTGATTCCGTGTTTTTCATGGACCCACCATCTGTACCTCCTTGTGCGTGATCCGCGTTTTTCATGGACCCACCATCTGTACCTCCTTGTCAGTGATCCGCGTTTTTCATGGACCCACCATCTGTACCTCCTTGTCAGTGATCCGCGTTTTTCATGGACCCACCATCTGTACCTCCTTGTCAGTGATCCGCGTTTTTCATGGACCCACCATCTGTACCTCCTTGTGCGTGATTCCGTGCTTTTCATGGACCCACCATCTGTACCTCCTTGTGAGTGATCCGCGTTTTTCATGGACCCACCATCTGTATCTCCTTGTGAGTGATCCGCGTTTTTCATGGACCCACCATCTGTATCTCCTTGTGCGTGATTCCGCGTTTTTCATGGACCCACCATCTGTATCTCCTTGTGAGTGATCCGCGTTTTTCATGGACCCACCATCTGTACCTCCTTGTCAGTGATCCGCGTTTTTCATGGACCCACCATCTGTACCTCCTTGTGCGTGATTCCGTGCTTTTCATGGACCCACCATCTGTACCTCCTTGTGAGTGATCCGCGTTTTTCATGGACCCACCATCTGTATCTCCTTGTGAGTGATCCGCGTTTTTCATGGACCCACCATCTGTATCTCCTTGTGAGTGATCCGCGTTTTTCATGGACCCACCATCTGTATCTCCTTGTGCGTGATTCCGCGTTTTTCATGGACCCACCATCTGTATCTCCTTGTGAGTGATCCGCGTTTTTCATGGACCCACCATCTGTACCTCCTTGTGAGTGATCCGCGTTTTTCATGCACCCACCATCTGTACCCCCTTGTGCGTGATTCCGTGCTTTACATGCACCCACCATCTATACCTTCTTGTGAGTGATCCGCGTTTTTCATGGACCCAACATCTGTACCTCCTTGTGCGCGAGTCTACACTATTCATACAACCACCATCTGCACCTCCTTGCACAAGATTCCATATTTTTCACACAACCACCACCTGCACCTCCTTCTGCAATAGTCCACACGATTCATGTACCCACCATCTGCACCTCCTTGCGTGTGAGTCCACATTTTTCGTAGAATGCCACGTTGCTTTCAGCGCAGTCCAGGATGACCTTGTAGCATCCCATGGAGCGAGAGGCATCGACCAGTGCTTGGATCAACCTGGGTTCAGATTTAGGGTGGAAGGTTATCAAGGGTCCATGATGACCTTGTAGTAACCTTGGGGCAAGTTGCATTGACCAGGGCTTGGATCATGCTGGGTTCGGGGTTCCGGGACACCAAATGTATATCAAACTGGGTTAGGGTTTGGGGTTGCGGCTTACCAAACTTGGATTCAACTGGGTTGGGGTTAAGGGTTCCGGGTGACCAAACCCAGATCAAACTGGGTTAGGATTTGGGGGTCCGGGTTGGTCCGGGTCATCAAATCTTGGGTCATAAATTCATAATGGATCAGGGTTTGGGCTTAAGTCCTATCAAGCTTCGAGCATACTAGGTCAGGGTTTGGGGTCCCGGGTTATCAAACTTCTATTTGCCTGGGTTACAGGCTCTAATTCGGACTGATCAGGTTGCATTGACATGGCCAGGCAAACGGACCGAAGGCGGTTACTATTGATCACGCATGTGGGCGCCTGCCTTCATGCTGTTTAAGGGCGCCTGCCTGCATGCTGTTTAAGTGTCTGCTCTTCAGAGCTTCTTCGGCGGGCCGCTAAGCATCTACCACTGGGCCGATGGGGATCTAGGCCGGTGGCCCAAGCAGACCGTGGCCCAAGCAGACCGTGGCCCAAGCAGACTGTGGCCCAAGCAGACCGTGGCCCAAGCGACCATGGCCCAAGCAGACCGTGGCCCAAGCAGACCATGGCCCAAGCAGACCGTGGCCCAAGCAGACCATGGCCCAAGCAGACCGTGGCCCAAGCAGACCATGGCCCAAGCAGACCATGGCCCAAGCAGACCGTGGCCCAAGCAGACCGTGGCCCAAGCAGACCGTGGCCCAAGCAGACCGTGGCCCAAGAAGACCATGGCCCAAGCAGACCGTGGCCCAAGCAGACCGTGGCCCAAGCAGACCATGGCCCAAGCAGACCGTGGCCCATGCAGACCGTGGCCCAAGCAGACCGTGGCCCAAGCAGACCGTGGCCCAAGCAGACCATGGCCCAAGCAGACCGTGGCCCAAGCAGACCCTGGCCCAAGCAGACCATGGCCCAAGCAGACCGTGGCCCAAGCAGACCCTGGCCCAAGCAGACCGTGGCCCAAGCAGACCGTGGCCCAAGCAGACCGTGGCCCAAGCAGACCGTGGCCCAAGCAGATCGTGGCCCAAGCAGACCGTGGCCCAAGTAGACCCTGGCCCAAGCAGACCATGGCCCAAGCAGACCGTGGCCCAAGCAGACCATGGCCCAAGCAGACCGTGGCCCAAGCAGACCATGGCCCAAGCAGACCGTGGCCCAATCAGACCATGTCCCAAGCAGACCGTGGCTCTAGCAGACCGTGGCCCAAGCAGACCCTGGCCCAAGCAGACCGTGGCCCAAGCAGACCGTGGCCCAAGCAGACCGTGGCCCAAGCAGACCATGGCCCAAGCAGACCGTGGCCCAAGCAGACCGTGGCCCAAGCAGACCGTGGCCCAAGCAGACCGTGGCCCAAGCAGACCGTGGCCCAAGCAGACCATGGCCCAAGCAGAACGTGGCCCAAGCAGACCGTGGCCCAAGCAGACCGTGGCCCAAGCAGACCATGGCCCAAGCAGACCGTGGCCCAAGCAGACCGTGGCCCAAGCAGACCATGGCCCAAGCAGACCGTGGCCCAAGTAGACCCTGGCCCAAGCAGACCGTGGCCCAAGCAGACCGTGGCCCAAGCAGACCGTGGCCCAAGCAGACCGTTGCCCAAGCAGACCGTGGCCCAAGCAGACCGTGGCCCAAGCAGACCGTGGCCCAAGCAGACCGTGGCCCAAGCAGACCGTGGCCCAAGCAGACCGTGGCCCAAGCAGACCGTGGCCCAAGCAGACCGTGGCCCAAGTAGACCGTGGCCCAAGCAGACCGTGGCCCAAGCAGACTATGGCCCAAGCAGACCGTGGCCCAAGCAGACCGTGGCCCAAGCAGACCCTGGCCCAAGCAGACCGTGGCCCAAGCAGACTATGGCCCAAGCAGACCGTGGCCCAAGCAGACCGTGGCCCAAGCAGACCCTGGCCCAAGCAGACCGTGGCCCAAGCAGACCCTGGCCCAAGCAGACCGTGGCCCAAGCAGACCCTGTTCGAATCAGACGGCTTGCTACACCAGCCGACCCCCAGTTCTATGCTGTGATGTTGCCGAATTGTAGCAGAGGTACTGTAAAATAACTAATAAGCATTGGGATGTTTGCCGTGTCATAGCATCCCTGCCCCTTGGGCAACCCATCCCAGCGAATTCCTTTGGATACGAAAAAGAGGGAGCGGAGAAGCCGAACAAGCTGTCCCAGCAACAGCAAGAGAGACGGCAGGTGGCTGAGGACTTGCGATTACGGATAAGGATCGGCGACTTTATATCACTTTTCACATTACCGGTGTACGATATTCTATAATTCTATTATACAACATTATATATAACCTTCTTTCAAAATTTACATGTCCTTATACAAGGTTCTGGAAAATGTTTGTATGCCGATCCCTATTTACAAAAAAACTTGGAATATATATATTCTGCACCGTACCTTTGCCCCAGACAGTGACCGCGGTATGAGCTGTCCACCACCACGTCCTCTATGTGGCAGACCTTTCGGGTCAGATATCAGCAGCAAGCAACGCAGTAGATATGTTGGATCAGATATCAGCAGCCAAAAATGCAGGAGATATCACATAAGATATCAGCAGCAAGCAATGCAGGAGACGTCACATTAGATATCAGCAGCCAGAAATGCAGGAGATATCACATAAGATATCAGCAGCAAGCAATGCAGGAGACGTCACATTAGATATCAGCAGCCAGAAATGCAGGAGATATGTTGGATCAGATATCAGCAGCCAACAATACACAAGACGTCACATAAGATATCAGCAGCCAGAAATGCAGCAGATGTCACATAAGATATCAGCAGCCAATAATGCAGGAGACGTAGCAGCCAAAAATGCAGAACACCCGTTGCATCAGACATCAACAGCAAGTGATTTAGGAGACGTCACATAACATGTCAGCAGCCAACGATACAGAAGACTTGTTGGGTCACAGATATCAGCAGCCAACACTGCAGGAGAGTAGGAGACGCCGAGACGTCACAATATACATCAGTAGCCAGCAATACAGGAGACATTTTGGATCAGACATCAACAGCCAGTGATCCAGGAGACGGGTCACATCAGATGTCATTCGATAAACCAGGAAACCAGCTCAGCATCCCAGGAGTCAGCAGGTGCTCACACATCACAGGGTGTGAACTTCACACTGCGTGCAGCCATGGCCAGATCAAAAACAAGCAGGTAAATCATATTTATCTACAACCTTCATCATCAATTATCTGAAAGCTCTCAAATGAAACTCTGCACCAAAATTTATAACGCCCTCAAGATAATTGATACATATAAACATATGTAACTAGATATCCATTCTGAGAATGAGCGGGTCCTGTCGTCTTTTGTCTACACGATCAATCAGAAACCATGAAATCTACACCATCAGCCAATGTGGTATTTGTATACGAACAGTGTTTGTGGCTTGGCCGCAGTTCATCTACATTTCAGCTACCGCCTGGCCTTCAGCCAGAGGCCCCATGCACGTCCAGCCATGCTGCATGACTGCTTGAGACTGTGTCTGTGAGTCGGTCAAGGATTGGCCCCGATCGGACCTTTGGCGCCCATGGGGCGGCATACCGAAGGAGAACTTGAAGCCGAAGAAATAAACACTGTCTGTCACCCGCCTAAAGGTTCCAAGCTGCTAGGACATGCGCTAGGTGAGATGTCGGAAGCTGCTGCTCTCAGCTATTCCTTCTGGGTGTTGCTATTCAGCTCCATAAACAGTGCACAGAAACCTGCGTCCCCTCGCTTTTTGTGTGGAATAAATTATAGCAGCAACTGCAGACCGCCCCAAAAAAAGCCAACAAACAAACTGCGTAGCTTCTGCAAAGCACCAGCAAGGTCCTACATCTTTACTTGACGGGTTCAGGGTTTAAGGTTTAGGGTTTAGGGTTTAGGGTTAAGAGTTTAGGGTTAGAAATAAAGCTTTTACATTTGTACCAGCGTACTACTAGCCATGCACCCACCTTGCCGCAGCAGTGGATGAACTTGCGCTCCACAGCTGCGGTGGCCGTGCCGACGACACAAGACGTGGCGCTATCTGTGCACACAATGTAGGAGTAAATTGAAGGATCAGTCACATTTAGGAGGGAGAAGACAATTATTATGATGTTTTGTATTCAGACATTTTATTCAAATTCGATGTTGAAGAGGTCAGCTGACCCCTGATTTCTATTTCACTCATCCTTTCCCCATCCGCTCTGCCCCCTCTCCATATGAGGCATGCCCCCACCCCCCTCTCCGTGCTGGGCAATGCGCCGTTATTCAGAATTCGTGTATGCAATTACGGTCCCTTCCGGTACTGGTAAAAGTAGCAGAATTGGCCTAGACATTACGGTGACTGAAACTCAGCTACTTAATTCAGCCACCGTCAGGACCATAATTGGCACAGCACTGCCCTCACCTAAAGGGGTTGCCGTAGGAGGCATGCACGCCCATTCCCTTGCCGTACGAGGCATGCACGCCCATTCCCTTGCCGTACGAGGCATGCACGCCCATTCCCTTGCTATGGGAGGCATACACGGATTACACGCCCATTCCCTGATCAGGTCGGGGCAATCTTCACCTGAGCATGCATAGCGACGTTACGACGCTGGTGCCCTCGCATGGTCCTGAGCTGCGCCCACCCCCCCTAGCAGCAGCAAAGCAGCCTTCCAAACCATTGTCCCTCCTGGCTCCCACCTGTCCTGCCTCCCACCTTCAACCACCATGACCTTGTAGTCAGGAGAGGAGTCCAGCTCATTGAAGCGAGCTGCATCCAGGGCATGAATGAATTCAGTCATGGGCACTGGCTGGATCTAGAAATTTCCCAGATCTGGAGATTCTTCAAGGTCCAGCCAAATAAGACGGCAAGCCAGGTTGCTTAAGGCTGATGAGGCTGAGCTTTGGCTGCATGCCAGGTGATTACAGGCGGATCATGCACTCGGAATGTTGGATGCATGCCTGGCTGTATCAGGCTGATCAGGCTGAGCTTCTACTGCATGCTTGGCTGTTTCAGACTGGTCAGGCACTCAGAACTTTGGCTCCATGCCACAGCTATGGACGCAAAACAGAAGAGGCTTAATGCCTCCGGCTGGCATTTTAAGCGGGGCACCTTGTGGCCACAACCAGTGCTGTGCCATTGCGCTGTAATTCAGAAATTGTGTTGGTTATTATGATTCCTTGCTGGTAATTATGATTCCTTGCTAGTAAAAGTGGCTGAATTTGCCTTGAAATGAAGGTGACTGAAAGTCAGGTACGTAATTCAGCCACTGTAAGGACCTTAATTGGCACAGCACTGGTCACAACCAAGCACACGCCTCTGTTTATGTTAGAGTTCAAGTAACGATTCAGCTACATCATAGCCAGCAGCCGGGGCGGCCGGGTGCAGCTAGCCCTACTGCTTGGGCCACCGGCCGCAGGCCGATCAAGCTTGTATCCCCGTCGGCCCAGCGGTGGCTGCCCAGCAGCCTGCAACATGTTGTCCCACATGCGATAAATAAACAGAAGTGCTCGCGGGGAGTGTGAGGGATTTGTTGCTTGCATGCTCGGCTGGCACGTGCATCAGGGCTATGCAATGAAAAACATGGCAATGGATGTTGCATGGCTCCGAGATTGCATGGCTTGCATGGGCCTCAAGGTGAGCACGTCTGGCCATGGCCGGAGCTACAGCTTGTACTTGAGGGAGAAGAAAATGCTGAAAACCAGAATCATTCAGAGATCACATAATTTTGAATATGCCCGAGTGTGCTGTGTAGGAAATCAGGGGGGAAATGACAGTTGAAGTGCACATTGTGCGTCACACACAGAGGGTCTCCTTGCCGGTGGTTGGCACGAAGTCTTACTCTGGAAATCCTGTTCGGATATGTCGCCTACAGTGGTGAGCTGGGAAAGAAGTCCGAGGTAACCTGCGCGCATTGACAGCTTGGGGTTTAACGCTGTTCGCTCAGGGTTGAGTGCTGCCCGCCTAGGGTTAAGAGCTGCCAGCTCAGCGTTTGGTGCTGCCCGCTTTGGGTTTGGTCCTGCCCTCTCAGCGTGTGATGCTGCCCGTGTCATGGATAATGAGTGACGAGCAGGGCCTCAACAGAACGAGGCAGTCTTGCAAGGGGGGTCCAGCGACCGTCTCAACGATAATGCTTTCTCCATTCAAAAGGTTTCGTCTTACAAGGCAGGTGCACCTGACGGCACATGGAACACATTCATCTGGTTTCTGTCACGACAGGGACACTCCATGTTAAACTCGAAAAAAATGCACAGTGCGGTCAATCCAGCCCATCCCCTTACTGGTCCTCACCGCGCTTAGTCCATGGTCCTCACAGCACCAGGTCCATGGTTCTCCCAGCATGATTCTCCCAGCATGGTTCTCCCAGCATGGTTCTCCCAGCATGGTTCTCCCAGCATGATTCTCCCAGCATGATTCTCCCAGCATGATTCTCCCAGCATGGTTCTCCCAGCATGATTCTCCCAGCATGGTTCTCCCAGCATGGTTCTCCCAGCATGGTTCTCCCAGCATGATTCTCCCAGCATGGTTCTCCCAGCATGATTCTCCCAGCATGATTCTCCCAGCATGATTCTCCCAGCATGGTTCTCCCAGCATGGTTCTCCCAGCATGGTTCTCCCAGCATGGTTCTCCCAGCATGATTCTCCCAGCATGGTTCTCCCAGCATGGTTCTCCCAGCATGGTTCTCCCAGCATGGTTCTCCCAGCATGGTTCTCCCAGCATGATTCTCCCAGCATGGTTCTCCCAGCATGATTCTCCCAGCATGGTTCTCCCAGCATGGTTCTCCCAGCATGGTTCTCCCAGCATGGTTCTCCCAGCATGGTTCTCCCAGCATGATTCTCCCAGCATGGTTCTCCCAGCATGGTTCTCCCAGCATGGTTCTCCCAGCATGATTCTCCCAGCATGGTTCTCCCAGCATGGTTCTCCCAGCATGGTTCTCCCAGCATGATTCTCCCAGCATGGTTCTCCCAGCATGGTTCTCCCAGCATGGTTCTCCCAGCATGGTTCTCCCAGCATGGTTCTCCCAGCATGGTTCTCCCAGCATGGTTCTCCCAGCATGGTTCTCCCAGCATGGTTCTCCCAGCATGATTCTCCCAGCATGATTCTCCCAGCATGGTTCTCCCAGCATGGTTCTCCCAGCATGGTTCTCCCAGCATGATTCTCCCAGCATGGTTCTCCCAGCATGGTTCTCCCAGCATGGTTCTCCCAGCATGATTCTCCCAGCATGGTTCTCCCAGCATGATTCTCCCAGCATGGTTCTCCCAGCATGGTTCTCCCAGCATGATTCTCCCAGCATGATTCTCCCAGCATGATTCTCCCAGCATGATTCTCCCAGCATGGTTCTCCCAGCATGGTTCTCCCAGCATGGTTCTCCCAGCATGATTCTCCCAGCATGGTTCTCCCAGCATTTGCGTGGACCCCTAGGCTAGACAGTATCAGGCTGTTCATTTGAAGTGCGGCCCATTTCCTTTTAAAACATGTCATGCAGGCCAGAATAGCTCATCCATCCCCGCTTGCCAAGTGGGCTATGTTACCTTTTCTGAAGTCGCCCAACTGCAGCTCCCTGACAAGCAGCTTTTCGCTCGCCATGGCAGATCCAAGATTTGCAGCTCTCGAGCACCTGGCGATGGAGTTTCCTCGCTTGACGTTGTTTACTTGCTTGATGCAACACCCAGATCTGGGGCCAGGCCACCTAGAACACGAGCCGATATTCAAGTTTAAAATGTTGGCTTATGACAACAGGGCCGGTACGTCTCTGAGGCTTGTTCGAATGCAATAAGCTGTGAATGAACAGAAATAGACGTTCAAAAGTTTGGTTTTCGACAGGGGTTTTGGATGAAGACTTCACCTTTATGCACAGGATTTGATCATGAGCCCCCTGCACAGTGTTGGAGGCTCTGGTTGGAGTAGTGCGCGTAAGTAAACCCTGAGCATCGTCACCAGTTATCCCACCTGCAGTCATCCCACCCGCAGTCACCCGGGTGGTTCACAACGGTGGCCACAGCGGGGGTTTCTGGCGGGGGTCGCGACCTGTGCATTTATGAACAGCAGTGTCGTACACAGTCTTAACGCAACGTGCTGAACCCTCAAGCGATCTCAATGGATGTGTTTTTGGAGAACAGACAAAATGCCATCCCTTGTATGAGAGCAGTGCTCTAACCAACTGAGCTATGGAGGCGTCAGATGCCCCCAACCAGTTTCGATCTGGTGACCCCTGCCTGACTCGAAGGTGTACAACGATAGGGAGATGGGACAGATCAACGATTTGTATGACTGACCTGGTGAATGTGAAGATTGATAGACGCCTCAGAGTTTATGTAAAACTTCAGCCCAGGATCAGCGCCACAAGGAGCTGTGCAGCTTTGCGGCTTGGACCGTGTCCCTGGAAGATGCAGGGGTGGCCGCTACCCAGAATGATGCGGCGGCATCGCAGCCTACCGTACCGTGGGAAAGGCGCACAAGGGGACCCTCTGACGCCTTACGGTGAATGGCGTTCCAGCAGCTGAAGGAGCATTCTAAACAAGCTGGTCCATGCCCCTGTGGTTGTTAGGGCTCAACTCCAGAAGATGAGTGGCAGTGCCAGGCTATGCAACAGCAGTCTCACACCTTCTGGTCGTGCCCTGTGGCGTCAGCCATGCACGCTCCACTTAAATCAGCCCTGCCCCCGGAGACGGGTTGCTCTAGCTCAGCAGTGTGGCAGCTGCAGCCGTCCCTCCCCCTTGAATGAAGGCGTCCATGCCGCAGTCTGGACGGTGGTGTGTGCGGCAGCTGTTGAAGCTATGGAATGGGGGCGTCCGTACCTCTGGATGCTGCTTTTGATCGCAAGGAGGAGGAAGATAGGCTTGAGCACTCCCTGTTCTTATACAGCCTGCTTCCCCATTCTTTCTCTAACAGCGGTGGATAAACAAGCAAATTTGCCGTGCCACCCACTGGGCTGTTCTGCAATTCTGCTATTTTTACAGGATTTTCTGTCTCTAGCCTTTGGTCCCCTGGGTGGCAAAAGGTGTCCCCATCCCACTACGGTTCGTCATTGGCGTAAGTTGGCGAACGAGCAGGCAGCCTAGCAGCTTAACTAGCCGCCTCGGGTGGTGTGGGATGTGGGATGTGGGATGTCTGCTAAGTTTATATTTTTGTGACAGGCCCCTAACACCAGTTTCCAGGCCATTTCATTTGCTCCGTTAGTCTGTTCCGGTCTAAGAGGTTTCTGGACGCGCATCACGCTTAAGTTTTTGGTAGTTTGGGAGGGGCCAGGTTTGTAGGGCATCAGGTGTCTGTTTTATGTACTGGACTTCAGCTTTTTGGCAGGCCTTCTTTGATTTGTCCGACTTTCTGTACTTCCGGATGTATCAGACCTCGATTTAAAATCTCTCCTTACTTGTTGTTGTCTTTCATATTTAGGGTGTATCCGGCTTCAGTCAGTAATATTCATCTGCTCTCAGTCCTTTTATCTTACTGGCCTAACCTCCTGATTTTGACCCTCTGGATTTGGCTAGCTGTCTGTCTGGGATACGAGTTTCCAAATTTAGCATTAGGTATAATGGCTGCCATACAGCCGGCCTCCCGGTTGAAATGCAAAAATAAACTGTAAAATGCAGTGAGTTGTCTGTTATTATGCTGAAGTTCAGTTTGCGTGGGATATCATCTTACATTGTCCTACTTCTCTCAGTTCTGGGGTTTACCTGTTCTGAGCCAAACAACTCTGCAGTTGATTTATTCCTTAGAGACTGAGGTCCAAAAGGATTCAGTTGGTCAATTGATATGTTAGTCTTCTCAACTGGCCTCAACATTCGTTTTTGGCTGGGTTACTGTCTGAGATGTGAGTTTTCAGTTCAATCAGTGGGTATGAACACTGCCCTGCTGCCAGCCTCACGGTTGTAATGCAAAAGTCGACGACTTTCACCAGTCCCGTCAAAAATGGAGGCGGTTATTCAATTGACCGCAGGCATGCCACCTCTACACCAGAAGAGCAAGCAATGGCTGCCAAAGCTGGGACAGTCCCAGCTGAGCAGGTCCAGAACGCTGCCCTCGTCACCAAACCTGGCACAGCGCAGGGCCTAGGAGCCTGGATGCACCCCTGCACGGTAACGGCGCGGATGTGGCTTCGGCCCAGGCTGCGCTGTTTCCTTAACTCTCATGCCCCCCAGGAGGCGTAGCTTTCTTTCTTTCTTGCACCCCCGTCCTTGAACTCTGGCCCTAGGAAAGAGACATTATGAGACCTCTGCACGCAAGATGATTCACAGCCATGGTTCATCACTCATCATTGATGTGAGCCATCCATAAAAAAAACTGAAGAGCCTTTGCCAGGATTCGTCTGACCCAACTTCAAGGCAGGCAATGCGACTGGTGGGCAAGTTTGGCCCTGACTTGCTCCAGGACACGGACTATTGGCTACTTGCCGAGGCCTTACCTGCAAAGCTCACAGCCATGAGGGGCATAATCGTCAGCCAGTTAGAGCCAATTAAATCTGGATATTGCGTGAAATCCGTAACTATGACGGCACTATTTTCCTATTTATCTTTTTGTGACTGCTTGCTGACGTTTTCTTCGGAATTATTACAGTTTAAGGAACTGCAGCTGTCCCATGCACGAATTATGAAACTATGATAAGCTGTGAGCACTTTACAGCTGTAAAGTAGCAGCAGTCCAGGTGTGAAAATGCCTTGTTTGCAAGACCCAAGGGGTTCAAGGCCGAGTTTACAACACACAACGATTCCTCACATAGGCTCTCCTTGTGCGCATTCCTTCGGGCACAAATCACCAATACCGGTTTACAAACATATGTCAAACAGATGCAAGGAAAATCCGCAAAAAAATAATAAATGCATGCACTGAGAGAAGACAGAACTAGTGTGTATTAAGTGTGCACCAGACTGTCTTGGGGGGCCGTCAGGTGCCAAAAGAGCCCACAGGGGCCAAACCTTAGCCGCCCTACGGACGGTGGCCCGGTCAGGTTACACATACAGGAGGGCGCCAGCATGCACATGAGGAACGTGACTTATAGCCTGCTCCTCAAAATCACAAAAATATAGAAATTATTCTTCACGGGCAGAATTGTGCCCACAGCAATTTGGGCATTCCAGACGTAAAAGCGCAAATCAAGTCGGCCAGTCGTGTTCCACCGATAGGGCCAAAGTCAAAATTCCTGACTCCCTAATAGGTGCTGTGCTGTGTGTCGTCATGCGGAGCACATAAGACAAACAAAATCCCCCTGCACATAAAACAGCTTGACATAGGAAAACAAGAGTAGACGTTATCCTTCCGTGAAATTTGTTGAGAAATGTGCGACCATAGGGACCACAACAGCTGCACAAGCCAGAACTGAACAACACGAGCCAGGGCACAAATAATATGGTACATCAATATGTCCTCTAACCAGAGTCGAGCAATTAACACCAGCTGCCAGGCAGGTGCACAAGTAATCAACTCATCAAACATCAATAAGCGCAAAAAAAAAGTAATACTTAGGGCCAAAGCCACGCAAACATGCATTACACCGCACTGTTTCAGTGGTTAGCTTGCACGGTTATGCGTGCTTCAGTTTGCATTATGTAACCTTGCCTCTATCTGGGCATCAATAGAAAACAGTACTGGATTGTCAAAGCAGCCCCGCGTGCTGTTACCAAATCAATGCCTTAATGCTAAATCATGTAAAAAGTCACGGAGCAAAAGGAAGGCGCCGTGCTCAAATATGCTCTGGCAATAGCACAGTGCCCCTTATTTGGCCGGCCATCGAAGCAATAAGCTCCGCTGCACATATCCAGCATAAATAAATCCATAATGGAAAGGAACCCACGCTAGGCGATCTGCAGAACCATGCCTAGTCAAGCTTGACGCACTACTAAGATCAAGAGGGGTAAACAGACTGTATGCACTTTGCTCGTTCGGCCCCAGACTCATGGGCCTGGGTAATTTTGACAGCTCGGTGCACCAGACCACCTATGGGGCGCCACCCGGGCGGCCACGGCTGGTTTAAACCCTGGTTTAGACCCTAAACCCTTAACCCTGAATCCCAAACCCTAAACCACCTATGGGGCGCCAGCCGGGTGGCCATGGCTGGGCTCAGGCCCCTTGCCGGCCATGATGCACAGGTGCGTTCCAAGCACGCTAAAATAAACGAGGGCAGACACTGCTGCCAGCAGGACAGCGGCATCTGTCAACTTCGGAATTTTGATTTCGGATCAATGCATATCTTAATTATGACTGAGCGTGCCCGTGGCCGGATCCTGACGCACCGTTGAGCACATGCCTGGACCTTGAGCACAGCAGCTGGCCGTAGAAATCTAGCCGCTCTAACTCCGCAAAGGCCGCCTCAGTATCTGCATCAGCAGCCACAGGTTTGCGGGTTCCCTTACCAGCCTGGATGGAGGTGGTTTGGGGAGCAGCTACCGGGGCAGCATGTAGATCCCCCTCCTTCATTAGGTGCCCCTGCTGGGATGATGTGAGCTCTGTCGTGAGCTTGAGAAATGTTCCGGACCGAGCCGTCCTGCCTGGCAGCTGCAGGCTGGGGAGGGGCTGGAGCCTTGAATCGTACGAGGCGGTTCGGAATAGCTGCGCGATGCGCTCATTGGAAGATCGCATAGGTACGGCGGTACACGCAGGCGTACCACCAGTACGTACAAGACCGGTGGAACGAGCGGGCGTACCGCCAGTGCGTACAGGCAGCGAGCCCAGCGGATCAATCCTTGGCTTCAAGCCGCCATGTACAAGGTCCCCCTCCCCCACATTGGTCCCAACCAAGTTGAGCGACCTTGGTGATAATAACTGGGACTGGTCGCCGGTCGAGTGCCCCGCCGGGCATGCAGAGGGTGCAATGAGCTGCTTCCGCTGCTGCTTGTGCTGCAGCTGTTGCTCGAGTGGATACATCAAGCTGCAGCGCTTGAATGGGGCGGAGGACGGCGGAGTTTCCGGACCTCTGGGTGACATCCATAGGGCCTCCTGCCGCCGGGGCGCCTGCAGGAGCTCTGCAAGAGCACGGGCGCCGTCATCCGAGGCACAGACCAGACGTGCCCGGCGCGAGGCAGCTGGTCTCATATTATCTGTGATCAGGGCCATGTCGGTCTTGGAGCGCCTTGGGGTGGGGTGGCATGTAGGGCGCCTGGTGCCTGGCGGCATCTCTGCCCCCGGGACGCTCCCGCTCTCACCTTTGAGCAGTTGAACGATACGCGAGGAGGCGAGCCGCGGTCCGAGCAGGGCCAGCCTAGACACAACCCTGGTGCGCTTGCGCTGCGCCGGGCTCCAGATGGTTTCGCCGCCTTCTGCTGCTGACTCGCCCGCTGCTGCCGTTCCTTTGCCCAGCTCAGCTGGGCCGTCAGGACCGCCCTCCGTACAGTCTAGGTGCAGTGGCCCACTACCGCAGCTGCGGTGTGACCTGAAGAGGCTGTTTGGCAGTCCGCCGCTGGCATCGTCACCGGCATTGCTGTGTGGGCGCTCGCAGCAGCAAGTGGCCCCAGTGCTAACACTGCCGCTGTTGCTGCTGACACCGCCGCTACTGCTGCCGCTGCTGCTGCCCCCTCTGCCCTTCTGCAACACATTCAAGTTGCAGCAGCTCCTGACAGTAGCCACGTCGCCACCATGATATGCACGGGTTCCTTCTGCTGCTGATGTTGGTGCTGGTGCTTCTGTGCCAACCGGGCCAGACTTTTGAATGTTGCATACGGCACCGCCCCTGCTCCCGCTCGGTGCCATCGAGGTCGGGGCTCCGTGCAGGGCTTCGAAAACACTCGAAGTAGATGACGGCTTCAGCCTGCGAGCTGTGAGGAGGTTTCTCGAAGGCAGGTGGCCCTCCGACGTCATCTCTAGGATAGCGCTCTTGGCGCGTGACATGCCCCAGCAGCAGCGGAGTGGGCTCCTATCGCTGGCGACTGGGTCGATCGCCGGCTGTCGCAAAGCCTCGTCAGGAGTAGCAGTAATGGGAATATAGGGAGCTGTTGGTGATCTGCAGGCGTCTGTCGATGCCGATTGGGCTGTTGATCCTGGAAGGTGCCGGAGGGAGGACGGCTGTAGCAGCAGCTGCGCCTGCTGTTGCGGCTCGCCCGGTGTCATCAGGGCAGTTATCGTCTTAGGGGGTGAGTGATTGCCTTCGCTTCTGAGTGGGGCCACGATGGACGGCATGTCGATGCAACGTTTGCAATAACCGCTGATGGAATCGTGCACTGCATTTGCTGGTCCTGGTGCATCCCTGTGCGATGCACGATCGGTAGTATCTGCAGACATACGAAAGAAGATGTCGCTCCTATGTGTGGAGTCAGCATCTCGACTGTCTCTCGAAAGAGAGCATACACGCGTCGCAACCACAAATGTTTCTGCTGCAGACAGCAGCAGCAGCAGAGCAGCATTGCAACCGACGTTGTGGTGCGAATTGTTGATGCATGAACATGGCAGGATACGTCGTACACCGGCAGCATCTGCAGCAATTTCTTCCCAGGGTAGGGCAGCACTCCTGGGATGCACCACACGGTATGTATCGATCGCAAAAATACGTCGCTTTGCTCTCACCAGCGCTGTTGCTACGGTGAAGATTCATGCAGGCTGACAACCAGCTGTTCACCGGCGGGCGCCCTTCGTCCTGTGCTATCGAACTACTGTGTTATGGGTGAAAGAGTTTGAACACGTTTGGATCTATCAAAAGGAAATGAGGAGCACGGCGTGTGGAGGTTTGGCCGCCAATGCAGGTGCTTGATAAAGCGGTTGGAACTGCTGGGAAGCCAGTGTCGTGTCAGTGTTATACGGGTCACACTTGACCGGTTCGGTGACGTGACAAAAGTGAAGTATACCGCCATCTGCTGTCAGGAAGGCTGTGGTGGCCCGTCCCTTGGGGCGATAAGGCTGTGTTTCCACTGACGATTTTGGATTCCTTAATCGGGGTTGGTTGAAATGCAGTTGGTCGCGAAGAATTCCTTAATCCGTTTGGTGTTTCCACTGAAATCGGACTGGAACCAACGAAGAAATGCTACAGCCAGCTGTAGCGCTGCCCCAACAGGATCCAGATCGGACCTGAAATGGAACGAATCCTCTTGCATGGCGACATCAAGCGGTCGAAAGTCTGCACAATGGTGCAACATGCCATAGCAATGGCGCCACATGCTTACACGACTAAGCTTTTGCGCAAATCCAGATGGAAACTACTCAAACGCGGGAACTAGTCCGTTCGCGTTGTAAAACACAGGCCTGGTGCTCTGCCGCCATCCATTATGCACCGATTACGCACTGATGATGCACCTTTGCGATCTCCGCACCACAAGTGCCGCCTCTGGTTTCTATCAGACAAGTAAAATAGCGGCGATACGATTCAAAGATATTTAGCGTTGTGAGCGCATAGTGACCAAGTAGGCAACCAACTTTCGGATTAAGCTAATCCTGGTCCTCGACGAGGATTAAGCTATTCTTTTTTCGGAGGCTTAATCCGTCCTTAATCCGTGTCAGTTGCCGTCGGTTGCCACATTCAGCGTCCTTAATCCGAGTCGGTTGGATGAGGAATCGCCTGTGGAAACACGGTCTAAGGCTTTAGTTCCATGGAATCGAGGATGGACTCTGCAGACACTTTTATCGTCGATTGAACACTTTTTTACTTTTCGGTCATGACAGTTTTTTGCTTTCAACAAAGTTCACACTTTCCTTCGGGCGAAGATGAGTGGATGAAGATTTGGCTTGAGGATAAGATATTTGCTGAATGTATGAATCCACACTTGTGCATGTCACTCGTAGCTGCATAGCAATTGGCTGCTAGGTTTGCTGCGAACTGAAGGTCGTCCTCTTTTATATAGTGCATGTTCGAACTATTCTTTTCCTGTGAAGAGGACGTGATCCTGCTTGTTGCCAAACTGTGCTATCTGCCGAACCCCGACCCCTCACGTAACGTAACGAGAAGACTCCCTGGTTTAGATCAGTCCGGACCAGAAAATGTCCTTTAGCACCGTCATGCTCCTGCATGAAGTGAGTCACTTATAATACAGAACACAATTTCCATCCTTTCCAACGTATGTAACCCAGCGATGACCCTACACTTCAAATCTTCCGATTCAATGGCCACACCTTCTGCGCAGTCGGGCAGTACGGAACGCACAACCGCAAAAATAGGACAGGCCGTCGTCGCGCTAGAGGCTCTATTTCCATTGGAGTTTGGGGTGAGCAGTCGGGCAGGTCGGTTTATTTTGTTCGGTCCGCGCCAAGGTTTTAGCCCGAGGTGGAGACCCAGATAAGTCTGTCACTCAAACTCTAGACCGGACGTTTACCAGATTTCTTTCAACCACATTAGAGATCGCCCAACGGCATACGCTTAGACCGTGTTTCCACTGGCGAATCCTCATCCAACCGACTCGGATTAAGGACGCTGAATGTGGCAACCGACGGCAACTGACACGGATTAAGGACGGATTAAGCCTCCGAAAAAGAATAGCTTAATCCTCGTCGAGGACCAGGATTAGCTTAATCCGAAAGTTGGTTGCCTACTTGGTCACTATGCGCTCACAACGCTAAATATCTTTGAATCGTATCGCCGCTATTTTACTTGTCTGATAGAAACCAGAGGCGGCACTTGTGGTGCGGAGATCGCAAAGGTGCATCATCAGTGCGTAATCGGTGCATAATGGATGGCGGCAGAGCACCAGGCCTGTGTTTTGCGCCTACTTGGTCACTATGCGAATAGGTCGTGTTTCCACTGGTATTCTGCCGGGCAACCGACACGGTTTAAGGCCCAATTTCGACCCAACTGCCGCAAACCGACACGGTTTAGCCTTTCTGAAACCACGCATTCGAGAATAGCCTATACCTCGTCGATGACCAGGTTTAAGCTATTCTGCGAGTTGGTTGCCTCTTGGTTTAAGGAACCATCTCCGCGCGAAAGATCATTCGGCATTAAAGACGCCATTTCTATAGCCAGATCGAAATAAGCGGCGACACTTGTGGTTCCGAGGTCACGAATCGTCGCAGAACGTCTCGGCGCCCCTAGATCAGACCTCTGGCAGCAGGAAGTTCGCTGTGAACTTCCTGGGTTTCAGTGGAAACAGTTTTGGTTTAAGGCGTGAAAAAATCACAATCGCGAGCAACCGGATTCAAACCGCGCTGGTTTAAGGCACCAGTGGAAACACATCCTCGTCGAGGGCCAGGAATAGCTTCATCCGAAAGTTGGTTGCCGACTTTGTCATTGTGCGCTCACAAGATTGAAGAGCTTGGAATGCTTTCGCTGCTATTTTACTTGTCTGATATAAACCAGAGGCGGCACTTGTAGTGCAGAGATCGCAAAGGTGCATCATCGGTGCGTAATCTGTGCATAACAGCATAATGGATGGCGACAGAGCACCAGGCCTGTGGGATTACAACGCGAACGGGCTAGTTCCCGCGTTTGAGTAGTTGCCTTCAGTACTTGCGAGAAAGCTAAGTCGTGCAACCATGGGGCGATATTGCTATGGCATGTATCACCATTGTGCGGACTTTCGACCGCTTGATGTCACCATGCAAGATGATTCGTTTCATTTGAGGTCCGATCTAGTCGTCTACATCGTGTAGGTGTGGCGCGACAGCTGACTGTAGCATTCCTTCGTTGGTTCCAGTCCGACTTCAGTGGAAACACCGAACGGATTTAGGAATCCTTTGCGGCCAACTGCTTTTCAAGCAACCAAGATTAAGGAATCCAAAATCGCCAGTGGAAACACAGCCTTAGGGTGTAGGACAACCAGCCCAAGAATTGATGCGCCTCGCTCTGCCAGCATTGACATACTTCGTGAGTAGATCAATCAATTTTAGTTGGGCACCTAAGCCTACATAAAACGCCGAAGGAGTTTAGGGTTGGGAGCACCGGTTGGGAGTTAGTTTGGCCATCAATAGACACCTTCGACAAGAGTTGCGCAACGTACTGCGCCACAGGGCGAATTGAGAAGCAAACAACAGATTCATCGTATGCGGAAGAATTCTTTAAAGACGCCATAGATGCCCAGGAGCGGCTCAACCAGGGGAAGGAGGACGAGGACGAGGATGTTGGATTATTCGGATTACTCCTGGCTGCTGATGCCGAAATGGCCTAACACGCAGCAGGAGCAGGTCTCAAGCTGGCAGTTAATTACCGGCACAATGCGGGCAGGACTGCAGATATCAGATGTTGTGAGAACGATGCATGCAGTAGCTACCCGCATGCATGCCAATACACAGCCCGCATGCAGTTGCTCCCCGCCGGCAAGCCGGCTCCCCACTCGAATGACAACACCCTGCCTGCACGCATAGCATCCCACTGGCACAACAGCACTCTGTCTGCATATAGAAGCGTTCCACCGGCAGGACAACGCCCTGCCAGCATGCAAAGCACCCAGCCGGCATAACTTGCGCCCGGTCATACGGATAGCACCTCGCGTGCATGCAGTTGCGCCCCACGGGCACGAAAACACCCTGCATGCATATGGCCCCGCCAGCACCCTGCTTGCATGCATGCACCCCACTGGCATGACAACGACGGCATGCATACAAAGGTTTCCGACATCATGACAACACCCTGCTTACTTGCATAGCACCCTGCATGCATGCATATGGCTCCGACAGCACGACAGCACCCTGCTTGCATGCATAGTACCCCACCGGTATGACAGCACCCCGCCTGCGTACAAGGTGCCCCGACATCATGACAACACCCTGCTTACTTACCCAGCATCCTGCATGCATGCATCTAGCCCTGCCAGCACGATTACACCCTGCGTGCCTGCAGAAGCGCCCCACCAGCACAACCCCACTGACAAGCACTGCATGCATGCTGATGCACCATGGTCCCACCTACCTCTGGCAGAAAGACATGCAGTACACTATATGCATGCTGCCTAACTACCTACCTCACTGGCATGCACTTCCTGTGGGCAGCAACACAGCTACACCCACTGGCATGCACTACACGCACCCTTTAGCACCCTCACCCCACTGACATACTCTGCCTGCACATTGCAGTACCGCCACACCCACTGGCATGTACTGCCTGTGCGCAACAGCACTACTGCAGCCACTGGCATGCACTGCATGTGTGCTACAGTACCGTAGCACCCACTGAAACGCATTGCCTGCACATTGCAGTACCGCTACACCTACTGGTCTGTAATGCCTGTGCGCAGCAGTACTACTACGCCCACTGGCATGTACTGCCTGTGCGCAGCAGCACCACTGCACCCACTGGCATGTACTGCCTGTGCGCAGCAGCACCGCTGCACCCACTGGCATGCACTGCCTGTGCGCAGCAGCAACACTGCACCCACTGGCATGTACTGCTTGTGCGCAGCAGCTCCACTGCACCCACTGGCATGCACTGCCTGTGTGTAGCAGCTCCACTTCACCCACTGGCATTTACTGCATGTGCGCGGCAGCACCACTGCACCAACTGGCATGTACTGTATGTGTGCAGCAGCTCCATTGCACCCAATGGCATGTACTGCCTGTGCGCAGCAGCTCCACTGCACCCACTGGCATGTACTGCCTGTGCGTAGCAGCTCCAATGCACCCACTGGCATGCACTGCCTATGCACAGCAGCACCACTGCACCCACTGGCATGCACAGCCTGTGTGCAGCAGCTCCACTGCACCCACTGGTATGTACTGCCTGTGCGCGGCAGCACCACTGCACCCACTGGCATGTACTGCTTGTGCGCAGCAGCTCCACAGCACCCACTGGCATGCACTGCATGTGTGCGGCAGCACCACTGCACTCACTAGTATGTACTGCCTGTGCGCGGCAGCACCACTGCACCCACTGGCATGTACTGCCTGTGTGCAGCAGCTTCATTGCACCCACTGGCATGTACTGCCTGTGCGCAGCAGCTCCACTGCACCCACTGGCATGTACTGCCTGTGCGCAGCAGCTCCACTGCACCCACTGGCATGTACTGCCTGTGCGCAGCAGCTCCAATTCACCCACTGGCATGCATTGCCTATGCACAGCAGCTCCACTGCACCCACTGGCATGCACTGTCTATGCACAGCAGCACCACTGCACCCACTGGCATACACTGCTTGAGTGCAGCAGCTCCACTGCACCCACTGGCATGTACTGCATGTGCGCGGCAGCACCACTGCACCCACTGGCATGTACTGCTTGTGCGCAGCAGCTCCACTTCACCCACTGGCATGTACTGCATGTGCGCAGCAGCTCCACTGTACCCACTGGCATGTACTGCCCGTGCGCAGCAGCTCCATTGCACCCACTGGCATGTACTGCTTGTGCGCAGCAGCTCCACTGCACCCACTGGCATGTACTGCCTGTGCGCAGCAGCTCCAATGCACCCACTGGCATGCATTGCCTATGCACAGCAGCACCACTGCACCCACTGGCATGCACTGCCTGTGTGTAGCAGCTACACTGCACCAACTGGTATGTACTGCCTGTGCGCGGCATCACCACTGCACCCACTGGCATGTACTGCTTGTGTGCAGCAGCTACACTGCACCCACTGGCATGCACTGCATGTGTGCAGCAGCACCACTGCACTCACTGGTATGTACTGCCTGTGCACGGCAGCACCACTGCACCCACTGGCATGTACTGCCTGTGTGCAGCAGCTTCATTGCACCCACTGGCATGTACTGCTTGTGAGCAGCAGCTCCACTGCACCCACTGGCATGTACTGCATGTGCGCAGCAGCTTCATTGCACCCACTGGCATGTACTGCTTGTGCGCAGCAGCTCCACTGCACCCACTGGCATGTACTGCATGTGCGCAGCAGCTCCACTGCACCCACTGGCATGTATTGCCTATGCACAGCAGCTCCACTGCACCCACTGGCATGTACTGCCTGTGCACAGCAGCTCCGCTGCACCCACTGGCATGCACTGTCTATGCACAGCAACACCACTGCACCCACTGGTATGCACTGCTTGAGTGCAGCAGCTCCATTGCACACACTGGCATGTACTGCCTGTGCGCGGCAGCACCACTGCACCCACTAGCATGTACTGCTTGTGCGCAGCAGCTCCATTGCACCCACTGGCATGTACTGCATGTGCGCAGCAGCTCCACTGTACCCACTGGCATGTACTGCCCGTGCGCAGCAGCTCCACTGCACCCACTGGCATGTACTGCTTGTGCGCAGCAGCTCCACTGCACCCACTGGCATGTAATGCTTGTGCGCAGCAGCTCCAATGCACCCACTGGCATGCATTGCCTATGCACAGCAGCACCACTGCACCCACTGGCATGCACTGCCTGTGTGTAGCAGCACCACTGCACCCACTGGCATGTACTGCTTGTGCGCAGCAGCTCCACTGCACCCACTGGCATGCACTGCATGTGTGCGGCAGCACCACTGCACTCACTGGTATGTACTGCCTATGCACGGCAGCACCACTGCACCCACTAGCATGTAATGCATGTGTGCAGCAGCTTCATTGCACCCACTGGCATGTACTGCCTGTGCGCAGCAGCTCCACTGCACCCACTGGCATGTACTGCCTGTGCACAACAGCTCCACTGCACCCACTGGCATGCACTGTCTATGCACAGCAACACCACTGCACCCACTGGCATGCACTGCTTGAGTGCAGCAGCTTTGCACCCACTGGCATGTACTGCCTGTGCGCGGCAGGACCACTGCACCCACTGGCATGTACTGCTTGTGTTCAGCAGCTTCACTGCACCCACTGGCATGCACTGCATGTGTGCGGCAGCACCACTGCACTCACTGGTATGTACTGCCTATGCGCGGCAGCACCACTGCACCCACTAGCATGTACTGCATGTGTGCAGCAGCTTCATTGCACCCACTGGCATGTACTGCCTGTGCGCAGCAGCTCCACTGCACCCACTGGCATGTACTGCCGGTGCACAACAGCTCCACTGCACCCACTGGCATGCACTGTCTATGCACAGCAACACCACTGCACCCACCGGCATGCACTGCTTGAGTGCAGCAGCTTTGCACCCACTGGCATGTACTGCCTGTGCGCGGCAGCACCACTGCACCCACTGGCATGTACTGCTTGTGTGCAGCAGCTCCACTGCACCCACTGGCATGTACTGCCTGTGTGCAGCAGCTTCATTGCACCCACTGGCATGTACTGCTTGTGCGCAGCAGCTCCACTGCACCCACTGGCATGTACTGCCTGTGCGCAGCAGCTTCATTGCACCCACTGGTATGTACTGCTTGTGCACAGCAGCTCCACTGCACCCACTGGCATGTACTGCCTGTGCGCAGCAGCTCCAATGCACCCACTGGCATGCATTGCCTATGCACAGCAGCTCCACTGCACCCACTGGCATGTACTGCCTGTGCACAGCAGCTCCACTGCACCCACTGGCATGCACTGTCTATGCACAGCAACACCACTGCACCCACTGGCATGCACTGCTTGAGTGCAGCAGCTTTGCACACACTGGCATGTACTGCCTGTGCGCGGCAGCACCACTGCACCCACTGGCATGTACTGCTTGTGCGCAGCAGCTCCATTGCACCCACTGGAATGTACTGCATGTGCGCAACAGCTCCACTGTACCCACTGGCATGTACTGCCCGTGCGCAGCAGCTCCACTGCACCCACTGGAATGTTCTGCTTGTGCGCAGCAGCTCCACTGCACCCACTGGCATGTACTGCTTGTGCGCAGCAGCTCCAATGCACCCACTGTCATGCATTGCCTATGCACAGCAGCACCGCTGCACCCACTGGCATGCATTGCCTATGCACAGCAGCACCACTGCACCCACTGGCATGTACTGCTTGTGCGCAGCAGCTCCACTGCACCCACTGGCATGCACTGCATGTGTGCGGCAGCACCACTGCACTCACTGGTATGTACTGCCTATGCGCGGCAGCACCACTGCACCCACTAGCATGTACTGCATGTGTGCAGCAGCTTCATTGCACCCACTGGCATGTACTGCCTGTGTGCAGCAGCTCCACTGCACCCACTGGCATGTACTGCCTGTGCACAGCAGCTCCACTGCACCCACTGGCATGCAATGTCTATGCACAGCAACACCACTGCACCCACTGGCATGCACTGCTTGAGTGCAGCAGCTTTGCACACACTGGCATGTACTGCCTGTGCGCGGCAGCACCACTGCACCCACTGGCATGTACTGCTTGTGCGCAGCAGCTCCATTGCACCCACTGGCATGTACTGCATGTGCGCAGCAGCTCCACTGTACCCACTGGCATGTACTGCCCGTGCGCAGCAGCTCCACTGCACCCACTGGCATGTACTGCTTGTGCGCAGCAGCTCCACTGCACCCACTGGCATGTACTGCTTGTGCGCAGCAGCTCCAATGCACCCACTGGCATGCATTGCCTATGCACAGCAGCACCGCTGCACCCACTGGCATGCACTGCCTGTGTGTAGCAGCACCACTGCACCCACTGGCATGTACTGCTTGTGCGCAGCAGCTCCACTGCACCCACTGGCATGCACTGCATGTGTGCGGCAGCACCACTGCACTCACTGGTATGTACTGCCTATGCGCGGCAGCACCACTGCAACCACTAGCATGTACTGCATGTGTGCAGCAGCTTCATTGCACCCACTGGCATGTACTGCCTGTGCGCAGCAGCTCCACTGCACCCACTGGCATGTACTGCCTGTGCACAACAGCTCCACTGCACCCACTGGCATGCACTGTCTATGCACAGCAACACCACTGCACCCACTGGCATGCACTGCTTGAGTGCAGCAGCTTTGCACCCACTGGCATGTACTGCCTGTGCGCGGCAGCACCACTGCACCCACTGGCATGTACTGCTTGTGCGCAGCAGCTCCATTGCACCCACTGGCATGTACTGCATGTGCGCAGCAGCTCCACTGTACCCACTGGCATGTACTGCCTGTGCGCAGCAGCTCCACTGCACCCACTGGCATGTACTGCTTGTGCGCAGCAGCTCCACTGCACCCACTGGCATGTACTGCCTGTGCACAGCAGCTCCAATGCACCCACTGGCATGCATTGCCTATGCACAGCAGCACCACTGCACCCACTGGCATGCACTGCCTGTGTGTAGCAGCTCCACTGCACCCACTGGCATTTACTGCCTGTGCGCGGCAGCACCACTGCACCCACTGGCATGTACTACTTGTGCGCAGCAGCTCCAATGCACCCACTGGCATGTACTGCATGTGCGCAGCAGCTCCACTGTACCCACTGGCAAGTCCTGCCCGTGCGCAGCAGCTCCACTGCACCCACTGGCATGTACTGCTTGTGCGCAGCAGCTCCACCGCACCCACTGGCATGTACTGCCTGTGCGCAGCAGCTCCAATGCACCCACTGGCATGCATTGCCTATGCACAGCAGCACCACTGCACCCACTGGCATGCACTGCCTGTGTGTTGCAGCTCCACTGCACCCACTGGTATGTACTGCCTGTGCGCGGCAGCACCACTGCACCCACTGGCATGTACTGCTTGTGCGCAGTAGCTCCACTGCACCCACTGGCATGCACTGCATGTGTGCGGCAGCACCACTGCACTCACTGGTATGTACTGCCTATGCGCGGCAGCACCACTGCACCCACTGGCATGTACTGCATGTGTGCAGCAGCTTCATTGCACCCACTGGCATGTACTGCCTGTGCGCAGCAGCTCCACTGCACCCACTGGCATGTACAGCCTGTGCACAGCAGCTCCACTACACCCACTGGCATGCACTGTCTATGCACAGCAACACCACTGCACCCACTGGCATGTACTGCTTGTGCGCAGCAGCTCCACTGCACCCACTGGCATGTACTGCCTGTGCGCAGCAGCTCCAATGCACCCACTGGCATGCATTGCCTATGCACAGCAGCACCACTGCACCCACTGGCATGCACTGCCTGTGTGTAGCAGCTCCACTGCACCCACTGGCATTTACTGCCTGTGCGCGGCAGCACCACTGCACCCACTGGCATGTACTACTTGTGCGCAGCAGCTCCAATGCACCCACTGGCATGTACTGCATGTGCGCAGCAGCTCCACTGTACCCACTGGCATGTACTGCCCGTGCGCAGCAGCTCCATTGCACCCACTGGCATGTACTGCTTGTGCGCAGCAGCTCCACTGCACCCACTGGCATGTACTGTCTGTGCGCAGCAGCTCCAATGCACCCACTGGCATGCATTGCCTATGCACAGCAGCACCACTGCACCCACTGGCATGCACTGCCTGTGTGTAGCAGCTCCACTGCACCCACTGGTATGTACTGCCTGTGCGCGGCAGCACCACTGCACCCACTGGCATGTACTGCTTGTGCGCAGTAGCTCCACTGCACCCACTGGCATGCACTGCATGTGTGCGGCAGCACCACTGCACTCACTGGTATGCACTGCCTATGCGCGGCAGCACCACTGCACCCACTGGCATGTACTGCATGTGTGCAGCAGCTTCATTGCACCCACTGGCATGTACTGCCTGTGCGCAGCAGCTCCACTGCACCCACTGGCATGTACTGCCTGTGCACAGCAGCTCCACTACACCCACTGGCATGCACTGTCTATGCACAGCAACACCACTGCACCCACTGGCATGTACTGCTTGTGCGCAGCAGCTCCACTGCACCCACTGGCATGTACTGCCTGTGCGCAGCAGCTCCAATGCACCCACTGGCATGCATTGCCTATGCACAGCAGCACCACTGCACCCACTGGCATGCACTGCCTGTGTGTAGCAGCTCCACTGCACCCACTGGCATTTACTGCCTGTGCGCGGCAGCACCACTGCACCCACTGGCATGTACTACTTGTGCGCAGCAGCTCCAATGCACCCACTGGCATGTACTGCATGTGCGCAGCAGCTCCACTGTACCCACTGGCATGTACTGCCCGTGCGCAGCAGCTCCACTGCACCCACTGGCATGTACTGCTTGTGCGCAGCAGCTCCACTGCACCCACTGGCATGTACTGCCTGTGCGCAGCAGCTCCAATGCACCCACTGGCATGCATTGCCTATGCACAGCAGCACCACTGCACCCACTGGCATGCACTGCCTGTGTGTAGCAGCTCCACTGCACCCACTGGTATGTACTGCCTGTGCGCGGCAGCACCACTACACCCACTGGCATGTACTGCTTGTGCGCAGTAGCTCCACTGCACCCACTGGCATGCACTGCATGTGTGCGGCAGTACCACTGCACTCACTGGTATGTACTGCCTATGCGCGGCAGCACCACTGCACCCACTGGCATGCACTGCATGTGTGCAGCAGCTTCATTGCACCCACTGGCATGTACTGCCTGTGCGCAGCAGCTCCACTGCACCCACTGGCATGTACTGCCTGTGCACAGCAGCTCCACCACACCCACTGGCATGCACTGTCTATGCACAGCAACACCACTGCACCCACTGGCATGCACTGCTTGAGTGCATCAGCTTTGCACCCACTGGCATGTACTGCCTGTGCGCGGAAGCACCACTGCACCCACTGGCATGTACTGCCCGTGCGCAGCAGCTCCATTGCACCCACTGGCATGTACTGCTTGTGCGCAGCAGCTCCACTCCACCCACTGGCATGTACTGCCCGTGCGCAGCAGCTCCACTGCACCCACTGGCATGTACTGCTTGTGCGCAGCAGCTCCACTGCACCCACTGGCATGTACTGCCTGTGCGCAGCAGCTCCAATGCACCCACTGGCATGCATTGCCTATGCACAGCAGCACCACTGCACCCACTGGCATGCACTGCCTGTGTGTAGCAGCTCCACTGCACCCACTGGTATGTACTGCCTGTGCGCAGCAGCTTCATTGCACCCACTGGCATGTACTGCTTGTGCGCAGCAGCTCCACTGCACCCACTGGCATGTACTGCATGTGCGCAGCAGCTCCAATGCACCCACTGGCATGCATTGCCTATGCACAGCAGCTCCAATGCACCCACTGGCATGTACTGCCTGTGCACAGCAGCTCCACTGCACCCACTGGCATGCACTGTCTATGCGCAGCAGCTCCAATGCACCCACTGGCATGCATTGCCTATGCACAGCAGCTCCAATGCACCCACTGGCATGTACTGCCTGTGCACAGCAGCTCCACTGCACCCACTGGCATGCACTGTCTATGCACAGCAACACCACTGCACCCACTGGCATGCACTGCTTGAGTGCAGCAGCTTTGCACACACTGGCATGTACTGCCTGTGCGCGGCAGCACTTCTGCACCCACTGGCATGTACTGCCCGTGCGCAGCAGCTCCACTGCACCCACTGGCATGTACTGCATGTGCGCAGCAGCTCCACTGCACCCACTGGCATGCATTGCCTATGCACAGCATAACCACTGCACCCACTGGCATGTACTGCTTGTGCGCAGCAGCTCCACTGCACCCACTGGCATGCACTGCATGTGTGCGGCAGCACCACTGCACTCACTGGTATGTACTGCCTATGCGCGGCAGCACCACTGCACCCACTAGCATGTACTGCATGTGTGCAGCAGCTTCATTGCACCCACTGGCATGTACTGCCTGTGCGCAGCAGCTCCACTGCACCCACTGGCATGTACTGCCTATGCACAGCAGCTCCCCACTGGCATGCACTGCTTGTGTGCAGCTGCTCCACTGCACCCACTGGCATGCACTGCAAGTGCACAGCAGCTCAACTGCACCCACTGGCATGCACCTTCGCTCTAGTACCGCAGCACCCCCACTAATATGAATGGCATGTGCAATGGAAGCCAATGAGTTACAAGACCAGTGTATACGCCTTGTGTTCTGAGTTCCGTGAATGGATACCGGTAGTAGTTTATGGATGCTTAGGACCGAAGCTTCAGCCCAACAGCCATTGATAACACAACAGTTAAGGTACTGAACATTAGAAGCCAATCAGTCCCGCAGCCACTTTATCTGCTGTGAGTTATGAGTTACGCCTATGGATATCGGTCATGGTCCATGGATGCTTAGGATGTGAGCTTCAGCCCAGCAGCCATTGATAACGCAACAGCGATGATGATGCACACTGGAAGCAAATCAGCCCCGCATCTACTTTATCTGCCTTGTGTTATGAGTTACGTGAATGGATAATGGCAGTGGTCCATGAACGCTTAGGATAGGGGCTTCAGCCCAACAGCCATTGATAACACAGCAGTGATGGCGATGCACATTGGAGGCCAATCAGTTATGCAACCACTTCATCCACCTTTTGTTATTACATTGAGGAATGGATACCGGTACTGGTTTAGTGATGCACTTGTTTTTTTGCCAAGCTGACATTCACAACACAAAAGTGATGGCACGGCATAATGTAAGCCAGTTAGCCCCGCAACAACTTAATCTCGCTTGTGTTCTGCAGTCCGGGAACTAAATTAAACCAGTAGACAATGGTGGTCATTGGGAGCAAAACAGCCCCTAAACTCCTTCTCAGAATTCAAGCAAACTGGAACTGCAGTTCTAGAATCTGTCAACAAAGGCATAGCATTGGTTTTCTGGAGGAATTTGGACATCCTGCAAGTTGGCCTCAACCACCGCGGCGCCCTCAAAGGGCCGATAGGGCCATTGAGAGCAAAAGAGCCCTGAAACACCTCCACAGAATTAAACCAGACTGGAACAACAGTCCTAACATATTTCGACAAAGGCATGGCATTGGTGTTCTGGAGGAATTTGGACATCTGCAAGTTGGCCTGAGCCACCGCATATATGGCATCGATTATAAGCTAGCTGCGCGAAGTGCAGCAATTCTCGGGCTGGCTGTCCTACACCCTAATCGTACCCTAAGCGTATGACGTTGGGCGATCTCCAATGTGGTTGAAAGAAATCTGGTATACGTACGGTATTAGAGTTAGAGTGACAGACTTATTTGGGAGACCACCACAGAAAAATCCGGCCTTCGTTTCCATTGCATGTCCGGGGTGGCCGATTCGCGTTCAAGAACCTTCGCAGGCTAAGAACTTCGAAATGTCGCAGCATTCCTTTGTACGTTTGTTGCGCCGCTGCAAAACGAATCGCGCTATTGGCTTGTCCATGCATAGTAGCATTGGGCGCAGCTGGCAACGCTCTTTTGAAATTTCTGCACCTGTGTAACTTGACCACGTAGATCAAAGCAACCAGTGGTGCTTACATATATTATTGCTTTATTTCGATTCGGTCGCGCATGCTTCAACGCAACAACGGGGTAGAAAATCGTCACGTTGCCTTCCGTGGGCCGGGACAGCCAGTAGTCGATTTCTACTGAAACAACTGTTTAAATAATGTATCAGCTGTTTAAATAAAGGAGAATGAGCACAGGGCTCAAAATCAAGGCTGTGAAGTATTGTCCATCTGGCGTTTGGGGTGGATGTCACCCAAACTCACGTCGGGTCTCGGACCCGAAGTGGATTTGGGTAAGTTTGGGCAGAAGCGTCTGGGAAACCAACCGTCGATTGTATTGGCTTCGGCTGTGTTTCGACGTCCAATGGGAACGTTTTCGTCGGGGTGGCACAGCTGGCGCCTAGCTGTCAGCCCACCCTGACGTCAAAACAGCCAATGGAAACACAGCCTCACAGCCGGTTTCCGATTGACCCCGGAAAAGTTCCGGGGTCTTTCCGGGGTGAAACGGGCATCCCGGGAAAGTTCCGGGGTGCTTCGATGCCGTACATTTACCCTGGAAATCAGCTTTTTTTTCCGGGGACCTCCCCCCCCTCCCCGGAAAATTTCCGGGGTCTTTGCATTGTCCACCTGGCATGATCCTTCGAAAATTCGAATCGTCACGTTGTTATAGCGCGCGCATTGCTGTAGTTTCTTTATATGGTTCATCTGGGCGACGTTGTGTGGACAGGGTGTAGGGGAGGTGATCGTTGCGACGATCTTGTGGCCGATCTTGGGCAAATGACGCATCACAGAGGCTCAAGATGCGCAATTTGTAACGAGTGATTTGAAGAGCAGCTTTGCACATCATGCCTATCCTCTTGCTCGGCAGTGGAGCTCGGGAAGTTCAAATGTGCGCGCCTTAAGCCGTACAGAAAAGGGAGTCGCTAGGTTCTGTCTCACGAGGTCAGTCGGAAATGACCACCCCTTCCGAGGTCTATTGATAGTTTTGCCTTGTTTTTTTCCGGGGGCAATCGGAAACGGGCTGTTACATACTTCCTCCGCTCGGCATATTTCGGCAGGATCACTTGGATCATTTCTCAACCAGTGCTGTGCTTCCTTACGGTTCGTGAAATTACGGTTTGCGGTGACGGTGCAATTAGCGCGCAATTTACCAGGACCGCCCAGATTGCACCGCAATTACTGCAAGTTGCTTACGGCGTAACCACAGACGAAACCCTGGTTGCGGACCGCAAATGGGGTTTTCGGCTCGGAACTACGGAACCTACCCGTCAATTGACGAAAAGTCGTGACACGTTAACGTGGAAGTTGTTCTGATCTTCACGATATCTTCCTATGAGTTGACGCACAGCGACCTGCATTTTCCCACCTTCGAAAATGTATGACTGATGTCCCCAAAAGCCAGAACTCTACTAGAACGTGCTTGCGGTCTATATTACAGCTCGCTCTTAATTGCGTGTAAGCTAAAAAGCCTTACTTGCGCGCAATTACGTGTTACACCGTAATTGACCGTAATTACTTACACAAAAATCGGATTATGGCATAATCGCACAGCACTGTTCTCAACACTACGGCCCCAATTACGCCTGCGCCTCGCCGGGATTAATCCCGCCACCGGCGGTGGCGGGTTTTCTGGTTGGAAACAGAGGGCAGGGGAATACGGCAAATGCAATTCCACTTGAGCTTGCGATGTGTTCGGGTACGGGCGAAACCAAATCTCTTTGCATTACAGCCTGTTAAGCACTTCTGCTCTTGCGCTTACCCTTAGAGATGCTCTTTGATCTGCTCTTTTAGTTGCACAGCTCTTTCCGCTACTCTTTATTTGTGCTGTTCTTTGCTCTCTGCGCTACTCCTTGCGCTGCTCTTTGCACTGCACGTGTCTTTAAAACCTCTCGGCGATATGTGTGCGTTTACGTACGCGCTGTAGCCAGTTATGAGGGAAATCGCAAAGTAAAAGAGGTACCGACGAGTGACTGATCCACAGTTACTATGACTCGGGGGAGGGTGCGCGTATCCCGAACGGGCAGGTTAACCTAGGGATCCGTCAAATTCACGAACGATTGGAAACGACACGTAGTTCTTACTTCTTACTTATGCCGCTGGGGCATTCAAGGCGGTATGACTGGGCGCTGGAACTCTGGATGGTCGACATGATGAGACTTACTGACGACCGGTATCGGTACATATATAACTACTGATGCATGCTGGATGCTGCGGTTAATTTGCGGGATCGACACACGTTGCAGTAATATATGACAAATTCTAGGTCACCACACCAAGAATTGTAATACCGTAAAACGCCTTAGACTCCGTGCACCCCCAAAAACTAGTTTTTTTTCCCGTCGCGCACCTAAAAAAGAATTTAAAAAACGGCTGCGCAGCGACGAAATTTTAATTGAATTTAACGTCGCGCAGCAGGTAATTTAATTTAACATCGCGCATCACTGGAATTAATTAAAATTTTCGTCCGCGCAGCACTTTCAGCGAGTACTGTCAAACTCGGTTACAACTTCGTTTGATGCTAGCAGGACCCGCATACCGTAGTCGTCATCCCCCTCCTCCGACGATTCCTGGCCGCAGGAAACGTGTGGCTATTGGTGCCCGGGGGGCTCAGTGGCACTACGGAACTTGGCAGTCCACCCTGTGGTCTGCGGTTAGAATCCTGTCGATGTTCAGCACATCCAGCCAATACAGTAAAACTTAGTTAACACCCTCAAAGTCAGCAAAAGTCATCATACGGTAGTCAAAATTCATCCACCTTTGGTATACTGTCAGCAAAAGTCAATATAGTCATCCTCCTCTGAGACCCTAAACTAGACTGACATAAGGATAGACGTCGCATTCAACACCGACCTCCACACCACCGATCCGCACTGTCATCGCCAGCCGGATCACCAGGACATCGATCACGCTTCTTACTTGCACGCACGGCGCATGCAACACTTTTACGGTGCTCCTCACTGCTGTCAGAAGCATCCAGATCACCACAACATCGATTGCAATAATTCTGCACCAGAAACTACCGTATGTAGAGGAGTGGATGGTCAAAGAAAGGCAAGCTTGCCATCCAGGCAGACCCGACGCCATAATTGACTTCGCACAGGTGGATGGTGGTAGCCACCACAGCCATGTGGAGGGAGCGCCACCCTTGGGGGGCCATACCTTGCACCCGCTGTTCGGACCTAGGGTTGGGAGAGCAGTAAGTAGGGAGCTGTTGGCCATAGCGCCAGAAGACGGAGACATGGATATGATACCGGAGGACGACATGGTGCTGGATGAGGACCGGTGGTTCCCTCCAGCGCTTTTTGATCAGACCAATGAGGATTGGTTTCCTGCAGGATTCAGGATAGTGTCAGGTGAGGCAGGCACGGTCATAGAGCTTGAGGGTGTGGCATATGGAAGGGAGGTGGCCAGGCTGTTGCAGGAACTAGGTTGGGAAACAGGGGCAGGTGCAGGACCCGCTACCAGGCCCACTAGAGAGAGGGGCAGATAGACAGTGCGGATGTCCCAAGCCCAGTTTAGCAGGCTGCCTTCATGACAGGGTCTGGCCGGGCCAATCTCCAGCTTGACCTGGAAAGCGACGAAGAAATACCTAGCCTGCTTAGCGACGCAGATTCGGATAAGGTGGAGGCAATGGCAGGGGTGTGACGAGACATGGCCCTAGGGTTAGGGCCACTAGTGTCCCCCAGGGAAAGGTCATATGCGAGCCAGTCCAGCGTGCATAGCGGGGCTAGCCAGAAAGCCGGCGACGGACAGCACTCTCTCGCGCTTGCTAGCAGCAGCGGGGAGTGGAGGTTGTCAGGGCCCTCGGCAGCAGTTCAGCAGTCATGTCGCCCGCAAGGGGCGTCCGGGCCTAGTGAGATAAAGCAGGAAGCAGCCAGTGTTGAGCAGGATGGTAGCTATAGTTTACTGCTATAGCAGTCAACATCACGATCTGGTAGGATGGGTCACCAGGTAACCTCATCACAACATGCACGGGACCATCTGTGCAGGTTGTGATGAGGTTACCTGCGACCTTGCGCAAGGGGCGTCGAGGCGCTGCCATGCAACATGTGCAAGGTCCCTAGGCACAGAGAATGCATGGGAGTGCCCTGGGAGAAGGTCAGGAAGTGGTGCACTTTCTGCATGCATGCCGACCACTAGAAGGTGTGAAGGGAGGTGTGCATGGTGTGCGCAGCCGAGTCGTTGATGGTGGTAGGGGGCAAGAAGCAATGATGCAGGTGCTCCGGCATCGTGTGTGTGGTTTGCTTAGAGAAGGGCCATGAGGTCATGATGGGTAGCTACATGGGCATGTGGGCATGCTCTAGCTGCTCCATGGCATTTGAGCCAGCATGGGGCCACGGGTCGAGAGGCAACCCCAACTGCATCAGGTGCGGTAGGCAGGGGCATGAGGCGCCAGCTTACCCAATCGATACGGACCTGCCTTGGCGCTGTGGCATTTGCTTGAACCTAGCCCACAAGACGGACGCATGCAGCAATTGACCTCAGGAGAAGGCGATAGCGAGAGCACGCGCATGCTGGGACTATGTGGCTGCGGACCGAAAGGGAATGGCTCAATGGCAGCAGGTGCACAAGTTGGAGTGGGCCTGGCGGGAAACTCTCTTGATGCATGCAGTGCATGAAAGCTAGATCCTGCACTGTGAGGGGAAATAATTAGCAACATACGAGGACGGCCACGTGGCCGGGATGGGCAAAGCACCGGAGGGTTGGCCCTAGGAGTGGAAGGACCCAGCATAGGATGCACATGATACCTTCTCGACCTTGCTTAGGGAGCAGTGCGAGCAGGAGTTTTTAAGGGCAGATCAGGGGAATGAGTTCTTTGAAGATAGGACCAGGGACGGCTAGTGGGCCGTGCATGTCCAGACTGAGAGCATGTGGGCCGTGGCTTACGATGAGAGCGTAAGAGCCAGGTATGCAATCTTCAGTACAAAAAGAAGGTAAACGTAAGTGTTTGAAGTCCCTAAGGAGAAAGGGAGGCACAATGGGCGACATCCTAAGCCAGGCGGGTTAGAAAGCGGGACGCCCAGGATGCATTGGCAGAGGCCATGAGGGTCGCGTGGGCATTGGCCCGCAGGGCATGCAAGCAGAGGCAGGCGGATGAAGCTTCGCGCGACAAGAGGACCAGCGCTCGAGGACCGGCGTACGAGGTCGGCCCCGACAAAAAAAATTGCAGGGGAAAGACTTATATCTTGGGACCCATAAGATTAAGCAGGGACTAAAGAAAAGAAAAAATCTGCAGGGCAAGACCCCCTAAGATTAAGCAAGGAAGGGGTCCATAAGATTAAGAAAAAGGAAGGGGCCCCAAGCAAAGCCATTATTATATATAATGAAAAACTTTATCAATAATACCCCCAGGGGAATTCGAATCCCCGTTTCCTCCGTGAAAGGGAGATGTCCTAGGCCTCTAGACGATGGGGGCTTTTTATATTTTTATTTATTTTACTAAAAAAATAAATTAAAGTCAAGCTATTATATTAAAACTTTTAAGTTAATAATTGTGTTTATTTATGATTTTTAAAGCAGCGCAGTGGAAAATATTATGTTTTATTTTATTTTTAAATTCCCATCAGCGAAGTTAAAAGCAGGCCATAAGATTTTGTTTTTAGGCAGCATGATGAGGAAAACTGCCCAACACCGCCAGCGAGGGCCAGAGGAGCAGATCAGGTAGGATCGCAGCCCAGGTCGCTCCGGCTTGATCCCACTGAGGAGGGCAGCCCGGAGAGTTGATCCGGGCCGTCGCCCAACCCAAAGAAGGCCAAGAATCAGGAGACGCCACCACCACCACCACCGCCGCCACCGCAGCAGCCAGTGGGCAGAGGACTGCTCAGCAACACCAGCTTCAAGGGGGTCGTAGGTGGACTGATTCAGCTCATGGTGATCCTGTTGCTGCTCTCGCGGAGCACGCAGGGGGCGCAGGCGACGCGGCACGGGGTGCCCAGGGGCGGATTTACAGCATGACATGTGGCGTTTGTCAGCAGCAGTGAGGGCGTGAGGCGATGGGCAAGCTCTCGCCAGGATGGCTGAGGCCGTCGGTGTTGCCGCCGGTACGTATGGGCAGAGTGGCGGAGGACCTGGACGGTTAAGGGGGAGGCCAGGGCGATGGGGCCAACGCCAGCTCTGGCGCGGGCAAGGAGACGGGCGGGAGTGAGGACCCTCCTGCCGCTGCGGTCGTTGACATCTTCCAGCCAGGAGGGGTTGTGGAGCCGCCTACCACGTACGAGAAGATCACGGAGGGATGGCGCCTGGGGAAGCACCCCGACTTCATGCCGGGCGAGCATGAGCGGCTGGAGCAGAGCATGCGCGACAGGGGGCGTTCGCCTACTTCATGACCAACGGACCTACCAGGCTACCACGGTGTTCTGAGTGAGTTTACCTATCTCTAGATGTCGAAAAAGAACCGTGTTTCCAGCTTGCTGGGGATATGCCTCTGATCAAGGCAGCTATCTTTAAGGAGAAGTTCCAACCCATGATAGCGGCAGGGATCATTGTGAAGGTGCCGCAAGGGTGCCGCATCAAGACTTGTATGCTGCCAGCTCAGTAGTAGCGGTCAAAAAGGATGCCGACTCAAGGATGTGGACGGATCACCGGATCGCGCATGATACGCTTTGATACGATTTGCCCATCCGGGCCGCATCCTGTGTCCCTGTTGCTATCCCTAGCATGGAGACCATCTTACAGAACCTAGGTACAGCCAGGATCTTTATTTGGCAAGGTGGACCCGAGGTCAGGGTTTATGCAGATTTCTATTTAAGTAGAACACCAGCCGAAGACAGCTTTCTGGATAGGGCCAGAGCTGTCGATGTATACCAAGCTGAATTTCGGGCTGCGCAAAGAGCCCCCGTTCCTCCAGCTCATGATGGAGGGGGAGATTGCAGCAACAGGGCCTAGCCCTTTATGTGTCGCAATGATAGATATTGTTTTTTGGGAGCAGGGCCCAGAGGTGTAACCTCATTGATAGATGATTTGCTGGTGTATCGTGGCACACCGGCAGAGCACATCGTGCATGTGGAGGCCACGTTGGACATGCTCCAGAAGTTCGGATTGAGTGCTCACCCAGATAAGTCACTGTTCGGGTGTGCCACGCTAGAGTACCACGGTAGAGAACCTGGGGCATAACTTCTCGGCCCAGGGGCTCATGCCCCACGCGGCAAATATCGCGGCGGTGATGGCTCTGCCAGAACCCACATCGGTAAAGAATATCCAAGAGGTCATGGGCTTTTTTAACTTCTACCGGTGCTACATCCCCAATTTCTCTAAGAAAGCAGCAAGCATCAATGCGATGCTGGTGAAAGGGACACTGTCTTTGTGGGGGTCGGAGCAGAGGCAGGCTTTCAGCAAATCAAAACGGAGATGAGTGAGGGCGCTAGGGTCCTGCACAAGCCGGAATACAGCAGGACGGGGCCGGATGGCCGAGGGCCCCTTAGGCCGTTTCCTGTTGTACACCGATTTCTCCAAGCAGGGGATAGGTGCAGTCATGGCCTCATGGGGCAATGTGACAACAGCGGTAGGAAGATCATGATAGCCTGTGCTTCTAGGTCCCTCAACAAGAGCGAGAATAACTATTCCTCGTTCTAGGGAGAGATGCTGGCTGCAGTATTCGCAGCTCGCACCTATCGCCACATGCTGTTCGGATGCAAGGTGCACCTGATCCCTGATCACGAACCACTAACGTACATCATGGCCAGCCAGGAGCTGGTGGGGTATCACTCCAGGAACTGGACTTAAGCATTGTCCACCGTGTTGGGGCATGTCACCAGAATGCCGATGTCCGTATAGATCACCCCTCCTGTCCACAACAGCCGATCACACGGGAGCTTGGTTAGATCATGACGTGGCCGAGGGTGCACAGTCTGGACACGGGACCCCAAGGCAGGTATCATTATTCATGGGGACCCCTAGGAGGCTATGACCAACCTGTGGCACGCAGGTCAGATCTGAGGCTGGCTCAGGAAGGCATGCCGGGCGTCCAGTTTTTGAGAGAGGCAGAAGCAGCGTTTATGACAGCATAGCGCGGGCAGGAGATCACTAGCTTGTAGTTGAGGACGATGAGCAGGCGCAGCCGCCATTTGTGGCAGAAAGCTGTATGAAAGCTGGGCCAGGGCCCAAAGGATGATCAACGAGGTGTTGATTGATCTGCCCATGAGGGCTGTTCCCCAGGTTAGTGCAGGGGTATGCACGCCGTGCCTGCAAATTGCGGCAGTCCATGCCATGTCTGAGGAAGGGATGTTCTTTTTCGAGCCCTTTGGAGGCATATGCCTCCAAAGGGCTTGAACATGATCACCCCTGCCCAAACATGATCACTCCAGCTCGAACATGATCACCCCTGCCCGAACATGATCACCCCTGCTCGAACATGATCACTCCAGGCCAGAACACATGCATGTGTTCTGGCCTGGAGATGGTGTTGAGAGCAGGGATCCCAGTGATCCGGTTCATGTACGCAGATATTGATGAGGGCATGAGGGCCATTGGCGGGTGGAAGGATGCTGCAGCTGCACCACCGCTATACCCAGGGAGCATTCAGGTCCATCCCTCAGGATGTGTATCAGTGTGTGCCATAGAGAGTGAGCATCTGGTGGCAGCTGGCGCCCATTCGGTGGCAGCTGGCGCCCATGAAGGCCACCAGTGGTTCATGGAGGCCGGTTGGGAGGGCCATGACCTGCCCTCTACAGGAAATGGGAGGGGTCTGGCAGGGAAGAGGAGCAGGTCCTTTTTCCTGCTTGTGAAGCTGTTGGGCACGTAGAAAAGCGAGAAGATCTAGGACAACATGACGAGGAAGAAATCCTGCGAACAACCAGCAAGAGTGAATGAGTCAAGGTAATCTGGGACGTAAATTTCCGGATGAGTGTTTCACGTAGCGCTAGAATAGCTTGCGTACTTTTTGAGTCGCGGCTCTAAACTAGCGGGACCTCCAAACAGGACTAGGTGTGCTTGTCAAGCAATTCCTAAGCCAAGCCGCAAGCATCCTTTCGAGTATTCAGAAGTAATAAAGGATACTTGGGTTCATGAACTCACGAGAGATGAGCTAGCTAAAGCTATACGCCGCCTAGTAGGCAAGTACCTTAGTTCAGTTCCTAGGCTCCTAGCAGTGTCTGCAACGCACACCAGGTTGACACAGGTTGTGATGAAGATGAGCAGCGGTAGGCAGTAGATGGCCAGGTTGGTTGAGTTCTGGCGGTGCAGGATGCAGATACGGATGGTGAAGGACTAAGAAGATGAGCGACCAAGACAAAACGACGGGAGGAAACCCTGCGGGCAATCGGCAGCAGAGGGAATGATGAGTGATGGTTAGGACACAAATTGCCGGCTGTGAGTTCACCCTTGCGCTGCAATAAGGTCTTATTAGTTAAAGGTCTTATTAATAAGGTCTTTAACTAAGAGTCAGCTCAAATTCTAGAACAGGAGGACCCCTAAAGTCCTAAACAGGACAGGGTGTGCTTGTCAAGCGATTAGTCCAATTACAAGTAAAGTCAAGCTATCCTTGCTAGTATTCAGAAGTAAAGGATATTTTTGTTGAAGAACAATGATGGACTGCCGAGATGGAGGTGGAGGGGAGGGGGGGGAGGGAGGCTTATTGCCCCCCTAGGCTGCCAAACCCACTTCCTTGCTCTGAACAGGCAGAGGCCGGAAACTTTGACTGCGCGACAAGGAACCTGTGCCCCTGTTCGAAGGCCGTGTGCCAGCAATATGGTGTGCCAGTCAGCACACCAAATTTTGCAGACATGCCACTAGGCGCTGCCATGCACACCTTCTGATCAGAGTAAATGCAAACGTTGGCGTCCATTCCTCGCGAGCGCGAGCGTTGGTGGGTGGAATGGACGAATGGTGCTCATGCGGCCAACCTCAGCACCAAACCCTGCGCGCGAACCACAAGGATAGACAGCATGGCACAATAACGCTGTGCCAAAGCACGCTTGTGGTAAAATATCTTCAAAGATGAGGCAAATATCCACCTAGCGAATCTCACTTTGTACAGCTGGTAGACAGGTCAGCTCGATAAATTCGACAGGTGGACACGATGGAGATATTCTGCCGTAAAAGCGTTCGATTGGCAATCTACGTGAACCATTCCCCGTCCACATATATTAAAATATTCATATCCAAGGACAAAATCTCTGCTCAATCCTCATACACCATCAAATTATATTATATTGCAGTGGGGCAATATTATAAATCCCATCCCTCTCCTTCGCTCATCCTGAAATTCACCACTGTGTCGCGCGCTATTTCTTCGTGGACTATCAGCTATGCAGCAAACTCAGCATGCAGACGCGACGCGGGCCCTCAAAACAGCTGTCAAAACAGCGCCAATGACACCTGCAGAGCTGAGCGTCCTAGTGGTGGATAGCAACCTGGTATCCCGGGACACTGCTTGTCAGCTTCTAAAAGACTGTTCTTACGTGGTAAGCTTCGGGTGCAACGGCACCGTTGTTGGTGCCTCCTGCATCCTGCTTCCTTTCATTCCTTGTCCACATCGCATTTGATGGTCCTTAATTGAAGTAAGCCCGGTCTGACACCCAACATGCTAATATCTGCCCAGGTTTATGCCTGTGGCACGGACTTGGAAGCCTTGGAGCTACTCACGCTGCACGTTAACATCAAGCTGGTTTTGAAAGAGCACGAGCCAGCGCCAAGCCCCGGTGGGCAGCAGTCGATTAAGCAACAGCAGACGGTGGACGCGGTGCAGCCTGTAGCACAGTCTCAGCAGCAGCAAGTGCCTGTGAAGTGCGACGGGACGCGATTCCTTCGCAGGCTCGCGCGGTCTGGACTTCCCAAAGTTCCCGTCGTCTGTGAGTATAACATTTCGTGGGGGTAAAGATGGAATCGGCAGAGCGCCGACTGAAGCTGTGCATCGGGGCAGATCACCGCCTCATCGTCCAACTCAGCGCCCGGCCCTGCCCACTGAGGCACGAACGGTCTAGCTTGCTATAACAATATGCAAACCACCTGATGCTGCGCGTGCGTGTCTTCAGACGAGATATGCGGCCCCCTACCCCTCCCATGAGTCCCGGATTGAAAGTTGGCTTGGGTGGCTACACCTGCCCCTGCCTCGACTTCTACGCCGCACGTACCTCTCTGAACGCCGTTATTTTATTGTTCACAACAAAACAATGAAGGCAATGCATCATGATTGGTGATATAAAGACATTGGTTTTGAGAGCTCTACGCAGCCCTTTCTTGTCCTGACAGTCTCCTTTCGCACCCCCCCCTTCTTGCAGTGCTGAGCTCCAACGGTGATACCGAAGAGGTCGTCCGGTGCTTGACCCTCGGTGCAGTCGACTACCTCGTCAAGCCTCTGCGCCACAATGAGATCAAGCACATCTGGGCGCGGCTGTGGTCCTGGAAGCAGGTACGCCCCTCGCCGGGATCGCGTGATCACTCTGCTGAGATCGATGAGCATGATAGCACTACTATGTCTGGTCCTTCACGGAAATCGACCACGTTTGTTGTGTGGATGGCTCCTCTCCCCTCGTGTGGAAGACTTCACTCCACTTGCCCACTGATTCCTCGTTGTGCCATTTCCCCGCGCACGCTCCTGCCTCACCTGTTCTCTCTTGACTTCCCACCTGCAGTCCGGCATGCCGATTGACTCCCGTCTGGCGTCTTCATCACCATGCAATTCTGGAGACAGCATGTGCACTGAGAGGTGAGAGTGACACCACTGGAACGCGCGCCTCAACTGCCCCTTCCCCCGCCTGTATCCCTTCTCTTCTGCTTCTCCCCGCTCCCTGCTCACCCCTTCCCGCCGCTCCCCCTTGCAGCAATGACGACGATGATGTGCCAACAAGCAACGACGGTTCTGGTCCAAACAACAATGGTCAGGGCAGCAATGGCCAGGGCAGCGACGGCCTCTGCCGCGACACGCCCGGAAGTAACGACAACGGCAGTAATGATAACGGCTCCAGCAGGTAGGGGATGTTGACCTCATGGTTATTGCGTCTTCAATGGTGACAACAATGACTGTCAAGACTGAGCAAGCAAGCTGCCTACTCAGCCCTCTTATGATGTTATTCGCGAGAGATGCAGTGGAGAATCCCCTCCACATTCGCTTGTCATGTTGTCCCCGCACACGCGATTTCCTATTTGTCTCAACCCCATGCCCCGTTTTGTTGAACCCAGGGTGAAGCTGACGGAAGGTGGCGGCAGTGGCGGCGAAGGCGCTGGAAGTGGTGGCAGCGGAGGCGAAGCTGGTGGCAATGGCAGTGGCAACGGCAGCAGCGGCAACATTGGTAGCAGCCCTTCTGCCGCTGAGCCTCATGCAAGCAGCCACAATGTGCATCATTTGCACCGCAGCAGCAACCGCCCGAATGGTTGCGGCGGCCGCGCTAACGGCGCTTCGTCTATCTTCCTTGATCCCAAGGCGCCTGCGGCCGATGGAGGCGTCGTCGCAGATGGCAAGACTGTGCTGCCACCACGTGAGTGTACTGCCTAAGGACTACTAGAGTGTACTGCCTAAACGAGCCTTCCAAGTTTGCTCCCTGACTGCCGCAATGGTGCATGCTAAGGAAGGTGGTTTGTTGTCCTGATTTCCCCTGTAAACCTGAGCCATTTCCCTCCTGAGAGTCATATCTCCGCACCATACCTGTCACTGACCATCTTCTACCCGCCTTCTTCCTTTCCTCGCCTCCCAATTCAGCCCGCATGTCATGTTTGCAAGGCCCTTCGATGCAGCCACCGCACACCGGTGCTGGCCGCAAGCGCGGACTGTGCGGCCCTGACGAGCGAAACGGCAGCGGAGACGACGCCTCTGCGGCGCCCGCCCACCATCACCACAGCAGCAAGCAGCTGGTGTCACCCCTCGGCAGCGGCCCCACCGGGTCGGCTGGCCGCAAGAACCGCCCCATCAGCGCCCACAATGACGGCAGCGATGACACGCACGGCCCCTCTGGCCTGCAGCATCAGCAGTCCCTGCGCAGCCCTTCGCCCTCTTCTCAGCAGCGACTGCTGCAGAGGTGCAATTCCGGCGGCGGCTCACAACACGCGAACCAGGTGCACAGCAGCGGTGGCGGCGGTTTCTCGGGAGCTGAGGCGGTGGCTGCGGCCTTGGCGCTGCAACAGGCTAGCGTCGCTGCTGCCTTGCTCGCTCAGCAGCAGGCGCTGGCAGGCGCCTGGTGGCAGAGGCAACAGCAGCTGCAGGCCGCAGCGGCAATGCAGGCGGGCGGCCAGTGGGGCGGTATGCCGTCCGGCTATCCAGGCTACAGTCTGTTTCCCGGGAGCAATGTACCATATAGTGAGTCCTGTCCACAGGGGTTGTCGAGCAACATGTCCAGTATTGACTTGCGCCCCATGCCATGTGCATGGACCGCGCATACCCAGCCCTGCCATGCTCCCTGAAGCTCAATATTATATTTTCTCTCCTCTGTCATCCAACCTATTCTTGTACTTTGTATGTATCTTCTTATTTCTGTCTCCCTACTTCCTTCCTTCCCAGGCTCGCCTATCATGCCGTACCTCGTGCGCCAGGGCCCCGGGCCTTCACCTGGCCCCTACCACCAGATGGGCATGCCCATGATGCACCCTGAGCATCCCATGGCCCAGCAGCAGCAGCAGCAGCCAGGCTACAGCCTCCCGGCACAGACCTCTGGCTATGCCCTGTCTCAGCCGAGCTTCAGTCAGGCCAGCCAGGGTGCGGCGATGCAACAGGAGCCGGCCGTGACTAGTGGGCTCAATGGAGCTCCCGCCGCCTCGGCGCCTGTCGGGGCGGTGGTGTCTGCCGCGGCCGGCAGCAGCACAGGCTTCCACATGCTGCTGCAGTACATGGCCCAGACCGGCCAGGTGCCCCCTCAGATGCTGTACCAGCAGATCCTGTCGGCCGACACGGCCAGCCCCCAGCAGGCCCCCTCTGCTGCTGTCGCAGCTGCCTCTGGGAGGCCTCCAGCCTCACAGATGTTCATGCCACCTCCAACCCCCGCAGCTGCTGCTGCTGCCTCTTTGGCGCAGCAGCTACAGCAGCAGCAGCAGGCCACTAGTGTGCCGGCTGTGGGCTGGAGGTTGCAGCACCAGCTCCAGACGGTGGACGCTGTTTCTACTGCCACTGCCGTCGCACCGCAGCCGAGGGCGCCGTCCCTATCCGGCCTGTCCTCACCAAGCTCAGGTATGGTAGAGAGAGGTGCCCTTCCAGTGCGACGCCTCGTACCTGCATTTCCTTCGGTCTTCTTTTATGCAGTGTTATGGGCTATGGCACTGTGAAAGGGACTCCTTTGTAACATAAGACTGTGTTACACTGGCAAATGTTGACTGTAGAACCGTTAATCATTTGTGGAACTGCAATATACCAACTGAAACGATTGTCGAACGCCCAACACAGATCATGTCCTTGTCCCGCTGCCTAAAGCTGTTACGCTTTTGACGAGACCCCTTCCCCATTTCCCTCTCTTCTGTCTCTCGCAGGCTCGCAGCAGATACTCAACGCTTCTTGCGCAGCGATTTTGATGCGGTTGCCTTGCCAGGCCGGCCCCGAAGGGCGCAGGTGCATGGCGCTCGCGCGTTACAAGGAGAAGCGCCACAACCGAAAGTTCGGCAAGATCATCCGCTACCAGAGCCGCCACACGCAGGCGCAGCAGCGTCCGCGCATCAAAGGCCAGTTTGTTAAGAGCCTGTCCTCTACTGCTGGTGAGGATGACACAGTCATGGAGCTCTCGAGCGGGGAGACTGGAAGCGATGACATGGACGGTGCTGATGACGGTTGCATGGGCTATGTCCGCTATGAGGCGGAAGGTTGCAGTGGCGATGGCCCAGCTGTTGCTCCCGCCCACGCCGTCGCCCAGCAAGGCGCCGCTCTCCGTGTCGCCTCTGAGACCCAGGACGACATCGACCTTGTCGAGGCGCTGCGTCACCTCCGGAACAGCTCTTGTCAGCAGGTGCAGCGGCATCGGACCTAGGCTGCCTGCTGTATTCAGCAGCGGGACGTGGTATATCTCGCCGGATGCTGCGGCCCGCCATAAGCTGTGAGCGCTGAGGCTCCCTTAACAACGATGCGCTTGTTCTATTAGTGTGTTCCAGCTATCCGAGAGACCATCTGTGCTGACGCATGGATACCTTCTACTTTTGTTCCTCTTTCTTCGCCAGCTGTGGCCTCTTCTTCGAGCGAGCGCGCTTAGTACTCCCAGCCGGTACACCCTATCGCCTTGTAAGGCCCCTATGTGAACGGCTGGGAGCTCCTTTGCGCCTAATTTTGCTAGTATCGATGTGGACCTTCGATAATTCCTGTATGCTCTGTGTGGAGCCACTGTGGTTCCCGTCTATTTGGGCTCTGGCTATTCGGGCTGACTCCCCACCAGCCCTTTTTCTTTTGAGCGTTTCTATTTCACTTGCTTCTGCCTTCCAAGCAATGATCCATCCCCTCCCCGCCGCTCATTTACAAGAGGGTAATTCAGCTGCTGCTGTTTTGTCTTCGTATTGCCCACCCCCATAACAACTTCATCCAATACCCCCCAACCCTACCTACCTCAATCGTCTGAGATGGAATGATATTTTATGAGAGGTCTGAGCTGTGACGATCGCAAGGTCAGAGAGTATTTTATTAGAGAGGTTTCCTTTTATCAGGCAAATGCCGCTTCAACACGGCATGAGGCTTTTGAGTGCAGGGTCCCGAGTTCTGGGTTTATTTAAGAGTTTTCAATCGTATCCCAGTGTTGATTTCGCCTTGACCTTGTGGGCTTAGTCCTCAAACCATTACTTTTACTTGACTATCGGTATATGATCATCAAGTAAAAGTTTGTATTTCTAGTGTACACCGGCATCTGCTAGCTTGTCCTTCAGTTTCCTCAGTTATCTACTAACCGCGTAGTAAGCAGTCACCATATTAACGGTAGCTTTGTAACGAAGCATGATGCAAATATTGGAGTGGTTTGAACATACAGGTTTCGAACAACAACGGAAAAGAGATTGATATATTGCAAACTAGACAGTTGACCCTTTTGCAGTACCCAACTGAATAGGCCATATCGCCATGACACTAACCCTTAGTTTACAGTACAAGCACGGTGATGACAAGTTTTGATTGTCAGGGTTATATCAATAACGTTACACCTCTGGGCCTGCTCAAAGCTCGGCCGCGTGGGCGCCCAACTATTCAGAAGGGAGAGAAGAAGACTCTAAAAGGAATAGGGGGGGAAAGGAGGGGGAGGCAGAAAATACCAAGTCAGAAAGGCTCGGCCGCGTGCTGTACCGGTACCTGTGCTGTAGCTGTCAAGCCGCAGTCGAAAATATGTTAATGACGTTACACCTCTGGTCCCTGCTCAAAAAGGCTCGGCCGCGAGGGTGCCTAACCAAAAAGAGGAAACGGGTGAGGGGGCAAAAACAAACATAAACATTTTGTTTAACCCCATCCCCCTTTTTTCAGAGCTTGGCTAGAGCGTTACATAGTTGTTTTTAAAATGCTTCGTGGCCCAGGGGGGGGGCGAAGTGGGGGGGGGCTGGTCTCCCAAAAACCCAACATTTGGGAAACCTCGTACCTTTTCTTCTGGAGGCCTGTTGAGGCTGGCAGCGGCACCTCTGATTTCTTCTTGCTAACATGAGTCCATTTACATCCTAAAATGTTGCTTGAATTACCACGTGCCCCCCTGGCCCCCCATACTGAGGGTTTGGCCCCTTTGGGGACACCCCGAAACCAGCTGAGCCAGCCTTAGAAACAGCTGTATGACACGCAACACATGGTAGTGCTGGTCTGGTGGATCATGAATAAACAGATCACTTGTGGCACTTGTGGCAAGGTCCTCAAATCCGCTGACCCTGCAAACGTCGGACGCCACCAGAATGGGAAGGAGTGCGTGGCAGCTTCCGCGATGCGAAGCGGCAGAGAACGCTCGGGTTTGCTCCCTTTCCACCCCTAGGTACCCCTGCTGCTATCTTAGCTGGCCTCTTTGCAGCAGCGTGCCTCAGCAGCTAGAGCAGCGCCAGGATCAGCCTGGGCCATCAGCAGCCAGGGTTGTGCTTGTGGACTGCAGGGTGGCTGGGTGTGGGAAGAAGTTCAAGATATCTGCTATGCGGTTGCACGCCATATCCAGTTGGGCCAATGTGGCGCAGCCTACAGCTTGGGGCCTAATGCTGATGAAACATATGGCTTTTGTGGTGCCGTGTGTGGAGACCGGGACTGATGCTGATGAAGCATGTGCAGGTCAGAGCTGGGAAAGGGCGCTAGCAGCGGTGTCCTGAAAGTCAGCTCCGCATGCCCTCTGCACCACAAGATGTCATACGGCTCAGCGCACAAGGTGTCAGCCAGCAATCCTTGCACCAGCAGGCCAGTGCCATGCCATGTCTGTAGGAGCAGGGATCCGACCGTCCCCACCCGTGGGTCTGGAGCTATCACTACCTTGATGACATGCAGACAGCCCATCCCGATCAGCAGCTGGCGGATGCAGATGTGGCAAGCTACGCGGTGACGGTGGAGGAATTAGAGGGAGAAATGGGCAACAAGGTCCCGCTGAGGTAGAGGAAGAAGGCAGTGAGGGAGCTCATGGCCAAGATGAGGGCTGATGCCAGCGCATTGCCACCGCCATCCAGGCCATCTGCCTTCTAGAAACATGTGATCGCTTGCGAGCAGAAATCGGTTGTTAATGGCCTGGCTGAGCTCAATACCCAAATTGACTGTTGGCATGAGTTGTGATCGCTAGCGAGCATTAGTCAGGACTCAATAGCCTGGCTGAGCCAATTACAAACATTGCCTGTTGGCCTAGCTGTTGACATGAATTGCTATCACCTAACGAATTGAAATATACCGGTAGAAGCGCCTTGACGAGCTGATAAAAACACCCCTGACATGCCCTGTAATTTTGAGTTCTGACTGAGATATATGAATTTCAATGGGTTCCGGAGGCGGTAGGTGGGTGGGTGGTATAGCCAGGGGGGCTGAAGGTACTGTCGGAGAAAAGGACTTTGTACGGCAAAGTCCTTCCTAAAGTCCTTTGCAGCCTCGCAACTTCAAACTGCAGCCACGCCACTTCGAGTCCGAGAGATCTGATTTTAAAATAATACTCAACAGCAGTATCAGGGGGGTGAGGGTGCAGGACAGCAGCAGCAGTATCAGGGGGGTTCAGGGTGCAGGGCAGCAGCAGCAGCAGTATTAGGGGGGATGAGGGTGCAGGACAGCAGTAGCAGCAGTATCAGGGGGGATGAGGGTGCAGGACAGCAGCAGCAGCAGCAGCAGTATCAGGGGGGTGAGGGTGCAGGACAGCAGCACCAGTATCAGGGGGGATGAGGGTGCAGGACAGCAGCAGCAGCAGTATCAGGGGGGTGTGGGTGCAGGACAGCAACAGCAGCAGTATCAGGGGGGATGAGGGTGCAGGACAGCAACAGCAGTATCAGGGGGGATGAGGGTGCAGGACAGCAGCAGCAGCAGTATCAGGGGGGTGTGGGTGCAGGACAGCAACAGCAGTATCAGGGGGGATGAGGGTGCAGGACAGCAACAGCAGCAGTATCAGGGGGGGGGGGGGGGGTGAGGGTGCAGGACAGCAACAGCAGTATCAGGGGGGATGAGGGTGCAGGACAGCAACAGCAGCAGTATCAGGGGGGGTGAGGGTGCAGGACAGCAACAGCAGTATCAGGGGGGATGAGGGTGCAGGACAGCAACAGCAGTATCAGGGGGGATGAGGGTGCAGGACAGCAACAGCAGTATCAGGGGGGATGAGGGTGCAGGACAGCAACAGCAGCAGTATCAGGGGGGATGAGGATGCAGGACAGCAGCAGCAGCAGCAGCAGTATCAGGGGGGGGGGGTGAGGGTGCAGGACAGCAACAACAGGATCAGGGGGGGGGGGGTGAGGGTGCAGGGCAGCAACAACAGCAGTATCAGGGGGGGTGAGGGTGCAGGACAGCAGCAGCAGCAGTATCAGGGGGGGGTGAGGGTGCAGGACAGCAACATCAGCAGTATCAGGGGGGGGGGGAGGGTGCAGGACAGCAACAGCAGCAGTATCAAGGGGGGGGGGGGGGGAGGGTGCAGGACAGCAGCAGCAGCAGTATCAGGGGGGGGGGTGAGGGTGCAGGACAGCAGCAGCAGCAGTATCAGGGGGGGGGTGAGAGTGCAGGACAGCAACAGCAGCAGTAGCAGGGGGGGTGAGGGTGCAGGACAGCAACAGCAGCAGTAGCAGGGGGGGGTGAGGGTGCAGGACAGCAACAGCAGCAGTATCAGGGGGGGGTGAGGGTGCAGGACAGCAACAGCAGCAGTAGCAGGGGGAGGTGAGGGTGCAGGACAGCAACAGCAGCAGTATCAGGGGGGGGGGGGGTGAGGGTGCAGGACAGCAACAGCACCAGTATCAGGGGGGATGAGGGTGCAGGACAGCAGCAGCAGCAGCAGTATCAGGGGGGTGGGTGAGGGTGCAGGACAGCAACAACAGGATCAGGGGGGGGGGTGAGGGTGCAGGACAGCAACAGCAGCAGTATCAGGGGGGGGGTGAGGGTGCAGGACAGCAACAGCAGCAGTATCAGGGGGGGGGGGTGAGGGTGCAGGACAGCAGCAGCAACAGTATCAGGGGGGTGTGGGTGCAGGACAGCAACAGCAGCAGTATCAGGGGGGATGAGGGTGCAGGACAGCAGCAGCAGCAGTATCAGGGGGGGGTGAGGGTGCATAACAGCAACAACAGGATCAGGGGGGGGGGGTGAGGGTGCAGGGCAGCAACAGCAGCAGTATCAGGGGGGGATGAGGGTGCAGGACAGCAACAACAGCAGTATCAGGGGGGGGGTGAGGGTGCAGGACAGCAACAGCAGCAGTATCAGGGGGGGGGTGAGGGTGCAGGACAGCAACAGCAGCAGTATCAGGGGGGGGGGGTGAGGGTGCAGGACAGCAGCAGCAGCAGTATCAGGGGGGGGGGGTGAGGGTGCAGGACAGCAACAGCAGTATCAGGGGGGGGGTGAGGGTGCAGGACAGCAACAGCAGCAGTATCAGGGGGGGGGTGAGGGTGCAGGACAGCAACAGCAGCAGTAGCAGGGGGAGGTGAGGGTGCAGGACAGCAACAGCAGCAGTATCAGGGAGGGGGGGGGGATTAGGGTGCAGGACAGCAACAGCAGCAGTATCAGGGGGGGGGGGGGTGAGGGTGCAGGACAGCAGCAGCAGCAGTATCAGGGGGGGTGAGGGTACAGGACAGCAACAGCAGCAGTATCAGGGGGGGGGGTGAGGGTGCAGGACAGCAACAGCAGCAGTAGCAGGGGGAGGTGAGGGTGCAGGACAGCAACAGCAGCAGTATCAGGGGGGGGGGGGGGGTGAGGGTGCAGGACAGCAACAGCAGCAGTATCAGGGGGGGGGTGAGGGTGCAGGACAGCAACAGCAGCAGTATCAGGGGGGATGAACGTTGGGGGCAGGGGGAACAAGCTGTGAACTTCCTCTCAGTTGACACTGGTGTATTTGGGAGGATGGGTCTGTTGAATGCAACTTCTGTTACTTGTGTTTCATTTTCAATGCAGACAGAGTATTTTTTGTGTTTCATGTTGGGTTTAGGGTTGGGGGCACGAGCTGCCATCATGGGGGCACGAGCTGCCCCTCCCATGACACTGCATATGAACCTAAGGACTGTCCTACCTGGCTTGCATGGAGTATTTAAATTTTAAAATTTGACGTTTAGTTTTTACTAGAGCGTATATTTGGAATTTCTCGTTCAATCCTCGGATTCGGAAAGGACTTGCGTGTGGAATCGAGCGACCCGTCAACTCGGCAGGTGCGAACCCTGACGGGTCGCATACTCCTTTTTATTTGTAAAGCTTGCCCGATTGTACTTTCTGCTCTCTCTCTCTCTTTTTGCTTCCCCGATACAAGGCCATTTTCCCTGGCCAGGTTGCTCGATTTTATAATCGGGGATGGGGTCACCAGTTTTTATTTCTGCCCCCACCTCGGAAACGGGCATTACATAAATCCTGCCCCCAGTCTAGTGCAAGCAGCCGGCATGAGCCAGATGGAGGCCAGGTTTCCTCTAAAGGACCATTCCAAGAGGCCCCTTCATAAGGACTACGTAAGGAACTTGGAGAAGCCTGTAGAGAGAGGCCTTGAGGCCACCGTTGGTAATGCGGTGTGCGCGCGCGGCCGAGCCTTCTTGAGCATGGCCCAGGGGTGTGACGTCACTAACTCAACCTTAATATAAGCCTGAAATCTGAAAGCGGTGCAACTATGGCTTGTCAATCAGTGTTCAGAATGTTCCATGGCGCATGAAACGGCCTCCCAAAAGAAACTGCAGCAGAATTGCATTGGAATGAGAGGTCACGACGAAGAACCCAGCGTTTTTTATGCCCAGAGCCTTTGGAATAAATCTGGATGGCACCATGGCATCTTGAAACCCTCAAAAGCAGCAGAATCAAGAGGAATGATTACATGATTACAACGGCTACAATGCTTTACACAGAATCCAGCGGGTTTACCAGCAGGCTGCAAACACAGGAACAAGCACGGTCCAATGGAAAGCGTACCGTCCAACACTTCAACCAAAATAAATCCAAAACCCCGGCCGATGCTGGTCAAAGCCTGTGGCAGTGAGCCAGGCCATGTACGACAACAAAACACAGCCCTCTCCAGAGCAAACAAAAAACGACATTCTACAGGGCTGTCTACAGTCAGGCAGTTTAGAACGGTGTATACCCGCTGGGCCCTGCTGAACGCTCGGCCGCGTGGGGCTGGTAGCGAATGACTAAGCTCAAGTCCAGCTACCATGCACAGCCAGGACCATAGTGCAGCCATGCTACCCTCCTATGCGAGGGAGCAGGAACATGGACCCCGGCGATCTAGACAGGGGGAGAGAGGAGATGGTGTGGCGGGTTCAATCTTTCAACCTTTGGGTATGGATGCCACCAGCATTGTACCACTGGACCATTTCCCCCGTGAAAACAAAAAGACTTAAGGAAAAGGCCATAATGGTACAACTTCACGGGCATATCTACATATCTTGACAGCAAATGTGCTAGAGATGCAAAGGCTGAAGTGCACGCCAAAAAACTCTGCAAAGCACCCTGCACTCTGTACGCAGGTTTGAATACTTTCACACAAGATCACTAGCCAAAAACAAGTGTTAAGCGCTAGCTACCTGCCACACCATGTATTTTTCTTTACTTCCCCCGGTAATGTGACTGCCTCGAAAGGTAGCAGCACGAACCAGGCGTGGGCCCATGCCACATAAGGAAACGCCATCAGCGTGAAATTATCAGATTGACGCACTAGTCGCTGAAAGCACACGAGTAAAAAAAACCGGACTGGGCCTGCCACTATATGGCAGTGACAAATAGTTTTCTGCGGGTGAGGCATTTGCAAAGACAGGATGGGGCATACTTTCACCATTGCTCTTGAGATGACGGGACATTGTGCTACACCATGTCACCTTTCATATTTTATAAACTAACCAAGACAACTGAAAGAAACTGAAAACTGCCTAGATAAACTGTTTGCTTGCATGGCATCCCGTCGCAACACCTCAACATTTGTTGCTGTACACGGCTCCGATGAAAACGCCTGGACATCTCATGAACGTCTCGCATGCATTTGAGGCAACCCATCCTTATCAGCAAAGCAAAAAAAGGATGGCGAGGGCGAGCCGTGAGCCCTCCCTGTCACCTCAGCAGTGAAATCAACGATCCAGGCATTAAATAAGATAAAGCCCTTCAAACCCAACCACGTACTTAACAAGGCTGATCAACAGAAAGTGAGTGGGAGCGGTGGCGGGGCACAGCAAACCAAATCCCCAGGAATCGATATACCAATCCCCATCAATCCCTCATTTATGTTGAAATGTAAGAAAACATGATGGGACATACTGGCACCTTGAAACAGATAGAGGAACTGCTTTGCCAGTATGCCACATCATGTTTTTGTTCTTTATATCGCTGTACCAAGACAACCGAAAGTTGGAAGCAGACTAGATGCACTTATTGCTTGCATTGGATAACTCATCTGTTTCTACCAGGGGGTGTATCCCACCACCGACCGCATTCTGATTCTTTTTGCCGTTGGCCCTTTCAACGAAAGCGCCAGCATCTCACATACGCCTACTGCGATAGTAGAGACACATGTGCTGACACGCTTAGCCGCATCCATATCAATTCCCCAAAAGAAAAATGGCGTGCCATGGAAGCCCTCTGTTGAGCAAGAAGCGAAATGAATACCGCAGTTCCCCAAGCTCTCCCAGCAGCTTAGGAAAACGCAGGCTCCGCCCAACCAATCAAGCAAGATCTACGTAATATATTTCAGCTCCATCATAGCAATTATACTCTTTTTGTCAGCAGGCAGGTTTCTCTGCCTTAGTACCGATCCAGCCCTCAAGCTTCAGTATACATCCGCGGCCAGCGTTCGACCACCAGGACCACCCACTCCTAATATTATTGTGGGCAGTACCGTTTCTGTAGTGCCCGGTACTGCCATGGGTAGCACTGTTTCTGATTAGCCGGTACTGCCGTGACCAAAACCCACTGGTCCTACTGCTGTGCGTAGTAATCTGCTGCTGGACCTGGCATCATGGGCAGGATCACAGGCTGCTGATGGTAAGCCGCACCTTGCCTATGCGCTGAGCTGGGAGCCAGCTGCGGCCGGGCGCCGGGCTGGGGAGGTGCCCCGGGGTACGGGAGGTCCTGTACCTGGGTCAGGAACTGGAGTTGCTGCTGTTGCTGCTGTTGCTGCTGCTGCATCTGCTGTGACTTGCAGTGCCACTGCTGGGGGTAGCCAGCTAGAGACAGCCTGGCATCCTGCATGGCATCGAGCTTGGCGCACAGCCCAAAGTTTTCCCTCTCTAACATCTGCTGGGAGAGATTTGAGGCTCGGATCTGGATCGGGGGCAGCAGACGGGATCGTTTGTTGTGAGTATGTTAAATTTGTGAAGGGGGCTCTACCATGCAAGGGGGCAATTTCATGCAAGAGGACACTGCCATGCAAGGGAACACTACCATGCAAGGGGGCACTACCATTCAAGGGGGCACTGCCATGCAAGAGTGCATTACCATGCAAGAGTGCACTACCATGCAAGAGTGCACTACCATGCAAGAGTGCACTGCCATGCAAGGGGGCACTACCATGCAAGGGAACACTGCCATGCAAGGGGGCACTACCATGCAAGGGGGCACTGCCATGCAAGGGGGCGCTGCCATGCAAAAGTGTAATACCATGCAAGGGGGCACTGCCATGCAAGAGGGCATTACCATGCAAGAGTGCACTACCATTCAAGGGTCCACTGCCATGCAAGGGAACACTGCCATGCAAGGGGGCACTACCATGCAAGGGGGCACTGCCATGCAAGGGAACACTACCATGCAAGGGGGCACTACCATGCAAGGGGGCACTGCCATGCAAGAGTGCACTACCATGCAAGAGTGCACTACCATGCAAGGGGACATTGCCATGCAAGAGTGCACTACCATGAAAGGGGGCACTGCCATGCAAAAGTGCACTACCATGCAAGGGGGCACTGCCATGCAAGGGGGCACTACCATGCAAGAGTGCACTGCCATAAAAGGGGGCACTGCCATGCAAGAGTGCACTACCATGCAAGGGGGCATTGCCATGCAAGGGGGCACTGCCATGCAAGGGAACACTACCATGCAAGGGGGCACTACCATGCAAGAGTGCACTACCATGCAAGGGGGCACTAAAATGCAAGGGGGCACTGCCATTCAAGGGGGCACTGCCATGTAAGGGAACACTACAATGAAGGGGCGGCACTGCCATGCAAGGGGGCACTACCATGCAAGGGGGCACTGCCATGCAAGGGGGCACTGCCATGCAAGGGGGCACTGCCATGCAAGGGGGCACCACCATGCAAGGCGGCACTGCCATGCAAGGGACAGTTTGCAGTTGAGGCTGAGGTCAAGCGACACCCAACACAACACCTGGTTCCGAAGCTCCACGGCCTCCTCCTTCAGTCCGCAGATTGTCACTTTCTGCCTTTGCCGGAACCGCTGCTGCGCAGTACGGTTCTTCTCGCGCCACCCGTCCAGCGTCTCAGCAGGCTCGGTAGCAGTCGCGGCGGCCATTGTGGCCGAGTCATGGGCACTGATCTCAGCCTCAGTTTCGAAAGCCTCCCCGCTAGCTTCCTGTAGCTGCCGGCTGCGCTTCCGCTGCGCTCCTGCCCCCTTGGCAACGGCGGATTCTTTTGCTCGTGGCAGCTTCAGAAGATCAGCAGAAGGGACCCTGCTGGCGGTGGTCTGGCCTCGTGGAAGCTTCAACAACCACTCCGATTCAGAGAGGGTGCCTCCGCTTTGCGACCTGCATCAGGAAGCCACGATAGGCAGCAATGATAAGGAACAAGAAGCCATTGATATAGCGACGCTGTGAAGCGCGCACAGGCGTGAGCAGTACACAGTATCAGGGACAGCAGGAGCTGTGTCAGGTGGCTGGAAGTAAGGATGGAAAGACATCCCCCAAGGGGCCTGCGGGTTAAGGAAACAGCACTGCTCGGGGCCAAAGCGACAAGTGCAATGACTGGAATAGCCGGAGTGATCCAGCTTGAGCCTAAATCTTGAAATAATACATACAAGGATTTACCCCCAACGCATTCACAATCCAAGGGGCCTGTCACTAGGGGGGTCGGACTAGTCCCCTGACACCCCCCCCGGCTTATAATGCGTCCCCATGATTGGCGCCTTAGCACACGAAAGAATTGACTGGCGTCCAGGACTTGAGCCATTGAATACAAAATGGAGCATCATGTTTTTCCTGGTCGATTCTTCGTTTTGCAAAGGCGCCAACCGGGCACTGAAAGCCCCTGTTGGGGGGACTATTCCGACCCCCCTAGTGACAGGCCCCTTCACAATCCCCATGTTTCTGCATGTTCTGATACTCTCCATACTTCCATAGTAGAGTGGTTACCATGGATCGGATGTTGCCATCGCCAGAAAAACCCCATGCAAAATTTGTCTTCCTCGGTACAGAGGGGCATCCTTACCTGGCATGGCCTAGAGGCACTCTATCCGCTTGACAAGTGGGAGGAGCCGTCGGGTCAGCAGCAGCAGCAGCAGAGGCAGCAGCAAAAGGAGAGGGGCCCCATCCGCCGTTGCTGGCCATGAGGTGGATCTGCCTCTGCACCATGCCCTGCAGCCGCACGCTGGATTCATGACTGTCGGTGGTCGTGCCGTCTCCGCCGCCACCCCCGGCACCCGCGCCATCAGCGAGGCCCGTGCTGGTGTTGCTGTTGTTGACGATGCGGTAGCAGCCAGCGGCCGCAGGGTCGGAGGCCTCGATGATCCAGCAGGGGCTGGTGCCGCCCCCAGGGAGCACTACCATGCTGCTGGCCCCTTGGTAGTTTTGGAGGGTGGAGCTGTTGGGCAGCTGCCGCTGCTGCTGCTGTTGCAACAGATCCATGATGTACTGCTCCTTTAATAAGGGCGGCACTGGCCCCGCAACCCCAGGGCCCTCACTGGCCGTCGCAAGTGTGGCCCCGGATGCTGCCGGTCCAGCTGCAGCCGTAGCGGCACTAGTATCAGCTGCAGTCGCTGCAGCTGCCCATGGCGACAGGCCGGGTTTCCTCGCCTGTAGCTGCTGTTGGAAGGCGATGTGACCGCCGCTGCTCGCAAGGGTAGGCGCTGCAGCTGCCTGTTGAGGGGGCGACGCTGTCGCTGCTCCGCTGCTGCCACTGCGGCAGAACGGGTGAGACATGATCGTGCGGCGGAACGGGTGAGACGCGATCGAGCGATCGAGATGGATCATGTGCCGTCGTAGGAGCTCAGCAGCTTCGTCATCGTGAGGCTGCGTGCGCTGATGAGGTGGCATCTGAGACGGTGTCGTAGCCTCGTTTAACGTTTAAAGTTGCGGCTCGTAGTAGAACAGGGCTGATACTGTTGCTGTTGTGACGGCTGAACGGTGTGTCCAGAGAGTGCCACTGGCAGAAAGCCTGTTGTTGGTGCCTCATCTGCTCGTTCAGTCGTCCCCGTAGTAGATGCTTGTCATTAGTCATAATGTGAACGTCGTCGGCGGTTGGTGTCATCTCCTTGACGCGATGCCGTGACAGCTCGGCTCCGTCGTCAGCAGCAGAGCCGGGGGCTACGAGCGCGGCTTCAGACAGGTGTCGCAGCAACATCGCCCCTTGCTTCTTCACCGTGCTCGTTCCTGTTGATCAAATACTACAGGGGCTGCTGCTGCTGTTGGCGCATGGTCCCCGCGAGGGTCGTCCTGGTCGCCCCGCTGCCGATGTCTGCAGCAGCCATGAGCCCATGACAGAATCTGCAAACCGACAAGCTGATCCTCCAGTCGGTGCTGTAAATTTAGCTGCTCGACGCAGTAGACCTAACCGTGCAGCGATCGATGTGTCACCTGGTTTGGGCTTCGACATTTGGGATTAAGTGCTGTTATGTGGATCTCTCAGCGGCCTCGATGCAGCTTCGCGAACCTTCTTATTCAGGATTTAGATTTATCGACTAAACAAAATGTGCCGAGCGGAGGAAGTATGTAACAGCCCGTTTCCGATTGACCCCGGAAAAAAAACAAGGCAAAACGATCGATGGACCCCGGAAATATTCCGGGGTGGTCGTTTCCGACTGACCTCATGAGACAGAATCTAGCGACTCCCTTTTCTGTACAGCTTAAGGCGCGCACATTTGAACTTCCCGAGCTCCACTGCCGAGCAAGAGGATAGGCACGATTTGCGAAGCTACTCTTCGTTAAAACCATTCGTTACAAACTGCGCATCTTGAGCCTCTCTGGAGCGACCTTTGCCCACGATCGGCCGCAAGATCGTCGCAACGATCACCTCCCCAACACCCTGTCCACACAACGTGGCCCAGATGAACCATGTAAAGAAACTACAGCAATGCGCGCGCTATATCAACGTGACGATTCGAACTTTCGAAGGATCATGCCAACTGGACAATGCAAAGACCCCGGAATTTTTCCGGGGAGGAGGGGGAGGTCCCCGGAAAAAAGCTGATTTCCGGGGTAGATGTACGGCATCGAAGCACCCCGGAACTTTTCCGGGGTGCCCGTTTCACCCCGGAAAGACCCCGGAACTTTTCCGGGGTCAATCGGAAACGGGCCGTAAGTTTCAATAAGGAACTTATCATTAATGACCGTGCCGCATGTAACAAGGCTGCGAGCACATTTCATCTGGTAGACAGTTTGTGTAGATTGACGGACTCTGACAACGGTAATCTTGGTCCCGGCTTGGAAGCTGCCAATAACAGCCCGTTTCTGATTGATGGAGGAAACCAGTGTGGAGGAAAAATGCGAAAGTTTTTAAAAGTGCCTCCGAAAGTTCCTCCACCCTTGTTCCACGAGGCGTGAGATGGAGGAAGAATGGCGAAGATTGGAGTTCTGTACGGGAGATCTTCGCAGCGCTCTTTCTTACCGCCTGTATCATTTCTTTAGCGTATTCTTCCTTGCAGTGTATTTCATTTCTGCATATCGTTCTGTCACTCTCCCTAACAGACCGACTATGGAGGTAGCACATTTTTTTGTGGCTGTAGATCGCTCGCTGTTTTGCGTCACTGTAGATCGCTCGCTCCATCATCGAAAGAGCCGTCGTTTGCTGCCCCATCCACGCCTAGTCGCCGGAAAGACATCAAAAGTTAAAGAACGAAATTATGATTGACGTCATATACAAAGGAAATGACGCGGAAATTATCTCGGCCACGCTGGCAATGAGCTCAATAGTTCAATAGTTCCGCGGACCCCCCCCCCCTCCGCGGAAAAGAATGCGTTCCTCCACCCTTTCGAAAGTTCCTCAACCCGTTCCTCCACACCTGTTCCGCGAGATCGGGTGGAGGAAAAGTTTCTCCACGGAGGAAACAAGCTCCTCCACCAATCAGAAATGGGCTGTAATCAGGGCAGAGGTTCCCGTGTGTAGCGGAACGTAATGGATAATAGGGGAGTAAAATGTGTATGTAGGTAGGTAGGTAAGTAGGTAGGTAGGTGATTGATTGATTGATTGATTGATCGAGTAAAATAATATTCCCCGATTGAAATGAAAAATGGTGTAATGGATCATGAAAACAAATGTGTGATGTATTCACCGTGCCAAAAGTGTGAAAGTGTGGATTCCGACTTTTCGCACGAAAGTCCGTTGAACTGCAAATGTTTTCCACAGCCATCGTTTCCAGTTTCGCTTATTTTTCGCAGGGTCACAATCAAGTTTTTCTGTAACCTTTCGTCAGTCTTACGCAAAGCTATTGCGATGTTGTTCCGAAGCGTGGTAAGGAATAATAGTGGGCTGTGTAAATTATGATTTCCCCTCGAATATCCGCTAGAATATCCATATTTTCCGTAGCCAGCGCTTACAAGTCTAGCTTATTTTTCGCTGTCAATGTCAGGTTTTTCGGGAGCCTTTCGTCAGTATTTCGCAAAGTGCCAGCGATGTTGTTCGGTAGCGATGTTTTTCGGTAGCCTTTCGGTAGCCTCAAGTGGGTCTGGCGCTTAGTAGTTCTCTCGCTCGAAAAAATACCGGTATCTGAATGTCCGCTCGTTTTGTACAAGTGGCCGATTTTCCTTCGCCAAAGCGGTCTAGGAGGTCTAGGAGGTCTAGGATCATATCGGTCTAGGACGTCTAGGATGTCTAGTAGATCTATAGAGGTCTTGAGGGTCTAGTAGGTATATCTAAGGGTCTAGTAGGTCTAGTAGGTCTAGTAGGTCAACGGGTCCATGGGTCTAGTAGGTTAAGTAGGTCTATGGGTCTAGCATGTCTAGTAGATCTACGGGTCTACGGGTCTACGGGTCTACGGGTCTAGTAGGTTTATGGGACTAGTAGGTTTAGTAGGTCTAGTAGGTCTTTGGGTGTACGGGTCTAGTAGATCTACGGGCCTATCTAGTAGGTCTAGTAGATCTAGATGGTCTAGTAGGTCTAGTAGGTCTCCCCTTCACACGGGACTTGCGACAAAGGAGCCTACTTATAATATTGGATTCCTCAATGGATTGCCTACTACGATGTGGTACAGAGCAGATGTGAAGAATCAGGGGCGCGTTCACATTGGGGGTGATCCGAGCCAAAAGTGAGCGCCGTACAGAATCCTGAGATGATCCTAGCTAGATCCACACTAGGACCGCAAATGATCCCAACGAGTGGATTCCAGCCAATGTGAACGCGCCCCAGATCTGGTGCCAACCAGGGCTGTGCTGAATACGGTCCTTACATTATGTCAAGGCAATTCCAGCTACTTTTGCCCGCAAGGAATTTGCATGGGGCCGAAATCACAATTTCTGAAATACGGCGCCAACGCTGTCATCCTCGGCTGTCATCATTACAGACGACCCTGATTACTGATCTGACAGCGATCTCAATGCGCGCAAATTCTTCGGATTTAGGGACGCGCGTAATATTAGAGAAGCCCCAACTTCGTGACGCATTGGACCGGCCACCTAAATGTTTTCATTGGCCACCCCAGCACATGGGGTTCATGCCAGCTAGGCGCCAGGTGGATGACCCTGACGAAAAATTTCCCATAAAAACACGGCAGGTGCCGCAGGATAGGGCCGGGCTTGGTGCAGGGGCTGATCTGCCTACAAATATTGTAGTCAAGACGGTGCAGGGGCGAGGCATGGTGCATGGGCTTGGCTTAGTGCAGCAGCGAGCTGGCTGGGCGCCTGGGCCAAATTGCCAAAGGTGGGGAGACGGGGCTTGGATGCAGGGTTAAGGACCACTGGGCTTGGTGCAGGCGCCAAGCTACATGCTGCAGAGGGATGTGGGGGCATGGAGCAGGCTTGTGCATACGTCAATGTCGTTGACCTAGGGCAGTAGGGCACTCATCCTAAAAACCATCCATGGTGCACATGTGGGCCTCGTGGACAGCTGAGAAAAAGCGAGCAGGAACAGGTAGGGCAGGCGACTTGGTAACAATCGCCCACCCGGCCGCAATAATTAGTTAATGACATTACACCTATGGGCCCTGCTCAAAAAGGCTCGGCCGCGTGGGCGCCCAACTGTCTCGTTGGAAGAAAAGAAACTTAAGTTAAGAGGGAAAGAAGGAGAAGAAAACAAAGGAAAGAACTACCCCCCCCAAAAGGAATTGGCAGCCCGAAGTAAACCTTGCCCCTCTCAAGCCTTTTCCCCAAGAAGGCAAAGAAAAACAACAAAACTAGCAATAATTAGTGAAAAGTCTATTTAGGTCAAACACCAACTGTCCACCTCTGCACCCTGGCACTACCAAACAAATGTGTCCCTCCACACGAACTTGCTTCTCATCAGCTATACCCTAGTTGGCTAGTTTCTGAGGTCCGGGGGTAGCCCGCAGCTCGGTATTAGCAATACAACACTAACGTCGGCAATAGTAATTATAAAATGTGGGTATTAGAAAGCGGTACGGTATGCAGCAGTATGTGCGAGTGCTGCAATACCCGACATTGGCATCACTCTACATCAGAATCGTCCAACGACAACAGGTCTGCCACAGGCACCACTGGCGGAGCAGCATCACCACCATTGTTTCCTGGCGCAGCATCGTCGCTGTTGGCGTGGCCATCCGTTTGTCCATCATCAGCATCAATGACCTGGACGTGCGGCATTCGTGCATGTGGTGCATTTATGTCATGCATGAGCATCAGATATTCAGTAGTAACTAACATGCAGACTAGAGGGGCAACAGCTGAACCAGCCAACAATCTCGATCACTTGCGTGTCTACCCTGGCAACTTGCACATTCAATTTCAAGCAGCAGGTAGTACGGCATTTGGTGGTTTCATGTTGGCAGAACGGACCCTAACACTGTGGCCCTATGGCACTGGCAGGACATACGGGAGTATGTCTTGATGCCATGATACATTTCTAGCTATGCAAGCGACTGTTTCAGGGCACCGCTTTCGGACCCATGCTATTCCAAGAATGTGCCAGAGGGATACCATATAATATAATATCAGTCTTGGCTACTGGTATATACCTTAAGAGATGGGCCCTCCTAAAATCACATCTGATATTGCGACCCACAATTTCCATGGGAATCATATCTGTTAGTGGATATCTGAGGATCAGCCCACCCAGTCATATTTCCATGGTTTCAGAGCCAGGCACACCTCAACAGTCATGTGCTGATCTGCCGGGCCGAGCAGGCCCTGCTGCTCAGTATCGGCAGCAGCAGGGCGCGGCGGGCCTGCCCAGCGGAGGTAGCCGGCCTGCAGAGCCTGATTCATCCGATCGGTGAGATGCAGGTCGGCTGCGCGGGTGGCCTGGACAAGGCCAGCCGCCCCAGCGATGAGGAGCACGGGGGTGAGAATGTACCATGGGATTCTCAGGGCGGGGTAGTCACCTGCAGGGTCACCTGTCAGTTGCAACGATGTGTTTCGTCAGTGCTAACTTTGACTCGTACTTCAACACCGTGTCTAACGAATTCTGGTATTTGATTCAAATGCAGTCAGTCGCTGAGTGCCGATAGAATCCCGGGAAAACATGGCAATACTGTATTTTGAGGCTTTGATGGTCTCTTGGAGGATTTCAGTACTAAACGATCGATTGGCAAACCACTGGAAATAACAGTATTTGGTGGGTGCGTAAGTAGGGCCATGAGGAGGGGCTAACCAGCCTCGCTCGGTGCACTAGGCACATCGCGACTGGGACAGCCCAGACTACAGAGAGGCCCTGACTGACAAGGCCAGACCATATCACATTGCCCCTCACAAAAATAGGGGCCAGCTACATGCCAATAAAGGTGAGATCTTGAGGGGGTCGGGGGGGGCTGCACAAGTGCAGTCACTCATATGCCCAGTGCATTCGTACGTCTTGGGTTTCATGACATGAACCGAAAAGGTGAGGTGGGTACCGCAGATTTGAATTGTCTTCCCTGGGTTATGAATTAAGTATTTACTTTTGGGCTGCCCTCAGGGCAAAAAGTATCGACCAAAACAATTGAGTCCGGACTGGAAACTGGCGCTGGCGATCAATAAATTGTTTAACATAGCAGCCCTCACCCCTGAATAACATCATTTGTGAGGGCAGGCAAAGCAAATGTACAACACAGAACACCAGAATGTATCTTGATAGGATAACCGTTAAGAGAAAGTTTTTTGATGAAGTGGACATCAAACGTTATATAAAAAAACAGAACAATCTTGAGTTCATGAGTGATGAATTGAGGGGATATCACAGCCTGGACAATGGACACATTGGACAGCAGTGCTGCTTCCAGATGCACACCAGGCCACCTTTGGAGGGCGGCAGGGTGGCCACGGCTGGGCTGATTGGGACAAAACGTTGATTGGCCTTAGGCCCGTGGCTTGCTTCACGAAGCCCTGCAAGCCTGCGGCCGTGGGCAGGCTTTAAGGGCTTCGTGCAGCAAGCCACTGGCCTTAGGCTAGTCATCACTCATCAGTGTCATCACTCATTTAGGCCTCCATGTCATCACTCCACGTGCTCCATGTGCTCAATCAGTGTCATCACTCATCAGTCTCATCACTCATTGAGTAATCATTACTCATCACTCATCAGTCTCATCACTCATCAGTCTCATCGTTCATCGAGTCATCATTACTCATCAGTCTTTCTTGCAGGCGGTACACAGTGTGACTTGTGTTGCAAAAAGGAGGGAATTGATGGGACGGAAGACCCTTTCGGGAACATAGAACGCACCCAGCCAACAAAATCCTTCCGTTTGAACACAAAGGAACAGCACCAGCAGTCCGGCACCCTGTAAAATACTAAACCAGCAAAAATCCTGAGCATTGCGAATTGTGAGCCTGCAACTCGCTCTAACAGGACGTCAACACTGAGAAATTGATCCTGAGCGTCACTGAAATAACACGCTGACTGTCGTCATTCGAGTTACCAGTGGCGCCTGCCAGACGCCTAAAGCCCTAATGTTCGTCCTCCACCAGTTTACTGACCTTGGCCGGGACATCCATCCCCCTTGCACTCGACCTTCCTGAGCGTGCCTCCCGAGCTTGTGTCCGCAACCCACACAGCACCTAGGAACATGGATGGGAGGGGCACATTCACTCGGCTGCAGCGTTGACACAGGCTCATGCCATCCAGCAAAGAATGGCGGGCTGGACAAAAAGGTGTTGGCCGCGTTCAGAGGTTTGGATTGGCGACATATGAGGGCAGCCTGAAATGTTATGTTAAGCACCGACTGATATTATTGGCATGGCGCTGGTAAGCAGCCAGCTCTGTTGCAGGCGAGATCAATGACCATGGTGAGGGGAGAAATTGGGCAGGAACTGGCTCAGTCACGGATGCGACCTCAGCCCACGCCGCGCTGTTTCCTCAACCCTCAGCCCATGCCGTCTCCATAACCCTCACGCCCCCATGAGGCGTAATCGAAATTTCTCTTCCAGAAGTTGCTCCAGTCCCTTCTACCCGGCTACATGCTCCCGGTTACCCTTCCCTTGATCCAATGGGTCCCCTGATTAAATCAGTGCTGTACAATTGCGCCGTAATTCAGGAATCGTGTAATTAAGTACGGTCCCTTACTGGTAAAAGTAGCTGAATTTGCCTTGCAATTCGGTGACTGAAACTCAGATATGTAGTTCAGCCGCCGTAAGGACCGCAATTGGCACAGCACTGGATAGGATGTATCAAAATCCAGGTATATCAGAATAACGGGGGCAGCACCTCGCCACACATATCAGCACGTAGCCGGGCACAGCAGCTTCCAATCAGGCACATCAGCGCCTCGCCATGAACAGCAGGCAAGGCAGCATCCTGAAGCTTTGTTCGCCCACCTGAGCAAACAGGGCGTAGCTTTCCCTCTTTCTTTCTGACCCACCTGAGGCATCGCAAGACAGCTGTCGAGAGCCCTGGGAGAGGAGGGCGGCGGAGCCGGACCCATCCTTGAACCCTGTTTTGGTCGGGTTCCCCGCGACTGTTGTAACTTCGCCTTCAAGCAAACGTGCATAACAGGGTGGGTCAGTAGGCGACCATCAGTCCAGTCAAGGCTTGTCATGCATCACCAACAGATATCACCAACAGATGTCACCAACAGATGTCACGCATAGCTTGCTGCAGTATAGCCCAAGGAGTCTAGTCCAGTCTCCTCAAACAAGGGGTCACGCAACAGGACAGCCTGCTTGCAATTAATATAGGGGGCCCCAATCTTCTCTTCAGATGCAGCCCAGCCCGCAGCTTGCACCTCTTTATACAGCAAGCCCTGTTGCTTGGGCCACCCGCCGTAAGCCGGCCAAGATCCCATTCGGCCCAGCGGTAGCCACCTGGTGGCCAGTCTTTCATTTGTCTTAACTCAGCTACAAATCAGCTACACCCCAGCCACTGGCCAGGGGCCCTTATTGTGGCCAGCCTTGCTGCCTTGGCCAACAGTCGTAGGCTGGTCCAGATTTAGTCCCAATCGGGCCTTTGGCGGCTTGCCGAAGTTGGACTTGTAGCCGAAAAAGAGAAACATTGCCGGCCGCCACCCAAGGTTGGTCCCAGGGGGTTGGTCCAGTGCGCACAAAAATAAACTCGAAGAGCTAGCTGCAGCACCGCTCAAGGGTCTCTGCACAGCCTGCACTGCACAGCGCACAGCTCATAAAGAAATACCTGGCTATAACATCTGAAGACGTACTGCCGGACTCTGAGAGTAAGGCAGGTACGCCGAGGCGGCCTACCAGTCCATGGCTGCTCAGTTCTATATAATTTTGAATCAGTCATGTGCAACGCGCAGTACTGACCAACGGCCCTGTCAGCTCCCCGGATATTGCCGCGATCCAGAACAAACATCCAGGCCCATCAATTGCGCAGCCTGATGCCGTGCCCTGCTTGACGTTCCATCGATCCTCAGCATCACGATTGCTCCGTTAGTTTTGAGCCCAAGATTTTGCAGGGTTGGGGCCGACCATGCAGGCCCCTGCCCATTTTGCATGGTTGGGGCCGACCATGCAGGCCCCTGCGGCCCTGCCCATTTTTTGTTTTTGTTTGGTACCAGATTTTGCAGGGTCTTACCCAACCCAACCCAACCCAACCCAAGGCTGATGACCAACCGGACTTGCCTCAACATTCATCATACGCAGCACTCTAAGGCTGATATTCGGGTCATTGAATGTTGTAGGTTGAAGGGTTCAGGGTTCAGTGTCTAGGGGTCCCCCCAATCCTACCCGTCTTCCCATCAATCCTGCGCAGCACGCAGTACTGCCGCGATGCGTTGCCCCCCCCCGTGATGTCTCCGTGATCCAGCACAAACACGTTGCCGCTGGGGTCCAGGCACAGGCCCTGGGGGCGGCTGAACAAGGCCGGGCTGTCGGCAGCAGCAGCGCCCAGGACTGGCGGCACCTGACCAGGTCCATCTCTGCAGCCGGGGGTACCAGGCACGCCAGCGAAGACCTGAGGGGCGGTACCTGCCACCGGCGCACAGCAGTCTATATTTAGTGTGCGCTAGACGATTTATGGGGGCTACCGGGCCGCCACCCCTGGGCCGATTGGGACCAAACCTTGACCGGCCTACGGCCAGTGGCCCGAGCAGCAGAGCTATCTGTGCCAGGCTCTCACGGTCGTAGGCCGTAATGTAGCTGGCTTGTAGCTGAAAAACGCTCAAATAAAAGCGGTACAGTGGTACGCAGTACACATTGCAACAGGGTTTTCTATAAGGGTACGCATGTGCATGTATCGTGCTATGCGACACAAGAACCAGCCAGGCAATAATCGACTGGTAGTATAATTCGTCAGCGAGAGGCAGGTCAAATGCTAGCACCAGTAGCTTCATCACTCTGCCCTACTAATAATTGAATTGTTGCCATTTCAATGTCAAATAGTATTAGGGCATAGGGTGACACAATTTTTAATTTGTGTCACCCTATGAAGCTGCCAATATCAATAATGGCTACTGCCTAGGGGGGCAAGACAGGTGAGGGGCCATATGGTTAATCAGACAGTCAGCCATGAACAAGCTCGGGCCTCCTTCAGTAAGGCATTAGAAGTGCACTTCTTGTCCTCATTTTACCAGCCGAATTAAGGCAGGCCGCTGGGCAGTCACCATTGAGCCCAAAGGGACCAAACCTCAGTGGCCTGCGGCCTGTCGCCCTATCAGTAGGCATGGCTGCACCAGCCCCCCTGGCATAGCCATGACGTAGCTGAACTGTAGCCGAAGCACCCTAAGAAAACATACAAAACATATGGCATTTCTTCAAGCATGAAAGGCTCGCTCATGAATGGATGCAAAGTTCAGTGGCCTGCGGCCTGTCGCCCTAGCAGTAGGAATGGCTGCACCAGCCCCCCTGGCATAGCCATGACGTAGCTGAACTGTAGCCGAAGCACCCCAAGAAAACATGCAAAACATATGGCATTTTTTCAAGCATTAAAGGCTCGCTCATGAATGGATGCAAACATATACAAAGGACACCATGATTTGTTTGCTTGCTGTCAGTGTATTCATGTCCTGGACCAGCGGTACATGGCGGTACAAACCGGTACGGTAGGTATTCCTTGATCCTACACTATTGACATACCGTAAACCGGATAGAGTCCGCGCACCCCTGTTGAGAACTAATACATCATTTTTATCGCGCAGGCAAAAAGTACCCTACTCCGCACAGGCGCAGCTGGATTTTTTATACTTCGTGCCGGAAACACAACTCCGCGCACCCCCATTATTTGTTATTAATTATTATTCTATCCCGCATCAACTCCGCACTCCGCCATCAATAATTATTTAATAGCAGAGTGAATCTGTTCTACGGAACTGTGGATACAGGCCCAGGCGAGCAGCTCCTCGTTACACCACCTAAGCACCAGTTATCAACTCATGCGATGTACCATCACGCAGCATTATAAATTGCAAATCTGGAACAACAGGCTAAAAGCAACTAGGTATCTGGCACCTAGCTAGTGCCATGGATGGTGGAAGCCAGGGGGTGGAAGCAATCTGATTGTTTAAGGCATCTGCAGGCAGGGCGTACCAAGTTATTTTTTAAACTTCCAATCCTATCAACAATGAATACCCATTGGGTATTGGCCCACCCGTTGTAGCGTCAATGGCTATCATCCAGATTGCCGACACACGCTTGTCGGTAAAGAGTAGGCGGTTTTTGGCTTGGTCAACGGCCACGTGCCAAGGTACCGGCCCAGAAGCCGAGCCTTTCGCGGGCCGGTATATGGTGTGTACCTACTGGCACGGTAAAATAAAAATGTATGCGCATCACGCATAAGCATTCGCAATGTCAGTGCCTCTTAATGGCGTGATAGGGTAGTAAGGTACTAACTAAGATATCCTGTCACGGCTGTGGCGGGGGGCACGGCCGTGTCGTCAGTGACGGCACGGACGTGCGTGACAACGCATGGTAAATTATAAAAACCCCGCTGATCAGGTATCACCTCACCATGAAGCAATCATAGCAATTGACACAAAAAGTAAAGCTATGCCGAAAACCCACTTCGTAAGAAGCGTCATTGGTGTCTCCGAGCACTGTGCTGAGTATCAGCAAGGACACAGCAAGACATGCCATACATGTCAGCCGTGTTGCTGCTTTCTCTTGATAAGCCGAGCCGGCGAACGAACTCTTGTATATCTGCATGACAGTATGAATGAGATACTTTTTTGCTGGAAAATGAAAGAGGACGCGGATGTGGCGTGTACTATCTCGTGAGGTACAGCCAGGAATGGTGGTATACAGCCAGGATGTCGGGACGCCCATCATGATGGCATGCCCCGGCATGTATTTACCAATACCCGAGACATATAGTATAGTTGAAGCAGGTCTGTACATCCACCTAGTGAAGCTTTAGATTAAAGGTTCCATTGGGTTGAAGACTCCCAGCCTCATAATTATGTTTCCCCTGCCTCTGAGGGGGAAACAGAATTAAGTATAGGGCTGGGGCCTGGGGGTCAATTCAGGGGTCTATTCCAATTCCAACCTGAACATGATAATTATTCTGATGAAAACAAATGCAGTTGTTTAAATCCTTCACATGTATCAGATTTCGAAACAATAGTAAAAGAAATCAAGTCCAGGATGCATGCTGGTTCTCTAGTTACCCCTTGTCCCCTAATCCCCTTGCTAGTAGCTACCTTTTCTGTTTATATAGAGATCATGCAACGCGTCTCCAGGCAGGGAAGAGAGGGGTGAAATATCACTCCGGCATCTAAATATAACTTGCAGATGTAAATATGTGATCCTTTCGCTGCTGGATGTTTTGCCTCCTAAGGAGCTTCTGGCCCACCAGTCCCTCAAACTTCTCAACGCTCATGGCATACCGTAGTCACGGACGTGTTTCGTTATTAGTTTTCGAATTTCGTTGATGCTTAAAAAGTCGCAGTTTTGGCGATTTTTTTGATTCGTTGCCCCTTAACATGAAAAATTCCAGTCAAAAACATTTTCACGACTGATTTCGTTACTCCTTGAAGAACGATCAAAATAACGAAATACGTCCGTGACTAAGGTATCTCGCCACCTTTGCCTCTGGGTGGGCTGACTACATGTAGGAAGTGATAGCTCTACACGTAAGGGCGGATGTTACCTGAAGCGCCAATCTTGACAGCAGCAGCAGCCGTAGCCTCAGCAGCAACATGTAAGTGAAAGATTTGACGGAGAAGCCGAGAAGAAGAAGATAAGAATGATATTATTTTGCCCTGCCGACTTGATGATTTATGTGTTTGCCTGCCTTTCAGCCCCTTCCTGACACTCTTTTACCTGGTGCTCATTCCTAAGAGCTACTGCGCTGTTTGTGAATCTTCGACCAAACTCACAGATAGTCATTAGACAGACGGACTGACAGTCCACGTCTATATAAAAAGTGAAGGGACAGACAAATGGCTCGAAAGGAAAGGCAAAGGAAGTTCCGGCCCGAAAGGAAAGGCAAAGGAAGTTCCAGCTTCTGAGAACATCTACGCCTCAATGATTTCTACAACGTCTTCCACGAATGCCAGGGCATTTCAACCAAGCTTGCCCCGGTACAACTCGAAGAACCCATCCCCGCTCCCTAAGTGGATCCTGCACGCTGGGGCATTGAAAGCAAGCATGCAACGCATCCTCCACCTGCTCGCCATCTCCCGTGTGGCCCAGAGGTGTAAGGTCATTAACTTCCGGCCGCGTCTCTACCTCAGGAGCAGGCTGCATCAGTACCTGCACCAGGCTGCAGGGCTACTTACGTCCGCCACCAGCTGGGGTGTCATGCGGAGCTGGAGATCCAGTCGTTACAGTGAGATTGACAGCAGCACGAGCTCCACTGCTAGAACGCAGCGGTAAGACCGGCTTCGCACAAAGACGGCCCCCTCGTGGTGGCAGCCATGGCGGCTGGCATGCAGCTTTTTCGCGGTTAGACAGAGTACAGTAATGCACAACTGGAGCAGTGAACTGCGAGGCGAATTAGAAAAGTTGGGGAGAGGAACAGCAGTTCCCAAACTGCGTCAGGTAGCGACTGACCTGCAGCCGCGACCCGTCAGAGGTGCTGGCGCTAGTGGACGTAGCCTACGGGCAGGTCAATGACGTTACACCTCTGGGCCCTGCGTGGGCGCCTATTTAAAGAGTTGGGAGGAAAGTTGGAGCCTACGAGCAGGTACAGGCCGCACAGCTTGATATGCCAGGCTTGGGGAACCCCAGGGATCCCGCCGCCGAACACATGGTTGCGGCCCCCTACTATTCCTAGTTTCAGCTCCTGAACTATGGGGTTCATTCCCTCGCCACAGGCCTTTTGTTGTGTTTTGTTGCTTGCCCAGGGTACCGCTTTCTTCTGCTCGCTGTCCTAGTTTTATTTTTGGCCCTGGTACTGGTTTGCGGGCACCTGTCCCTTGCATGAATAGTGATGCTCCGCTGGACTGTAAAATCTTCACTCGGCCGAACCTTTTTCCTAGAGCCCAGAGGTGCAGCAGCATCAACCTTGGAATCAGGGAGAGGGGGAGATCTCTGAATCCTAATCAAAAACATCCCATCTCCCTGCTGTTTTCTGTCTCAGAGGACACAAGTTTTTAAGTTAGTGATCCATGCACAGCATAAATGCATCCTTGCTTCCACCCTACACGCTAGCTATTTACTCCATTACCTGCTTACAGCCTTGCTTGGATCAGGCTCCCTCAAATGATCGACCCCCGGCATTAGTATTGAATATGCTGTGGCTACCTGCCTGAAACAAGCAGCGTGCATCAGGAACGGCGTCAGAAGCCGCCCGTTGTTTGCTTGATTAAGAAGGAGGAGCTAAAACAGCCCGCGAACAGCGGATGTGCTGAAAGGAGATGCCAGTCCATGGCAAAGTCAGCAAACCTGGAGCACCAGTGGCACGCAAAAAGGGCAGGTCCTGGCCTACATCCTGCATGCAACCAAGAACTGGCTCAACAGTTCATGCGTCCGCATGAATGTGCATGATGCGGTTGCAAGAATGATGAAATGGAGCTGGACATCCATGCAAGCTGACGTGCAAGGTACGGATCACCTGACTAATAGCATTTTCTTGTACAGACGCTCCCAGTGCATTCCCGAACAAGTGTGCTGCTGTCAGCTTCACAGTGAAATGTGAGCCACATTCAAATTCGGGTATTATGATGGATGGGCCGTTGATCTGTAGCGGATGCAGCGGAGATGAAGAAGAGAAGACGTGCGTACTCCGCACCGTGATTGCAAGGGAGGGATCAGGGAGGGATCGTGAGCAGGGATCGTGGACAGCAGCATAACCCCACCCAGCAGCATAACCCCGGCCCTGTCTGAAGGATACCGAGAGGGGGAATAGGGTTTTCTTGCCCATTAACTGGCAAGTACAGGCAGCGCCAGTGTGACACATGTACATGTATTGTGTCCTATGTGCTGAACTCACCTTCTGCTTCCAGCACAGCTGTGAAATGTACCGCTTGACAGGCAAAGCGAGATCAACTGGCATGCACTTGTGCGTATGCTGACCACGACTGGAATGACGCACAGTTTGCTTTCCATACACAGCAAAGCGTAATATAGAATTCCTGAACCGGCATTACCTCCAAGATCTTCATAATGACCGCCGAGTCGGAGTCAGACGATGCAAGTATCCAAATCACAGCCCCTACAAATTATTGGACTTTTTATATTGATAGGCAATTGGCTTATGAAATATCCTTATTTTGCGGACCTGTAGGCAAATCGATCGTCAGAGGATTGCCAAGCAGCTTTGAATTTAACGCCGGAAAGAAAACCTATCGTCCAAGCCTTGTCCGATTCTCAGCTCTCAGCAGCAAAAGTGTCCTTGGTTCAGGTCAGGTCACTACTTCATTCTGTCTGAAGCAAAATAGTGCGTAAACTGCATGGGCTTTTGTCGTTTTTTGTAAAGAATGACAATCACTGATGACCGGCTGCTCCCTCGTTGACGACAGGCCGAAGTGGAGCGTAGGTTCAAGTGAGTGACAGCTGTCTGATGCCTCTAGATCATCACCTGCAACCCCTGCCTGTACCTACTGTTAATATATTTGTAGGCTTGGACTGAAAAGGAAACACAACCATATTGCAGGGAGGAGGTGCGATGGCTGAAGAAACAGGTGAGCTTCATACGGTATGCAGGCGACACAGCCAGTGAAACTTAATCAATCTTGCCAATACGTCGCTGCGGCCACCTTCCCCACGCCCCACGAGGATCAAACTTTTTACAAACTCGCATTCCATGAGAAGGCCCCCCAGGGAACACACATGGACCACCTCATGAAGGGTGTTTGCTTGGTTTGTACTGTAACAGCAACTCTTGCACCCTTCAATCGCACACCAGACGGACCACTTGACGGCAGAGCTGGAGCGGAAGAGACGGCGTGCTATAGAGGCTGAGGACGAGCTTGCGGCTCTCAAGGCGGCCTCCGGGGAGTCTGGGGAGGCGCAGGTGGGAGGGTAGACAGCTCTGTTATGTTCAGAGCGCTACAGCCACACTTGACTTACACCCTGGCCCATGGGCCATGGCTGAGGGTTCTGGCTGCAGTTTACCCTGTTGCTTAGGCCACCGGTCATGGTTTGATCCCAATTGGCCGTAGTCGTCGCCCGGCAGACCCCCAAAGGTGATGGTGTGCATACTGGTGTGTGTGTGTGTGTGTGTGAGAAGCAAGTGAATGGAGGTAGGAGAGTGCTGAGGGAAAACAAACGCAGGTGGCCAGCGGGATTGATCCCACTGGTACGTTAGGGGCCGACAGCAGGGGACCCGTCACATGTTTGCCTGTAGGAGCGTCTGCTGCTGAGACTAAATCTCAGGGATGGGGGGGTCTGGCTTAAAGTTTTTTGCTATGGCAGCACTGCCAGGTGCAACCCTCATGTAAGGGCCCTTTGCTCATACTGCGCTGCTGCTCTCTACATCTTTTCGGGCATGCCAACTGCCAAGCCACAAGTACCAAACCACAAGTACCAAGCCACAAGTACCAAACCTTGACCGGCCCGCAGCCGGTGGCTCAAGCATTTGGGGTTGGTGCACTAGTCTCCCCTGTTCCATGGCAGTGGTGTAGCTGAATTGTAGCGGAGGCACCATGAGATATGCACTGCTGCTGCTGCAGCTGAGAGGGGAGCTGGAGGAGCTGCGTGCTCGGATGGCTAAAAGAGATGCGCAGCTGGCAGAGTCACGGGCGGAGGCGGCAACATTAAAGTCAGAGCTGAAAGCGGCAGGCAAAGCAGCAGCCAGCATGTGAGCAGCATCTGAGCAGCAACATACCATTAAGTTTGTTAACTCTAAACCTTTATCTGTTAACCCACATGCCACGCCACCTCGGACGCCAAGCCATGTGCAGCAACTGAGCGGCAAGGTTAAGGGTGTTAATCCATAACCCTAAACCCCGTCTGCAGGGCTGGCGAGCTCGCGACTGCCTGCAAGGCTGCTTCTGACGCCGAGTCAGGTGCGGCGTCAGAGCGGCACGCCAGAGAGGAGGCAGAGGCATTGGAACTGGAAGCAAGAGGTGCAGCAGACGTGGCGGCTGCTTCGCTGGCCGGGCTGCAAGCTGAGCTGCAGGCAGCGCGGCAGGAGAAGGTGGGAACCGCAAGCTTTTGAGAGGAGGCGCCGCTGCTGAAATAAAAACTGAAATCCCAGTGGACAATCCCCTGGGCGCGTTGAACTGGGGCAGTGCTCAGTGTTTATTCTTTCAGCTTCAAGCTCAATTTTGGCAGGCCGCCCAGCCGCCAATTAGGATCAAGCCTGGTCTGGCCTGCAACTAGTGACCAAAGCAGCAACGCTGGCCACGAATCGGGCCTCCGGCCAGTGGACAGAGTGTAGCTGACATGTAGCTGAGTCAAGACAAAAGAAACTCTGGCAGCGCTCAAAACCAATGAAGTGGTACAGCTGTTTGAGGGGTTAACTTGTATGACCACCGTGCGAGCTCCCAGGCAGTGTCACTACCCTATTTGGGTCAAGGTTGCAAGTTTGTGTGAACCCTGAACCCTTAACCAGGCATTGCCTCACCCACTGAGAATCAATGTTGAAATGCGCACCTAAATTTTAAGCCAGACCAGAGGGCCAGACAGTGCCTCAAGCAGTTCAGGGTTCAGGTAGAACCCTCACCGCGAACCGTCAGCCTGAACCCTCAACCTTGAAGGAGGCAGTGCCTGGACCTCGTCCTAATACGATATCCCATATAGTTATGCCGTGGTCCTCTGCAACACATCGAAGTGACATATACAGCATGCTGGCTTCTTACCTACCATCCTGTAATGCAGGTGGATCTAGAGACTGACAAGGCGGCAGCCGAGTGCCGCGCGTCCACTGCCACCGCGGAAGTGGCTGCGGGGCGGGCCCAGGCGGCGGCGGCGGAAGCGGCAGTGAAGCGGGCAGCTGAGGAGGCGCGGGTGGCTGGCGTCAAGGCAGAAGGCCTTGCTAGGGAGCGGGATGAGCTGCAGGTGAGGCACTCTGTGAGCAGGCCTGGACAGGTGGTCGGAAGTTTTCCTTTCTGTGTGGCTCCTGTACTGTTTATCTACATTTCAGCTACCACTTGGAATCCGGCCTGAAGCGCCTTGCGCGGCCAGCCTTGCTGCTTGGGCTGTGGGCTGTTGGTCAGTCAAGGTTTGGCCCCAATCAGGTCTTTGACGGCTGCGGGACATGCTGCAGGTGAGGCACTCCTAATGAAGGATGGCCCTTGATCGGTCCAGGGGAATTCTTTTCAAAACGGATGGTCGCGGCAGGACACGCGGCCGCATTGTTTCTTTTTCCGGCTACGAGTCCGCCTTTGGCAGGCCGTCCAGCGGCTGCCAAAGGCCCGATTTGGACCAAGCCTTGACCGGCCTACAACTGGCGGCCAAAGCAGCACGACTGGCCACAAATAGGGTCTCAGGCCAGAGGCCGGAGTGTAGCTGACATACAGCTGAGTCACGGAAAAAAAAACTGAGCAGTGGTCGGAATCCCCTAATCAAAAACGGATATGGAACAGCAGGCTGCGGTCGGTAGGATGCGATGATGATGATCTGGATGAGGCGCAGGAATGCACTCCTGCATGGCTTTCTTGTGTATAATGGTAGAGATGGTTGGGGCCCTACTTTCGGGCCTGCGAAGAATTAGGGGGAGCTGGACTATCGGTCCTAGGAAGGATGGGGGAGCAGGAGCCGTACTCTGTCAGGCCTGTCAGGAGGACCAGTCTGGTTAGGAAACTAGGATGCAAAAAGTGTGTGGGTAGGAAACTAGGATCAAAAATCAAGACATGGAGGTAGTGTGTGAGGAGGAAACTAGGATAAAATAATGTGGGGAGGAAACTAGGATACACAAAGTGCGAGGGGAGGTAACTAGGATCAAAAGAATGTGAGGAGGAAACTGAGAACAAAATAGCATTTCTTTGGTGCTCCATGGCAAGGGAGCAGAGAGGACATCTGGTAGGGGAAAGGACCTGTTAGCGGGAAGAACTGAGAGGGTGTTGGAGGAAGTTAGTCGTGTTATGAGGTTGAGTCGCATAGATGCCCTCATTCACCCCCGCGTGTCCTGCTCCCCCAGATCGGCGTCTGCCTTGGAAGGAGGACAACGCGGTTAGCCACCTCTTACAAGTGTCCGCTTGTGGCCCTGCTGACGTGAAGCGGATGGCGGTGCTCCCCGTGTCTTGTTTGTCGCTGGCTTGACGGTTGGTTTTCCTGCCTGCCCTCATTAGGGAGCGCTCGAGGCGAGCAAGGAGCGCGTTGCAGATATGCTGGCTGAGGCTGAGGCGAAGAGGACGGCGATGCTCTCCGACTCCACCTCGAGAGAAGCAATGAAGGACAGGCTGGGCAGGGCGGAGAGGGAACTGGCAGATATTCAAATGGTGAGTCATAATGTGAGCTGGCAAATGTGCAAATGGTGAGTCATAATGTGAGCTGGCAGATGTGCAAATGGTGAGTCCGAATGTGAGCTAGCAAATATTCAAATGGTGAGTCCGAATGTGAGCTGGCAAATATTCAAATGGTGAGTCCGAACGTGAGCTGGCAGATGTGCAAATGGTGTGTCCGAATGTGAGCTGGCAGATGTTCAAATGGTGAGTCCGAATGTGAGCTGGCAGATGTGCAAATGGTGTGTCCGAATGTGAGCTGGCAGATGGTGAGGCTCAATGTGGGTGTCAAGGGCAGGAGTGAGCTCAGGTTGGAGAGTTGGATAATACTACAACAAGTTTGAGATTTATTATACGTGGGGGTCCTGTGTGGCACTGATGTGAGACTGTGAGTTGCATCAATTTAGGAGCAGGGCAATTTTGCCACCACGCCCCGTGCTGACAAAGATCTTTGCAGCTCACACACCTGTCTTCTAGTGTTGTCGACCTTTGTATTCCGGACCGTAGATTTTGTATGAGGCAGTTTTATATGTTGTTGGAGGCCATGGGCTCATATAGCACACAGTTCGTTCTGTATGCAGTGCATGTCCCTGCTCCAACCTATTGCACATACTTGCATGGCTTCACCCCTGCCCGGTGGTTCTCTCTTGGGCATTGGGATTGATTGATTGACAGTGGCCATTGGCCACAAGTGTATTTTTACGGGTCTTGAGCAGATTGAGTAGCACAGCAGGAGGCTGCATCAGACATTTTAACATTTAAGCAAAAAGCAAGGAAGGAGCCTGCCTCATGATCGCTCGTGCACTCGCTGTCGCTTCATGATCATTTGTGTACTCGCCGTCCCTTCTTGATCGCGCCGTGCATCTGCTGCTGTTTAGGAATACAGCAGGGCGACGTACGAGTGCGCCAAGGCCAAGGCGGAGTTGAATATAGCGCAGGGGCAGATGATCAAGGTGTGGGCCTGGCAGCGGTGTGGCTAGGACTGGTTTCTTTACATGCAGCCCTCCATGGTAGAGGGACGCAGAGCCCTGCAAAGCATGGGGAGCAATTTTTCAAGAAGTCTGCAGTAGTGCAGTGGTTTCTGTGCCTTGTGTCAGAAGTACGCTGGAGCTGCTGGAGTCTGCCGGGACTAGGGAGGGATGTGCGTGGGTGGTTGGGTTGGCAATAAATTAGAATCAGGGGATTCACTTTGTTAGGTGATATTCAATGGGAAAGGGTTGGCGAACCAAGATGATGAGTACCCTGCAGATGCAGATTCCCCAGCGGACTGGGCATCTTCTGCTCGAGTTCGGCAACCTCACTCTGGAATAGAGGCACTGTTCCCTTGTCTCGGAGTGAGGTTGCTGAGCGACTGATGCCCCACAGGCTGCCAGAAAGGATCTGGGTAAGAAGGGGAGCTGTGATTGCCTGGGCATGCCATCTAGTAGAGTATGAGTCGACAGAAGGCCATGGGAAAAGTTTCTGCCACCAGGAATTTTTAGCGGCATTCGGAATTAACTTTTGTTACCATAAGTGGTGAGCTCTGGTGAAGTTCTTGTTGAAGAACACGTCGCAGGTGGCGGAAAAATCCCGATTTTAATTGATCTCGTCAGTTTTCGTTACCTCGCAACTGAACCTCAGCTTCGCCAAATTAATTGTGTGGTTACCACTTTGGTTACGACTCGTAACCAGTAAGTACTAAAAAACCCTAAACCGTTACTGGTTACGACTCGAAATTATTAACCACTTCCTGGCTGCCACATTACTGGTGATGCAGCGGGCGAATCCTGCAGGTGAAGCAACTTCTTGGACGGTCTATTGACAATCACCCGTGGTAACAGCGCGGATATGGCTACGGCCCAAGCTGCGTTGTTTCCTTTATCTCCACGCCCCAGTAGGGCGTAGTTTCTTTCTTTCTAACGAGAACCCCCAAGTATTTGTTTTTAGCCTGAAATCGTTGATTTGGTTTTAGTTTAGTTTTACTTTTATCGCACATTGGAAATGGTCGGAGGACTCGTTATCTGCATCCTCGTGCATCGACAAGGAGCCACCCTCTGCTTGTTACCGGCAAGGATGCAGGTTTAGCAAGCATGCAACATCCTAAACCAGCTTGTCACCTGCATCCCCTCGCGCTGGCAACAAGCGCCGCTGCTGACTTGCTACCTGCATTCTTGCAATGATGGTGACCTGCTACCTGCATTTTTGCCATGATGCTCGTAGATGCGTGGAGAGGTGCAGGCGCAGACAATGGAGATGATGGCACTTCAGGCTCAAGTAGCAGCGGCGGCCGTGCGGGTGTAGACCAGCTACCCAGCAGAAACCTCTTCTCCTACATGGTTCATACATAGCTGTTGTCGAGGCGGTAAAAGCCCGCTGCTTGTTTGAGCTGTCAGATGCGTGGTAGGCTGTGGCTCGTTTTTGCTCACTTTTTGTGAGGCTTGATCGTCACATACTTGATGACCGTACTGGACATGCCATGATTCTAGCAACGTGGTTATGCTGTCAAAAGGAAGGTGGGCTTCTTGGACGATGCAGAGATCGCTTCTCTTCTCATGGTAAGGCCCTCTTTTCAGATCCTTCTGTGCTATATATGATCCGTGGGATTCGCTATAATTATGCCTGGAATCCATTCCACTGACGTAAATCCCCCCACCTTCCAGCTTCATCCACTCCCAGGGGCCATATCTGATGTATTTTGCTTCCCTGACAATCTCAGGACGTATGGCCCCAGTAGACATGGCATGACGGTATGAATTTTTTAATTGCTTATTACGGGGACTTTTGAGTCCTCTTGTTTCACATGTGCCTTGTTTGCACTTCGTTGGCTGTAAAAGTACTCGGGGCCTAGACTCGGTTGCATGTGCGCCAGACGCGAGGAATGTGATGTTATTCTTCAGAGTTCACACTTCACGTAGGTGTCGATACATTTGCACACATTCCAACTTTTCTTGAATGTGTGGCTTTGGTAGCCCGCACAAGGCTCTGACTGCCGCCTTCACTTCTGATTCTGATTGCAGCCTACCAGCTTAAGACAGTGGGAAAAAATTACAGTGCACCTCCCGGCTAGGCCAAGACACAACCTCTGACTAGTGTTGCAGGAATGACCTCCCAGGACAGGAGGGGGGCTCTATACAAAACTTGGCATTGGTTGAATAGAAAAGGGGTTGAGCACCTCCCACTAAGAATAGGAGGTTTGGCAAAGCTTTTAACATGTATCTCTTTTCATTTCATCATGCTGGGTTCACGTAAGGACCTAAAAAAACTGGACCAACACAAACCTCTGCATTCTGATTTCCAGCCACACTCCGTTCATACATGGATATACCGCTTCATGGGCCCATCCTTATCTGTGAGGAAATGATGAAAGTGTAACGCCACTTAACGCAGTGTCAGTTTAGAATGGTGCAGTGTCTGTGTCAAACAAACAGCACACCGGTATCATGTGGAGCTCGTCTTCTCTACATTCAAGTCAAGATTGCGGCATTTTGAAATACCCCTAACTGCGAGACATGCAAGGTTTGTCAAACAGTGGAAGCATGCAAACCAAACGCGCAACGCCACAACCAGCAGATATCACACCCAAGGCCGGTCATAGAAAGAAAGAAAGACCAATTCTCCGCCGAAGCAGGAGGCCGACCACAATTGAGGTCACTGTTTGCCTGTCACAGGGTCACACGTCCCCATTCTGACGGCTTCACGTCGATGCAGCCTCCGCCGCATCACCCGTTTTTTCAAGCCATGCCGCTAACAGATCGATGTCGCTCACCGCCGCCCTGCGCATTATGACATCATCGTAGCTTCCCAAGCGCTGTAGCAGCCCCGTCAACCCGGTTATCATTGCGAACTGCGTCTGCAATGGCACACAGATGCAGGGACCATTAGGAAGTGGAATTCCGAGGGTGCTGAGAGAGGGATGCAGGGACCATAAGGAAGTAAAATTTCGAGGGTACTGAAAGAGGGAAGGAGCGCGTAGCGTGCGGCAGCCCAGGGTCAAGAGGTCTTGTGGGCTCCCTGAGCCCTGCAGAGGTCCCGTTAAACCAGTCGTCACCGCAAACATACAAGGGAAATACCTGCTTGTCTGTGGTGCAGATACAGGGACGCACAGTAAGGGGTTCGCTCCCAGGGGTGATTCGGGGGGAGAGCCCCGAGGAAATATGAAAGAGTTGAAGAGGGCGTTGCATGTTACAGAGGCAGTAACGGGGGGAAATGCACATGGGGTCAGGCGAAATGAGGAGGCGTGGTGAAGCAAGCCTTGCAGCTTGGGCCACGGGCCACAGGCCAGTCCAGCTTTAGTCCTCATGGGCCCAGTGGTGGCGACCTGGCCGAACCCAAAGTCCGCCTGAAGCGCAACGATATCAATTTACTGGCACTTCCCCCCAGTCCCACACAGTCAGCTTTCATTCAGCGTCAGCTAGCTCCACAGATGATCCTATCAGGTGGCATATGTTCTCCAATTTGGGACTAATATTTCGGCTAATATATACCGCTTACCGGTATACCGCTTACCATAAATCTTAGCTTTTTGACAGCCACTCATCGACACAACCACTCAGAGCCAACTTGAAGCCACTCACAGACACTAACCCACAAAAAAACCCAAATTCAAGTGCCAGTTCAAAGCCACGCAAGCCAAATCGAAGCCACTCAAAGCCACCCACAGGCACTCACCCACAGGGTCACCGGTACATCCCCCGCGCTCTCGCTGCTGACTCTTTTGAGCGTCCAACTCAGCAGCGTGGCTGCCTTGGACCCCCCAGCCAAGCCGCTGCCGCTCGTGCCCTCGGCTCCCGCTGCGCAGAGCAGGGAGACCGGCTCCATGGCCATCGTCTGCACCGACTGTCCCAGCGTGTTGACAACGTCCCACATCAGGAGCCTGTCCCGCTCAGATCGAGCCAAGCGGTAGTCTGCGTACCCATCCTGCAAGGAAACGACAAGAAGCAAACACACCCTTTTAGACACATATGCCATGCACAGGCGGACTGGCGGTAATCTGCATACCCATCCTGCAAGGAAAATGACAAGAAGCAAACACACCCTTTTAGACACATATGCCATGCACAGGCGGGCTGGCGGTAATCTGCATACCCATCCTGCAAGGAAAATGACAAGAAGCAAACACACCCTTTTAGACACATATGCCATGCACAGGCGGGCTGGCGGTAATCTGCATACCCATTCTGCAAGGAAAACGACAAGAAGCAAACACACCCTTTTAGACACATATGCCATGCACAGGCGGGCTGGCGGTAATCTGCATACCCATCCTGCAAGGAAAACGACAAGAAGCAAACACACCCTTTTAGACACATATGCCATGCACAGGCGGACTGGCGGTAATCTGCATACCCATCCTGCAAGGAAAACGACAAGAAGCAAACACACCCTTTTAGACACATATGCCATGCACAGGCAGACTGGCGGTAATCTGCATACCCATCCTGCAAGGAAAACGACAAGAAGCGAACACACCCTTTTAGACACATATGCCATGCACAGGCGGACTGGCGGTAATCTGCATACCCATCCTGCAAGGAAAACGACAAGAAGCAAACACACCCTTTTAGACACATATGCCATGCACAGGCGGACTGGCGGTAATCTGCATACCCATCCTGCAAGGAAAACGACAAGAAGCAAACACACCCTTTTAGACACATATGCCATGCACAGGCGGGCGGGCGGTAATCTGCATACCCATCCTGCAAGGAAAACGACAAGAAGCAAACACACCCTTTTAGACACATATGCCATGCACAGGCAGACTGGCGGTAATCTGCATACCCATCCTGCAAGGAAAATGACAAGAAGCGAACACACCCTTTTAGACACATATGCCATGCACAGGCGGACTGGCGGTAATCTGCATACCCATCCTGCAAGGAAAACGACAAGAAGCAAACACACCCTTTTAGACACATATGCCATGCACAGGCGGGCTGGCGGTAATCTGCATACCCATCCTGCAAGGAAAACGACAAGAAGCAAACACACCCTTTTAGACACATATGCCATGCACAGGCGGACTGGCGGTAATCTGCATACCCATCCTGCAAGGAAAACGACAAGAAGCAAACACACCCTTTTAGACACATATGCCATGCACAGGCGGGCGGGCGGTAATCTGCATACCCATCCTGCAAGGAAAACGACAAGAAGCAAACACACCCTTTTAGACACATATGCCATGCACAGGCGGACTGGCGGTAATCTGCATACCCATCCTGCAAGGAAAACGACAAGAAGCAAACACACCCTTTTAGACACATATGCCATGCACAGGCGGGCTGGCGGTAATCTGCATACCCATCCTGCAAGGAAAATGACAAGAAGCAAACACACCCTTTTAGACACATATGCCATGCACAGGCGGACTGGCGGTAATCTGTATACCCATCCTGCAAGGAAAACGACAAGAAGCAAACACACCCTTTTAGACACATATGCCATGCACAGGCAGACTGGCGGTAATCTGCATACCCATCCTGCAAGGAAAATGACAAGAAGCGAACACACCCTTTTAGACACATATGCCATGCACAGGCGGACTGGCGGTAATCTGCATACCCATCCTGCAAGGAAAACGACAAGAAGCAAACACACCCTTTTAGACACATATGCCATGCACAGGCGGACTGGCGGTAATCTGCATACCCATCCTGCAAGGAAAATGACAAGAAGCAAACACACCCTTTTAGACACATATGCCATGCACAGGCGGGCTGGCGGTAATCTGCATACCCATCCTGCAAGGAAAATGACAAGAAGCAAACACACCCTTTTAGACACATATGCCATGCACAGGCGGGCTGGCGGTAATCTGCATACCCATCCTGCAAGGAAAACGACAAGAAGCAAACACACCCTTTTAGACACATATGCCATGCACAGGCGGACTGGCGGTAATCTGCATACCCATCCTGCAAGGAAAACGACAAGAAGCAAACACACCCTTTTAGACACATATGCCATGCACAGGCGGGCTGGCGGTAATCTGCATACCCATCCTGCAAGGAAAACGACAAGAAGCGAACACACCCTTTTAGACACATATGCCATGCACAGGCGGACTGGCGGTTATCTGCATACCCATCCTGCAAGGAAAACGACAAGAAGCAAACACACCCTTTTAGACACATATGCCATGCACAGGCGGGCTGGCGGTAATCTGCATACCCATCCTGCAAGGAAAATGACAAGAAGCAAACACACCCTTTTAGACACATATGCCATGCACAGGCGGACTGGCGGTTATCTGCATACCCATCCTGCAAGGAAAACGACAAGAAGCAAACACACCCTTTTAGACACATATGCCATGCACAGGCGGACTGGCGGTAATCTGCATACCCATTCTGCAAACAACCAGCAAGAGACAGTTGCAGCGGTCAGTCATAGTCACACACAGATTCGCGGAGGGACTGATTGTGATCTGTGCATCCATCCTGAAAGCAAGAAACAAGAAGCAAATAACATCTAAACTAGCGTTTGTAGCAAAAATACCTAAACTTAGGGTAAATACGCTTTCCAACTTAGTCGCATAAATTGATCATAACGATAATGTGGTAATGTACCACGCGTCCATACAAATGCAAAAAATATTGCCGTTAATTTTAATGCTGAAAACCCCCCTAAAAAGTATATAGAAGCTAAAGCACTCATTACAGCCATATTCGCATATTCGGCTATAATTCACAGTCACACATGCCATGCACATGCAGACTGGGTGTCATCTGTGCATACATTCTGCAAGCAACGAGCAAAAGACAGCCACGGTCACACACACAAACAGATGCAGAAGCAGACTGGAGGGAACATAAAATACATGTGCAAGCAATAAACAAACACTCGTATACACATGCACAGCGGACTGGTGGCAACTTGTGTATGTCCTGCCCGTGGCAAGAGTCTGACCTGCCTGTGGCAAGAGTCCGACCCTGCCCGTGGCAAGAGTCTGACCTGCACGTGGCAAGAGTCTGACATGCTCATGGCAAGAGTATGACCTGCCCGTGGCAAGAGTCCGACCTGCCCGTGGCAAGAGTCTGACCTGCCCGTGGCAAGAGTCTGACATGCCCGTGGCAAGAGTATGACCTGCCCGTGGCAAGAGTCCGACCTGCCCGTGGCAAGAGTCTGACCTGCCCGTGGCAAGAGTCTGACCTGCACGTGGCTAGAGTCTGACATGCCCGTGGCAAGAGTCTGACCTGCCCGTGGCAAGAGTCCGACCTGCCCGTGGCAAGAGTCTGACCTGCCCGTGGCACTAGTCTGACCTGCCCGTGACAAGAGTCTGACCTACCCGTGGCAAGAGTCTGACCTGCCCTTGGCAAGAGTCTGACCTGCCCTTGGCAAGAGTCTGACCTGCCCGTGGCTAGAGTCTGACCTGCCCGTGGCAAGAGTCTGACCTGCCCGTGGCAAGAGTCTAAGCTGCCTGTGGCAAGAGTCTGACCTGCCCGTGGCAAGAGTCTGACCTGCCCGTGGCAAGAGTCTGACCTGCCCGTGGCAAGAGTCTGACCTGCCCGTGGCAAGAGTCTGACCTGCCCGTGGCTGGAGTCTGACCTGCCCGTGGCAAGAGTCTGACCTGCCCGTGGCTAGAGTCTGACCTGCCCGTGGCTAGAGTCTGACCTGCCTGTGGCAAGAGTCTGACAACAATGCATTTTGGGCGTCCTCAGGATCCTTCCCCGTTGCAGGGAATCCCTCATTGCCCGTCTAGAGGGCGAGAGCAGCAGGTAAGGGCAGGAGGCACAGCATTAGGTAGCTCATTGCAGATGGCTCAGCAGCCCGATACTCAGTGGCCAGTTGCTCAAGGGCGGATGGCTCAGCAGCAAACAGCAAGTGGCACATCGCAGGTGGCTCAGCACATCAGCAGCAGTCAGCGAAGGTGGCATATCGTAGATGGCTCAGCAGCAGTCCGAGCAGGTGGCATATCGTAGATGGCTCAGTAGCAGTCAGCACAGATGGCATATCGTAGATGGCTCAGCAGCAGTCAGCACAGGTGGCATATCGTAGATGGCTCAGCAGCAGTCAGCACAGATGGCATATCGTAGATGGCTCAGCAGCAGTCAGCACAGGTGGCATATCGTAGATGGCTCAGCAGCAGTCAGCACAGATGGCATATCGTAGATGGCTCAGCAGCAGTCAGCACAGATGGCATATCGTAGATGGCTCAGCAGCAGTCAGCACAGATGGCATATCGTAGATGGCTCAGCAGCAGTCAGCACAGGTGGCATATCGTAGATGGCTCAGCAGCAGTCAGCACAGGTGGCTTATCATAGATGGCTCAGCAGCACTCAGCGTCAGGTAGCTCGTTGCAGATGGCTCAGCAGCCTGATACTCAATGGCCAGCTGCTCAAGGGCGGGTGCCGGGTGGCACAGCATAAGTCTGTACAGGTAGCTCATTCTGATGGCTCAGCAGCAAACAGCAAGTGGCATATTGCAGGTGGCTGGGCACTTCAGCTGCAGTCAGCGCAGGGGGCAAATCGCAGGTTGCTCAGCAGCACTTAGCAAAGGTGGCTCATCGCAGATGGCTCAGCAGCCCGTCACTCAGTTGCTAAATGATTAAAGGCTGTTGACTCAGCAGTAGTCAGTGCAGCTAGCATAGTGGGGGTGGAGCCATGGCCTTTTTCCCCACCAGTTTCAGTGGGCCGAGGTTGACCGAGCCGTACACACGGAATTGGGCGCCAATTTCCGTCGGCTCGTCGCCCTTCACCATCTCGCCCGACGAGATGGGAGAGTAGATGCCCACAGTCCGAAAGTCTGCGACGGCCTGTGCGGGACAATGGGACCGGCCTGGATGCCAATGAGCCTTATTCAGGGGTACTCGGAAGTGGGAAGCGTAGGAGATGTGATGTCACTACTGCTGTGATTAGACGATGATAGGAGGAATCGTAGCCCATGAGGCTCATTCAGGGATGCTTGGAAGTGTACGAGGCGCAAGGGTGACACTGTTGTTAAGGCCGAGGAGGGGCGGGATTGTCTTCCTCATAAAATAGCCCCCATCAGTTATCCTAACAGCGGTTTAATACTGTGCACGCAAGCAATGGCCAAAATGCAGCAGAAGTGTCATGCGTGCATGGGTAGTCCTGAATCAGGGACGAGGCAGGTGCCGTGCACTGCTGCGTGGGAGGCAGATGCCATGCACTGCCATGAATGAAGCAGCTGCTATGCACTGCCAGCACAAGACAGGTGCCGTGCAATGCCATGCACGGGGCAGGTGCCATACACTGCCAAAAAGAGGCAGGTGCCATGTGTTGTTCAGCACGAGGCAGGTGCCATGCATTGCCATGCACAAGGCGGGTCCCGAATTATGATGGCCGGCCTGTATTCCAGAGGTTCCAAACGGCACCGCTTACACTCGTTTATCGTAAGTGAGCGTGGAAAAGAGCGCAGGGAGGTGAGCCCACCGGGCTTACGTTGAAAACGTCGCTGATTGGTCGTTTGATAACCCGGGAGTACGTCAAGGGTGCTCGATCTGGACCAGGTGCGCTGGCGAAGCAACGCAGCGGCTGCCTGCACACATGGCTTGGCCTGCATTGGCGGACGCCCCGGTGGTGTATATCGTTGCCAGAATGCGGGAGAGAAGAGGAAACTCTGTGCATGCGCATGTTGCCTGTTCAGCTGGTGGGAGAAAGCGCGGCTAAGAAGTCCTCAACTACTTGCAGTGTTGTGTGTGAGAGGCGTTTAACCTGGGTGATGTCTTTACGCACCCTAATGCGCCGGGTTTGCGCCAGCGGTTGACGGTACTAGCGGTACTAGTCCCATCACGCACCGCGTTGAGCTGCTTGTCACATCACGCACCGCGTTGATTTGCGCTGGGGTTTTGGGTTTAGGACCAACAACACGCGAGCATCTGGTAATAGAAAGCGCGCGGTCAGATGAATGTGAAGTGGAAAATCGAATCACAAAGGCTTGTAGCGGAATTTTTTTCTTTACGCACCCTCACCAACGCATTGTCCCGCAGCGGTTGGCGCCCGTACATGTCCCATCAAGCACCGCGTTGCTCGTCAGGGCCTCGACGGCCTGGCAGCGATTGGCTTGTCACGTCAGGCCAATGTTGCGCAGAAGGAAGTTCTGCGATTCTTCTGGTGCAGGGTCCGACCAGGGTCCCACGAACCCTTTCTTTCGCTTTCGATGCGTTGTATATCAGCATTGTTTTAAATTATACGCACGCGAGCCACGGAAGGACTGCACCCTGCAGAATCCAGGGAAATCCTGCCCAGTCCGCGACCTACATTGTGCTCTAACTTGCCGACGCGGCCACTCCTGGCACCGAACTAAATTGCAGTATCTAGGTCTTTCAAAAGGGCCTCTTTAGTCGTTTGAAAAGCATGGAGAAGCTCAGCATCGGCAAGCTACGCCTTGCAGATTCCGGGGGAAAGCCTGCCCACATCGCGAGGTCAATTGTGCTCTAACTTTCCGACCCGGCCGCTCCTAGTGCCGATGGAAAGTGAGCCAGGAACGTACTGTCAAGGGGCATCGCTACATCGAGGCAGCACTTACTGAATCATAAAACAACAACATATTCCGGGCCCTACCCACACCCATGATCCGGTTGCCATGCCATGCAAACCACATGTGATCCAATTCATGTCATGCCTTGCCAATTTATTCGCAGCTGTCCGCTATTGTCTGGCCAATCATACATCAACAGTACATAAACCCATTGACACTGCACTAGCATGCCCTTCCCCAGAGCTTCACAACACATTGCGGTGTGAAACATGAAGCACATGGCCACGCACCACCAAAACATGATTTGAAGGCATACCTTGCCAAGCTTTGTGCAGTTCTCCGCCATTTTCTTGTCATTCATACATCATCACCAAAGGAACACAGGCACACTGAATTACCATGCCATACCAAAAACCTCCACAAGATATTTCATTGCGAATGAAACATGCGGCGCATGGCCATGCCACACCGAACCCTGATTACAAGGCATAACTTTCCAAGCTTTTTGAAAAGGAGACATTGAACAAGTAAAGGTGCGCTGTATAGTTTTATGTTGGACCAGTCACTTGTCTCTGCGTTCGAGGCTGCACCCTGACGTTTTGGACGCGAGGGTTTAGTTGGCCCTTATAATCGCTACAAACTACTACGGACATACACGGACAGACACGAAGATACATACGCAACGTTGTGTGGGGCAAAATGTGTGGGCTTTACGTCTGCGTCCACCGAGACACGTCTGCGTGCACCAAAATTGCCTCGGCTATGCAAAAGCTCAGCTTTATTGCCCTGTTCACAAGGTCACGACACGCACACGCACGTTGGACGCCGCTTCTCGCTTGTGAAGTTCATATACTTCATGTCTAGCTATCCAGCTAAAGGATTCTACAAACCGTTGTGGTATTATATACATAAGTGATGGGGCTATCTTATCGTGGCGGCATGTCGTACATGCTCATCATGATGAGCTGATATCAGCTCATCATCATCATCGTCTGCTGGTGCAAAGAGGTCTGGTGCAGACTGCAGAGAGGTCTGGTGTAAACCGTGGATCGTTTGAGTGAGAAATCAATACTTATTACCGTATGAAGGAGGCTGTTTCTTTTCAAGTAGGCATTTTTTTACCGGTAGTTTGTGTAGTGGTCGCACCTCATATGTGCCTCACAATCATCAGCTGGTCCTTTGGTCTAGTGGCCCAATCTCTACAGTTTGTCCTTCATGGATTATTTGATGGGTTGTGTGGGCTGCTGCCTCATTGCACGGGATCCGTCGGCTTGGAAGATGCTTTTCTTCAGTGGATGCCACTCGTCTGGAGGGCGCTTATCCAGTGAGAAACAAATGCATATGATGCGTGCCACGTGAGGTGTATGTGCGTGGGGATGCTTTGTGAATTTGGGCTTGCTGGCTCATATATGCAGCCCATGAAAATGTATGCAACCTTGCATCCCATACCGTAAATCCACACAGCCCAGGGGACCCAGGGATCCATGCAGCCATCCATCTATGCAGCCCAGAGCCCCAGAGATCCATGCGGGCATGCGACCCATAATTCATGTGGGCCTCTGCCATGCAACCTTCGATTCAATGGGACTTATCCACCATAAAGGTAGGTGCATTCTTCATTGGTCATGCAGTAATTGAACTCTGCGTGCATGCATGTACGTCACATTTTTTTTAGTGCGAGTCCATATCACCTGAGGGGCTGCCAGGCTAGCCAGGCGGCCACCATGGCGCCGATGAGATGGGGACCAAACCTTGATCGGCGTACGGCGGGTGGCCCCAGCAACAAGGCACCAAACCGAGCAGGCATAAGGTTGTGTTGTAGCTGAAGAGTAGCAGAAGCACCCACATATGAACAATGTGGTGCTAGTGGTGCGCAGTCATGGGCTCTTAATTAAGCTCTATAAGCTCTATAAGCACAGTGAGGGAGATTCCTGCTGCTGCCAAGCACCGATAGATTACGTGATTCCTGCTGCTGCCACCGATAGATAGCGCTTATCGAGGGCATGAGGTTGTCTAAAACTGGGCATACCCTAGCTGGCATTTAAAAAACATGCAGCACGCCGGACATCCGGCGCTAGAAGCCTCCATGCACCGTGGATGCTGTATCTCAACCTCCCATTCTGTTGTGTATTTACTCATAGGACCAGCGTGAACGTGCGTTGCGCCGCTCAGGCAAATCGCAGTTAATGATGCATGGGCACAACTCATGGCCGGAAGGTGTAGAAGGTGTTATGAGGCCCAGGAGGTCAAGCGTAATAGCGTATGCAAGCGCGCGTGCAGCTTTTTCATTCGTTCAGAAAAAAATCCATCAAGCTGTATTTGACACGGCCATATCGTGTACCGCATGCCAATATCTCTAAGTAGGTCAAGGTGCTCGTACCATCTATCTCTCACCATCCAGGACTCGAGATCGATAAAGATATACCGTATAGTAGTTGATGTGTACCGCAAACATTTGCAAAACTCTTACTAAGGCGCGAGTTGGGCGATATACTTTCTTGTTATTTTTGTACATCTAGTATTGTTTCAAGAACTACCTCCTGGGGCGCAACTTTCTTACCTTATCCGCCCCCGGGGTAGTTTCCAAAACAATCACTGCATGCCGCGTAGGCAGGCTACTAGCCTAGGTCATCAGGGCCTACGCAAACTCAAACTTGATCGATTAAGTGCATTTCTTGTCGCATTCGTTTACATTCAGTTTGTTATTTTGGAACGGGTGTGCTTACCGTACCGTCATTCGTAATTGGTATTCTTTAGCTTTGGTACCATGTCTTGGCCTTGAATGAAGCCTATTTTTATCCAACATTGGCATGGAGATTATTTTTTTAAACCCGAATTTGGTTTCTCTCAAAATCATTTTACAATTGGTTTTTGTCAAAAACAGCCATCTCAGACAAGGAGACCACACATCCCAGTAGGCGAAGACACCGATGCTTCGTTTCTGCCTGCTGGCCGGCTTCCTCGCATCAGTCGAATGCAGATCAGTGGCCACAACAGCATCCGTCACTTCCTGAGCTAGATCGATCACCTAATTCGCAAAATCAACCTTGCGCTTGCGGGAAGAACCCTGTGCGGGAACGTCCCATCCAAACGCATCGTCACCGGCATCAGACCCATACTGCGAGCCCGATTCTTCGGCTGCTGCTGCATCTGCTGCTGCTTCTGCTGCTTCTGCTGCTGCTTCTGCTGCTCTAATAGCTGCTCTTTCATCAGCTGCTCTCCGCTGTTCTAGCTGTACCTCAGGTGAAAACAGGTGGTAAAGCGTTCTGTGGGTGGCAGTTGCCGATCCATGCCGGCCCCTGCCGCCGAGGAAGACGTTAACGAATCTGTTCATATCATTATATATGCTCTTAATAGCGTGCGTCCTGCTTTAGAGGAGAAAGCGCGTTCAAAGCACACTTTTTCGCACTAAATACGACTTTTACGATTATCCAGGTTTGGTACGACCGTTTTAATTTTTAAAGCCACTTTATCCATAGTGGTTTCATGTTTTGAGACCATAATGGATGCCAATTACCAGTGATAGTACGGTAAGCAAAAAAAATGATTAAGTCGGAATTCGCGGAAGTGTGCTGGGCACTGGCAAAATCGTGCGTCTCGGTCACTCGGTCAGTACAACTAAGCTAGCTCTGGTACAAGCTCGAGATCCCTGAGCGTGTTCACAGCACCACTGATACTAAGCGCGCCACGACGATCGAATCGTGTTGTGTTGATAACTGAACTTGACTGTGAAATCGTCTGTGGCTGATGATCAGCTGCTTGCAAGAATCCGTCATCATGCATCCTAGCCGTGAGTTCGATGGAAAAAATTGTCCTAACTGGAGTGGATCCACAGTAGTAGCAGGGGTAGTAGCTAGGGCCGCCGAGCGATGTTCCCCTGTATCGGATTCCATCCAATCAATGTCGGTGAACGCGCCCCAGGCGGGACGCACGCGCACGTCACCATGCCGGGACACACTACCGGACACCGGACATGTCATGATGACGTGATGTACAGACTCCAACCAGCCGGTGGACTTCAACTGCTGTCACACAGCTGAAAGACAGTCGGATATCGGCCACCCAACAGCTGGGGCCCAACCGAGCGACAGCTGCGAGGAGCATAACATTCACACCTTGTACCCAGTCATCGTGCCCAAAAGTATCAATTGCTGCGCCCAGCGTTAATGAAATATCGTGTCCACCTTCTTTGTACAGTGAATGCAGCTCCGTCGCGCGAAATCCTTGGATTGCCGAAAGTGCGTCTCTGCACCCATACAGTCTCTGCACACAAACAGTACGACTTCATTGTTGCCTTCACTCCCTCGCGGCCAGAGTTCGCATCATTCAACCTGTACGTGTGCCCAACTAGAACAGCTGAATTGCCTCTTCCCTGGCTAAATATACCCCGGAAACATACCGGTAGACGCGCAATGAGTATTGAACTTCCGCTGCGTTTGACAAGCAAGCAACTCATCTACACCGAGTGACCTGGCGGATCAACGATGCATAATCCTGCGTAAGCTAGCAGCCTCGGACCTCGCTAGGTCGCATGGGCTGTTTGAATTCCAAAGAGGGGCAGCAGCACGGCAGCGAATCGCTGGATTGTGATGCCGTTCACTTAAAAAAAGAGGATCCAGCTCAAGGCATCCTTCGCGAAGCGCTGATCTCTACCAGCCATGTCCTCGCTCCAGCCTCTACCAGAGCCACTGTGCCTGACACCGCCTTCGAAGCCCCCACAGCTACTGGATACCGGTACTCATTTTCTCTGTTCCGCGAGGACTCTGGGCTGGTTTTGCGCACCGCCAACTCTATCGTGCATGGCTCCAAGGACAGCTTCGTAGAAGCTCTTGTCGCGGCCAGCATCAGCGGCCAAGAGCATGAAAACAACAACTTCCCAATAGAGCATCTTGTGGACTCGAGCTCAGGGATGCTGTCGCCACAAGTCAGGCGCACACTGTCTGCCATCAGCAACTGCAGCTACATTATCCAGCAGAGCACCTCTGGCCTGGCAAGCGAGTCTCAACCCATCTTGCTGGACGACGACACAGGAGAGGCCATTCGCATCAAGCGCATGATCGGAGAGGGCGGTAGGTTTGGATACAGCAGTGCGCCAGCATGTGTTGTCCAGCGTGTCCATGCACCCATACACCCATGATTTGATTACAGCACCAGCAGCTGTTGTTTGCTACGCGCCCATATGAGCATGCAACAACCCACCCGCCCATGCTGCGGTAGGCTGAGCTGTGGCGCAGCGGGATGTGCATTGTTTTTCAGGGTCCAACATGACCAGGCACCCTCCCAAGCATGCTGTGGTATAGTTTGATGATCCCTGGCACGCTGTCAGACCAGCGCCACATTGCTTGCAGCATAACTACTCCCATGCAAGAACAGTGCAGGGGAGCACAAGCTTTAAGGTGCACCCATGGGTGCTGCGTGGGCGAACCCTAAATCCTGTGCTTTCATGCGCAAGCTTTTCTTGTCTCTCTACATAGGAGTACGGACTAAGCACCTTGATGGACCTGCATGGGGAACTGCACTGAACACCGTGATAGACCTGCATGGGAGCTTGCACTATGCACATTGATGGACCTGCATGGGAGCATGCACTAAGCACCTTGATGGACCTGCATGGGAGCTTGCACTAAGCACCTTGATGGACCTGCATGGGAGCATGCACTAAGCACCTTGATGGACCTGCATGGGAGCATGCACTAAGCACCTTGATGGACCTGCATGGGAGCATGCACTAAGCACCTTGATGGACCTGCATGGGAGCATGCACTAAGCACCTTGATGGACCTGCATGGGAGCATGCACTAAACACCTTGGTGGACCTGCATGGGAGCATGCGCTAAGCACCTTTATGGACCTGCATGGGAGCATGCACTAAGTACCTTGATGGACCTGCATGGGAGCATGCACGAAGCACCTTGATGGACCTGCATGGGAGCATGCACGAAGCACCTTGATGGACCTGCATGGGAGCATGCACTAAGCACCTTGATGGACCTGCATGGGAGCTTGCACTAAGCACCTTGATGGACCTGCATGGGAGCATGCACTAAGCACCTTGATGGACCTGCATGGGAGCATGCGCTAAGCACCATGATGGACCTGCATGGGAGCATGCGCTAAGCACCTTTATGGACCTGCATGGGA